>CM053789.1:24172500-24867500 GCA_028749045.1 Cupressus sempervirens
TATTTAAACATTATTTCCTTATTTATTAATTATTTAATTAATAAATTGACCAAAAAACCCAAAATAAAAAAATAAAAAATTTTTTGCCCAAAACTTGGCCAATTTCCTTAAGACCACTAACCTCTTCCAAAATCTTCTAATCCTTCTTTAATTTCGATTAAAGGCTAATCCCATCATTTCCTACCCCTAATCCCAACTCAAAATATTTAATTAAGATTAAATATTAATCCTCATGTTTATTTAAAAAGTTTTAATAAATATCTCCTCAACCCAAACCCTTGAAATAAATAAAACTTTATTTATTTCTTAAAAATCTAATTCATCCTCATCCTAAAAAATTCTAGACTATTCTAGAAAGTCTTTATCCTCATCCAAAGTCTAGACTCTTCTAGAAGATGTCTTTAAACCTAATCCTAATCCCCTCCTAACCTTGTCACATTCCCTAAACATGGGTTAAAACTTACTAACCCAAGCCAAAGTTAACAAATATCTCCTCCTTCACCCACCCTCATTAAATGCCATCCACTTGCCTATCCCTAAAGCTAATCCTAAACCATCCTAATCCATCCTCTAATCATTTGCACAAGCCTAAACAAGCTTAAAACTTTCTTAATCAAGTCCAAGTCGAAATTGCTCTCATCACCCTCAAAATATCTCAACCGTAAAACTTTATGAAGCCCACTAGACCATAAATGACTCTTCCAAGCCCTTTTATTGCTCTTACAAGTCATTATGAGGGTCTTTATGAAGATTTTATCCTTTGAGCCTCCTTTGTTGACTCATCCTTCCCCTTTCCTCCATCCTCTCACCATGTGACATGTGTCACTCCTTGATTGGCTGTAAGGAAGCACAATCCATGTGTTCTCCTCTCATGCAATCTGAGCCCTCCATGAGTTTTTTCCCATCCTTGCATCTTAGCCCTCAATCCCTCAAGCCTCTTGCCTATAAATTGGATCCTTCCCCTTTACAAAATAACACAATCCATGAAGTAAAGTCATAATGCCATTTTGAGAAGCCATTTTACATCAAAACCATACACTCACACCCAAATTCCAACTCCATTTGAAGCCCTTTTTGAAGCATAAGCTTGAGCATACATCCTATCTATTTAGACAAAGCTACTCAACAAGAGAGCTTCTCATTGAGAGAGCCCATTAATGGCTCATATTCTCAATTGAGAGTTCATCTTAGTCTATCTTGAAGTTTATGAATTCTGTTTAGTTTGTAGAAGCTTTATTTAAATTTGGTTTCTATTAGCATACTAACATTGCTCATATACAGGGACAACCAATCAAATGAAGAGGCAAAAAGGAAAACATCTAAATTGTTGATCATATTCTAGAAGACTCTATAGATATCTTTAAATAGAAGATCCAAATCCTATTCAAGTATGGTGAAAGTGTATCTATGTGCGAAGAGAAAGGAAACAAAGTATTATGTGGGGGATTTAAGTTTTGGAGGCTACAAGAAAAGTTGTGAAGTAATCGAGTTTAGCAACCTAGTGAAGCAATAAAGAGTAGATCAAAGATATTTCAGATAAAAGATTAGATCAAAGAATGGAAATAAAAGATCTGTAATCAACATTGTAAGTTTAGATTGATGGATTAGGTATTGAATCATTTTTGGTAGAGTGAATTAGGTTAAATCTCTTAATAGAGTGGTCCTAATAGGCCTATGTAAAATCTCTTAATAGAATCCTTACTTCATTGTAAGTGTTAAATCCTTTAATCAAGGTAGACCTAACAATATTTGTAAAGATCCTAACAAGGCAAACCCCTTACAGGATAGTTCATCAAGAGTTATCAAATTTGTAGTCCTAATAGGCTAGCTTTGTTATTGCGGTAGTGAAGATTTGTGAGTGTCATCCCCACCCTAGTTTTACCTTCACCTTGGAGGGTTTCTGGGTAACCAAAATCTGTGTTATATGTTTACTTTTTCATGATTGATGGATGTGATACATAATTAGATCTATTTCAGCATTTGAAGTTCCAAGCTAAGTTATGCATAATCTAGATACGAGATGGATAATGTGGTGAATGGAGTCAAGTTATTTTAAAGGTTAAATTTTTAGTGATCCTGATTCACCCCCCTCTTAGTATCCCAGTTTCACAATAAACTTTCAATAATCCCATACAAGATATTACAATCAATGATGATTCAAAACAAAAAACATGATGAACAAGCCATCCCAAAGAAGTAGTATGTTGCTAAAAAAGAAATGACAACTAGCCCCTAATGATAGCAACAACTACGCAACCAGTTCATTCGACATGGCTAGGTATACCCCATAGATGCCTCATTGGCCATATATTTCACTGTACTTTGTAACTAATTACTCACTTGCAATGAATAATACCAATTACAATTCGTGCAATCTATTTTTGTAGTGGAGTAATAATACTAATTATTTTTATGTCATATATTTTAAAATATAGATAGATCTTTCAATTTCAAACTTTTTATATTTAAAATAAATTTTAATATAATATGGCAAAATTTAATATAATATTTTTATACCTGTGAAATAATCTATTTAATTGAATTATTATGTACTAAATTAGTAATTTAAAAAAATATTTTATATTCATTTGAAACTTTTGTATATTTATTATAATTTTTTAAATTTAAAACTTTTTTATATTTAAATTAGTTTTAATGCACAAAAAAACTTGAAGTATGTTAAAAGAATCTGTTTTCTGATGATTTATTTTAAATTAATTTACTTTCTCTCATATTTAAATTTTATATTACTAAAAAATTCTAAAATGTATTAATGATTGGTTATTTGTGTGTGTGTGTACTTTAAAAAAAATCATTCTAATAATTATACTATAATATATGATATATTATTTAATAAATCTTGAATTTAAAAAAAAATTGTTTCATATTAATTATTTCTAAGAACTTATTAGTTAAACACCTTTACTCTAATTTACTTCATAAGACTATATATTTCAAGGTAATAACATCAAATATGATGTTATATTTTAGGACACCATCATAAAAAATGATTTTAAACACTATGCATTTTGTACATATCAAACATTGCAAAAAGTGATAGATTGATGTATCATTTCATTAGTTGTTTTTGATAAGAAAAACAGGTTTTAAGGGATCATTTCATTAGTTGTTACTGTTAAAACTAAAAAACAATTTAATTTGAAATTATAAACTAAATATTCAATATATATTCAATCCAAAAATAATTTCAATTCAACAAATTTGAAGTAAAAACTATTAATATAACATTGCTAAATAATAATATTATTATAGTTTATATAATATACATGTTAAAATTAATAAATAATATATTTATTAAAAGATAATTTTATCCTGTTACTGTGAGTCAGTAGCTGTAAAGTATAATCCAAAACGTTGATGCTAAAAATGGTCACACAATTGATTCCAAAAGAAATTTATACAAGGCACAACTTGCACAATCACTAGAATTGATTGAGACCCATGTAGGTTCAGTTAGTGGCAACTTAATATATAACATGATAAGAGAGAAGAGACAAAATATTATTATGCAAATAAGTTGTCTTAGGGAATATGTAAAAAAATAAAAAAGGTTACAAACTCATATGATATATTCAAATTGTTTAAAAAGCCAGAATAAAATGAGACCCTTAGAACTATGTGTTGGAAATACAATAGGGAAGGTAAACTTTGAGAGAGAGGGGTTGAATCAACACTTAAAAATTCAATCTTAAAATCATTCACCATACATCCATCTCACAATCTATATGTGTAAACAGAAGTACTAATTTAGCATATACATCCATAGTATGAAAATAAATAAACATTCAACAAATGTATGACACAAGATATTTGGTTACACAGAAACCCTCCAAGAAGAAGGTAAAACTAGTGTGGGGATGACACCCACAAATCTCCATACTACAGTAATAAAGTGTATCTAATGAAGATTACAATGTTTTGATCATGAAACATGATCTACCTAGTGAAAGGTATGCCCTATTAAAGGCTTACAAGATTGTTAGATTATACCTTGTTAAAGGATGTCAACACCCTGTTAGAAGTGTGCCTGGTAAAAGGACTTTGACTTACAATGAAGTAAGCACCATGTTAAAGGATTTACAACAGTTTATTAAGACTACTATGTTAAGAGATTTAACTGATTCACCTGTTAGAATGTCTCAACAATGATCCTTCGATTAACACTTTGTTGGTTGATGACAGATCACCTCTTTCCTGATGTGTACTTGATCCTTCCTGATCAAATGAATCTATGTTTCCTTTTAATTCCTTTCCTCTATTCTCCTCTAACTAATTATGCAATGTATCTCAATTCACAACTCCTCAGTCACCATGAATGCTTTGTTTGTGCATGCAAAGTTCTCTCTCTTCTTCTTATACATTCATAAAATTTTTAGGGTTTGTCCTCCTTAAGAAGACCTAGGTGACTTAGGGCTAGGTATGAATCAACGATAGTGATTTACCCATATTGTACCTTAATCCTTCCCTTTTTCTGATTGGTTGCATGTAATTCATAGGGATTCTCAATAAAGATTCATCCTTATCCTCTAAGATTGCAAAACAATCTTTAACTCAGCTCAAAAATGGTTTACATGGTAGTTTATGCCATTACAAACAATTATGTCAAAACTGTATTACTCGGCACTTGAAGTCCCTAATGCTCAACATCAACTTCAACTACAACTTCAATGCTGTAACTTGGCCTCTAAATGACTCAACATCCATTGATCACTTGACACTTACTATCTGCTTGACACGTGAGTGACTCAACACTTACTAGTTACTTAGCACATACTGAATATCTCTTGCTCAACATATACTATCTGACAACTTATGCTTAGCATGCATTACTCATTTTGCATGAACCAAGTAAATGACTTAAGTATTGTGTTACTCATATGTCAAAACCAATTTGAGATTAACAAACTCCCCCTTTGACATGAGTGGCAAAATACTTGGTCATGCATGAATAACCTTAGCCTTTCAAGCATAGCTTAGATAATATCCATTTACATACAAAATTTCAAAACTTCAAAGTTTTTGCAAAACTTATGACTCATCAATCATACCTTAAAATGTAATAAATCCCCTTGAGTTGATTGTATCATTCTAAACTAAAAAGCTAAATACTCCTTCTAAGTAGTTTTTGCATATGCTAACTTGATTACTTAGTTTCTATTTGATCTTCAAAACTTATCTCTTCTTATCATGCATATTCCCCCTTTATAATACTCCCCCTTTTGACACTTATGCCATGAGTTGTACACGTATAGTTTGTTTGTCCAAGAAAGTTTTGTGGACCTTAAGTATTATCTTCAGAGCTGCATCCTCGTTATCACAAGCTACCTCCAATGATTTTATTTGGATGACTAACTTGACAACAAGATGAACTAAGCCTTCATTTGTTGAAAGATAGGGATCTTTCTACATTAATGTCTCTACAAAGGCTAGCTCCTTGTGAAGTATTTCCATGTGTGGGGTCAACATGGATTGGATGTTGATTAGTGTAGCTCAAATATTTGCATCTTGAGCATGCAGAGATGCCAACTAACCTTGGGAATTCATCAAATTCCTAAAGTGCCTCTGAATCTGAGCTAGAGAATGAGGTAGAGTTGTACCTATTTTCTTCATATCTCCCTCCAAATTATCAATATGGCATTGCACTTCTCGTGTGAATAGAGTTGTATCACACAACTTAGTGTAAAGTGAGAAAATATTCTCTAAGACTTTCTTTCCACTATCAATCTTGGTTACTAACTCAACCTGACTAAGTGAAATAACACTTGATATCTTTTCATTTACATTTCCTTGAAATTTTCTCTCAGACCATTCAAGTAATTTTACATTGAAATCCAGGTTTGCATCGCTGATTTGTTCTACAATGTTTGCCAACTGCTCCATGAAAGGATTTTCTTCTTCAGGTGTTGGGAGGCTAAATGCATCCAGAAAAATATCCTTGATGTCTTGCAATGCTTTCTTCTGCCTAAGCTCTCTTTTGAGTAGTTCTTGTTCCTTTTTCCTTACAAGTGCATCTTGTAGTATGCCCATTTGTTCAATAGAAATAGTTGCAAGATCAAACTTTGGTAGAACAATCACTTCATCTTAGTTTACATCACCAAATGATGTAACTACATCTATCTTGGATGTACTAGGACAAGGCCATGATGACTATAGTGGTGTAGCTTCTACATTTAGCTTGTGAAGTGCTTGACTTGGAGGAGGAGTAGTTCTTGGCAAAGTAACTAGTGTTTTATTGCTAATTGTTCCTCGAGCTATGTAGTCAAGTCTGACCTTCAGTTCTCTTCTCTTCTTTCCTTTCAACTGTAATTGCACCTTGAACTTGTGTTGTAGGTGTAGGAGAATCTACATGACCTGTTGGAACTTGTGTTGTATCCTATGCTTCTATAGAAACTTTTTGTACTAACACAATGTGTACCAATTTGTTGATATTGGTCATGGATGGCTCCTTTCTTTAATACACTACAAGGGGTAATGTAGGTTGTATCATAGTAAATTGAGGGGTTTTTTATATTTCTTGTGTTTCGACCTTAACAAATGTCTTTTTTACCTTTGTAAGTTCATCCAAACTCACCAATATTGGATGACTACATAATTGTGCTTTGGTGGTGGTGTCTTGTAATATTTTTTACATGTCCTCTATTAGGGGATTGATGTTATGAATCACATTGTCAGAAGCATCCTTGATCTTTATAGTTTCAGTTTCTACTTGTGTCACATGTTGTGGACTAGCAATTGGCATAGGTATATCTTATATACTTTTTGTTTGTTTTTTGTTCATCTTCATCTATAGCCTGTGCATCTACATTTATCTTAGTGCCCTCCACATGTGCAACTATCTCAGTGTTAACTATAGTAACCTCAGTTACTCCTTGTTCATCTTTTTCATCACCTACCTCAATAGGTGTCTGCTCAATTTCCTTGGGTGTTGTTAGCCCATAAATTACCTTCCATATTTTGGTACTCTGTTGGACAACATCATTAATCTTATTTTGCAAAATATGGAATGCTCGATACTTTGGAGCCTTTTTCATCTTATATTTATCTAAATTTGGAATCACTTTTGCAAGTGTAGACTCTCTTTTGTTTCTCTCTATTGTGAGACTATATTTCCATCTTTGCTCAACTCTGTCATATAAATTATTTGGTAGAGAGTTGGAAATCTCTATTGGATTCATCTTGAATGTTGCCATCATGGCATATACTGACTCTTCTACCTTATCCATATCTAACTTTCCAAGATTATCAAATTCAATATGTGAAAATCCATTCAAATCTACAGTATTCTTTATATTTTCACATAGATTATCCAAATCAGAAGAAGAACCATGAGTTACCACTTTGAATTGGCTATTATCATCATATTTTGTCCTCTCCTCATCTAATTTGTCTGGAGAAACATACTTTTCCCTTGGTCTCTTTTCAGACTCATCAACTTGTGTAGCTTTTATGGCCTTCATTTCTTTTGGCTTTTCCACTTCTTGAGATTTCTTAGCAGTAGCTCTTGTGCTAGTTCGAGTACTTGGAACTATAGGCTTAGGTTTTACAACCTTCTTTGGTTTTCTAACTGTTGGAGCTTTAGCTTTCCTCTTCTTCTTCTTTGTGGCTATAGGTGCTTCACTAGCTTCTTCTCACTCGGCTTGACTTCATTTTCATCTTGATCTTCACCTTGACCTTGAGTTAGGGAAAATGGTGCTTGAGTAGGAGGTCTTCTTCTTCTTCATCTTCATTGTCTTCCTCTTCTTCATCTTCCTTTGCTCCTTCACCAAATTTTTCTTTAAGCTTCTTGACCATTTTGTTCTTCTTTCTTCTTATTGTTGTTGTCCTCAAGTCCATAGTTATCTTTGATTTAGCAACATTATAATTTCCAAAGGAAATAGCCTTATTATCTACTTCTTCTACAAGAAAAATTGTAATTGTTGCAGATGCCTCATAGACATTGATCTAATATCCTAGAGGTCTTATCCATCTTTCCCTTGGAACTGCAACCTAAACATATGTGAAATTAGTATCAACTAGAAAGAAAACATCACTAATATGTTTCTCAACTAGTGACATTAGAATTCTATGCCTTTGTTTCATATATCTCTTAAAGTTCTCAAAATAACTAGTCATAATAGACTTAGGGTTCTCTCCCATTTGCTCAATGAATCCACCTATTTTCACTACATCTTCCAAGAAACCTTTCCAAAGGAAGGAAATGTGTTTTGCACATAGAAAATATACATACAAGTATTGATCCAAACTGGAATTGTGCACTCTTGGTTTTTCTTATGGCTCCCAAGTTTTTTGATAATTGTTGCAACTATAGCTCGGCAAGGTCATAAGTATGATCCTTCTTTACTATCATGTATCCCACATATGATCCTTCTTTACTATCTTATATCCCACATCAGTAGCAATACAAGGTACATTGTTCAACCTGCTTGACTGAAAGAATTTGTGTGAGATAATCCTCATTACAAAGGCAATTAGGGGATTTGTGATGGTATCAATTGTCATTCCTCTTTTGTTCCATACCGTCTCTTTATTTTTCTCAATAACCTCTTTTGCATCACTTCTCATGGTTTAGGGCTTATCTAGGGTTGGATACCCAGTTACCTTTTGCACAATCTTCTTAGTGATCTTGATTAGTCTATCTTCTAACCACATAGAATTGTCATGAATTCTGCTTAAGACAATCTTTATCCACTCTATCTTAAAGACATTTGGAAATTTTAGGGTACGGGTTAACCCTTTTCTCTCAATAATCTTGAATTCCTTCTTCAATACTCCATTCTCGCACAATTTTCCATATAGGTCTTTAATTTCCATATCTCCTATGCTACCCACCTTGCATGTATAACATCATCTCACATCTCAAATCATTAAGACTTGTGGTGGTATCATGGATAACACAACAAACGGGTCTTATTTATAAGCAATATCAAGTATTGGCTTGAAATTTGGTTGTCTAATCTCATTGCTAATAAGTTGAACATTTAAAACTTCTTTTCCCTCTTTGACCTTAGTAGCAAAAGAACTAGATGCCATATTAATACCTAGGATTTGCACAAATTCAAAATAGTGTATCTCAACACATGATAAATACCTTATCAAATTTGATGATTTATGTCGAAGGGTGTTTGAATTCAATTTTAAAATGCTTGGAATGATCTCTTCAATTCTCCTTTAGCTCTTTGTGCTCTCTCCAATTTTGAATGATGTCAAATGAGTAAAAAATTGATCATATAGACCTTAAAACTTCACATTTAATGCTCAGTACATACACAACTATAAGATTAGCTTGAATAGAAATTTCAACTCACTCAACTTCCATGAAGTTTCCTTTATGCTCAAAAACCACTACAAGCTTAGTCAACACTATCACTTATGATAGCTTGATGTTAACGATATTTCACTTGGCAACCATAGTGAAACTTTTCATGCTCGATAGTAACATGAAAAATGATAAAACTTAAAGATTTCTTCCAAATTCTTAGCAAAAATTTGCATCTTTCTTTATGCAAATATAATCTTTTTAGAACTAAATCCTTGGAACTAATGTATAGTGTGTCTTTTAATTATCAATCCCTCAAATACCTCTTGATTGCTTAATTGGAGGTGGTGTGATCACCTGACCCATTGGGTGAAGTGATCCCATCTAAACTTGATGTACGAAAATATTCTTTTTTCTTCCATGTCTTGTTCATCTCATCTCTAACATTTTCAACATCTATCTTCTCTTTGCCTTTGTTGAATTCATTGCTAGGTGCCTTTGACCTTGTTGGACAATTCCTGCTTATCTGACTGGTCTTCAAACAACTAAAACATGTAGTTTGACTCAACCATCTTTTGTAGTCACTTTTGAAGTGTGTTCTAATACAATTTCTAGCAACATATCCATATTCTTGACAATAGTGACAACTATACCTAGTGTTATAATCCCAATTGTAAGAGTTGCCATTGTGATTTGCCTTTGTTTTCTTGTTTGATGACCATTTAGGCTTGGATCTACATTCATATGCTCTATGTCCATACTTCTAACAATTATAGTAGTATCCTTCAAATCTTTGTGTGCTTATGATCATGGTTCTGCATTCATGTGCCTGATGTCCTTGTTTGTTGCATTTGTGGTAGTGACCCATGAACTTCTGCTTAGGATTTTGATTTCCAATCTTGCTCCTACAAACATTGGTAGTATGACCTATCTTACCACAATTATGACAAGTAGGTTTTGAGTTCTTACCATTGGCATTGCTTTGTTCACCACTTTTAGATGATTGTCCTTCTTCAGTACTAGTATAACCCAATCCAGAAGTTTCATTGTTGGATCTAGGAGATCTCATCAGTTGCTCAAAATACTTGATGGATTCACTAGGTTTGTTGAAACTTTCAACAAACTCTTTTTCTCTTTTCAAATCATTTCTCAATTGTTCATTTTGCAACTTCAATGTTCTAATCTCAATATATTTACCATTCAATTCATGATTTGCAATCATCACTTGATTCAACGTTTCCAATTGCATGCGAGAAATCCTATTCACCTCTGATGTTTTCTCTTCCAATCTATTGGTCAATATCCTATTGTCATCTTCAATCATGACTTTGTTGTCTTCAACTTTCTTTATCTACTTAGTCACCTCACACAAAAATATTGATTGGACTTCTTGTTCCTCTCTTGAGATTTCTAACCTCTTCAGTTAGGGTTTCATTCTTTTCTATTAGATCTGCAACTATTCCATCAAATTCACTTGTGTTACCATCTGCAAACAATTTAGTAGTTTCAATCTCTTAGTAATGCATGTCATTCTCTTCAATAGCTATCTCTTTCCCTCTTTTCAATGATCAATTTAACTCATCTCTTGCTTCATTCAACTGATGTAGGGAAAGTTGTATTTCAATCTTTTGGTTCTCAACAGTCTTTCCCAACTTGTAGATTTCCATCTTCAAGATCTTTCCTCAAAGCTACAAAGCTTTACTTTCCAGAGAACTATGCTCTGATACCAATTGTTGGAAATAAAATAGGGAATGTAAACTCTGGGGGGGAAGTGAATCAACACTTAAAACTTCAACCTTAAAATCATTCACCACACATCCATCTCATAATCTATATATCTATAAAGCATATACATCCATAGTATGAAAGTAAATAAACATTCAACACATGTATGACACAAGATATTTGGCTATCCAGAAACCCTCCAAGGAGAAGGTAAAACTGGGGTGGGGATGACACCCACAAATCTCCACTACTACAGTAATAAAATGTATCTAATGAAGGTTACAATGTTTTGATCATGAAACATGATCTACCCTATGAAAGGTATGCCCTGTTAAAGGCTTACATTTTAGATTGTTAGATATTACCTTGTTAAAGGATATCAACACCTTGTTAGAAGTGTGCTTGGTAAAAGGACTTTGACTTACAATGAAGTAAGCACTTTGTTAAAGGATTTAAAACAACATGTTAAGACTACTCTTTTAAGAGATTTAACTAATTCACCTGTTAGAATGTCTCAACAATTATCCTTCAATTAGCACTCTTTTACTTGATGACAAATCACCTCTTTCCTGATGTGTATTTGATCCATCTCGATTAGATGTATCTCTGTTATCTTCTAATTCATTTCCTGTGTTTTCCTCTAATTGATTATGCAATGTATCTCAATTCACATCTCTTTACTCACCATGAATGCTCTTTTTGTGCATGCAAATTCCTCTCTTTTCTCCTTACACATTCAAAAAAAGTTTAGGGTTTTTCCTCCTTAAGAAGACCTAGGTGACTTAGGTTTAGATATGAATCAACGATAGTGATTTACCCATACTGTTGCTTAATCATTCCCTTTTTCTGATTGGCTGCATGTAATGCATAGGGATTCTCAATAAAGATTTATCCTTATTATCTAATATCACAAAAAAAATCCTTAAGTCGGCTCAAAAATGGTTTACATAGTAGTTTATGCCATTACAAATAATTATGTCAAAACTGCATTTCTCGGCACTTGAAGTCCTTGATGCTTGGCATCAACTGCAACTTCAATGCTATAACTCGGCATCCATTGATCACTCAACACTTACTATCTACTTGACACTTGAGTGACTCGGGACTTACTAGTTACTTGACACATGTTGAATATGTCTTGGTCGACATATACTATCTAACAACTTATGCTCGACATGTATTACTTATTTGACATGAACTAAGTAAATGACTTAAGTATATTGTCACTCATATGTTAAAACCAATCTAAGATTAACACTATGTACAACAAAGGGGTTCCCTATTCATTAACTTGCATTAATGAGGACATAAAAAATTAATTTTGGGATGGATGTTGGATGGTATTAGATTCCCCTCCATATGATCAAGAGGTTCATATATATTTCTTAAGGAAAGTGTATTGTGAGTTTATCCTCGGTGAGGTCCCAAATTATTTTGATATGCTAGATTCTCAAGGTAGAGGTGGGGATCATCATATGATAGGAAGGGGACACATTGTGTCCCTAATTCTTCTAGGGTGCTTATTGACAAGCCCCATAAAGAGCATGTTAGTGTTCCTTCTGTTGTCAAGGGACATGTAGAGATCAACACACTAGGCAAGATTAATGCTCTATCTCAAAGTCTAATTAATTTGTTGTGCAACACATGCAAATATTTACAATTATATTAAATTAATCGTATATACATGAATGACTAATAAATTAACTTATGTATTGATTGTCTTCAAAATTTAGGGCCACATTGTTTTGGCACTAGGAATAATCCTCCAACCTCATTTTACTCTACGTTGATTACTCCACGAGTATGTATTGATTTAACCATTTGACTGAATACATTTAACTATTATGTAATCATATGAATGGTTGACTCATAGCTTGTTATGCATGTGCAATAGTTCATTGTTGGACCATCACCATTCACATTGGACAATGAGTGTGGTTGTGATACCACTTATGTAGATGTATATTTTTTGCATGTTAATTTGATTTAATTGATTATGTTTATTTAAGAAATGAATGAATAATTTAAAGAGATGGCATATTATGATCCATATTCAAAGTCAAAGTGGTCAAGGCAGTGTTCAAATGGGGTCACCTAGCTTTGTGATGACACATTGTCCCTATATGTATATATATATGTGTACTAATGCATTTAATATGTATGTCTATAGTACATTTTTATATGACTAGTTATCTAATAAATCTACATACATCTATAGTAGATAAACGTTATAGTTTCAACATTGACACCACATCATGAAGGACGTAGTGGTACATTCACGGAGGTGACCAAATTTAGTAATTGACGAGGTTGTAAAATAATATATATATTCTTGATAACTACAAATAATACTCATGTTGTATCATTTTCAACTATTGACATCGAAGACTCGTCCCTATTTGTGAGTTTATTAATCATGGAGTTGCTACTATAGTTGGTAGTTCTGAATCATTGACCGAGGTATGAAAGATTTTACTTTTAATTTTATTTGTTATTGATAATAGTTAGTATTGAAATTTGAAATGATATTCATATATGCATTTTAGTGATAATTTTGATAATTATTGTAGGGCTTTTTTAGTCCAAATCATCTGTGTGGCCCCAAGGTAGATGCACAAAGTGAGCATTTGGCAGCTATAAGAAAATGTTTTATTTTATGTGTGCATATATTCCAATTTTAGTGTATAATAGTTTTTGATGGTTATTATTTTTACTTTAACAGCTCAAGTCGCAAAAGAGTCTAGACAGGAGGACTAGTGAATGTATTCGAGAAGACCACCTCATCCACACCATCTCCCTCTACGTGATGATTGAAGGCAACTACGGATTTGTTTTCTTCTCTTCATGAGAATGAGTGGATTAGGGATGCACAATGTATGCCTATATGATGTTAGAGGACATATTTTTTATATATTGTATTGGATATAATGAATGCATGACATATTGGACATAGATTCAACATATGACATTATTGAACATATATTTGATGTTTGACATCACTGCGTATATATATATATATATATATATATATATATATATATATATATATATATATATATATATATATATATATATATATATATCTTACTTATGTTTTGAAATATTGATGTATGCAATTCATATTGTTGGATATTGAAATATATGTCCATTAAATTTAAAAACTGGTATATCTTAATAATAATTAAATACAACATATCGTTTTCATGCTTGTCTACTTCTTTCACTATAGGACTTTTTTGTAGTGTCATGCATGCATGTGTCATATGGATCACTGGTGCAAGGGAACTTGATAAACCAAGGATATATTTGAAGGTATCCATGAAGGAAAATGATGTCCCATGGTCTTTAAAGATCAATTGTGATGTTTTAAGGCCTATAATGGCCATTAATTGTAATTCAACCAAACTGTCATAACCCTATCAATATACTCACCCAATTTCAGATTCAACTTGGGACATAACACACACTCTGCAAAATGTAATCTACTTGAACAAAACATTCATGGAAATGAAGGCGAAGCAAAGATGTTTCCATGTGGATTAAACTTGGGCAAATGAACCCAAAATCTTTATAAAGTTTGATTTATAAAATACTGGAATTGGAATTGGTTATTCAATTAGGGATATAACACACACTCTGCAAAATGTCATTTACTTGAACAAAACATTCATGGAGATGGAGGCGAAGCAAAGATGTTGCCATGTGGGTTAAACGTGGGCAAACAGACCCAAAATCTTTCTAAAGTTTGATTTATAAAGTGGAATTAGAATTGGTTTTCCAAATCCACCTTTTTAGGTGGAAGATTCATATGCTCATTTCAAGGACAAAAAAAAGAATTTGAAAATTCTAATTCCTTTTTTAGTTTTTGGAAACAAGCTAGGAAATTGGGAATTTGTGCATTCACATTTCTAATTCCACCTCAATTCCAATAACCAATAAGACTCTTATTTCCACCGGCCTTATCAGTCTACAAATGATCCATTGTTTGATGCATCGGGTGAAGCAAATGATGAAGGGGACCGAGATCCGACACCCAGTCTATTTTCTATCATTGGAAAGCTAGCCCATCCAGACGTCCCACTCCTTACAAAGTTGGGTTCTAGCTGCCAATAGGAGTACAATCAAAGGCTCAATGTTATAAGTGTCATACTAACTTTCTAATTAAAACAAATCTAGATAAATAATTATTTGAAAAATATATAATATCTGCATTCCCCTTTTCAAAGTGGACAAAGTCATTTAATATTAACCATGTCATTAAGTCCATATACAAACCGTCTCACCACCTTAAAACTGAAGAAATATCTTCTGTTCTCTCCTTTTCAAAAGGACTCAGCTAATTTCAAAGTTTCTTCATTTAAAAGGCAACTCCTTTCAAGGACCACTCGAGTGTCCATGAAGTTTTAACGTTGGTCTTAAAAGGACTTGGTGATGAAGGTGCATACGTAACATTCATTAATACTCAACTCTTCTGCGCTGTCAGAACCTTACAACCCTCGGAGAATTTCTATTTTGACAAGTATAGTTTGAAATTCAAGAACCCTATCCAGTGCAATGAATGAATATGGGTTTTTGCCGTAGTACAATCTAATGTATGTATTTAAACTTCTAATAACTGTAACGATCCGTTCTTCTCAACCACCAAATCCTATTTGACCAAGAACATTTTCTTCACAACACTCCATTCGATCCACATTTTCCATGAAGTGTAACGAGGACTAACAGCTTGCCCATTAAAGTCACTTGCAGCTTTACCGCGTATCAGAATTACAATTACAGCAATCCTGCAGAATCAAATGAAAGCGCGTGGAACTGACTGCTCTACTTTAACGTCTGAATTGACATATAATCTTTTTGCTATTGCTAGCTATTGTCTCAAGTTCAAATTTTCGCAGTGAGGATCAGATTCCGGTAGGTAGTTGAAAAAGCATACTCTTTCACTTCCTTTTTTCTGATTCTACTCCATGTAACGACAGGTGTATTAAGAATGGGGACTACGGACAATTACATGAACTACTTTTGTGCGGAGGAGGTGAAAATCGTGTGCAAAGATAAATTGAAATTTTCGTAGTCAATGTTCTATTTCTTTCTTTTTAAAAGGCTGGACGATTGATATAGACATCGAGTTTTGTTGACCTCCAATATTGTAAAAGATAATGTTCTTATAACGTCTATAGTGTACACTAAACAAATTTTATGGAATTGGTAGAGGAGATGACCCACCTAGGTTAATTCTGAGCAATTAGAACTCGTAATTCTAATGTCAAAATTTGCTGATTTTTTTCGGTAAAACTCTGTAGGTGAGTGAATAGCTTAAAGCTAACCTTTCGACTGTTCCACATTTGTGGAGCTCTTATAGAAGTTGTAGAGTGCGAGGTGGTCTAAATGTGTCATTTTAAAACATTCGTTTGGAACTATTATGTTCACCCCCTAATAGTCGCTCACCAAAAATAATAGTACTTTTGCACAAATGGACCAATCAACAACCAAAAAAGCTAAAAACTAATCAACTATTAGTACATCTGTGATCAGCTCTTAGTACAAGTGCTATTATTTTTTGGAGCTTTTTATGAGCAGTAATTGGGTGGATCTATAATCGTAGATGTAGGGGTCATCGGAACATGGGGACTAATGGGTCATCTCCCCCATTACTTAGATCTTCATTTTCAATCTGTGAGGTTTCAATCAAATGTAAATTTATCTTGATTCTTAGTCAAAGAGGTTTTTGTGTACGACTTATGTTCTCTTGTAGTGCAAGTAAATAAACTATGTAGATAAAAGAAAAATTGAAAGAAAAAATGAAAGCTTTTATTTATTAAATTTAATGATCTTTTTCCAAATATTACTTGAGATTCCAATTTTAGCGAGGAGGATAAGGTTATGTAGGTCAACAAATAGAGTTTATTGTTGTAAGAGAAAAGCTAGCAGACCTTTTTTTCTTTTGGGCCCACTTTGACTTGGGTTTTGTTCATCTAATGACAAGTGCATAGATGTAAAAGGAAGGAGTATTACACATTACTTTTGTGGAATAGGTCTTATGAGGAGGAGGAAATTATGTCAAAAGACATATTAAAATAGTGTAAAAGAATAGGGGCTATTGCTTTTAAGATTTTGAAGAATATAATTTAAATTCTTGTGAAAAAATAATAGGGGCTCCTACTTACGAGTCTCTTCTTTTTAAATTTTAGACTTAAAGCAATAAATTTTAGCTAGGAGGATAAGAATACGTAGGTGAACAAATAGAGTTTATTGTTGTAAGAGAAAAACTACACACTTTTTTTCCTTTGTGTAGGCTCCTTTTGACTTAGTTTTTATCAATATAATGACATGTGTATAGATTTAAAAGGAATGCACGTATTACACATTACTTTTGTGGAATAGGTCTTATGAAGAGGAAATCATGTGGAAAAATATATTAAAACAATGCAAAAGAATAGGGGCTAAAACTATTAATTTCGGGCAATTAGATCTCTTAATTTGTATGTTGAAATTTGCTAATTTTTTGGTAAAACTATGTAGGTGAGTGAAAAGCTTAAAGCTAGCCTTTCAACTTTTTCACATTTGTAGAACTTTTATAGAACTCGTAGAGTGCGAGGTGGTCTATAGGTGTCATTTTAAAACATTAGTCTGGAACCCATTATGTTCACCACACCCCCCTCCCACAAATAGCCGCTCACCAAAAATAATAGTACTTTTGCACAAATGGACCAATCAACAACCAAGAAAGCTAAAAATTGATCAACTATTAGTACATGTGTGATCAGCTATTAGTACTAGTGCTATTATTTTTGGGAGCTTTTTATGAGTGGTAATTGGGTGGCTCTATAATCATAGACATAGAGGTCTTTAGAACATAGGCGACTATTAGGTCATCTCCCCCATTACTTAGATCTTGGTTTTCAATCTATGAGGTTTCAATCAAATGTAAATCTATCTTGATTCTTATGCAAAGAGGTTTTAGTGTATGACTTATGTTCTCTTATAGTGTAAATAAATAAACTCTGTAGATAAAAGAAAAATTGAAAGCTTTTATTTATTAAATTTAATGATGATATTTTTCCAAATATTGCTTGAGATTCAAATTTTAGATTTGAGGATAAGATTATGAAGGTGAACAAATAGAGTTTATTGTTGTAAGAGAAAAGCTAGTACACCTTCTTCTTCTTTTTTTCCTCTCTTGTGGGCTTACTTTGACTTGGTTTTTGTTCATCTAATGACAAGTGCATAGATGTAAAAGGAAGGGGTATTACACATTACTTTTGTGGAATAGGTCTTATGAGGAGGAGGAAATTATGTCAAAAGACATATTAAAATAGTGTAAAAGAATAGGGGCTATTGCTTTTAAGATTTTGAAGAATATAATTTAAATTCTTGTGGAAAAATAATAGGGGCTCCTACTTACAAGTCTCTTCTTTTTAAATTTTAGACTTAAAGCAATAAATTTTAGCTAGGAGGATAAGAATACGTAGCTGAACAAATATAGTATATTTGGAAAAGTAGATGTCAGGCAGTATTTTCTAACCATTGTTTACAGCAGGAAATAGATACCCTTCTGTTTTATTCAGATATCTTGTATGAATTAGTTTTTCTTTGTTCTCAGCTGAAGACTAAGAAGGCTAAGCAGCATAATCAAGCCAGGGACCAAAGATAGATTGATCAGATTAGTTCGACTCACCAGTATATTGGAGCAATGACCATACAGGAGTCTAGTTGTTTGAACCAAGAGCTAGCTTGTATCCTAACCATGAAGACAACCCTATCTATCCTATCTTGCGAACTAAAACTAAGAGCTATCTAAACTGAGATTGACTCGGATTGTCCCAATCGAGACCCTCGGCTGATTCCTCAACGCGTTCGCCCTACTATTCTAAAGGGTAGGCCATGGACTACACCAATCCAATAGCACATTGCCGATGCGCAACATAATCAAGGTAGGCTTATTTTGAGTTCAATAGTAACTGTCCTTTTACAATATGGCTACTTTTAAAATCCCTTCGATTTTATTTATAATTTTTTTATAATGAATTTAGCTTTATTATGAGATTTTAGTGTAATATAAGGATATGCAATTATTTATTTAGAGATATCTAATTTGATTATGTATTTTTTTAAATTAAGAAGACTGATTTCTTGGGATTGAGTAAAATCCCATGTTCCCTGCATCTTTTCAACACTTTCTCCAAGTCCTTTAGATTATTTTCTCTTTTCTTGGAGAAGATTGTTAGATCATCCAAGAAGATAACAATGATCTTATCCCTTAGATCAAAGAATGAGGAATTCATACCCCTTTGCAAGATGACACCAACATTAATGAGCCCAAAGGACATTCTATTAGATGGAAACTTTCCCCAAGGAGTGGTGAATGCAGTCTTGAACTAATCTTTCGAGTTTATCTCAATTTGGTTGAAACCCAAAAATCCATCTAGCATGGACATCATTTTAGAGCCAACCACTATTTACAGTAAATGATCCATATTTGGCAAGACATAATTGTCCTTTAGAGATGCTAGGTTCATATTCCTAAAATCCACACAAATTCTAATCTCCCCACTCTTTTTTTGGACTGGGACAATGTTAGCTATCCATGTCAAATGATGTATGGGGTAGATAATTCTTGCTTCCAGCATCTTGTGAACTTCCCTAAAGATGGCATATGAGACCATAGGGTTGTAGTTATGTTGCTTTTGCCCAAAGGGGGTGGCTTCAGAATTGAGGGGAATTTTGTGCTTGAATTCACCATTCCTAAAGGTCTTTAGGTCTTCATATCCCCAAGAAAATACATCTTGGTGACAACAATCCTTTTTCTTTTGCCCTTTCTTCCTTTGAGCAACTACTATCGACATTAACCATTTTAGGTTTATATTCGGTGCCAATGTTCATCCCTTCATATTCTTTGGATGTCCCACCTTTTCTTCCCCTCTCCCTTCTAATAAATGCATCATGTCTATCAAATAGTTTCTCAAGGGAAATAAGATGCCAGGGGATCTTCTTACCTTTCAGCTGTTCAACTCCAAGCTCCAACTCTTTCTTAGTGTCATGGGAGAAATCTTTGCATGTGTTTTTGCTCCCTTCAAAGTATTGGTCACTAAAAGGTTCGCATCCTTCCAAGAAAGATTGGATCTACTTATCATCATTGAACACTTATGAGATCTCAACATTTTCAGGAACGTTTGGCCTGAACAAGACTTCGACCTTGTACTGGTTATCTATGAAATTTGAATGTGGGAATAGCAGCAAGGAAGATTTGGCTAACAAGTCTTCCTTCGCATTCTGCTCCCTTGGATTGAGAAGGCATCCAGATGCTCAATCTCATCCTAGACCCTATTTCTGTAATTCCTGAGCCTTGCATTCTTTACAATGTACTGAGCTTGAACTTGCTTCACTATAAGCTCCACATCTCCTTGAGCTCTTAAGACTTTGACTCATCTCTACTTTGCAACAATGATACCTAACAACAAGGCTTCATACTTCGATGTATTCTTGGTGTTTTTGAATTGCAGCTTGTATGCAAGTTGAGTTACATCTCCATTTGAGGATACAAGCACCACACCAACTCTGGACCCAACAATAGCACAACTACCATCAAACTCCAGGGTCCAAATCTCTAGGTCACTAGAAGGCTCTGGTTGTTCCTCAAAAGAATCAAAGTTAGAGAACATCATGTAATTTTTGAACTCCATTTCTTGAAATAAGATCTATGCCTTAAGATCATCAGACTTCAAGATCGTGAATTTGGCCTTCTCCTCAAGTTCCAACTTGATCTTTTTGTTACTCATAGGAATTATGGCATGCGACCAATCGATCTTGATTTCCACTCCACAAAAACTTCTACTCAAAAGCATACTGTAGCTAGCCAAAAATTTTGCTACTAGGATGGTTAGCTTCATTCTCTTTGTAGGATGAGCAACAAATGCTACTTATGCATGTTTCACTTGACTTATAAGAGGGACTATTGACACAAAAGCTTGCACCCTAGCTTGAGGGAATGTGTCTTAGGCAGCCTTGTGTAACATTGAAATAGCCTCCAAGTGTGGGACTTGTGCTCTAAGGCTGAATCTTTGGAGAAGGCCAGTTTTCTTACTATCAGGATGCACCTAAACTACCACTTGAGAGGAAAAGGGAGAAGGAGAACATAAATTAAAATACTAAAAGGGAAAAGCAGGGTGATGCACCGAGATAGAATGGTAGTTACAACTCTGCCCTTATATGCACAATACATCAATGAAAAGCCTAGATAGACAGATCTTAACTCTATTCTATTCCCAACAATCACATGCAAGCCAAAAACTAATAAAAACATTGAAAGGAAGAAATCTTCACAATACAATCCTTACTAGCAGATTAAACACAACATGTAGAATTAGGGGAAACAGAAAAGAAACATTCAAGGCAAGTCAAGAGACATGTACATACCATTGAATGGAAAGCGAGGTAAGAAACTAGCTATTTCATTAATGTAAGGCAAGGAATACAGTTGTAGAGCACAAGACTACTGCCAGTAAACATAATCAAATAGAGAAGAACCTTGAAAGAATATTTACAACTTGCCTTTATAGATTAGGCATAACTCATATGTTAACTTGAAGTTCAAACTCCAACCCAAGATGGAGTCAAGTTGCAAAGAGTAGCAATAAAAGAATATCAAAACTGAATCTGATCATGAAATACAATTTGTTGTAGAAGTGATAGGAAGGGAAAAGGAAAATACATCCAGCCATAAGAAATCAAATCCCATGAGATTTGATCATTACAATCATTAATGAGGCATGGAGATGCAAAGATGTCGTGAAAAAAAGGCCTAAGGATGTCATTCAACATTAAAGATCAATCCTTGTAACATGTCATGGTCGCAACAAATAAATTTGCACCACTATCAAAGAAAATGCGGGATGGGATAACACGAAAGTTAACCCACCATGAAAATATAGAGTTGACCCGGGTGGAAAAAATATGATTTTCCCTACAAAGATGTGAACCATTGATGTAGATCTTCATTCAAATATGGACGGCCAAGATGCTGCAGAAATCTCCTCAACAAGTGGATAAAACCCAACCGTAGATGCATATTTTCCTTTATAACCATGGACGGTTGAGATGCACTCAAAATACCCACAAGATGCTTCACAATCTAACGACCATCGTATCTTCACAAGAGACCCAAGAAATGATGCGAAAATACAACCTCCATTCAATCAAATGCAACATAGCACAAGAAGGATTTGCCACATGGCATGCAACAGTTGGTCGACACATTTCTTGAACATTTGTTCAAAGAGACAGCAGCAATTATGGCTAATGCGAAATGTTAACTTTGCTCAAAAATGCACATTAACCCGCAACTCGGCACATGAAGGAAAAATGAGCCAACTCGACACATGAAGGAATTGAACTAGCTTGAAAAATGAAGAAATTGAACTAGCTCAGCACATGAAGGACCCGAGTTAACACGAGATGTTAACTTGACTGAAAAGCGTGTTAACCCACATCAAAGAATCCAACCCATTGAAGATCTCTTTGATCAGTTATTAATGATGGGATGAATGGGGACAAAATTGGCCAACATTCTTTGTGACTTAGAGGGGATGCTTGCTTGCTAAGCATAGACCAGTAGCCTTAAGCAATCCATTGGGTATAGAGTCACTACCAAGAATTGACGTGTTATCCCACTTGCGACTTCACAAAATTCTGCAACCAGCAAAAACAAAATGCCAAGGAGCTCCGAAAAGCTCAGAACAACTCTAGAAAAGGAGCAAATGTGCTCATGCACTTCTTGGAAAGCAGAAAACTCCTACTCTACTATTTACAAGTATTCATAATGCAAAAAATTAAACTAAGTCATTAACTAGCTTGTTGAAGTAGCTACCCTTCCTCACAAGTTGGTTTCTTGTGCCATGCATAAGGGCAGTCAAGTGAATCAATAGGTATGACAAGCATATTGCTACATGGAACACCTTCCTCCCAATGTTGAAAATAACGAAACTCTCAAACATAGGGGCATTACCTTGTGGAGAAAAACATACTTGCTCCTCTTTGTGATCTTCCTCCTCATGCTTTGGAATAAGCATGACCGGGGGCAACTTGCTGATTTGTTACAGAGCTAGATGCCTTATGGGGCATCCTCTTGATGGCTTAGGGTCTTGGCAATCAGACTTGACCATGTTGTGCTCTACAATGGTATCTTCCAATTGATTTGGAAGTGGCTCCTCTTCTTGTGAAGAAAAAATCTCCACATCTTCTTTATTGTGTTCATGAGCCATCTCCTCGGGACCTACTGGTATGGTGTGACTCTCCTCCTGTTGCTGCTGAAGAACATGCTCCTCACGTATCAGAGATGATGATTCAACATCTATGGAAGAGCAGATAGCATCAAACTCATCCAAGAGATCATCCTCATCATTGATCCCCTCCATTATAGCTGCAATAACATGCATAGGTTGAGGGGCAACCTCATGCATGTCAACATGTTCCTCCTCAAGGATGAAGTTATCCTTGGGATCCTCTTCTCCATCCTCCACATCACGGAGGATTGTATGCTACATAAAATGGTTCACTTTCTACTCAACTTGTAGTAGGTCCTCATCTTCTTTCAAAGGCTCAAAAGTCATGACTTGTTCCTCAAAGGTAGGAACAATCTTTTCTTCTTCTTCCTCAACAAAGGAGGGAAGATCTTCAGATAAGAGGATCGAATCCTCTTCCTTCTTCTCAACCGCTACCTCCTTTGCCTCCTTAACAAGTTGCAACTCCTCCCATGGTAGCTTTGTGGGCTTGTTCTCACTCTCTGAAAACTCCTTATTTGGGCCATCAAGAGTTCATACAACCGGTCAACCCTCAAAGAGTGAAATGGTAATAGGTATGGAAGGCTTATGTCCCAACTAATTTTCTCACACAGGGAGTGGAGAAGTTGCAACAGTAGGCTCTTGTAATGGAGGGGCCTTCTTAAAGCTTGGAATGACATATTTTGAAGAAGGGGCTGCCTCTGCTTCCTAGGTTTGAAAACAAGCTGACTGGAGCCTCATTTGCTCCTTTCTTGCTATAGCAACTTGCATGGCAAGTCTATCCTCAAATTATCTCTGTCTCTCTCTCTTGCTTCTTGTTGTTGCTAGAGATAGGCCTAGTATGCCTTCTCCTCCTATTGTCTCTCTATCTCTTCTTGCCTTGCAACCTCATCAAGCCACCTATCACAGGCCAACAATTGCTCATCGTTTTCATGAAATCTCCAATCAATCTTCTTTTGGAATTCCAACATCATATCTTTAAGCTCCTTATATGGGGATGTTGGGATTGGTGGAGAAGGGGTTGGAGGAGAGTAAATTTTTTTAGCATATTGGCTATAACCAGATTGGGGTTGAGGTTGGAGTTGGCAATATGAGGGTTGAGGACTAAAAGTTTCACGATATGGGGGTGGGAGGGGGGGATAGTAGTCATTTCTATGAAATGGGTCCATGGTTAGAGCTTCATAAAAGCTGTGATTTCATAGAAATATTTGAAAATCACAAAAGATCAAGAATGATCTTTACATACTAGCACTGTTTCATCTTGAAACTAGTAGATGTGCACTAGAGTCACTATGGTATTTGATTGAATGCCTCCAAAGGTTGATTTCACTGAGAATAACACCCAAATTCACAATGCATGAAGATTAGATTGGCTTCCAACGAACTTATGCAACTAAAATTGTTTGTCCCACTAGGTGTGCCAAAAACTATTGACACAAAAGCTTGCACCCTAGCCTAAGGGAATTCATCTCAAGAAGCCTTGTGTAACATTGAAAGAACCTCCAAGGGCGGGACTTGCGCTCTGAGGTTGAATCTTTGGAGAAGGCTAGTTTCCTTACTATCAGAATGCACCTAAGCTACCACTTGAGAGGAAAAGGGAGAAGGAGAACATAAATTAAAATATTGAAAGGAAAAAAGGGGCGTGATGCACTGAGATAGATTGACGATTACAACTCTGCCCTTATATGCACAATACACCAATGAAAAGCCTAGATAGACAGATCTTAAATCTATTCTATTCCCAACAATCACGTGCAGACTAGAAACTAATAAAAACATTGAAAGGAAGAAATCTTCACAATACTATCCTTATTAGCTAATTAAACACAACATGCCTAATTAGGGGAAACAGAAAAGAAACATTCAAGGCAAGGCAAGAGACATGCACATACCATTGAATGGAAATAGAGGTAAGAAACTAGCTATTTCATTAATGTAAGGCAAGGAATACAGTTGCAGAGCACAAGGCTATTGCTAGTGAACATAATCAAATAGAGAAGAACCCCAAAAGAATATTTACAACTTGCCTTTATAGATTGAAGATAACTCAAATCTTAACTTGAAGTTCAAACCTCAACCCAAGATGGAGTCAAGTTGCAAAGAGCAGCAATAAAAGAATATCATAACTAAATCTGATCATGAAATACAATCTGCTATAGAAGTGACAGGAAGGGCAAAGACAAATGCATCCAGTCGCAAGAAATCAAATCCCATTAGATTTGATCATTACAATCATTAATGAGGCATGGAGATGCAAAGATTTCGTGCAAACAAGGCCAAAGGATTTCGTTCAACATTAAAGATCAATCCTTGTAACATGTCATGGTCGCAACAAATAAATCCGCACCACTGTCAAAGAAAACACGGGATGGGATAACATGCAAGTTAACTCGTCATGAAAATATAGAGTTGACCTGTGTGGAAAAAATCTGATTTGCCTCGCAAATATGTGAACTGCCGATGTAGATCTTCAATCAAATATGGATGGCCAAGATGTTATAGAAATCTCCTCAACAAGTGGATAAAACCCAACTGTAGATGCATATTTTCCTTTATAACCATGGATGGTTGAGATGCACTCAAAATACCCACAAGATGCTTCACAATCTAATGACCATCGTATCTTCACAAGAGATCCAAGGAATGATGCGAAAATATGACCTCCGTTTGATCAAAAGCAACCTAGCACAAGAAGGATCTGCCACGTGACATGCAATAGTTGGTCGGCACATTTCTTGATCATTCGATCAAAGAGACAACAGTGATACTGGTTAACACAAAATGTTAACCTAGCACAAAAATGTGTGTTAACCTGCAACTCGACACATGAAAGAATTGAACTAGCTCAACACATGAAGAAATTGAACTAGCTCAGCACATGAAGGACCCGAGTTAACATGAGATGTTAACCCAACTAAAAAGCATGCTAACCCATATCAAAGAATCTAGCCCATTGAAGATCTCTCTAATCGGTTATTAATGATGGGCTAAATGGGGGGCAAAATTGGCCAATAGGGATCTACTTTGCATCCAAGTTTTGGTAAGGGTCAAGCTAAGGGCACAAGCAACTTAAGAGGGCATGACATTATCATAGGCTCTAGAATCAATTATGCACTTACTAAGCTTATGGCCATTTACGTATAAGGACACATAGAATGGGTTCAACTTCTAACTAGGGGAGGTAGCCAAAACTGATGTTTCTTCCTTTTTGAAGAGCATAGGCAAAACATGCTCTTCATCAGCTAGTGGGCCACTCTCCAATTGAGGCTGGTCGTTGCTAATGGTAGAGTTGACATTAGGTTGAGTTTTGGCATTAGCATCACTTTTACAATAATCTACTAGCTTTTGCGATTCAACGGGATGAGTCTTGAGATAATCAAGGGGAGATACTTGGATACGAGCATCTTTACAATATCGTATTATGTCAAATGAGGATTGAGGCTTACCATTTGGATCGAACCTTGACTGCTCTTTCCTCCAAGATGAGGAACTGGATGCTCCATTTGGATCGAACCTTGACTTCTTCAAATATTAAAGTTGCACAATCATAATATCTAGGATTACATCAACAAGTACTAGAGAAAACATGGAAGGATATGCATGAATTTCCAATAAACGTGAAGAAGAAATAACATGATAATTTTAGTAGTGTATATGTTCTCTAAGATAGTACACTTATCTCATTTAAGAAAACTAAGGATGTGATATTTAGTTGATCTAGATATTTTAAGGAGGTCATAAGGCTTCATGGTTTTCTAGGGAGCATAATTGTAGATGTATACACTATATTGTAAGGTTCTTTTGAATTCTCATGTGAATTTTGTATATATCAAAACTTATTATCCACAATTTTATTTTATGTTTTTAAATTTTTTTCTTTAAAAAGGGAGGGAATCAAGTGCCTTTTGTAAGAATTGTTTTTCCAAATTGAACAAGAATAAGATGATTTTTTATAATCAAAACTATTTAAGAAGACAATTTTTCTTACTTCAATTCTTAAAAATGTATAATTTTTTGATGATTTTAGGCACTAGTCTTATGATAAATGTGTGTATTTATTTCTCTTTTAAGAGTACCACACTCAAACATTTTGCTATTATTTACTCTTTAGTGCTTAGCATGATATCAAATGCTTTAGAGATAAAAGTTGAGATATGTCTAAAACCTAAACTAAAATGTAAATCTTACCAAGGGGAATACTTAGTTTTTTTCCCCAAACTTCCAAGTGTCCCTCTTAGTAAGATTAACATTTTAGTTTAGGTTTTAGCCAACATCTCAAAGTTGTTGGGTAAATCATTAAATATTTTTAAATACTAGCACACAATCGAAATTTGTACAAATGTGTGCTTAGACATTTAGGAAGATAGAGTCAATTTCTGAAGTCAAATTTGCAACCATATAAATGACCACAAATGATTAAACCATTAGATCTACTCAATGACTAATAATTATGCAAAGGTTGATGGAGAGAAATGTAACAAATATATGAATGAGGTGTATATATATATAAGAATGTACACTTGAAAGTATAATGTTAGCACTAAATGCACGAGTGAGGCAATACATAAGAATGTATGTATAGAGAAATAATATGAAGACAAAATATAAAGATATAATATTTTTTCAAATATTTTCAAATTCAATTATATATAATTTTTATATCAATTTTAAGTCATTATTCTTACCAAATTCAAATAATAGATACTAGCATACCTAAAATTTTAATTAATTTTTGTCATAAATTAAGCTGAGAGATATCTAATTGTAAAGTTCAGAAATATAAATAGTTCAACATAGAAATATTATAGAATTAATTAATCATAACAAATAGATAGAAATAAAAAATTATAATTTTCTACGAAAAGTTTTAATTTATTTTAAATAATTAAATAGTAGAAACATCATAGAATTAATAATTCAATATAATCATAGCAAATAGATGTTGCAATCTTTTGGTTTTCCTCCTTATTTCTGTAATGTTGTTCAAACTTTGCTCAAAGATGCTTGTGCTCAAATTGAGAGTAATGGATCTCTTTCTGACCCTTTCCCTCTCGGTCAGTCCATTAGGCAAGGTTGCCCATTGGTTCCTGCTCTATTTGTTATTGTTGTTGCAGCTTTGTACTATATTCTTAGAGATAACACCCTTCCCCCAGAAGTTAGAGGTCTATACCTTCCTAATAATGATGAACTTATAAATAGCCACTTTGTTGATGACATCACTTTGTTTTTTGAGATCACTGATAACAACCTTAAAAATTTGCAAACCAAGTTGGATTTGTTTTGTACTATTTCAGGTGCTCGAATTTTCTAGGCTAAATCTATTTGCTTGGGTTGGGATGATCAACCTCCTAAATGGTTCTTTTAGCACAAATTTCAATGGGGAGGTCTTAAAAAAGTTGTCAAGTATCTTGGTATACCCTACTCTGTTGATCCTTCTCTTAAGGACATGTGGGCTTGGGTTAAGGCTAAGATTGAGAATAAACTTAATAAATGGCATAATAGATCTTTATCTCTTGCTGGGAGAATTCAAGCTTGTCAAAAGTTATTGTCTTCTTATAGTATTTATTATTGTAAGAAATGATAATGTTGAGCAAGGAACGAGAAACAATCCAAGTAAGTTAAGTGTGAAACAATGTTACCATAAGATCAGCAACTCCAAGAGCATACACCAAGATGCTTCAACAATGGAGACAAGGATTTATAAGGGGAAAGAAAAGAAAACCCCTTGTGAGTATTATGAATGAAGGCAAATGCCTAGAGAAGAGAGAGAGAGAGTGTTGGAGCAAAAGTAGCTCAATACAATAACATCAAGTGCTAAGAGTGAAAAAGAAAGAAGGAGGAGCATCTCTTGTATAGAGATGAGAGAGGAGTTGCATTTTTAACTCCCATTTCTATGAATGCCACATTCATAATAGGTGTGTGCAAAGTGTCACAATCCTCTTAAGGAGGATAAACTAAATAAAGAAATAAACAAGAGTTGTCCTTACATGTGGAATAAAGGACAAACAATGGCATGTCCTCCACATGTGTACAAGAGGACAAACTACATTTAGGGACCCTTGGAATATCCCAATTAATATATCCAAGGAAAGATTAACCTTTCTAACACCCCCCCTTAATCTTTACTTGGGGAGTTTACATCAACGGGCTGTAAACCCAAATTTTTACAATGGAACTGAAATCTCTCTTTAGAAAGTGGTTTGGTTAAAATATCAACCACTTGATCTTCTCCTTTACAATAAAGAAGAATAATTTTCTTGTCTTCAACTTGTTCTCGAATGAAGTGATGTTGAAGTGAAATATGTTTGGTTCGTGCATGATAAACTGGATTCTTTGCCAAGGCAATAGCACTTTGATTGTCACAATGTATAGGTGTAGGTGATTGTTGAGGTAGACCCAAATCATCAAGAAGTCTTCTAATCCATAAAGCTTCCTTAGCTGCATTGGTACAACCTTTGTATTCAGCTTCAGTTGAGCAAAGGGAAATAGAGTGTTCTTTTTTGCTTTTCCAAGAAATTACACCTGAACCAACAAAGAAACAATAACCACAAGTGGACTTCCCATCATTGGGATCTCCACCTAGATCGGAGTCAGTATAGCCATGTAAAATAAATTCAGAATTTGCATCATAAAATAATCCCACATTAATAGTTCCTTTAATGTACCTTAAGATGCGTTTAGCAACTTTAAAATGAGTTTGTTGAGGTTTAGACATAAATCGAGAAACTAAACCAACACTATAAGCAATATCAGGTCTAGTAAGAGTTAAATAATTTAAACTTCCTACCAACTGTCTATACAAAGTTTCATCAACAAAAGGAGTATTCATATCATTCATTAATTTAGTTCCTAATTCACATGGAATTGAAACATGGTTAGAGTCATTCATCTTAAATTTTTCTAAAAGATCATAAGCATACTTGCTTTGAGAAAAAAAGATACCTTTAGGAGTTTGAAAAATTTGCATACCTAAGAAATAATGTAAGATACCTAAATCAGTCATCTGAAATTTCTGTTTAAGTTGGAATTTTATATCAGAAATCAAAGTGTCTGAATTAGAAGTGAGTATTAGATCATCTACATAAACAATAACAATAATAATGTCATCGTTAGTATGTTTAATATACAAATTTGGATCATTCTGACTTCTAGCAAAACCTTGAGAAATAAAGAAAGAATTAATTTTAGAATACCATTCTCTAAGTGATTGTTTAAGACCATAAATCGATTTGTTCAATTTGCAAACTAGATTTTCACTACCTTTCTTAACAAATCCAAGAGGTTGAGCCATATAGATTTCTTCATGTAAATCACCATTTAAGAAGGCACTTTTAACATCCATTTGATGAATGGGCCAATTCAGTTTATATGCTAAAGCAAGAACTAGTTTGATAGTAGGCATCTTAGCAACAGGAGCAAAAGTTTCATTATAGTCTAATCCTTCAATTTGTGAAAAACCTCTAGCAACTAGTCTAGCCTTAAATTTACTAATTTCATTATTAGTATTCAACTTTGTTTTGCATAACCATTTACATGAAACTAGATTCTTTCCATGAGGTAATTTGACTAAGTCCCAAGTTTGATTAGCAAGTAAAGAATCATATTCCTCTTGCATGGCTTTTTGCCAATGAGGTTGAGAGTTAGCTTGATCAAAAGACTTAGGATCGTTAGAATTCATAATAGTAGTCATCAAAGCATAATTACAATAATTAATCCTTCTATGTTTAATTCCACCAAACCTAGAAATGTAATCATCACCTTCATTGATTAAGTTTTGAGCCCATTTAGGTTTACGTTTAGTTGTAATGGAATTATCACTAGAGGAAGAATCATTAGTAATAAAAGTATCATTAGTATCTACTTGAATATCATGAGGTGTAGGTGCAGAAATAATAGGTGGTACTTGATTTTAAGGATTAAGAGGAGGAGTAGGGTTGAGAGAAGGAGGTTGGTCCTCCACCAACACAATTTTAGTGCCACTGAATTCTGCATCATGTGTAGTAGAACAATCATGGACTCCATTTTCTGCAATACAAACATCTCGAGCAACTTGAACTTTGTTAGTAGTGGAATCATAAACACGATAACCTTTAGTGTTTTCATCATAACCAACAAACAGATAAGGAGATGACTTAACATCTAATTTATGCCTTTTCTGTTTAGGAGTATGAACATAAGCAATAGAACCAAAAATCCGTAAATGATGTAAATTAGGTTTCCTACCAGACCAAGCCTCTTTTGGAGTGATAAGCTTGAGAGCTTTGGTAGGAGTCCGATTAAGAATATAAGTTGCACAATACATGGCTTCAGCCCAGAATTTATAATGCAGATTCTTAGCATGCAACATGCTTCTAGCCATTTCAACAATGGTTTGATGCTTTCTTTCCACCACACCATTTTGTTGTGGTGTATAAGGAATAGTAAGCTCGTGTTTAATTCCACATGATTTCAAATAAGAATGAAAAGCATTATTCACATATTCCTTTCCATTATCAGTTCTAAGAATTTTAAGTTTAAAACCAGATTGCCTTTCAGCATATAACTGAAATTCAATAAATATATCAAGAACTTGATCCTTGCTATGCAAAAAATAGATCCAAGTTCGTCTAGAAAAATCATCAACAAAGGTAAGTGCATACCGAGAACCTTGGATGGAGGTATTCTCCATGGGGCCCAAAAGATCAGTATGGACAAGATGCAACTTATGAGTTGCCCACCATGATTTTCCACTTGGAAAGGGCTCCCTATGCATCTTACAACTCATACAACCTGTACAGGCAATCTTGGAAGGTATAATGTGAGGCAAGCCATCAACCATATTATGCTTTTGCATGAAAGTAATATAATCAGAATTTAAATGGCCAAGTCTTTCATGCCATATATTGAAGTCAATAGAAGTATGTAGTGAATATCGTGAAGTAGCAAATTCATGGAATTTAAACAAATTGTCATTATCCATTTTAGCATGAGCAATCACTTTTAGAGTTTGAGGATCTATGATATAACATGTATCTTTGTAGAATTCAACTTTATAGTCCTGACATAATTGTGAAACAGAAAGCAGATTAGTTTTCAAGTCAGGTACATATAAAACATCATGCAATTTACCATTAGGAATAGTAACATCACCTAGTCCTTCAACTTTACAAGTCTGATTATTAGCTAACTGAATAGGAATGTTAGCAATATCAGGTTGTAAAGAATCAAAAATTTCTTTATGAGAGGTTACATGTTGTGATGCACCACTGTCAACAATCCATTCTAAAGGTCTACAAAGATTAAAGCTACAAGTAAAAGCATGACGAGGATTAAAACCAGTAGAGTTAGCTTTTTTATGATTTGAGTTTTGATTATTGGTACTATTATTCATAGGTTTTTTATCATTTTGCTTTTTAAAACAGTTATTGACAATATGACCATCTTTGCCACAATAAGAACAATGAGGTTTGGAATTGGAATGATTCTTTTGATTATTAGTATTACGAGTGTTATTATGATAATTGTTATTATTATTATATTTCGCATGAAATTTATTGTTGGAATTATTTGAATTAGTATTATATTGTTTGTGGTTATTATTATTATAATTAGAACGAGAATTAGTATTTGAATTTCTAGACACAAATGCATGTTCAGTTGATTTAAGGGTACCAAACTGAATTAGCTTAGCTTCTTCCTGTCTTAATAAAGTTTGAAAAATAACATAAGTTAACTGAGAAGTTAAAGTAGGAATAGCAAGCTGTGCATGAATATTAGTTATAAACTGTTGAAACTGTCTAGGAAGACACTTTTTAAGAATAAGATGAATTAAACGAATGTCCTCTAATTGAACACCTAAGGCAATAATTTGACTTTTAAGAGAATCAAATTTTAACAGAAATTCATCCATACTTTTAAAATCTGCATACCTGAGATCTTCAAGTTGATCCTGCAACTGTATTTTGCGGTATTCATCTCCAGTGTCATACTTGGTTTGCAAGATGGACCATGCATCATGAGCTTTAGAATAGCGAGAAATCAACACATATAAATCTGGAATAATGGAAATACCAATTAACCCTAAAGCTTCTTCATTTTTAGCTTTCCAAGTATCTTTCTCGTCTTGGGTAGCCGCTGAACCAGGTTCAAGAGAAGGATCAGTGGCTATTTCGAAGAGGTGTTTAAAATGAAAAATAAATGAGATATGAGTTTTCCAAGAATGATAATTAGAATAATTAAGTTTTATTTCTGGAATTAAGGTTGACATGATTACAAAAAAAATCCCTTGATTTGAGAATCAAATTAAAAAAAATGATGTCTTTTTATATATAAAAGTAATAATATATATATATATATATTGTTTTAAAGGTTAGAGTAAAAAAATTATAAAAATGAAAAAGTTACTTTTTGTTAAAAAAAAAAAAGAATAAACAATTCTCTTTTTTTTTATAAATAAACTTTTTTTTAAGGTTCTGTATAAAAAAAAATTAAACAAGTTTTTTTTAAAGAAAGGTCTAACAAAAAAAGCAGAGGTTTCAACTAAAAAAAATGCGTGGTTAAAATGAAGAAACGGATAAGGACGGAGCCGAGCGGGTGGCATGGCTGCGCAGGCGGCGGGTGACGCGTGGCCTGTACGCAGGCCGCGCCTTAGGGTTTACAGGTGTGAAGGGGGCGGCGGAAGGTGACACGCGGCAGTCGGGGGTGGTGGTTCAGTGGTGGGATGTTTAAAAAAACAATGAATGTATGTAGTTTGCCGTGCACGGTGTGGACGCAAGGTTTGATCAAGCGGAGGGTGCACGGCGGTGCAGTGAGTATGCGGCGACGCGGATGGTGGTGGCCGTGCGTGGCGGTGCTGTGAGTATGCGGCGGCGCGGATGGTGGTGGCCGTGCGCGGCGGCGCTGTGAGTACACGGCGGCGCACGACGGTGCTGTGAATACGCGACAGCGTTGTGGGTGCGCGGCAGCGCTATGGGTGGCGCGATCGCCCACAAAAAAAAATTCGCACTACGCGCGATTAATAGAGATTAATGTAAGAAATAAGACCAAAGAATATATAATAGTAAGAAATTATAATATCATTTCTTCAAAAAAAAAAAATTTAATCAATTTAAACACACCAATATAGATTATAGTATGAAGAAAAATAATAGAGATTTTTTTTTTTTTAAGGAATAGGAAAATTATAGACTTATTGAAACTTTACTCATGTAATACTTCTTGTTTTGGCGGCATGCCTTCCAAAACAAGACAAAAAAATTGAAATTTTATAAGAAAACCCTTTGGCGGCAAGCCTTCCAAAGAGGGTTAGTCCAAAAAAAAAAAAAATATGAAACCTGCATACACAAGATATGTTAAAATGAGCTAAAACCACAACACAAACTTCTTCTCTCAATAACGTCTCTAAATAAGGTGTGCTCCAATGAATGGCAACCTTCAACACAAAACTTAAAACAAGGATTAGATAGCCAAGCTCTGATACCATGTAAGAAATGATAATGTTGAGCAAGGAACGAGAAACAATCCAAGTAAGTTAACTGTGAAACAATGTTACCATAAGATAAGCAACTCCAAGAGCATACACCAAGATGGTTCAACAATGGAGACAAGGATTTATAAGGGGAAAGCAAAGAAAACCCCTTGTGAGTATTATGAATGAAGGCAAATGCCTAGAGAAGAGAGAGAGAGAGTGTGTTGGAGCAAAAGTAGCTCAATACAATAACATCAAGTGCTAAGAGTGAAGAAGAAAGAAGGAGGAGCATCTCTTATATAGAGATGAGAGAGGAGTTGCATTTGTAACTCCCATTTCTATGAATGCCACATTCATAATAGGTGTGTGCAAAGTGTCACAATCCTCTTAAGGAGGATAAACTAAATAAAGAAATAAACAAGAGTTGTTCTTACATGTGGAATAAAGGACAAACAATGACATGTCCTCCACATGTGTACAAGAGGACAAACTACATTTAGGGACCCTTGGAATATCCCAATTAATATATCCAAGGAAAGATTAACCTTTCTAACAATTATTCTTCTACCTGGATGTTCAATAATTACCAAATTCTTGAAATTCAAAAGGTTATCAGGCATTTTCTCTGGTCTGATGGAAAGGGCAAAAGAAAAACTCATGCTATTAAATGGGATTGGTGTCATACTGATAAGACCTTGGAAGGGCTAGGGTTAAAAGATCTCAAGTTACAAGGTATAGCTCTTTCCGCCAAGTGGATCTTTCAATCTTTGGAGGGTGATAGTCCTTGGAAAGTGCTTGTTAGACACAACATTGAGAAAGGTTTTCCCAAAAAGGCTAGATCTTGGAAGAATCTCCCTTTCTGTGACCTTATTGTTGGTAAATTCCCGGTTCCTGTACAAGGTTCTGCCATTTTCAAATCTATTTGGTGTGCCTGGGACCATGTCCGGAGGTTTATCACCAATAAAGATTTTTATAATGATAATCGACTTCATGGTGAGAGATCCATTTGGTGGAATTTGAGTATGAATGACAAACCCCTAGCCCTCTACCAGGGTTGTTCTGCCAAGTCCGGGGCTAAATCTGGTATTACTCAATTTGCTGATATTTTTGAACATGATACTCTTATTCCTTGGAAAGATCTCAAGAGTATGTTTAATTTACCTCAGTCTTAGAAGAAGACTTATAACTTAATTTTGCAAGCTTCTAAAGACCTTCATTCTGTCTGCCATGTGGATTCTTATAAACACCTTAAATGTAGATGGCTAGATGGAATTATCCTTGACAAGCTTAAAGCTAAGAATATATACAAGATCATTGATCACAATGAAGATATTATTGTTCATATTAACAAAATCTGGTACTGTTCTTTTGATAATAAAACTTGGAATAAATTTCTGGATACTATCTAGAAAAGTCCTATTAAGCCAAAAATTCAATGTTTTAAATGGTTGATGTTAATTGATAGACTTTTGATTAAAAGAGATAATCAACATTCTGATATATATGTAATATCTGCAGGTTGCCTGATACTAGTAGACATATCTTGTTTGATTGCCTTTTTGCTAAGGAAATATGGAACCTTTTTGGTATTTTTTATCCTATTAATGTGAATATCATTGAAATTGTTACTGGTCACATTAAAGGTCTTAGTAAGGATGCAAATTTTTTTTGGAACATGCTGTCTTCTAACATTCTTTGGCAGATTTGGAAATGCAGGAATGAAGAAAAATACCAAGGTAAGCCAAGGGTTCTTACTAAGTTTTATTGTAAACTCACATATTTTAAAATCTTCTCGTAGATTCAAGCTACCATGATAATTGAAAAGGATAAATTAAGAAGGTTTCTCAAAGATGGGCAAGCAACTTTCTTCTTTTACGAGCTTAAGTATGGCTATCAATGGAGAAGGACTCTTGATAATTTGCGGATGTTTGAGCACACGTGCTGGAAGCTGAGCCAAGTGATTAGGAGGAATATTAATGCCAGAAAGGAGGAGATCTTTATGCTGTCCCAGATCTAGGGGCAAAAGAATATTGTTTGGATGGAAGGCCCACTCGGTTGGACCATGTGGATGGATACTTATTTTGATATTCTACACTAGTTCTTCTGTTGTTTTTGTTCAATTCTTTTTGTAGACGATCTATCCTAGTTTTATTATTGCTACTTTGGATTCAGTGTGAGGCTATGCCTCTTTTTTGACTCTTGGTGAACAGTGTTTTCCTATTTTTGATCTCTCTATAGCTAATAGAATTTTTTTTTAAAAAATAAAATAAAAAATAATTAGATAAGATTTTTGTAATTTGGTTCATTCACTTTCTAGTATTTTTTAAAAAAAAAATTGACATCCAAAATCCTATAATTTCTATTAGATTTCACAATTTACTATTTACCCAAAATCCAAATCAATTTTTTATATTTAGCAAATCAAAGATATTCATTCTATTCTAGTAAAAAACATAACTCAATAATAGCGGACAAGGATGATAAAAAATGCCAGTTCTTGTTTCAGCTACCATTTTAATATGCATGACACTAAAACGATTCTCAATTTTTTTTTTAAATGCTAAAAAATTTACATTGATGAATGCTTCCACTGTAGAAAGCTTCTCAACTTAATGAAAGCCTCTCAGCTTAATTAATATAAAATGATAGATAATCAAATTAAAATTCTCCAAACAAATAATCACATACAACTTGTATTACACTAAAATCTCACAACAAAGGTAAATTTATTTTAAAAAGATGCAATAAATTGGTAAATAAAACTGAAGGATTTCAAAAAGCAGCCATATGGGGAAAGGGCGGTTACTACTGAAACTCAAAATAAACCTGCCTTGATTGTGCTGCACATAACTCTTGAAGAAATGCATTTAGGAAGTCAGTACACAAAACTTCACTCTTTTAGAGAAGAAAGCACACGCATAAGATTCTACAATAATAGAATGAATTACTTGATTTCAACTTATTACGGACTTTCATGATTATTATCCCTGTTGCGGCCGGCACTACCAGAAATCTGAGGTTAAAATATAATGAGAGTTAGTAGAGAAAGATAAACAATGAAGTACGTCCACACAAAGCTCTGGAATTTACTGTACGTTACCGTAAAAGTACATTTAAATAGATAAATGAGCTTAGTCACGTTGATAATTTCGGTACGGTTATTTCCTATACAAAACAATACTATCTGTATGTTCATGTAAAGAATTCAATTTTCAATATTAAATAGATTTTTACACGATTTCTATTAGTTTGATCATTATATTATTAGTTTGATCATTATATTTTTTTTTACATATGCAATGCCGTAAAAGTACCCCCCAAAAATTAGGGACAATAATCAGAACTGATAATTTTAGGTTAGCACTAAATACTGATTGTGATGTTTGTGAACAATTTAATGGTGTTTGTTTAGATTTAATATAATTATTTTTTAATGTATTTCATTATAAAAATAATTTAATTGATTTAAATATAAAATAGAGTAAGAATGACCATTAAAATAAGAGTCTACATATTTGTTAAGATTGTGAAATTGAAATAGAGATATCATACCTTAAAATTCTTTACTATAATCATTAAAAATATTTCATTTTCTTAATTGAATAAAATATCTCTAAGTAATAGAATTTCAGCTATCATAACTTATATAAAAACAGTTATGCATTATGCATCTATTGTTTTAAAAAAATCAGCATTAATATTTTGTACCATACTCTATGATCTATCATCAAGATAGATTAAGAAATATGATCTGAAATGTTAATCTCAAAAACTCATTCAGAATCATAACAAAATGCATAATAAGAATAACTCATAAATTATTTTAACAAAAAAACCTCTCAAACATTCATTCTTATCTAAAACATATTAAATTATATTTACAATTTTAATTTGATCTCCTGAATATCAATCTATTAATAAAAAACCTATTCCAAAACTTTACCGATTTATTCGATGTCATCTTATCCGCTTAATCAATTTGAAAATATTGAATCGGCCTAATAGAATAAAATAAGAATAAGCAAATAAAATGAGCTGCCAGCTCGCTGTACTAGGAGCTAAAACATTAATGAAATAGGATAACCAAAGATTGCAATATCTAGAGTTAATAATAATATATTTCTTGGTTGGATAGAAACCTTTCCGTGTCAAGTGGATCAAGATTTGTAATCAGTAGTGGCCTAAGTTATCGAGTGGCTAAGCCAAATTATCTACTTCTTCTCATAGCTTCCAATTCAAATTCAACCTACTCTTAATCTATCTCGGCAAGTCTGCAACAATTATGATATTCATTAAATTCTGTATGAAATGATTAACTAGAGGAAATCAAGTCACCCACTTCACTGTTGTACAATCTTATGCGTCTGATTTTGCCTTCAAAAGGAAAATTTACTTTTAGGATCTTCCTTAAATACAAACCCTAAATGAACTCCTTATAATCTTTTACTATGCACTACAATCAAGGTAGGTTTTGAGATTGAGAGGTTTTTTTTTTTTGATGAATAGTCTTTTTTAATTAATAAAATTTATTAAGATTACAATTCACAAAAAAAGGCTGGGAGATATAGGATCACCCCGCGAATGAGTTCAATCGGCCGAAGCCGAAATAAACAACATGACCACAGCCAGAAACTATAAACTATTCATCAAAATATAAATTTTAAACAACCTCATGCTGCCAAGGCAGTACCAGCAGAGGGAGGAAGATCATCTTTATCAGGAAATCCCCACGCATCAGTGAGATTGTGAGGCGGACTAGGAATAATCCAGCCGTCAGCAGCATCTGCAGGATCTGGGGTAGTTGCAGTCTCTGCATCCCTCTTGTCTGGCCGCGGAGGAGAAATTGCCAAGGCTAGCCGGAAAAACTTGCCAAAGTGCGCCCGTCCAGGGGGAGGAGCCGGAGATCGGCCAGAAGCCCGCCCGGGAGGGGAGCCGGGGACCAGCCAGAACCACAACGTGGTGGGGAAGCGGAGCGGTGCCTCCAACCACCATGACCACCGCTGGGAGAGCGATGGTAGGGACCCTGGGAGCGCGGCGTCTGTGAATGGCAGCCAAAGGACTGGCGTCTGGAACGACGACCGCGAGACGAGGAGGCATCAGCCGAGGCATCCGGAGGCACTCTGGCAATGGTACAAGGAGCATTGCCCCAGTGGTTTAACAATTCCTGTAATTGGGAAACCTCCAGGGCAACTTTATTAGCTTGCACCTGTATCTGCATAATGACATTGTTACAAATGCATGCCTTAGTGTACATTGCAATGTTAACATCTAAAAAACTGTGAGTGAATAAAACTGCATTCCTATCTTTCCACAGAGAAAACAAAATTTCCATCTTGAAAGTATGCCAAATCTGGGAAAACTTTCGAAGAAATCTGGGGGAATCACCCAGCAGGATCATGTGCCATGAAAAAGGTTCGGGCCTGAAAGGCTTGAAAAAATCATGAATCCAGTGCCAATAATTCTGAGCACGCTTGCAAAACCAAAAAATATGCAAAAAGGACTCAGGTTGGCCACAAAAGAGGCATCTGGGATCAGGAACCCCAATGTGCTTGAGCCGAGACCCCCAGGGAAGACCTTGGAAGGCAAGGCACCAACCAAGTGAGCAATCTTAGGTTCTGTAATGGCACTCCAAATGGTGTCAAACCGTTTTCTTCATTGAGAAAGCGAAGAATGCAAATGCCACTATTGATTAAGCGTGTCCACCATCGGAAGGTGGGGCGAAAGCCAATTGTATCCCATATTGGGCTTATAATTGATAAATGGAGTGGCAGGAAACCACTTCCAATCATACCACCAAGGTCAAACAGACTGAATCCCCACTTTATGAAGTAAGTGCACAGGGATGGAAGACAACAGAGGGTCATAAGTCTGGCGATCGGCACAAACAAGGCGATACTGAACTTGCATATCCTCCCAAGACTTGAAATTCATGGTGACTCTTGAAAAAATGTCCTTGGTAGTACGAATTCCACGTTTAAAGATCGAGATGTTAGGACGTGGGTTGGTCTTTAAACACCTAAATTGTCATCAATTTAGTTTGTAATACTAATTTAGCTTTATAATGTTAAATTTATTTTATTTTATTTTAATGATTAATTTGTTTGATTGATAATCAACAAAAGAAGGGGACTTATTCTTTTTAAAGCTATAGTCTAAGGTTTTCATGAACACCAACTATGATAGACAGTTTATTGGTTGGATAACTTATCTTTCTTAGAAGTGTCTTTAGAATAACAAGGGGCTCCAGAGATAGCCTAAATTATGTTTGACATGACATTTTTGGGATATCTCTTTATTAAATTAAAAGTCACAAACAAAATTCTGTAATTTTTAATTTAATTAATAAATATCCAAAAAAACATCATTTCAGGAACATATTTTGACTAGAAAATTGGCAACTTACATAACAAGCTATAAAGACCTCTAACAATATGCAGCTACTAGTACATTGAGACATCCAAAACCCTTCTATAGCAATAGTATCACTCCAACTGAAAGTCCATCTCTTAACATAATAACTTCTTTCCACCTTAATAGGAAAGCTGCAAAGAGAAACTATAAAGCCAAACTACATCTAGAAATCTAGTAAGGGGTCCCTTAAATAGTTATTAACTTCCTCAATGCAACAATAAGAAACCTCTCATGATAATTAGTTTTGAAGGAGCAGATTTGTTTTTGAATTAAAAGCAGCCAAAACTAGGGGGTTGGCCCATAAACAGTTAATCTGGTTGACTACCAGCAAATTACCAACAACCAAAACAACCCCCTACCACTTTAAAAACCAAAACATATAGTTCAAAAATCTAACTAAAAGAGTATCGACAGGCCTAACATTACCTGTATTAAGTCTAGAAAAGCTACGCAAATAACTGAACAAAGGCATAACAGCCTTAAACCCAGCCAAGTTTAGGAACTAATAGATAAACAACATTAAAAAACAGAAGGAGGGAGCCATTAAGACTTCTTGGCCTCTTTCCTCCCTAGAAGGATGTTTGCCCAATCTTCCGCAAGGAAGACAAACAGTAATTTGGAGTCCTCCTTCGGCAAGTATGTGTCACTTTAACAGTGAACTTCGTCAAAAGATGCATCCTTTCTTCCAGCACATGAATTCTTTACCACACCTCATCACTAGCCGTCTTCTTGATGTCCACGTTATCCTCTTGCATGTCGCCTGAACTGCCATCCGCCTACACCAAAGTGACATCTTGCACATTTCGAGGGTTAGCAATGTCCTTGGGAGGAACCTTAACAAGGGAGGAAATTGTTCTAGGGGAGGGCACACTATGCATCATATTAGGGAATTGGTCCCAGGTTAAATCCACACACCCCAACCCAATGGTGGTTGAAACATGTGACACCTCATTCTTCTCCTTCATCCCACCTCCCGAGCTAGACTGTGATGAATCTGAAACCTCCTCCTCCTCCTCCTCCATTCTCCCCTTCCCAAAACTCGATGCCTTCTCTTTCATCCGTCTTTTGGGGCAGCACGTATCGTCTGAATCCAAATCCTCCTCTTGCAAGGCCCCAACTTTCTGCTTCCTCTTAGCATTGGACTTAGCTAACCTCCCCGACCTCCTCCTTCCCCCTGTCCCTTCTTCCTTTGACTCCTCTGATTCCTTCTCTCTCCCTTTCTTTCCCGGGTGGTGGGCTTCAAATCAACATAGGACTCGCTAGGCGAAGGCTATGGGGTAGGGTCATTGGGGCCCGTGATTCTAAGGGGAACCGGCTGGGGCCAAGGGTTAGGATGGGCAGGAATATCAATCTCCACAATCCTAGGGGGACTAGGGCCAGGTGGAATTGATATAGCCGGAACATTAACCCTTGGTGTAAAATGGTAAAATTAACACCCTTCCTCATTTTTTTCCCCTAACATCAATAATCGAGTCCACTAAATCATGCAACAAAAAAATCATAATGGAAATAACATCATATTGGCAAAAATGGTTTAGGAGAGGAAAGTGGTAGTAATAACAGACACCATACCTCCCTTCTAAGGTTAAGTACTTCATCAACATCAAACAAACCTCATTCCATGGCTTAGGGAGCTTCTCCCGCATAAAACCACCTCTGTGCCGAATTGGTTCCTCACCCTCCAAAAAGAAGCACTACAGACTCGCTTCGTCGGCCACCCTTGTCACCTTTTTCCATTTCCTTCCCTTCATAGCCAAACTCGTCACTAGGGAGATGACTTCCTTAGAGATGTGGAAAGAGATACCATTTATCTTAACTCTAGGATCCTCCATGGAATTGACAAACTGCAAAGAACAATTTTCATCATGCCCATTTAGCGCCTCCATAAACAGAATGAAGCCACCTTCCTTCAACACATACCACACTAATGGCTTCCTAGCACTCTCCTCTATCATGGATGACTCAATTCACATCAGGTTGCCTCCCATCTCTACAATTTTCCCTAAACCTCTCATCTCCTTCCAAACCCAAAAATACTTGCTAAGAATGACTTCACACTTAGGCAGAAAAATAACATCCCTTAAGTGGACATAATGACCATTATTGTTAGTAATTATAATAGTGTCCCTTTTAGAAATTAATGTCACATGTCAACTGCGTCTATCTTTCTCCCAATCTTTTCCATCATTCCCAATGCACACTAACCATTTAAAATTTGAATCTTTTCTCATCCTAGCATATGAGAACATGCTTAAGATAATAATTTAAAAACCCCTCATATCAAACTTCAAAACTTTGGGCCATGTGAATTTATTATTGCCAGTACAAATTCCATCCCTCCTTGCCATCTATCCTTAGTAACTTCGTCCTATCCGCCAACTCAGCAACAAGACACGCAAGTTTAAACTAAGTCTCCATCTAGGATTCATCATACTTAATTTCTTGAGTTACTAAATCACTTACCCAATTCGGCAAGGCATTTAACTCCCTCCAACATCTTAGTCCTTTCACCTTTAGGCCTAACGTTACCATCCCATCTACCACACCATTTCCTCCTGAATGATATGATTCAAATCGAACATGTTCAAATTAGCTAATAAGTGCCTAATGTCTTTAAAAACACATTTAATGACCCATCCTTCCCTCATGTTACCTTTAATAGTTTCTATAATAATTTTGAATCACCTTCAATCTCCACATATCTCCATCCCACACTTATTATCAATTTTAAACCCCAAAAAAGAGCCATCACTTCCACAATATTATTAGACACTTTCCCTAGCTGTCCAGAATATGCCAACATCATCCTTTCCTTACTATCCCTAACCATACCTCCTCTCGCTGAACCTTCCTTTCTGGCGACACCATCAAAATTGAGCTTAACCCAATTTGCAAGCGGGGGTTTCCATCGTGTCCTTTTCCTGGCCAATAGATTGGAAAATCTTGTTAATGCCAATATCATAAGAAACAAATCATTTTTATAAAGTTCGTGATTTAGAAAATCTGTTTCCTAGTATGAGAAATCGATCTCATAATTGTGAATTAGTTTGCCTGAAGTGATAAAATAATAACTACTATGTTGCTTATTATTATTATTATATATGGTAAAAACCAAAGATGGGGAAAGTATTTCAAATGATGATCAAGTAAATATGATATAAATCGGTTCAATATTGATTTACTAAACAATGAACAGATTTGTCAAAATATAAAATTGGTTCAAATAAGAGCTCTTGGCCTTGTCTGTTGATTAATTGATTAAGTAAAAGACTAACTTGTATAGCTGGCTAAGGTTGTATATTTTTAATATTGTTTGAAAATTCATATCTTCTAGTTCAAGTAGCAATAGATCTCAATGACATCAATTATATTCTTAATGATATTTAATTTTTTTTAAATGAAAAATTCTTAGAAAGTAGATGAAGTGGACAATTTGAACATGAAGGAAAAGTAATCTGATTATATTTTAAAATAATTTAGTTTGATTTCATAAGTCATAGTTTTTTTAAAAAAATGAATAGACCTTATCCATTAATTTATAATTTAAAGATACATATTCACAAAAAAAGGGGTTAGGGGATACAAGATCACTCTCCGAGTTCAAATGGCACATGGTTAGATTAACAACCATTCATAAAAAAAATAGTTTAAAGAAAGGCATAAAGCCTCAAGTGGCAAGAGCAATGCCAGCAGAAGGAGGGTCTTTATCATAAGAACCCCAGAAGTCCTTTGGGTTAGTGGTTGGCTAAAGGGGAGCCCAACTGTTAGCAGTAGCAACATCAGTATCATCATCTTTATCTCCCTCAGGCATGGACAGGGAGATAACTAAGTCTAGCCTAGGGAATGTTCACTTGGGATCATGTTGCATAGATGACCAACCCACAACAGGGGTAGCAAGGGGAGCCACCGAGGACCAACCCAAGCCCAACCTTTGCGGAGGTGAGGTCGAGTAGTGACAACCATCAAAACCACCATTAGGAGAGTGACGATGTGACTATGACCAGGGAGTGTGCGAGCAGCATGTAGATCTTTTCCAGCCTCACCAATGACCTCAAGGAGGAGTGCGGTCACCGAACATTGCATCTGGAGGCACATGGGCAACCGTACATGGCACATTTCCCCAATGAGCAAGTAGCTCCTGCGGGTGAACCACCTCTAGTGTGACTTTGTCAGTTTGTACTTGAACCTTCATCATGAGATTATTACAAATATGTGCTTTAGAGTATATTGCAACATGAATATCAAGAAAGGTATGAGAGAATAAAACAACATTTCGGTCCTTCCAAATAGTAAACAAAATTTCTATTTTGAAAGCATGCCAAATCTAGGCATATCTAAAAGGAAGTTTGGGTAGATCTCCCAACACCACCATATGCTAGGTGAACTCCTCTGGATGGAAAGGCTTGAAAAAGTCATGAATCCAGAGCCAATATCTTTGGGCTCGCCTGTCGAACCAAAAATATGCAAGAAGCTTTTGGGCTGGTCCCAAATGTCAGAGCCAAGGGCCCAAAGGCAAGCCTTGGAAGAGGAGACACCAGGAAAAGTAAGCAATCTTTGGCTTTGTAATGCCATTCCAAATAGTAGTAAATTTAAGAATCCAAGTCTTATGAGAACGCACATGCCAACGCTAATTGAGGGTATCGACCATTAGAAGATGGGACACCAGCCACCGATACCCCAGCTTGGGCTTGTAGTTAGCCATAGGAGTGGTAGGATACCATTTCCAATCCTTCCACCTCGGGCGAGATGAGTAAATACCAAGCTTGTGTAATAGATTGGGAGGCACCACAAAACCTAGAAGATCAATTGTCTACCGATCTGCATAGATGAGCTTGAACTGAACCTGCAGATCCTCCCAAGAGTGAAGGCTCATAGTAACTCTAGAAAATAAGTCCTTGGGAGTTTTAATACCCCTGTAGAATAAACGCAGAGCACTGGCTCCCTGAATCTTAGCTAAAGGAACACCTTGAGTGGCAAACAAAGGAGACTACCAAAGGTTTTGCTGGTTCATTGAGAGCCCATCTTTGAACCCATTACCAACCCAACTAAGCCATGGTTTGAGGGCTTCCCAAGCTTTCCAAATACTCTTAACAACAAAAGTACCTTGAATTTGAACAGGTTTAGGAGTCACAAGAAGGGTCTAAAAACCAACCCCCTTCTAGGTAGGCTGGTTAACTAGGAAGCCTAAAGAAATGCAATGTCTTAATAAAATTTTCTAGGCCTCATCTCCAATGAGAGCCTGAATGACCCACTTGGCACAAAGGGAAATCCCCTGTTTTCGAGTGGAGAGCAATCCAAGCCCCCCTAAGGATTTGGGAAAACAACAATAATCTCAAGCAACTCTATGAAAGCCATGATGCATAGCATCAAAGACCTAGAGGAAGTCTTGGAGGAGATGCTCCAACTTGAGATAAGAAGCTTTGGAAGGAGCCTAGTAGGAAGAATAGTACACATGGGTGGCAACAAGCACTTTAGAACAAATTTGAAACTTTCCTGCAAGGGAAAGTGGTTTAATGATCCAATATTCTAGCTTCTTCTCAATCTAAGCAAGGACAACATTCCACAACTCCATAGGGGAGGCTTTAAAGGCGAAAGGAATGCCCAAGAATTTAAAGATTTCCCCATGCTAGACCAATTTCCACCCATATTGTTGAAGCCACTAAGGGCCTGGCAAGAAGGACTGTCATTAACAAAGGGTTTTGTGCCATTGAATAGTACACCCAAAAGTAAGGCAAAAAGTATCCAGGCACTGCAAAGCATTAGCTATATTGTCTTCCACTTCAATCAAAGTAAGGAAGGAGTCATCAACAAAATGGCCATTCACAAGCTGTGTAGAGGACTCTAGAAGAGAAATACCACAAACCATACCCCAAGAAATGGCATTGGTAATAAGATAGCCAAAGCCTTCAGCTACCAGCACATAAAGTGAAGGCACAAGAGGGAAACCTTGAGGGGTAGATCTATAAAGACCAAAAGATTTAGATTGCCTCCCATTAATGATGATGCAAGCAAAGGCATCCCCAAAAAGAATTTGTATGGACTGAAGAAAAATTGGCCTAAACCCTAGAGCTTGCAACATAGCGAGAATAAAGGGCCACTCAATCCGGTCATAGGCTTTTACAAAGTTGATTTTGAGAAATAAGGCTTGTTTCTTAGATTGCCTAGCCCATTCCATGGCTTCCCAAACACAATGATGCTGTCCAAAATATCACAGAATTTGATGAAACCAATTTTTATAGGTTGAACAATCTAAGGAAGCAAATGACAAATTTTGAGAGAGAGGGCTTTGGCAATGATCTTATCGGAGACATTCAATAAGGTGATGGGTCTCCAATTGCAAATTTCCTCTAGATCACCAGCTTTAGATATGAATTTAATATTGCCCTTATTGATAATGTTGCCTAGGAAATTAGAATTACAAGCTTCATGGTAAACTTAAAGAAAATCAGGACCAATATTGTCCCATAGGATTTTGTAGAATTCACAAGGAAAGCCATCACAACTAGGGGCCTTGTCAGTAGCCATGGAAAATATAGCTTCCTTCAAGTTTGCAAGCATTAATTTTTGCTCACAAAAGGCATATTGCTCAGGAGCAAGCCGATTGGGAGTAACTGCAAGACATTCTTGAAGAGCTTGGTGATGCGCAACAAAAGGCTCTTGAGTTGTAAAAACCTACTCATAATGGCACACAAAATCTTGAAGAATATTTGGCAGATCAGTAAAGACCTGATGGTCTCTTCGGATGAGCTTGATGCCAACTGCAAAATGATGAGCCTGCACAGTATTAAAAAATTCCATTTAAGCCTAATCGCCAACCTCCAACCAATGGAGATAGGCCTTTATTTGAGCTCCTTTAGTAGTATAACTGTCTGCAACTTGCTTCTGGTGCCAAAGATTGGCAAGCCTAATCTAGAGATCCATGCAAAATGGATTCATGGAAAGAGCTTTTGAAGCGGTACACAGATCTTTGGTAGTGGCTTCATAAGATCTTCTGTGGTACTTGGCCAACTATCTACCGTAAATGCAAAGAAACCTCATAGTACAGAGAATGATGTCATTCCACCATTGAATCCACCCAACATGGGTGTGGGGTTGAGGCTCAAGATTCCACACTCGAAGAATGTGGGCAATAGTGAGAGGATGGGACAACAATGAGGTGTTAAGGTAAAACTAGGTTTTACAAGGATGAAGCCAAGCAGTTTGCCAAATGATAGAAAAAATAATGGAGGAGTGATATGACCGCATCAGTCTAGAAAAGGGGTGATAGGTAGGGCATACTTGTGGGAAAAAAAGAAAAAGGATTGCATTGAAATCATAGCCTTGTCAAGTCTTTTAAAACTTTGTCAGACCTAGCTCAAAAATTGGACCATGTATGCCAAACCCCATCTAGGCACTGACGGCTAGCATTGGGATCAAAAAGACCTAGCTTGTTCGACATGTAAAACTAGGCCTCACGTTTTCCATCTGCCCATCTAAAAGGAAGCAGTCCCTCCTTGTCAGTAGCCAACTCTACCATGTTGAAATCCCCATAAAAGACCCAAGTCATAGGTGGAAAATTATCTGCCACCTAGCGCCACAGGTGTGATCACTCCATAACATCATAGGAACATAAAAATTAATAGTACCAAAAGAATGATTCTAAAAAGATAACAAAATCCAAACCACCCTGTGCAGTGGGTCAAAACCATGCGAAATAACAAAAGAAAGTAAATGAGGAGAGAGAAGAGTAACAACTCCACCTTGGCTAGCCTCATGCTAGGAAGCAAATACAACTCTATTCAGCCATATAACATTACAAGTTGAGGTGAGTAGAAACCCAATAACTTTAACTTCTTGAAGACAAAGAACATCAATATTACCAAGCCTGCGCTTAGTGTCATGAACAAAATATTTTCTAGGGAGGTTTGTCAGCCCCCACACATTCCATGAGAGATAATTCATTGTAAACTAGCTTGCATGTCATCCTCATCTCCAAGAGATGAGATGTTGTTATGAAAATATGTTGGAGCATCGAACAAAGAGTCATCAACAATAGACTCTTTGAATCTTCTCCCCATTATCAAATACTCATCACGGTCGTCTGGGATGTGAGACCTACAAACAGTTTTCTGTGAGATCATCAATGCCACTTGCGGCACTAGAATCCATGAGGGTCGAGGCTCAAGAGTACAACCTCCTACAATCCCCTACACAATAGGATTTGAAATAGGAGGCGAAGGAAGCAGAGGAACTGAAGGCTCTGGTTGAACAAGGCTTGAGCTAGGTCAACCTATATCCACAGACAAAGGGCTTGCCTTAGCTACAACCGAGCCCTTTCCTTTTTTCACCATCATTGTCCATTCATCTTTTTTGGTAGCCACAGTTGGCTTGGCTTTTGAGATGGGTGGGTGATTGCGATCCAACAAAGGGTAGTCCCTAATCTTGTCCTCAGTGGACTGGCATAAATAATAAGTATTTGGAAGGTTAAGGTAAAGCACCTTCTAAGTGATGGTGGTACCACTAATCTGGATATCCACGAAATCCTTGAGGTCCTGAGAGAGGTTGACCTCAACACAAACCCTATGTTGGGGCCAAGCATTAAAAAACTTGTCAGGTTCAAGTCATACAACCTTTCTAACTATTTGCGCAATGATTGACAAAAAGGACCAGCATGGGATAGGCAAGCTAGGGAACTCCACCCAATTAGGCACCTTAAGCTTTCTATCATCAAAAACGAAAAAATCGTGTGACCAATGTTGAAAAACCAAGAAGGAGGACCTAACAGTCCAGGGACCTTGAACAAACACATGTTTAGCTTGGCTCGAAGTGCCAAAGCAAAAAAGGAAAAAGCCTTTGGTAAGGCTTTGCACGCCTTCAAGGCAGACACCCTAAGGTGTCCAGACCTAGGAAACCCAATCCTGCAACATGCTTTTAAAAGGAGTGCAGCCCACAAAATACCCAATAAGGGTTTGTCACTCTAACTAGTTGCATGCACTATCAAAATCCTTGACATTCAAAAAAATATCAGGAGAGGAATTACCTCATGTAACACCTTGGGAACGAACTTGCACGGATGTTTGTTCGGTGGCGCCATTCTCTCCCACAACTACAACTCCAGCTCCAACATCAACTACTAAGTTGGAGAAGGCTGAGGCCATTAGAAATGAAAACTTATTCCCGTAGTAAATATGATATGTCAGGCGACAAACCAATGAGGGCTCAGACGAAAGCCATACAAACCCTAGAAGAGCACATTTTCAGAATAGAAGACTCGATATGTAAGTCATAGTTTTTAGAATTATAATATAACAAATAATAGTTTCTAAATTCAAAAGATTGAACTAATTTTTTATAAGGTCAAATCAAAACAATAATATCTTAACAATGTAAAATATAATTGTAAAATTAACTTAACAAATCAATAACAAAAATGAATTATAATAATTTTGTAAACTATTATTTTTTATAATTTTTAATTTGACTTTATGTAGTCTTTATTTGCTATAATTTGAATGTTTTTCGATATCTTAGTTTGGGATGTTATTATTAATTTTTTAGATTCAAATAATTGTAATAAAACTAATAGAATATAGATGAATTAAAATATTCTAATTATTTTAAAATTCTAAATTAAAAATCTCATAACAAAAATTAAAACAACAATCACAAATATGCAATTGACATTATTTATTTTATTTAGTAAATATATCTATTTAATTTTAATCAAAGAGAATAATACAAAAAAATTTAAAACTACTTTCAATTCTACCAAATAATTTTTTATTTAACATACACATTTTTTTCTTGTATTGTAATTTGTATTCCTTAAAAGTGAAAGATGGTCCAAATTTTAAAGAGGAAAATAAAAAGTTAAAGTATATTTTTAATTTGTTCATTATAGAGCAAGGAACTAATATCTTGCTTCATTGTATCTTTTTTAATCAAATAGAAATTATAATTCGTGTTCGATCTTCTCTTCTTTTTTATTGATTTCCTATCCTCTTCGATTGGTGTGGGCGGTGATACTATTTAGAGAAACTGTTTTTCTTAAAACTGACAAGCAAGGTGAATGAGGATAGTGACACATAAAATTCTAAAAACTTTTACAGAGCACCGTCTTTTATTTTTCATTTTTTTTTGCTTACAAAAAATCAGTATAAACCTGAGCAATTTGCTACGGACCAATGAGAAAATTAAAATTAGTATTTAATAATTGATTTTTTAAATCAAACCTTTCAAAACTCTGAAATATGTGACTCACTTGTTTGACATAATAAATGGGGCGGGTGGGTGGGAAAATAGAAAATTAGTTCCCTGCCTCATATATAAGGCAAGGACTAATATAAGGCAGGGAATAATAAGGAAGCGCTCAATTTTAATGAGAAGTATGAAGGCTCTGTTAGGAGAATTTGATTCTCTTCTACAACTTATCGGGTTTAGTTGATTGATTTTCAAACTAAAGTTGATTATTATTATAGTTATTATACTGATAAGAATTGTGGCCTCACTGGTTCATAGCTCCAGGTCAAAGCGTTTACCCCTCTTTAAAAAAAAAAGAAAAAAGAATTGATTTCTACTGGTTTTTAAATGAAGTTTTTATAAAATGAAAGAAACATCAACATTCAAAAAGAAGTGATGAGGCAAAAGAGTTGAAGAAAGAAGTTGGCAAAATGGATTGTGCAAAATAAGTGTAACTTTGAATACCCATATTTTCACTCAGTTTGAAATATCAACCAAAACTTTAATTAGATTGTTTCTTATTGAAGTAAAAATAGGTTTCGAAGGGATTTGAAACCCTGTGTACAAAGAGATTACACTTGATAAAGTATTAAAGACTTCTAAAATAAAATAGACCAAAATAGACCTAAGATATCACCAAGAAACAACAAAAAGCCAACAAAAAGCTAGCATACCAATTAAAAAAACACCAACACAAGAGAAAAAAGTGAGATCAAAATAGCTAAAACATACACTTCAAGGTCCCAAAAACCTCTTCTTCTAGTTGACTCATCTTCTCGACCACATTCTTGAGTTCAATCTAGAACCTTTGTCAAGCTGGATTGATCCCTCCTCTTCACACTAGCTCTAGCTCTCTTCCTGGGACAAAAAGCACACCAACACTATCTTTAAGATCTTGCTTATCATTAACAATGACTTTATACTATAGAGAACCCTCCAGCTTAGCCACCACAGTTTTTATTCTATAAGTCAAAATCTTTTGGGCCTTATGAGAAACATGCATAATTTTCTTTAGAGTAGAATTAGCCATGCTAGCCCTTTGGTTGAGGCCCTCTAGGTTCCCCTCATATATTAACTTATTCTTCTCATCAACTTCCACAAAAATCCAAAAGTCTCTTCTTCCCTCTAAAGTCCAAAGAGCACCAACATTAGGACAAGAGTAGGAGATCAAGATTTTCTTTTGCAAATCCTCAACCTTAGCAAAAAGAGCCTGATACTTCAAATTTTTTCTCTTGAATTAATGGAAAGCTCATTTCACGAGACAAAAGGAATAGCGAGTCCCAACTTTCATAATTTATAGAACCCCAATATCCATTTCTTTAAAATAACTAAGCATAATATAAATAGAGAAGGGTTTGGCATTCATATTATGCTCATGTTTGAACTCTTTTGAAGGTGTTTGAGAAATCTACACATCATGATCAACCTCACCCTCATAATCTTCTAGAAAATGAGCCTTACATTTACGAGCATCACCGATACTTGGCTTGGAAGTAGAGGAACCTAGACCCCCCTTATTCTTTCTCTAAGCTAGATGTCTTGTTAGGATTAAACTCAAACATAAATAACAATTACATGCAAATATAGCCAATATCAAAAAATAATAGATTGCATAGAAGAGAACACAAGACACTAGGATTTAACGTGGTTCACCCAATCCCTAGGCTATGTCCACCAACAACAAGTCCAATATTATTATTATCTAGTGATTATAATCTACAATCCCTTATAGCTCAATACAACTGCAAGAAGCTACGATATAACCATTACATTATGAAATCCCTAACCCTAAGCCTTTTTACACAAGCTTTTGCTGCTTACAAAATTAGGGCTAGAATAAGTCGTCCAATAGAAAAAATAGCAGTCGATTCCTTTTACAATATAAGGTCATTTTTGGCATCAGGGGTGCTGCCCCAGAAAACTCCTGCAGGGGCATTGCCTCTTGACCCCACCCTACACTGGGACAAGGAGCACATCATGGGTGCTGCCCTAGGACCCCGTAGGGGCGCTACCCCTTGACCCTGTCTTGGGGGCACTACCCCCAAACCCCTATAGAAATAATAAGGGGAGAAAACCATGCCAAATAAACCTCTAAGTCTAATTAGGCTCCACATCACACCATGTCTTTTTCCTTGGGAGGGGTGGAAGGAATGATATCATATGAACTAGTATCTTGGTTAGACTAAAAACTTTCCTCTTCATCATCTTCATTCTCCATCCCCTTATCTTCCCATTAGTCCCTATGCTTGGATGACCGTGCCTTGTTAAAAGAAACAAAACCCCTATTTTAGAAGGAGAAGGTTCATCCACCTTAGATTCATCTTTAGTCTTCATCTCATGCTCCTCCCAATTATTTGTGGCCTTGAAGAACCCTCTTTAGAGGACAGAGTAAATTTTGTCTTCTTAAGAGGAGGTTTAGGTTCACCTTCTCTTCAACATCAGAACCCATCCTAACCACTTCACTAGAATTCCCATGTTTGACAACACCCTTCCCCTATTTGATACCAGAACAAGGAGTGTCAAATGATTATATTTGTAGATAAGGAAAATAAGGCCTTGGTGAATCAGTTGAGACTAAATATAATTAAACCAAACTTATAAATCTAATCTAGTCCAAAAATTAAAACAATGATGCACAAACATAAGAAATCATACATCATAACATAATGATTTTTTGACTAGGGAACAACTTGATCAAAGGGAAAACCATAGTGGGGATGGTGCCCACAAGCTTGTGTACTAATATATAAGTTCCTTGTGAAAGGATGTGACCCTATTAGGAGTCAAATACAATGCATTACTAGAATTATCCTTGTTAGAGGAAAAATTTGTGTTAAGAGACCTTAAATCCTTGTTAGAAGGTTCCAACCTTGTTAAAGGATGAAAGGAAACAAATAGGATCATTGCCTAAGTTCTCCAACAAATGCAAAAGACAAGATTTCAGGATAACATATCCAAAATCAGAAACTAATTGATCTACCACTTACTTTCCAAAATAATTCCTTTGAAGCTCACCAACATTACCATTGCTTTTTTCCGATCATCTAACATATAAGCTCGCATCCACCTCAATAGATCACATACATAGAATATATGATGATATACAGCCAAGAAAATAAATTTTCTTTATACCCCGTATAAATAATTAACTAGGTCAACCTATAAGAGCTTCCCCAATGTATATTTCTTTGCACAAGTACATGCTAAGGTATGCATGCCTTCATATGCATCATTATAATTAATGCAATATAATTTCCACATGTTACAATAAATATATTAAATTTTTAATGATAAATAACATGCTTCCTCAACACAGTCAATTAAAAGTAAAATATACCACATGTTACACAACAACGACCTTTCCAAAATAATCCAAAAGATTCTCAATCTTGAACATAAACATACGAACAAGACTTTTATCATATCCCAATCCTGTTGACATTAATTTTTGCTTGCCAATTAAATACTACCAATTATTTATGTCATTATTCCTTCTAAACCAATCTTCAGAAAATAAATTGTAACTCATCCAAAACATAACATAAAACCCAACCAACATAGACATAATATCTATACTCATTTTACTACACAAGTCTAAGATCATAGAACATTTTCCATCACATACCAACTTTTTGAACTGATAGTCAACACATGATATACAAAATATGTGTTTTTCATGAACATACAACCATATGTTCTCATCAATACAACATAACAATTGCTCATCCAAGTTCCAAAAAAGACCTCAACTCCTAACAATCTCCCCCTTTGGCATTGATAGCGAAATATGGTGAAAAAACATCAATCCAAACATAATCTTTTTTTTGTTAAAAAATTAATGCAACTTTTTGTATATCCTCAACATATAAAACCTTCACCTATAGATCAACTTTGGTAACTTCCTTCATGAATCTTCTCCCCATAGGGTTTTCACTTGTTCTTCTCCCCATTTGACATCAATGGAAATGATGCCAATAATACAAGTAATAATTGTTCTTTTGAAATGCTCCCCCTTTGATGATGACCTTCATCAAAGTATGTGTATTGAATCAAGCCAATCTACAATAAAAAATATGTCAAGTGCCAACAAACACTATTATACCAAAAATCATTACATAAGAGGTCTAGGATTAGCTCTACTTAATGCGACCACTCCCATAAGGAACAATACTATGCATCACATCTAGATGATTAAATATGCTCTGAATATACTAGATTGGTGCAAATCTGCATCAATTACTTTGCACAAGTTGGGTGCAATACCCCAAGAATACCTCTAAGATAATCAAAGGTGTCTTTATCCAATGGTTTAGTGAATATATTAACTACCTTCTCTTTTGTACTTGTATATTCCAATCTGATTTCCTTCTTAATAACCTTCCCTCTCAAGAAATGATACTTAATTGCAATGTGCTTAGTCTTATAATGTAAAATTGGACATTTAGACATGTTAATTGTACTTGTATTAGATCAAGATACATGATACTAGATTAAGAGAATGTAATACCAATATCTCTTAACATCTATTTCATCCACATTATCTTATTACAATTATTTTCTATTGCTACATACTTTACTTCTATTATAGACAAAGAAATACAATCATGGTTCTTTCTCTTGACCAGATACTTACTCTCCTCCAAGGAAAAATGCTCATCCACCTGTGATTTTTCTATTATTTAAATTTCCTAGCCAATCAGTGTCAGCATATGCATACAATGTAAAAACATTGGATCTATCATGTACCATAAGCCAAACTTTAATGTTCCCTTTAAATATATGAATATCCTTTTTAGTGTTGCAAGATGTTTTTCATTGGGATTTGCTTGATACTTTGCTACAATTACAACTCCACTAACAATATCAAGCCTTGTATGAGACATATACTATAAACCATAAATCATTAATCTATATCATGCTTTCATAGTACTGGGCGAATCATCATTGTTAGTCAACTTGCATCCTATAATGGTGTTCCAACTAGTTTGTAATTTTCCAAGACAAATCTTGCTAGTAGCTCTGTAAGATACTTGGTTTGAGATATAAAGATACCATCTTTTTTTGTGTTATTTCCAATTCTAAGAAGTAATTCATTTAACCAATCATAGACATCTCAAATTCACTTTTCATCTCATTAGAAAACTTATTACTTACCTCATCATTTTTCCAAAAACGATATGTTAGTTTGTGGTGATTGATTAGGAAAGTACTGTACATACTTCATGAATTCTTTGGGGTTTGGGGCATCACCTCGAAATTTTTTTTTGGGCCATGGACGATGTTGTGGCTGACATATGGCCGACATGTTGTAACCCAAAAGTGACATAATAATACTTGTAGAAAAGGGCTTAGAGTTAGGGATTGTTTCAATGTGGTGATGTGAAAATTGGTTCTTGCGACAGTATTGAGTTGTAAGGGATTACAGATTGTAATCAAGTTGTAATCACTGGATCGTAATAATATCAGACTTTTTATTTGGTGGATGTAGCCTAGGGACTGGGTGAACCATGTTAGATCTTGGTGCCTTATGCTCTTTTCTGTGTGATCTATTATTTTCTGTTATTGGTTATATTTGCATGTAATTGTTATTTCTGTCTGTGGTTTATTCCTAACAAGTGGTATTAGAGAGAGGTTGTCTTTTTAGTTATCCTCTGCAGGAAAGTCTCACAGTTGAGTGAGAGTCTCACAGTTGAGTGGGAGTGATCATAGATGAGGGTAAGCTGAGGGTTGACAGGTTTAATGGGCATAACTTCCAGTTATGGAGGATGCAAATGGAAGACTATCTTTATCAGAAGGATTTATGGAAGCCATTAGAAGGCAAAGCCAGGAATTATGGATCTATGTCAAATGATGAATGGGATCTTTTGGACAAAAAGGCACTTGGAAGCATTCAATTATGCCTAGCAACATCGGTGGCATTTAATATTACAAAAGCGAAGACAACAAAAGAGTTCATGAAAACCCTAGTGACATTGTATGAAAAGCCCTTCGCTTCAAACAAGGTATTTCTCATGATGCATTTATTTAATATGAAAATGGTAGAAGATGGATCTATTGTAGATCATTTAAATGACTTTAATACTATTACTAGTAAGTTATCTTCTATGGGTATCAATTTTGAAGAAGAAATTAGGGCTCTCTTGATTTTGTGTTCTTTGGCCGAAAGCTGGAATGGCTTGGTAATGGTTGTGAGTAATTCTATTCCTGGATCTAGTACCTTAAAATATGATGACGTGATTAGTGTTATTTTGAGTGAGGAAACTCATAGGAAATCCTTAAGTGGATCTACATTAAGAAGTGCTTTGAATGCACAAAGTAGGGGTAGAAAGATTGAGAGATGAAGTAATTCTAGAAATCGTGGGAAAGCAAGAGGAAAGTCAAAGGCTAGGAGGTCTCAATCAAGAGGACTGAATGACTACTGATACTGTGGGAAACTAGGTCATAAAAAGAAAGATTGCTGGAATTGAAAGAAAAATGAAGGAGATAAACTAGATGGAGACAAGGAGGCAAATGTAGTAAGTAACAAATCTGAAGAGGATGCTTTGCTTCTGTCTTTAGAAAGTGTTGATGATTCATGGGTTTTAGATTTTGGTGCTTCATTTCATGCTACATCTCACAGAGGTTATTTTATTGATTATGTCTAAGGGGATTTTGGACTTGTTTATTCGGGAGATAATGACCCCTATTAGATTGTTGGAAATGGAAAAATTAAGATTAAGTTGCAGAATGGGAATCATTGGCTACTACATGAGGTAAGACATGTTCCAAGGCTGAGTAGGAATTTAATTTCAGCACGGTAACTCCGTGATGAGTGTTGTGTAGTTACTTTTAATGATAAGAATTGAAAGGTTTGAAAAGGTTCCCTTGTAGTAGAAAAAGGTGTGAAAGTAGGCAACTTATATCTTTGTATAGGTCATATTATTCTTTCTACTTTAATTGTTTTAGAGAAAAAAGAATGTTCAAGAACAATTGTTGCAATTGAGTAGGTAGAACAAATAGTTGCTATAAATTCTAATACAACACTATGGCATAATAGACTTGGGCACATGAGTGCGAAAGGCATGAAAGTACTTCATTCAAAGAAAGTTTTATGAGGTTTGAAATGTGTTAATATGGATTTCTATGAAAGTTGTGTGTATGGAAAACAAAAGAGAGTGAGTTTTGTAAAGACTGGGAAGGAAAACAAAAAGGAGAAATTAGAGCTTGCAAATATAGATGTATAGGGACCGGCTTAGGTATCTTCCCTTGGTGGCTTTCATTATTATGTTACATTTATTGATGATGCAACTAGAAAAGTATGGGTTTATTTCCTTAGTTAGAAGTCTAATGTATTTCAAACTTTTAAGAAATGGAAATGCTTGGCTGAAAATGAGACAGGTAAGAAATCAAAATGTCTTAGATTTGATAGTAGTGGTGAGTATTACAGTCAAGAATTTGAAAATTATTGCTCCACTAATGGTATTCATAGACAAAAAACTGTTCCAAGGACTCCATAGGAAAATCGAGTGGCTGAACATATGAACAGGACTATAATGGAACGTGCAAGGAGCATGAGATTGCATGTTGGGTTGGCCTTACACATGTGGGCATAGGCTATCAATACTATTTTATATTTGATTAATAGAGGTCCCTCTACTCCTTTGGGATGTGATATTCTAGAGGAAGCATGTACTGGTAAGAAGGTGAGTTATTCTTTTCTCAAAACCTTCAACTGTGAAGCATTTGCTCACGTAGATTCTGAAAATATAATCAAGCTCAAAGCTAAGTCAAAGAAATGTGTATTTTTTGGATATGGCATTAATGAATTTGGTTATAGGCTTTGGGATTTTAAAAATCATAAAATTTTAAGAAGCAGGATGTCATATTCAATGAGAAAGTATTGTACAAAGATCTATTGCAGCAACATGAGAAGAAAAAAGATGATTATGTAGTGTTGGATGATACTCCAAAAGATGATGTTCCAGCCATTCCTCATGATGTGCAACAACTGCATCAATAAATACCACACACACTGATGAATGTTAGACGGTCAACAAGGAAAATTAGACCTCCAGAAAGATTCTCTCCCTCTTTGTATTCAGTTTTACTTACTAATGCTGGTAAACCTGAATGTTATGATGAAGATGCGTAGGTGGATACTAAGATTCAGTGGGAGTCTGCAATGAAAGATGAAATGAACTCTTTGTTGAAGAATAATATATGGGATTTATGCAAGTTGCCTACAAATTAAAGAGCTTTACAAAATAAGTGGGTTTACAAGTTTAAAGAAGAGGAAGGAGGTAAGAAAAGATTTAAAGCTAGGTTAGTTGTAAAAGGATTTGCATAGAAAAAGGGCATTGGTTTTGATGAGATATTTTCTTCTGTTGTTAAGATGAATTCTATCTGTACTATTTTAAGTCTTGTGGCTACTAAAGATTTGCATTTAGAACAACTTGATGTTAAAACAACCTTCCTTCATGTTGACTTGGATGAAGAGATATATAGGGCTCAGCCATAGGGATTTGTGGTCAAAGGTAAGGAGAACTTAGTGTGCAAATTGAAGAAAAGCTTATATGGCTTGAAGCAAGCACCTCGACAATGGTATCTAAAATTTGACAATTTTATGCATGAGCATGGATATAATAGGTGTCATTCAGATCATTGTGTTTATTTTAAGAGGTTGGATGATGATAGCTACATTATTTTATGTTTATATGTTGATGATATGCTTATAGCTGGGTCTAACATGGATCACATTAAGGAGATGAAACACCAATTAGCACATGCATTTTCTATGAAAGATTTGGGGGCAGTAAAACAAATTCTTGGTATGAAGATTTTTAGAGGTAGGAAAAACAAAAAATTGATGCTATCTTAGGCTGATTATGTTGAGAAGGTGTTGCAACGTTTCTCTATGGAGAATGCTAAAGTTGTCAGCACACCTTTACCTGGTCATTTCAAGTTGACTAAGGAGATGTGTCCTAAGACACAAGAAGAGGAGGATAAGATGTCCAAGGTATCCTACGCTTCAACCATAGGAAGCTTGATGTATACTATGGTATGTGCTAGGCCAGATATTGCACATGCAATGGGAGTTGTTAGCAGGTATATGAGTCATCTAGGAATTGAGCATTGGGATGCCGTCAAATAGATTCTCAAATATTTTAGAAGAACATCTAATAAGTGTTTACACTTTGGGGGCTCTACTACTAATTTACAGGGCTATGTTGATTCAGATTTGGCAGGGGATATTGATATCAAGTGGAGTACTATAGTTTATGTCTTTACTGTTGGTGGGGTAGTTGTGAGTTGGATTTCTAGGTTACAGAAGGTTAATGTTTTATCCAATACAAAGGCAGAGTATGTAGCTGCTACAAAGGCAACCAAGGAGATGACATGGCTTTAGTTCTTCTTGGAAGAATTGGGACACCCTCGGGAGGATAATTATTTGTTTATAGATAGTTAGAGGGCCATTCATCTTGCAAAGAATTCAGCTCTGCATTCAAAGACCAAACAAATTCAGTTGCGGTACCATTTCATTTGGTCAGTTTTGGAGGATGGACAATTAAAGTTGGATAAGATACATACATATGAAAATCCAATAGATATGTTTACCAAAGTAGTAACAAAGGAGAAGCTGAACTCCTCTTCTGCTTCAGTTGGTCTTCTAGACTAGACATGAATAAAAGAACAATAGATTCCAGGGTGGTTTGATCCAATGGGAGTCCCATGTGGTAGTGGTATTGCTACAAGATTAGTCTCCAAGTGGGAGATTGTTGTCTAGTGTGGAGTTTGATCAGTCCCCAAGTGGGAGATTATTAGTTTGTGGTGACTAATAAGGAAAGTACTGTACATACTTCATTAATTCTTTGGGGTACATATGGCCAACATGTTGTAACCTTAAAGCAGCATAAAAATACTTGTAGAAAAGGGCTTAGGGTTAGGGATTATTTCAGTGTGGTGATGCAAAAATTGGTTCTTGTGGCAATATTGAACTGTAAGGGATTACAGATTGTAATTAGGTTATAATCACTAGATCGTAATAATATCGAACTTTTTGTTTAGTGGATGTAGCCTAGGGATTGGATGAACCACGTTAAATCTTGGTGCCTTGTGTTATTTTTTTGTGTGATCTATTATTTTCTGTTATTGGTTATATTTGCATGTAATTTTTATTTTTATATGTGGTTTATTCCTAACATGATATCATCTAAAAATGCCTTAATAATCAGTAGATCATCTGAATTTATTTTTAAGTACAAATTATTGTCTACATTACCTTTCTTAAATCCAACCTTACAAGTGTTTATCCAAACTTGCATAACAAGCTCTAGGTACTTGCTTCAATCCATATAGTTCTATCTTTAATTTTCATACCATGCCTTCTTGTTTAGTTGAAGGAAATCCACTAGGCTTTTAAATGTGGATTCTTTCTTCAGGTTCTCCACTCATGAAAGTCTGTCTAACATCCATTTAATACACTTTGAAATTTTTGTTAGATGGATAAGCTAAAAACAATCTTACTACTTCCAATCTAGCTATTGGGGCAAAGGTTTCTTCAAGTCTATACGTTCCAATTGTGAATTTCCTTTACATACCAACTGATGTAAGGACAAGTAGATTCAAGAGGGATGAGCCCAAATTAAACTTATGAACACTCCCTACTTAGAGTTACACATGGACACAACATAAAAATTAAATCAACACAAGAGAACAAGAGACTAGATTCCATGAAACAACACTGATGTAATCATTCAACTTCAAATATAAAGAAAACCAAACATGCCTGGGTGTGAGGCTTTCTGGGTTACAACCATACACAAAGAATTATGAAAATCAAGTCCAAGCTTGTTGGAAATATTCAGGTCTAACAATGTTGCTGAGAGGGGAGGGGTGAATCAGTAAGCTTTAAAATTTAAACCAATTCAGCATAATAACAAATTCACCATTCATTCATCTACTTTACTGAACGCATGAAAAGATTAACACACTGATTTGGTGACCCAGAAACCTTTCAAATTCAAAGTAAAAATGGGGTGGGGATGATGCCCATGAAACTTCAATACTGCAGTATAAAATTGGCCGGTTAAGGCTTACAGTGATCACTTCTGGTGATCTGCTCTGTTAGGAGCAAGTAGGACTGCTAGATCCACCTTGTTAGAGGATTTACAAACATACAATGAAGTATGCACTCTGTTAGGAGATTTACATAAGACTGTTAAGTCTACCCTATTAAAGGATTTACAAAACTGATTCACCTGTTAGGATGAAGCAGTGGATCTGCTTGCAACTGATTTTTTGATTAGATCTTATGTACTGATCACTTGATGTGATGGATATATCTTTGCTGCTCCTTGATAACCTTGCTGAATACTTCGCTGCTGATTCTTTTTCAATTCGCTCAATTACATTCTTACTTCGCTCTTGCTTAACTGTTACTCTTCTTCATTATATCTTTTGTAAATGGTACAATACATTACATATATACCATTCCAATATTTACAACAACAAGGTTGGCCAAACACAAGTGGACAAAATATTACTGAGTCAGCCAGATAGTAGAAAACTCAGGTTCCTCAAACTTACTCGGTGACCTTCTGACACTCGGTATCCACTACATTACACAGCATCGTCATGCACTCGGTAGAGGTAGGGGCTCGGTCCGTACTAATCACTCTAAGTAGCTTGGAACTTGGTAACCACTGGTGACTCGGTAAACATTGTGTCACTTGGTAGAAACTAACTCTTTCAATTCACTTGGTAAGCACTAAATACTGTCTTGGTAATCACTGAAACCTTCATTTACCTTTCTGACTCGGTAAACACTAAATCCTTCATTTACCTTTCTGACTCGGTAAATACTAAATCCTTCGTTTACCTTCCTGACTTGGTAGACACTAAAACTTTCGTTTACCTTCCTGACTCGGTAAACACTGCTGAACATACTTGGTAACCAACGAATGCTCGGTATGAACTGTAAACTGAGTGATGAACTCGGTAAGCATTCAGAATCAAATAAGTGTTGTAACTAATGACAAATGTATCATTATTCCAACAATCTCCCCCTTTGGCATTAGTGACAAAAACACTTATGAGCCAAAATTTATATACAAGATCTGACAAAACTGATTTGATTCTGCTGTGCTGTGTGCTGAATATACATGGGCTACCTTACATATAACTCCCCCATACAATATACACAAGGTTTTTACATGAGTTATATGACTTTATTCTTTATTACTTTATTACCTTCTCCCCTTTTGTGTCTGATTTTCTGATTTTCCTCTATATATTGCTTTCTCCCCTTTTTTGACAATAATGCCAAAGAATAAAGAATGTATTTACATGGAGACACCAAAATGTGTGATAAACTCAGAATGTACCTGAAGAATTAGTTGCAGAGTTTTATCCCAATTGTCTTGCAAGATTTTACATGTGGAGAGAGCTACTTGAACTTCTGCAGAAAGTTCAATCACATGGTCTGCAACAGAGAAATTATTGTCATGGATCAATGTTTTTGAATATGCAATGTGCTTCTACATTGTATTCATGACAGGAAGGATCATATTCTGGATGTCAATCAGAGTAGACCTAATCCTTGCTTCCTCTCTCAACAATTCTGCCTGTTTCTCTAACAAAAATTTGATTCTCAGATGATGGGATGAACTTGCACTGTGGTCAGATTGCAGCATTTGGGCACTGACCTTCATATTTGCATCAATTTTATTCAACTTTTCTTTTACTTCCTTTGTATACTCAGTAACATCACAAAGTTTTGCAAAAAGTGAGGTTACATTATTAAAAGAATTTTCAATGTCAGACAAAATTGAGGTTAATTCAACCTGTTTTATTGCTAAGTGCTAAGCAATGTGCTCAAGCACCTTATATTCAAATTTCTTTTCTGCTTTCTCTATTAATTTTTCTTGTCCTGAGATATCATCATTGAATTTATTCACCGCTTCTTATAGTTGTAACAAAATGTGTTGACATGAATCCACATCAACACCTATAGCCTCAGTTATTATGTTTTTAGCACTCTCAATTATATTGAATTCTCTGTCCCTTTCATTCCTTAGTTGCATTTTTTGTGCCTTTTGCTCTAATAGCTGACTGATCATTCTCATTTCATCAACTGATGCAGTATCTAGATCTATCTTAGGAATGACAATGTCCTTATCCAGATCTATTTCTTCATCTACTGCCTTACTGGAAAACATGTATCTCTTTGGTTTTTCTATAGTGACTACACCTTTGCCCTTTGAAATTGAAACAATAGTTGATGATGTTGGACTGGCTGTCAAAACTGGAATGGGACCAACTAAAGGTAAACTAAGAGAAGTGCTGGCTGTATCAAAACTTGACATACTTCCCAAAAATGATGTACTACTCAAAAATGATGTACATATTGGTATATTTACAGTTGGAGAACTGACTAGAGCAAAAATTGGGGCCAATGTGGCTGAGGAAGACAAAATTGGTAAGAAACTGGGAAGACTTACTGTACAAGCTGTAGGTGGGAGAGATATACTCGGTGAAGTAGCTGCTGCAGTGGATGACTCGGTGGCTGATGATGTGCTTGGAAGCTTGGTAACTGAAGAAGTGACCACTAGCTCAGTAGATGAAGTGCTTGGCACTTGTATTGCAGAAACCTGGAGCTGAGAGGAGACTGGAGGAAATTGAGCAATGGATGTCTCTGTTGTGCTCACAATCTTTCTTGGAGATCCTATCTCCATAGTAGATTTTACAGTCTTTGGTGGAGAGTGAGGAAGGGAGGCAATGACATCATCTGCAATTTTTACTGGATCTTCTTCCTCTTTGTCTTGTTCATCTTCTTCTTCTTCCTCCATTTCTTTTTCAGCTTCTTCTTCCTCAATTTCTTTTCTAGCTTCTTCTTCAACTTCTAACATTATTGAATGGAGATCCCCTGGAATATCTTCAATATCATCATCATCATCATCACTGTTGTCAATGCCCTTGATTTCAACAGTATCATCACTGGATTTGTGTAGATGATAGATGTTTTTCCACATGTTTGTTGCATCATTTACCACATGCTCAATATCTTTGACAAGTATCAAACAGGTGTGGAATCTAATCATCACGTTACCTTCGTGGTCTTTCAGTGATGTCTTCACTTCAGCATCGGTGAGACTCGGTAGGAGATTCCTCAGGGTCTGCTCATAGATGTCTTTGACAATCTTGGTTGCAGCTTCCCATCTTGGTTGCAACCTCTCCAATAGTTCTTTGGAGATCTGAGAGGCTATCTGATCCGGTGAGTATTTCCATTTACCCATCTTGTTCAGTACCAGTTCCTCAATCTGCATCTTTTCCTGTTTTGTTCTGGTTTCAAACTTCTATGCTTTGAAGTTTGTGAAGCTAGCACCTACTTCTAATTGCTTCAATCTTGCCTCAAATGTGAGTGGAGGCTTAACGAGTACAGGTTCCTTCTTCCCCTTTCTTGTTCTCCTGGAGAAAACTACAAAAGTTTCCCTTTTGGGTTTGGTGAAGATTACCCTACCCTTTTTCTTTGCTGGTTCTGCTTCCTTTTCTGGCTACTCTTCTTCTTCTTCTTTTTCTTCATCCTTATCGTTGCCCTCGGTAAGCATAAGAGGTCCAGTATCAGCTTTTAGCTTTTCTATCTTTCTCTTGCCTTTAGAGATTGCTTGAGGAAGCTTGATTTCAAGCTCTATTCTAACCTTAGCCTCTTCATAGGTTCCAAATGCAGGAAACTTGGGATCCACTGGTTCATTTACCAGTGCCTCAATGATGTCTCTGGCATCATCAATATTTAGTTCATAGGGCAATGGTTTTACCCATGCCACTAGGGGTTTGATTGCCTGGATGTAGACTCTGTCACAGTCAACCATGAAACAGACATCATCCTTATACTCTTCAACAAGTTTTAGAGGTATTCTGAATCTGTTGTTCATCATTTCCTTGAAATCTTCAAAATAATTATCCATTACTTTGTCAAAATTCATACCCATTTCTGCTATGAATTCATTTATTTGATACAAAATTGGAGTATCTTTCCTCCATACAACTGCACCCTTAGATGGAAAGAGTTTCTGTACATAGAAAAACAAACAAACTAGCAAAGAACCAAATTTACAAGGGTTTGTCTTTGCAGTCCTTATGCTATCCATGTTTTTATTGAATTGTTTTAATAGCACATCAGCTAGGTCAAACTCCATATTTTTCTTTACGATTTTATATGGCAAATCTATAGCCTCACAGGGTACACTATTTAGCCTGCTGGAACTATACAGTTTGTATGCAATAACACAAATACCAAATTTCAGTTCTATATCTGAAACATTGTTGAGATTTAAACCTCTGCCATCCCATTCAGCTTGGGTTAATTTTTGGAGGTCATCTCGACCTAAGGTTTTGGTGGTTTTGGCTTTGGTCAACATTGGTAAGCCCGTGATCTTGTGGATCATCTTCTTTGTTATGAGGATGGGTTGTTCTAACCACAATTGTCCATTATGCACACGGCTTAAGATATACCTCACCCATTTCACTTGGAAACTCCTTGGCAGATGTGGGATATGGGTTAAGCCTTTGGTTTCCAAATGTTTGAACTCAGGTTTTAGGGTTCCATCCACGCATAACTCGGCTAGGGTACTATCCATATCTAGTGTCCCTATTTCTTGCATAGTACACTTGAAATGAGTACGAATATCATTGATTAGAAGTACCTTTGGAGGGATCTGCGATTGAGCTCCATGCGGGTTGAGTGATTCAGCGATGGCAGGAACAATTTTGAAATTGGGCGCCTTCCATTCCACTCCCTTCACAAGCATTTCAAAACCTCTCTTCGCCTTGCTGCCATTGGTGCTTGCGGATGCCATTGCTACTCGGTGAGAGAACGATTTCGTAACACAATTTCTTTGTTGGAAAATCGCTTCAAATCACTTGAACTCGCTTGGATGCACTTGAAAATATATTTGCTCTGTGAACTCTGAATTCGCGGTGAAAAATGAGATAAAATTTTGCCTTTTTGATCAAAATCCTGTCATTAATGCTCAGGTATGTAGGTAGCTGAGAATTAGGGTTTTATAAATAGTCACCGACTTACTCGGTAAACCTTGCAGCTCGGTGAACACACAAAACCTTTCTTATCTTCCTGACCAAGCTCGGTAAAGTCTGAAAACCAACCTTACTCGGTAGATGCAACACTGTGAATTATGACTTGTATCTGCAATACTGATTTTTCATTTCCACTTCTTCTTTGTGGAACTGCCTAGGATATGGCTTGAAGATGCAGTCCCTTATCCTTCTTGATAAGTCTTAATTAGATATGGTGGAGTCACCCATTTCTAGAGTGACATTTCCATCATTTGAATTTTCTTACTCGGTAGACTTAGGAATCCACTGTTGTTTCATTTGCTTTCAAATATTATCAGCTCTAGTTTTCTTTTCATCTTCAACCTTTCCTATATTCATGCAATTCTTGGCTATATGACCAAGTTCAGTGCAAGTATAGCATCTTATGGTTGTATCTTTCTTCCTTAGGTGATGCCTTCTACAGTTTGTTCCTATGTGTCCATATTCTCCACAATAGTGACATCTACACCAAGTATTGTAATCCCAACCAAATATTGCTTTGACAATTTGTTCTGCTGGTTGAGTGATTTTGATCTACATTCAGATGCCTTATGTCCTTGTTTCTTGCATTTGTGACACTTGCCTTCAAAATTTGGTTTCTCCTTGCATTCATTGGCTTTGTGACCATGCTGATTGCAATTGAAACATTTGCCATTGAATTTACCTTTACCATTACTCCAACATTTGTTAGATGTATGACCTATATTTCCACAATGATTACAAGTGGGTCTTTGATTCCTTTGAGTACCTTGTTCAAAAGATTCACCTTCTTCCTTGTATCCAAGACCAGCTTTACCTTTTTGCTTATAGAAATTCTGCTCATTTTGCTGATTCAATTGATTCATGTCTGCTTGAGATTTCATCATCCTTTCATTGACTTGTTTTTCAATTTTTAGATCATTTTCCAAGCTTTCATTGGTTTGTCTCTCAGTTCTTAAGTCATTCTGTAGACTTTCATTTTGTGCTCTGAGAATCCTGATTTCTTCATTTGCATTGGATAGTTGATCTGCTAGATCTTCATGTTCAAGGGATTGATTTTGAGTTTCATGACTTCTATCTTCCAATTCTTCTTGTGCTTTGTTTCTTTGTTCCAAAACTTCACATAGCCTGATTGACTGTATTTCTTGCTCTCTTTTAAGCTTTCTTACCTCTTCTTGCAGAGATCCATTCTTTTCTAAAAGTTCTTTGATTGCTTTGTCAGCTTCTTCTGAATTACTTGATGGTAACAAATCTTCAATCCTTTCTTCAACATAAAAATGGTCATTTATTTGTCTTGCAAGTTCCTTTCTTCTTTTTAGGGATTGAGAAAGATGTTCCTTTGCTTCTTTGAGTTGAACCATGGCCATCTCCAAATCTAGCTTCTCATTCTCAATAGTTTTGTCAAGTCTGAATATCTCCATTGTCCTTGATCTTTGCTCAAGCTGTCAAGCTCTGTCTTGAGAACCACAAAGCTCTGATACCAATTGTTGGAAATATTCAGGTCTAACAATGTTACTGAGAGGGGAGGGGTGAATCAGTAAGCTTTAAAATTTAAACCAATTCAGCATAATAACAAATTCACCATTCATTTATCTACTTTACTGAATGCATGAAAAGATTAACACACTGATTTGGTGACCCAGAAACCTTTCAAATTGAAAGTAAAACTGGGGTGGGGATGATGCCCACGAAACTTCAATACTGCAGTATAAAGTTGGCCGGTTAAGGCTTATAGTGATCACTTCTGGTAATCTGCCCTGTTAGGAGCAAGTAGGACTACTAGATCCACCTTGTTAGAGGATTTACAAACATACAATGAAGTATGCACTCTGTTAGAAGATTTACATAAGACTATTAAGTCTACCCTGTTAAAGGATTTACAAAACTGATTCACCTGTTAGGATGAAGCAGTGGATCTGCTTGCAACTGATTTGTTGATTAGATCTTATGTACTGATCACTTGATGTGATGGATATATCTTTGCTACTCCTTGATAACCTTGCTGAATACTTCGCTGCTGATTCTTTTTCAATTTGCTCAATTACATTCTTACTTCGCTCTTGCTTAACTGTTACTCTTCTTCATTATATCTTTTGTAAATGGTACAATACATTACATATATACCATTCCAATATTTACAACAACAAGGTCGGCCAAACACAAGTGGACAAAATATTACTGAGTCGGCCAGATAGTAGAAAACTCAAGTTCCTCAAACTTACTCGGTGACCTTCTGACACTCAGTATCTACTACATTACACGGCATCGTCATGCACTCGGTAGAGGTAGGGGCTCGGTCCGTACTAATCACTCTGAGTAGCTTGGAACTTGGTAACCACTGGTGACTCGGTAAACATTGTATCACTCGGTAGAAACTAACTCTTTCAATTCACTTGGTAAGCACTAAATACTGTCTTGGTAATCACTAAAACCTTCATTTACCTTTCTGACTTGGTAAACACTAAATCCTTCATTTACCTTTCTGACTCGGTAAATACTAAATCCTTCGTTTACCTTCCTGACTTGGTAAACACTAAAACTTTTGTTTACCTTCCTGACTCGGTAAACACTACTGAACATACTTGGTAACCAACGAATGTTCAGTATGAACTGTAAACTGAGTGATGAACTCGGTAAGCATTCAGAATCAAATAAGTGTTGTAACTAATGAAAAATGTATCATTATTCCAACAAAGCTCGCATCCTATCTTCTTATCTAGAATCTTCTGAGGATATATCTTGCTACTTCTCCACTGAATGATGTGTAATTATGATTCCTAAACCAACCCAAGCTTCTTATATAGCCAACTAAGCCACAAGTCGGCTAGTCAAGAAATTAATTACATTTTAGGTCCAACCTTGGAAGAGTAAACCAAAACTATAGAAAAAATGAAAAATAATTGATGCTAAGTTAGGTTTAGGTCCACACATGATCAAATAACATGACCCTAAGAGGTAAAGATGCCATGGCATCATATAGAACTGCGCAAGATGAAAAACTCCACACATTATGTGAAAATGGATTGAAAATGATACCTGAGGAAAATGGCAATATATCTCAACTACAAATGAATTAGGACTTACACTCTTAGATAAAGGTAGCATTTTAGGTCCTCTTTAAGACCGTAAGATAAAAAAGGCTAATTCATTAAGGATCAATAGCTACATGACACACAAGTTACCTACGAAAAGAAGAGAATATTTATGTTTTTGATGCAAGATTGATTAAAGACCCAAGATGCTCCTACATTAGCATTAATAAAGAATTGATGTCCACATCAGGAATTCTAACCTAAGTCATAAAGATCCAACTCAACTTGTGTAATCCAAGAACTATCTTCAATTGGTTTATGCTTCCGCTAGACAAGGTATTCCAAATAATCTTTTCCTCTGGTGCTTTTGCTTATCTTGGTATCCAAAAATTTTTCAATAACTTCAGCTTTCTTCTTCAGATAATCTAGTTTATCAATAGCTTCATGAGCTGATCCATGGTACTCATATATGTTTGTAATATTGAAGATAGGTGATATATCCATATCTTCTGGTAATTCAATCTCAAAAGCATTACCACTTTCAAACTTCTTCAAAATTTTACAAGGCCCAAACCTCTTCATTTTTAGGTTGTTGTAAGTTCCAATTGGAAATCTATTCTTCCTTAAGAAAATCATTACTTCATCACCAAATTAAAAAATTTATATCCTCTTTTCTGATCAATTCATTCCTTATATACCAGATTATTGTGTTTATCACATTTTGGTTTTGACAAGACAATGACAAAACACTTAGTTGATTACTTAACCGAGCTCAACATGTGTTGAGTAAATAGTGTATGTTGAGCAATATACCTATTTAGTGCTGAGAAAATGGTATGTGTCAAGTCATCAGAAGCCAAGTTATAACATTAAGGGTATAATGAATGTTGGGCATCAGAGCTTTCAAGTGTCGAGTAAATAGTTTTTGGCATAGTTATTTGTAATGGAAAAAACTCCTAAACTTGGTTTGGACCAACTTAAGGATTTGTTTATGATTCTAGAAGATATATAGAAAGGCATATTGAGAATCCCTATGTAGTGCATGCAACCAATCAAAAGAGAGATGTTCTAAGCATCAAAATGGGTGTATTACAATCGTTGATTCCTACCTAACCCTAGCTCACCTAAGTCTTCTTAAGGAGGGAAAACCCTAAGGAGTTTTCATGTGTGGATTAGAAGAGAAGGGTGAATGCTAAGTGCAAAGAAAGCATTCATGGTGACTAAGGAGGTTGTGAGAGAGGAATGGATTATAGAATCATTTAGAGAGAACAAAGAAGAGCAGTTAAAGGACCAAAGAGATACATCTGATCAAGAGGATCATGCACAAATTAGGAAAGAGTAGATCTAATATCTAGCAAAGAGGTTCTAACTAAAGGGTCAAGGCTGAAACATTCTAACAGGTGAATCAGTGAAAATCTCTTAACCGAGTAGTCTTAACATGCTTTTATAAATCCTTTAATAGGGTGCTTGTTTTATTGCAAGTTTAAGTCCTCTAACAAGGCACACTTTTAGTAGGGTGTGTATATGAGAAATATGTTAGCAAGTAATACTAATCTATTCAAAAACAAAAGCACTAACTAGCATAAGAACCATAACATATGAGATAGACAAAGTGAAACCCTCAAGTGAGAATATGAGCCATGGAATGGCTCTCCCAATGAGGATGGTCACTTGATTTCGGGATGATTCTATTTGATAGGATTTGGGATGTGTGCTCGAGATACTCAAGCTAGCTTTAATGGAGATGGAAAATGGAAAATTGGTAGCTTTGTGAGCTCTCAATTTGGCATCATAAGGATATGGTTAAGGGCTTTGGCTTCAAACTAGCATTATAACTTTAACTCAAGGATTGTGATGAAATGGCTTGGGAGGGGATTCAATTTATAGGCTAAGGGCTTGAGGGATGGAGGGCTAAGATGCAAGGATGGGGAAAAGCTCATGGAGGGCTCATATTGCATGAGAGGAAAGCACATGGATTGTGCTTCCTTACAGCAAATCAGAGAGTGACACATGTCATAGGGTGAGTGGATGGAGGAAAGGGCAAGGATGAGTCAACAAAGGAGGCTCAAGGGATAATATATTCATAAAGACCCTTCATAAATGGCCTGTAAGAGCAATGAATGGGCTTGTAAGAGTCTTTATGGCCTTTGTAAGAGCATTCATGGTTGGGTGGTTGGGATATTTTGGAGAGAGTTGAGATTGTTGACTTTGCTTGGCTTAGGAAAGTCTTAAGCTTGCTTAGGGAATGTGACAAGGTTAGGGGGGGGATTAGAGGTGATTTAGGATTAGACTAAGCTTGTTAGAGATATGCCAGTGGATGGCATTCAATGAGGGCGGGTGAGTTAGTGGCTAAGCTAGGTTAGTATGGGTGGATGGGGTGGATTAGGATAAATGGAGGATTTAGGATGGTTTAGGGGTTATTAGATTTGAGGGCTTTATTTATCAAATAGATTTATTTAATAAATGAGGGTTTTGGAATTAGATAGGAGAATAGGATTAATTGATAAATAATGGGTTATTTGATTTATACATTAGGACTATAGATGATTAATTAAATTAATCAGCTAGGGGATGGAAAAAGGATTAATTAAATAGGAATTTAATTAATGATTCCTTTAGAGATAGCTAAATAAGATTACTGAAGCAGTGTAATCAGATTTAGGTGTCTACAGGGTGTTGAAATCTTATAACAGGATAAGATTTAATAGTCTTTGTAAGCCTTTAACATGGCAGGCCTTTCACATGTTAGATCATAGTTTATGATCAAACAATTGTAACCTTCATTGGATACATTTTACAACTGCAATAGTGAAGATTTGTGGGAGCCATCCCCACTCTAGTTTTATCTTCTTATTGGAGGGTTTTTGTGTAAAAAACTTATTGTGTTATGTGTTATTTGTTTCATGCTATGGATGAACATGTGTAGCTAGCTATTTCAATTTACATGATAAATTATGAGATGGATGTGTGGTGAATGTTTTTATGGTTAAAGTTTTGAAGCATTGATTCACCCCACCATCTCTTGAAGTTTAATTTCCCATTGTTAATTCCAAAAATTGGTATCAAATCGTTTTTCTCTAGAAAGGAAAGCTTTACATCTTTGAGGAAAGATCTTGAAGATGGAAGTCTACAAGTTTAGAAAGGTTATTGATAACCAGAAGATTGAAATTCATCTTATATTACATTAGTTGAATGAAGCAAGAGATGAGTTGAATTGCTCATTGAAGAGAAGGAAAGAGATAGCTATTGAGAAAAATAACACACATTACCAAGAGGAAGACACTAATAAATTTTTTGTAGATGGAAAATCAAGTGAGTTTGATGCAACAGTTGCAGATCTGACAAAAAAAAATGGTGCCATAATTGAAGAGGTCAAAAATCTTAAGATAGAATAAGAAGTCCAATCAGTATTGCTATGTGAGGTGACCAAGTAGAAAAAGAAAGCCAAGGAAGACAAAGTCATGATTGAGGATGACAAAAGAACACTGCCAAACAGACTGGAAGAGAAGACATTAGAGGTAGAAAGGATTGCTAACATGCAACTAGATACAATGAATCAATTAATGATTTCCAATCATGAATTGAATGGAAATGACATTAAGATCAAAACCCTAAAGTTACAGAATGAAAAACTAGGGAATAAATTAAGAAGAGAAAAGGAATTTTTTGAAAGTTTCAACAAACCCAGTGAAGCCATCAAATACTTTGAGAAACTAATTAGATCTCCTAGATCTAACAATGATAGTACTGGATTGGGATACACCAGTACTGAGGAAGGAGAATCATCTAAAAGTAGTGAACAAAGAACCTACAAAGGTAAGAACTATAAACCCACTTGTCATAATTATGGAAAGTTGGGTGATACACAAATGTTTGTAGGAGCTACAATGCAAATCAGAACCCTAAGTAGAAATTCAAGGGTTACTATCATAAGTGCAACAGGAAAGGATAATAGGCATATGAATGTAGGACCAAGACCTTAAGCACATAAATATTTGAAGATATTGCTACAATCATCAGAAGTATGAACACAAAGCATATGAATGTAGATCTAATGCCAGGTGGACATCAAACAAGTAGACAAAGTTACACCACAATGGAAAATCCTATAATTGGGATTTAAAAAGAAGGTACAATTGTCACTATTGTTAGAGTATGGACATGTTCTTTAGAATTGCATTAGAACACATTTAAGAGAGAACTACAATAGATGGTTGAGTGACACTACATGCTTTAGCAGTTTGAAGAGTAGTGGTCATATCAATAAAAACTGTCCAACTAGATCACCAATGCTAAGTAATGGAAACAATAAAGGCAAAGAGAATGCCAATGTTGAGAAGGTCAAAGTGCATATGAACAAATCATGGAAGAAGAAGGAAAATTGCAACATAAAAAGTTAAGATGATGTCACTTCATCCAATGGATCAGGTTATCACACCACCCCCAACTAGGCAATCAAAAGGTATGCGTGGAACTGATATCTTAAAGTTATTTCATGCATTAGTTCCAAGAATCTGAGTTCTAAAAAGATAATATATGCATGAATTAAGATGTAATGTATTGGTTAGAACCTAGAAGAAATCTATAGTTTTGTTAGTTTTCATGTTGTTGTCGAGTGATGGAATTATGTTAGTAGTGTCTAAGCTCATTGTGGTTGCCAAGTGTAGTGAAAATCATGTATAAGCGAAGTAAGTGGAAATCCTATGATAGCCAAGATTACAACTGTATAAGCATTAGAGAATTTATTGCTGAATATCAAGGGTTATATAGTCAATTTTTGACTCATTTACATTTATCAAAGTTCAAAGATTACACAAAGAGCATAAGGTGAATTGAGGAGAAAGATTCAAGTGTTTGCAAACTAGATTTAGTTGGTACTCGTCATCATTTCATAGATTCACAAGGTATTTATCGAGTGCCAAGTTTCACTATTTGAGTTTTTGCAAACCCTAGTTACATAAATGGTATCTAGCTCTTCTACAAATGTTAGGAAGGAAGGGAAAGAAGTTTTTAATGTATAATTAATTAGTAATGAAATTAGACAACCACCCTTCATAGCTATTCATTAGATAGGATACAAGGGAGACCTATCTGGTGCGTTATTGATGATACCACCACAAGTTTTAATGATACAAGATATCAGATGCTGCTACACTGAAAACATAGGAGATGTTGGAGACATGGAAATAAGAGATGCATATAGTAAATTATGTGATAATAGAGTCTTGAGGGAAGAGTACAAGATTTTTGAATGGAAAGGATTAAATCATGCCCTAGATTTTCCCCAAATCTTTAATAATGATTGGATACACATTTTTTTGAGCCATATTTACAAAAATTTCATTTGGTTGGAGAATGGACCCATTAAGATCACTAAAAGGATCATCAACTGAGTGATAAGGTATCTAACCCTAGACAAACGCAAAATCATGTGAAGTGATGCAAAGGAGGTAACTGAGAGAAATAAAGGGGCAGTATGGAATATTAGAGGAATGCCCATAGATACAACTTTTGATCCCCTAATTGACTTTTTAGTGAGAGTAATTGGTCACAAGTTCTTTCGATCGAGTAGTTTGAATAGTGTATCTAGCATGACTGTGGATTTGGGTTGCAAGATAGTGAAGAAGGGACAAACTTATGACCTTGCTGAGTTACAACTTCAACAATTATCAGAAAACTTGGAAGCCATAAGGAAGAAAAAGATTGCATAATGCAAATTCAGTTCACTTCTTATCTACATATTCTTCTATGTGCAAAATACTTTTCCCACATTTGGTCAAATAGCATGGAAGACCAATAGGCTAGTGACAGTGCAAATTTTAGAGTTGATAGAACAACTTTGAGAGAATTTTGAAATAGTAATGACAAGTTACTTTGAAGATTTCAAGACATCTATTAAGTAGAGACTAAGGATTCTAGTGTCTCTAGTGGAGAAAAATTATAATGATGTTCTCTTCTTACTGGATGCTGATTATACATTTGTACATGCTACAATACCTAGGATTAGATGGCTTAAGTAATTTCCTTATGAAATCAATGTGGATGAGGCATCTACAACCATCACAACACTATTGGTAGAAGAAGTTGACAAGAGTGCCACCTCATTTGGAAACTATGAGGAAGAGAAATCAAAAATCACTATTGATTTGAAGAAAACTATTGTGATAAGGAAGAAAAAAAAACTTTTGAAGAAGCTACAAGAGAGATTTTGTGAAGGGGGAGAGGAAGAAGAAGAAGATGATGAAAATGATGAAGAAGAACATCAAGTTGAAGTCCCATTTGTGCTTACTTAATCCCAAGGAGAAGATCAAGAAGATAATGTTGAATTGCCAAGGGAGAATAAGCCAAGGAAGCACCTAAGCCAAATGAAAAGAAGAAGAGGAAAGAAAAAGAGACTGAAGTGGAGAAACCCAAGAAGAAGATTCTGAAACATTCATAACAAAAGCAACCAATACTTGCTACTAGGTCAAGCACAAGGGCAACCACCAAGCAAGTAAAGGAGGTAGATAAACCAAAAGGAAAGAGAACTATTGCCTCAGCAGAGCCAACCTAGCCTATAAAGAAGACTTATAAATGGAGAAAATACACTTCTATAGCTTAGTCAGATGAGGAACGGAAAAAATCAAATGAATTTAGTCAATTTTAGGTGGTAAGACAAAATCCCTCATCATATATAGATAACTTGTGTGAAAATTTTAAGAATAATGTAGATTTGTCTGGTTTTGTACATTTTGTATTTGATCAATTAGGAAAGATTGATTAGAATAATATGGAAGAAAACATATATAAGATGATGCCTACATTTAAGACCACATCTATAGAGATTTGCAGCTCACTTTCAAAGTGTCCTTATGACTGAGTTTAGCAAAAGTGGCAGTATAGTCTACCAACAGAAAGATAGATTAGGGAGACTACACTTGCCAAAGTAATGCCTACTTTTGATAAAGCAATGATGACAAGAGCCATGAAAAAATTCAAGGGGAAATTTTCCCCAAAATATAGAGCATTTAATATTTTGCAAAATAATGTTACAAAGGTTGTCAAACAAAGAGCCTAGATATGAAAAGTTATTTATGTGTTGACAAAAACAAAGCCAAGTTACCAAGTTCCCAAGGAAGTTGGAGATAAGAAAAATGAACAAGAACAAGAAGTCAAAGTCAAGGATGGTGATGTGGGATGTAATGAAATAGAAACAAAAATAGAGGCCACAACTAATGATGAGCAATAGGATGATCAAAGTGTACCTGAGGTACAAGTGACAAGTGAGAGCCCTCCACATGTAGACCAAGAGAGTCACCAGGACTCAATACAAGTTAAGGATGTTCCTAACAACTCTAGTAAGAACATCAATCCCTTGATAGAGGAAGACAAGAAGAAAATTTTAATTGACTCCACCACTACAAAAAAAATTATGAAATCATCCTATATTGGTAAGAGTAGATGAGATTGAGAAGGTAGAATTAGCATCTACATGGGAGAAATTACAAGAATCATCCAAAGTGCCCCCTCAATCTATAGAAGTACATATTGTAATGCCCATTGTGGTATATCAGGCAAAGGGTACAATGACACTAGATGTCACTACAATAGTTCCAAATCCTTTAGTGTAAGCAGTGTTAACTATTGAGAAGGATGGGACAGAAGTCCACATAGGTCAGGAATCCATCCCTACACATATCTCACATTTGCCAGGTGAATATGACAACACATAGAAGGAGAAGGATAGGACTGAAGAGTCAATGTTGACTACTATGATAGAGGAACAAATTTCCATATAGACCTTGCTACCCTACCATCTTCTATATCACCTCCTACTAGTCAAACTTTTCAATGACCGATTAGAGATGCTGCATCCTTACAAATATCAAGGCCTAGTCCTAGTACATCTAAGTATGTTGAAGGTACATCTTATGGAGATGTAAAATTAGATGAGGTGATTGAACTACCATATTTTGATCTTGTAGCAATCACCATAGAAGAAATTTGCATTTTATAGGAATTTCTTTAAAGGAAGAAACAATAAGAGTTTCTTAGATGAGAGCATAAGTAGAAGAAAGTACTTTATGACATCAAAGAGATATTTCTTGATGCATTTAGTCTACTAGAACCAAGTGAAGAAAAACCAATCATTGAGAAACTAGTCAATATAGTTGATAAGATTAGGGATAAAGACATAGACTACAATGTTAAACTTCTAGAGTGGTCTGCAAAGAAGTTTCACTCTAAATTACTTAAAAATATTTCTAGTGCTATTGCACTCTGACAGGTTGACTTAGCAACCAAAATGAAGGATTGAAAAAGGTGTTGGAGAATATCTTTTCTCTATACACAACTCTTTGTGATGTGAATTTATTCACACAAGAAGTATAGAGGGCTATTGATCAGTTGCAAGGAGATCCACAGTCCACAAGTACAACATTGAAACTATCTCCTGGTCAAAGCCAGACTCATTTTCAAAGATTACTTTCTACTCAAGGTTGTTAGTGTAGTTTTTTATTTTTCCTATTTTGCTAGGTTTTTCCTACACTTTTAATAATCTCGCTTAGGTTAATAAAGCATGTCTTATTAGGTGAATGGTTGTGAGGTGTCACCTTCCTACATGTGAGCATCCATTAGCTATCTTGGGAAGATACTTTGCTATCTTTAGTCCAATAGATGGTTGCTCCTCATTGGTTGGTGTTGCCACCTCCTCCCTCTTCCTAGCCTATATAAGCATGCTACCTGGCTTGTATTTGTATCTCTTGTTTTTGCATCATCTTAATGCTATTTTGCTTCCAGCATTTGCATTACTCTCTTGGAGACTAACTCTTTGATGCTATTTTGATTTTGTATCATTTGCATTCATAGTTTAGATATTTATTCTTTGCACTAGTTTTCTGGGTTATTAATCTTATCAGATTCTAACAAAGGTCAGCTAGCAACATTACATTCACAAGATGCAAACATAAGGGCTACCTTGATTAGTATCCATTCCTTTTTGACCCCACACATGGAATTATTGCATAAGGAACTAACCTTCAGTGAAACAATGTTGAAGAAAGATAATCAATTTTCTACACATGATGGCTTAGTTGACCTTGCTGCCCAGCTAGATGTTCAATACTGATCTCTAGAGGTAGCATGCAATTAATGGGATGCCACATTGAAAATAATCATGGAGGTCCACAAAACATTTTTGGAAAGACACACTACCAGTGTACCACCTAAGTGATATAAGTATCAAAAAAGGGGGATAGTAGCTATAAGGAGTTATAGTGAATAAGAGGGGATGATAAAGGAACTACACATGCAAAATACAGTTTTGAGATAGAAACAAGGGACAACAACAGTACAACATATTTACTCAGTAGGAGTTATACAGAATTTAAAAACAACAAGGAACACTCAACTTAGGGGGAGTTATCATATTTTGGAGAGGTATGCCAGTTAAGTCATCAGTTGTGCAAAATTTTGAAATTTTGTATGAAATACAAATTATTTGAGTTATGCACATAAGTTAGGTTGTATATGCATGACAAACTATTTTTACCACTCATGTCAAAGGGGGAAATTATTGATATCATTTTGGTTTTGACAAGCCAGTGACAAAACACTTGAGTCATTACTTAACAGAACTTAGTATGTGCCAAGTAAATAGTGTATGTCGAGCAATATACATAGCGTTGAGCACCAGTATGTGTTGAGTAGATGGTATCACTAGTACATTTCCCTTTCTTTTCAAAAAAAGACCATATTGGCCTGTAATTTTTTCTTTTTTAAAAAATTATTTATGCCTGAATTGGTCAAAATTTCAACCAAATTGGGTATAAAAAAAAAAAATGAAAAACATAATTCATCATTTTATTTGGTAGAGTTTATTTAGTGGTGGGAGTTTATTGTTTGGTCTGTGTGGGAGCCATTTCAAGTTAGTGCCCTGGGCTTTTCCTTCCATTTGAGGTTATATCTGATCATATTGCTTGTTGTGATATGGTATATTGGTTGTTATAGAGCCCTTGAAAGCTTCCATTTCATTCATGGTGGTATTTTTCCTTTTCCTTACATGTAAATGATGATCAGATTGTTGAGTGCTTATCAAGTTGACTAGATTAGAATTTCTTTTCACAGTGGAGATATCATATTTATCAATGTTGCCTTCTATGGGGTTAGGGTTTTGTATGAAATCAAGCTTTGAAAGGGGTTTGTGAGTTCTAGGGTCTACGCCTTGACTTATAATATGTTTTCTTAGACAGATGTTCCAATAATTCTTTATCTCATTATCACTTCGCCCTGGTATATGCCCTGCTATTAGACACCACCTACATATTTGTTCCAAAATCAAATGCATTTAGTTGTAGGTTTTGAAATAAATGCGCATTATTCCTCTCATTGATTTTAAAACCTTTGATTATGGTTAGTGAAAATGGTTTTCAGATAAGTCTTGGAAAAACAATGTATTGTAGTATAATCAATATACATTTCAAAAGAAAATAATTTATATGGATTCCATGTAGTTCTCTCTTTCTTTTCTTTCTTGAGGATTTTTGGAAAAATTTGATGCATTGCCTATTACCAAGGAGTCAATGCAACTTGAAAATTAGGTCTTCCTCATCAAGTGAAATGCATCCTCTTTTCACATTTGGTCATATGTAGTTCATCCATCTCAATCAACAGCTTTTGCCACATCTCTGCAAACCTGAACACAAATTATTGTTTAATTGTCGTGAATTTACTTTCAATCAATTTAACCATTGTAATACTATATATAAATGCATCCATATGTGGATAATTCAAATGAAGAGTCGTTTAAATTTTGGAAAATAATACCCCCAAAAAAGAGCTAATTAATTCTTATTCCATTAAACAAATATGTTGGTTGGAGATTTCTAGCATTTTGATTCTTTAATCAATTAAAATGATGTAAAGACCCAAAAGCATTTTACAAATCAATAAATTTCTTTGACAATACTACATAGACTTCTAGGCTTCCAATTGAAAGAGATCATTTCTTTATATAGGTAGGATATTAGCCATTTTGATACAGGTGTAAACCTTTTATTATACTGTTTGACTGCTTGAGTTACTTGTTCCTTTGTCAAATTAGGTAGTATGTTTGCTAGGGTTGATTCCCTCATCTCTTTCTCCATCATTAGATAGAAATGTCATCTGTCTTCTACGATTTTAGACAATTCCTTTGGCAATTGTCCATCTAGTTCAAGAGGTGTATACTTGAACTGTGCCATTAATGCATAGACTGATTCTTGAATGCTATTTTGTTCCTCTTTACTTAACTTATTGAAATCAATCCCTTTTATTTCACTTAAGTCTCCATTCCTAATCTTCTCACATAATATATCAACCGAAGACTTAGGAGGATGACTTACCTTTTCAGTCTGATCTTCTTCATTAGTATTAGGTTGAGCCACATATCTTTTCCTTTTCCTTGGCTCTTCCTATGCCTACTTGACTGACTTCTTTTTCGTTTTTGCTTCCTCTTTGGCCTTTTGAGTAGAGGCCATTGTTGTAGCTCTATTTGTTGGCTTCTTGGGTGTTTGCACAACATCTTTCTTTGGTGAAGGCTGAGAAGCAGGAGGTGTCTTTGTCCTTGGTTTCTTCTTCCTCGACACTCTCATCTTTGTCTTTGCCTTGGCCTTGTGACAATTTAGGTGGCCCTTGTTTTGGCTCATCCCCATCTTTCTCTTCATCATCTTCTTCTTCTCCTTCACTAATCTCCTATGCTTCGCCTGCTGCACTTGATTCTCCAACACCAAATTTCTTCTTTATCTCCTTTACCAGCTTGTCCTTTTTCTTCACTGCTGTGGCTATCTTGAGTTCTATAACAACTCTTGATTTGACAGTGTCAAATGTTCCAAATGTCTTTTGCAAATTTATACTTTGCAGCACTTCTTCATGGTTTAGGGCTGATGTATGATACTTCCTTATATGTATCAGCCCTATAGGCTTATCTTGTGATTAGTTGGATGGGAAATGATCACTTGACCTCATGGGCGAAGTGACCCTTTCATTAGATGTACTTGATCCATCCTTTTTCTGCCATGTCTTCTTCATGTCTATTCTAATGTGTTCCATATCAATCTTTTCTTTTCCCTTATTTACTTCAGTCTTGGGTGCCTTTTCCTTTGTTGGACAATTCTTGCTGACATCTATAGTTTTCAAGCAACTGAAGCAAGTAGTTTGGTTCAACCATCTTTTATAGTTCCCCTTGAAGTGTGTTCTTAAGTAGTTCTAGGGTATATGTCCATACTCTTGAGAATAGTGACAACTTTTCCTTGTAGTGTAGTCCCAATTGTAATGGTGCTCATAGTTGTCCCTCCTTACATGCCGATTAGGTTTCCACATAGACTTTGGACCTATAATCTTGTGTCATATGTCCTTGCATGTTGCACTTGTGACAGTAACCCTTGCTTTTGGGTGTGTTATACTAATTGATCCTTCTACTCTTGCAAATATTAGCAGTATGCCCCCTTTTATTACAATAATGACAAGTGGGTTTAGAATCTTTATCTTTGTCACTTCTTTGCTTAGCACTCTTTGATGATTTACCAACTTCAGTGCTGTTGTATCCAAGTCCTGATGTATCATGGGCTGATCTTGGGGATTTCAGCAACTATTCAAAGTACTTGATGGCTTCACTTGACTTGTTGAGATTCTCTACTATTTCTTTTTCTTTGTTCAATTCATTCTACAGTTGCTCATTCTGCATCCTCAAAGTAGAGATCTCAATATCCTTCATTCTGTATGTTTGAAGTCCTTGTTAATTCAATACACTTTTCTTCAACTCTATTTGCAAAATTTCTTTTGTCATCTTCTATCATAACTCTATCCTCAACTGCTCTTTTCTTTTGTTCAGTGATTTCACAAAGCATCATGGCCTGTGATTCAAGCTCTATCTTGAGAGTTCTTATCTCTTTTGCTTGAGCTCTATTTTTCTCCATCAGTTCTGCTATTGCTACATCAAATTCTTTGGAATCTCCTTTGGCAAATACTTATGTGGTGTTAATCTCCTTGTAGTGAATATCATTTTTGGTTGTAGCTATTTCCTTCCTTCTTTTTAAGGATTTACTTAATTTCTCTCTAGCTTCCTCTACCTTGTGTAGAGCAAGATGCACATCTATCACTTGGTTTTCAATGATCTTCCCAAGTTTGAAGACTTCCATCTTCAAATCAACCACTTTTGATGGTTTGACTTGTTAAAGGCTTGCCCTATTAAAGGCTTTACACTGTATCAATAGTGACCTGGTTAAAGGATTTACAAACACTTTACATGAAGTGTTACCCTGTTAAAGAATTTAATCACCTTTTTAAAGGATCTACAAGATAGCTGTTAAGCTAACCTATCAACATAGGGTTTCCTTTCTAATACAATGGCTAAAGAGTATTAGGTATAATAAACTTGATAGCTTACAATCCTTGATTGCTGAATACAGGCGCTTGATCTGCTTTCCCTGATCTTGATCTCCTAAGATCTGATATATATTCGTATCTCTTTCTTTTTCCTTATCAACTGAATGTCTAACTGTTGTTCTTTCCACTTAATCTTTCACACCAAAGCTCTACAACAACCTTAGTAAATGCCTCTTCTATTCCTTCTTGTCTCCAATTGTATTTCAATGGCGTCAAGACTCTCTTATAAATATTAGTGGATCGTTATGCATCCTTGGATGATGTGTTCTTGCTCAAACCCTAGAAATTCACCCATTGGCTGCATCAATTCCAATTTTCTAATTGGCTGCATGAGGATCGCATAGGTAAATGAAAGGATTTGATCTTATCTCCTTATCCTGTCATGAGTCATGCATTACCATTTTAAGTCCTAGTTTGTATTGGCACAAACTCTTATGCTAATCTTGCGTTGCTCAGCTCATAAAGTAATACTGATGCTCGACACCATCTATTCTGGATTGCTTGGCATCCACTGTGTTTCCTGTGTTACTCGGCTCCTACTAATTTTTGAGTTACTCGGCTCTTATTAACTTCACAATGCTCGGCACACACTGTCTTCTGATCTACTCAACACATGTTGAATTCTGTATAGCTTGGAATATACTAAAATGTGTTCTACTCAGCATCAACTGTAGTTCGCTCGACACTATCTGTGACTCGACACATAAAGAAATTTTGGCTCGGCTCTCATTGTGTAATCAACATGTATGGTGAAAATGGTTAAGTGTGTTGACACTCATTTGTTAATCTTATTTATTGGATCAACAAAAAGGATATTGAAATATTTTGTAAGGAACATCAGATTATGGTATTTGGTATGATAGAAGTGATGAATTTACTCTTTGTACTTATATAGATGTTAATTGGGCTGGAGATAGGGATCAAAGAAATAGAATTATTGGAGGGTCATTTTTCCTTGGAGCAAGACTAGTTTCTTGGCTTAGCAAGAAGCAAAATTGTACCTCACAAATTACTGCAGAGGCAGAGTATGTTGCAGCAGCAAACAATTGTAATCAAGTCATATGGATGAATTAGATGATGAAGGATATTGGAATTATATTCACAAAACTTGTTATCATTTACTGTGATAACAAAAGTATTGTTAACATGTCTAAGAATCTTGTTTTACATTCTAAGACTAAAAACATTGCCATAAAATATCATGTGCTGAGAGAAAAAGTTTTTGAGAAAGAAATCAAACTGGAGTACATTAATACTAAGGAACAAATTATATAAATTTTCACAAAGGCCTTGTCAAATGATACATTTGAGTACCTAAGAAGTATTCTTGGGGTTATGCCCCTAACTAGCTCAGAATAGAAGATGCAAAAAAGTGCATCAGTCTGGGGTATATAGCATCATTGTTAGACTGGACTATATGTTGATGCTTCCTCAATGGGGGAGTATCTGTGATGAACAGAATCAGTCAAGGACTCTTGGAAATAGGTAATAATAGTGTCTTTAAACACTTGTGTTGTTTATAGAACTATATGCAAAAGTTGTAAAGCAACAAATTGGCTTGTGGTCATGCTGGTAGATTGTTATATGTTTAATTTTTGTATAATCTTTGACATTGATGTCAATGGGTGAGAGAGTGACATGAAAAACATTGGAGAAAGTTTGTACTATGCGCGAGAAGTGTTACAATAAAAGATTTGTATGAAGATTTGAGTGATGAAGAAACTTGTTGGTATTCTTGGAACTAGATGTTTTTCATCTATGTTGTCATTAATGCTAAAGGGGGGGATTGCTAGCATGTATGTTGATGCTATGGAGGAGTATTGCAGAACATTGATATGATATAATTATTTTTGTCATCGATAACAATATAGTAATAAGTTAGTGAAAATTGGCAGAATAGAAAACTATGATTTTTGTATTAAGAACAATACATTGCATATCTACTCATGCATAGTTACTAGCATATACCACAGCATGTATGTGACATGTGGGCAAGTGTGCAGAACCTGGATTGATAGTCTACAGAAGTTAATGATGATTTACAGAGAACTATAGGGAAACATAGCATTGGAAAAATAGTTTTTATTGTATGATCGATATATCGCATTGTATTGGAAATAAAGGGTTAGGTAGTTGACTAGAGGTAGTACACTAACCATTGATGATGTCAAATAGTGTGCAAGTATAGAAGTTGCACATGTGAAATATTGTGTATAAATGTGAACCGACAACATTAAGTAAATGTGTATTTCATTTAGTTAACTTATAATAAAGTATGGAGCTAACTCGAGGAATTAATATTGAGTTTGGTATAAAGGAAAGGTATTTTTTGAGTTTTATACATCATCATTAGAGATCAAGAAGCAAAGAAGAATTGTGAATTGCAAAGTGGAGGAGCAGAGTAATCTGCTAATGCATGACATTAAAGGTTACTGTTGATGGGTTTAGAGTTCTAGATTTGATTGCATGATCTGAAGGTGAAGAAGTCCAATGTACTAGACAGAGGAAGAAGTGAAATATTATCTCACATCTATTATTCTAAAAGGAATAATATCGAGATCAATTGGATAGTGGGTTTGTTGATCTGACCCTGAAGTTGTTTGGACAGTGGGTTCAGTTGCCTTCTATAACTCCTAACAAGGTAATTGGGATCTCCTAATAGGGACTCTTTGTGCTAAGTGTTGTAACAAACTTCTAACAGGGTCCATCCTCTAACAAGGAATATTCATATTAGTACATTATTTTGTGGGCATCATTCCCACTGAGGTTTTCCTTTTGATCAAGGGTTGCCCTAGCCAACATATCTGGTGTAATTGTGTATGTGTATTTCTTTATGATTTTTGTTTACTTAGTTGAATATTTAAGAATTGCTCAAGATAAATATATAACTAATTCAACCACCCCCCACCCCCGACCCTCTCAGTTATATTGATGATCTACTATTTCTAATAGGTTGATCAGGCAACCAAAATGGAAAATGTAAGGAAGGTATTAGAGAACATTTTTTGTCTATACACAAAGCTATGCAATGTTGAAATATTTACTAAGGAGACTCAATGGGCTATTGACCAGATGCAGGGTGATTTGTAATTCATAGGTACCACACTACAACAATCTCTAAGTAATATTCAGTTACATTTTCAAAGGTTACTATCATCTCAGAGTAGGCTTTCTGAGCTGCAAGCATAGGATGCAAATATTTGGTCTACTATGATAAGTATCTAATCCATGTTGACACCTCACATGGAAGTATTACACAAAGAACTAGCCTATGCAGAGACACTGTTGAAGAAAGATTCTCATATTTCTATACATGAAGGCTTAATTGACCTTGCTACACAACTAGACATTCAATTTAATCCCTAGATGTAGCAACCAAAAATTGGGATTCAACATATAAGATAATAATGGTGCTATACAAACCATTTTTTGGATAAACACGTTGTTAGTGTACAACCCAATTGACATAAGTGTCAAAAAAAGGGGATTATAAAATTTTGGATTAAAATATTTGTCAAGGAAGATATCTACTCATTAGGAGTAATTGAGAAAAATAGTGAAATGAAGTACTTACTTAGGGGGAGTAGTAAGATATTGAAGATAGATAGCAATTTTTATACAAATGCAAATTTTGAGATTTTGAAAGTTTTGTATAGAAGTCGAGAAGCGTATATACATTGTCTAACTTATGCACAAACTAAGGATGTATATTCCATGACAAAGTGTTTCTTCAACTCATGTCAAACAGGGGGGATTGTTGATCTCATTTTGGTTCTGACAAGGCAGTGCCAAAACACTTAGTCATTAACTAGAAGAATTATAGTGCATAGTACTGTAGACACCTAAAAATCCTTTAGAAAATAAAGTATTTTTATTTTTTGAAAAAATCCCTGATGACATCATCATTTATTAATTAATTATTTAATTAATTAATTAATTAATTTTTATGCCATTAAATCCCTTTATCTTAATTAAAAATATTTAATTAAGGAATCCCTCCCAAAAATTTTTAAATCTTATTTAAACATTATTTCCTTATTTATTAATTATTTAATTAATAAATTGACCAAAAATCCTAAAATAAATAAAAAAATTTTTTTTCCCAAAACTTGGCCAATCTTCTTGAGACCAATAACCTCTTCCAAAATCTTCTAATACTTCTTTAATTTCGATTAAAGGCTAATCCCATCATTTCCTACCCCTAATCCCAACTCAAAATATTTAATCAAGATTAAATATTAATCCTCATGTTTATTAAAAATATTTTATTAAATATCTCCTCAACCCAAACCCTTGAAATAAATAAAACTTTATTTATTTCATAAAATCTTATCCTAGGAAGTTCTAAACTCTTCTAGAAAGTCTTCATCCTCATCCAAAGCCTAGACTCTTCTAGAAGATGTCTTTAAACCTAATCCTAATCCTCTCCTAACCTTGTCACATTCCCTAAACATGGGTTAAGAGTTGCTAACTCAAGCCAAAGTTAACAAATATCTCCTCCTTCACCCACCCTCATTAATTGCAATCCACTTGCCATCCACTTGCATAGTCCTAAGCCATCTCCAACCCTTCCTCTAATCATTTTTTCAACCCTAAGCAAGCTTAAAACCCCCCTAAACCCTCAAATTTGAATTTCATGGTATCTCTCACAAATATCTTCAACCACAAAACTTTATAAAACCCACAAAGTCATAAATGTTCTTACAAAGCACTTATGAAGGGTCTTTATGAAGATTTTATCTCTTGAGCCTCCTTTGTTGACTCATCCTTGCCCTTTCCTCCATCCTCTCACCCTGTGACATGTGTCACTCCCTGATTGGTTGTAAGGAAGCACAATCCATGTGCTCTCCTCTCATGCAATCTAAGCCCTCCATGAGTTTTTCCCCATCCTTGCATCTTAGCCCTCAATTCCTCAAGCCTCTTGCCTATAAATTGGATCCTTCCCCTTTGCAAAATAACACAATCCATGAAGTAAAGTCATAATGCCATTTTGAGAAGCCATTTTACATCAAAACCATACACTCACACTCAAATTCCAACTCCATTTGAAGCCCTTTTTGAAGCATAAAGCTTGAGCATACATCCTATCTATTTAGACAAAGCTACTCAACAAGAGAGCTTCTCATTGAGAGAGCCCATTAATGGCTCATATTCTCAATTGAGAGCTCATCTTAGTCTATCTTGAATTTTATGAATTTTGTTTAGTTTGTAGAAGCTTTATTTAAATTTGGTTTCAATTAGCATACTAACATTGCTCATATACATTTTGGCACGCCAAGTGGGACTTCGCATGGGTCATCTTCATTAGCTTTTTTAGTCAAGTTTTGTATGTTATTTGCTGATTTTGGCTAATTTTGCTTGTTTTTGTGATTGGTAGGATTGTATAAATTGGTATTTTAGGTCCACATGAGCATGAAGAAGACAAAGGAACTCATAGTCTATCTCATAGTATTTGCATATTTTTCAAGCTTATAGGTGGACAAAGCACTTGGAATTCTTCTTCCTCTTCTTGTCTATATTCTTCTTATTCCATCTACTTCTTCTTCTTCTTCTTGTGGGAGATCTTGGCCATTTTTTTTTTAAGGAAGCAAAATTATACACACTTCTTTTTAGTGCTTAAAATGAACCCCCAAATCATACTTAAATCCATTTAAAAACTAAAAATTTGCAAAAAAAAAAAAAACCCTTTTAACAAGTGAAACTAAACCAATTCAATCATTTGCATCCTTGCAACATCAAGGTTTTAGATGCATTCATGCAAAGTTAGGAACACTTCATTTTTGGAAATTTAAAAAGAACTTCAAGTTTCCATTTCAAAAGGTTCAAAATCAACACTAAGTGCACACTAAAATCTAAAACAAACTCAAAGCATCAATCACGGATAAAATGAACCTCATTTGCAAATTTTTTAAAGTTCTTTTAAAAATATCATGAAAACTAAGAGTCCTAAATGGTTGCCAAAAATTGTCCTAAAAGCTTTGTTATTTGTTCCAAATAAATGTCTTGTTGCAAAATCTTGAATGTTTCTTAGGTTTTTCATGCATCAAAACAATCTAGGAATATCATTTTTGGGCTTAAAATATGCAAACTAGAACACAAAATCTTGAATGAAAACCAAAGTCCAAAGAGTCATTTTCACTTTTGAGTCCAAAACAATCTTGAATGATCTAAGGTTAAAACAACGCACTTCAAAGTTCTTAAAACAACACACAAAATCTCAATCTTGAATGCTCAAAGGAAAAAACTTGAATGTTTAATCACTTGTCTTTGAATGCATGTTGCTAAAATCACTCTTGAGTGCCATGGATTAAAATCAAGTTTTTTTTTTTTATGAATGCATGATTAAAACAAAAAATCCAATCTTGAATGCCAAGGATCAATTAACCATTGCAATATCAAACACTTCATTTGGAGCTTCTAAAAATTGAACAAAACAAATCTCTTTTCCACATGCAATCTAGGTAAAGTTTGATTTTTGGACATTTAAGAAACTTTGTTAAGTTAAAATAAAAATTTGCAAAAATCAATTTGAGTAGTTCCTTGGACTCACCTCTTTTCTAATCACCCATCAAATATTAACCATTGGTTGCAATCTCAGCGCCATTTATGGGGATGGGTCTACTTGAAAAAGGTGTTAAATGTTCCACAATCTAACTCACTCACTTGGTCTTTGAATGTTTGCTTTAACTTTATCAAAATTCTTAAATGATCAAAACTCTAGATTAAATCAATCACACTTCAAGTTTGGGCACTAAAATTGAACAACAACTGACGTGGAGAGCCTCCGGGCGCGCGCTTGAAATCGAATCTCACACACTTTTATTTTGAGCTTAAAACAAACTCACACTCAATCTTGAATGCCTTAAAGAAAATAAATCGATACTTGACATGGAGGGCCTCCGGGCGCGCGGGTTTACTTTTTTGTTGACCCTAACTCTTCTTCTTGTATTCATTCTTTGATCGATTTTACTTTTGTTAACGCTTCAAGTTGGAATTGAGCATTGTCTCTTAAACATGAGTGCTTGCAAAGTCTAGATCAAACACACATAAGAGTCAGTTGGTAAAAGAACAAGCGTGTTTTTTAGCCCAAGGTCATCCAAGTCTTCTCTCCCCTTGTCATCTTTCAAGGCCATCTTGGGTGCATAAGATTAGGATCCAAAACCTTGTTTCTTTTTAGGAGGCCTGCTTGGGGATTTCATCACCCCTTGGACGACCTCAACTCCAGCGTTCTGGCAGAGTATAAGAATTAAGAGGTGAATCGAAAGACACCTCTCTTGGGATCAAGATTTTGTCACTTGGGCTAAGCCTCAAGGAACTTTATACCCTTGATAAGTGAAAGAGGAGAAGTGGGTTACCGCTCCTCTCGGCTGTGTGACATCTTTTTGGTCTCATCTACAGATTTGGGCCTCACGTACCTTGGGTATATCGAGGACTCCTTAGCTAAACCAACTGTCAGCCTTGTAGACAACCATCTAGGATGTTAATGTGTTTGACGTGACTGATCGAAACATTTTTAGAACATACACACTCCTTGGCACAAGTATAACTTTCTGAGAATCAAAAACTTCTATCTGGTTGTTTCTATCTATTGCTTGATCTTTTATTTGTTGAATGAATGTTTGCCAAACTTGGTCAATCCTAGCTTAGGGCATACTTAGCGTAGTCACTGCCTATTCCAGAAGTTGAACGAGTTGAAGCAAAACAACCAAGATCTCTCAAAGCCAAGCAGATTTAGGAATTGATGTCAGAGCAACCCAAACCCAAACAGAAGTTCCACAAAGTTAAACTCAAGCCATCTCTAGCATACCAAGAACTTTCAGCAAAGAGAAAAGAAATAACACCAAACTCCACAAAGCAGAGGACAAAGCTACCGATGAAGTGCTTCAAGAGGCCTGGTTAGAGCGCAACATCAAATTTAGCCAACATCCAGGAGTTAATCCTGCTTATGCATTACCAACTAGGCATGATTTCTATGATTAGACACCCTTGTTTCTCCAAATCTTCTTGGATAAGCTTCACTTTAGAGTCATCTTTGTAGAAAAGCCAACCATCTTAGGTTATCCCCTTAAGCATTATTAGCTCATCCATCTCATTTAGAATCAAACCATCTAGCCAGCAATCCAAAATTTGCACATCTAAGCTTTCAAAATTATTGTCACCTTGCCAAAAGTTTGCCATTCCTAAAATCTTTCAAAATCCACCAATCTCACCAAGGTTATCCCTTTGACAGAGCTTTGTCTAGGGTAATCCAGTTTTGTCACTTGTTATCCCTCATCACCTTGAGCTAAAGGTTGGGATCCACAAGTGGTCAATCTCGTGTTCTTCCTAAAGGATCAGCAGTCTATCCTTAAGTTGACACAATCACCACCAAGCTTGCACATAGGAAAGCAAACCTTTTGTGCTTTGGCAACATATCTTTGAAGTTAGAATCCCAAACCCAATCCTCCTTAGGTTTTGTCATATAGCTTTGCCTCAACCTAGGAAATCATTTGCATAGAAAAGCCTTCCCCCCTTTTTTGCATCCACCAACATTTGTTGCATCCCATCCATAGGAGCATTTTTCATGCCACCTGTCACTCGCTTAGCCAAGAAGAAAGAAACAATGGAGCCCTATCATTTGGATCGAATAGCCTCAACCCCCTTGAGCACTCAGCCATCCTTTAGCCCAGAGAAAGCTATGCCATCACCTACTGACATTGAAGCTTTCATGAACCAACCAAGAAATGCAGTATTGGTAAACGCCATTATAGACAAGAACAAAGAGACAATCATGGCTAATTTTTGAAGGGACAATGTAGGAACCTTTGACTTTGGAAGACCCCCTCCATTATCAGATCCATCTCACTCGTTGTTTGGGCAGCTGCCACCACCCATAGGCCCTTATGATCCAAATTATCCTCAATATATGCCAAAAGAAGAACCTCCAGCCAATCCATATGATCCAACAGACCCAAACATACCATCATCCACCCAAGTTGAAATCTCCATGCCGCAAGCCAACCCAGCCACCACCATTCCATCCTTGGTTCATACCTCTCCGCTCCAAACCCCCTTTACCCAAAACAACTCACCGTTCGCCCCCTTCACTATTGCTGTTGCTACTACCCAACCCAGCCTTACAAATCCACCCATCTCCCAAATCAGTGCTAGCATATTTGGCCAACCTCAGCAATATACAACAGGGATGCCACCCATGGGGCCAAGTAATCAAACTTTCATTACCCCCAGCTTGTTCATCGCAGGCCAAAGCACAATCCCATCATTTCCATTAGGTCTTGGGAGCTCAATACCATTAGCCACAAATCTACAAGCTACTACCCTCACTCCACAAAGCTATCAAATCCCACAAGCTACTACCAATTTTCTACCAAGCTCCCAAGTGACCCCAGCCCCTGCCACCACTCTACCAAGCTTCCAAATCCAACCACAAAGCTATCAAACCCCATCAGTTCCATTCCCAATCTTTCAATTCCCACCACCTCCACCACCAAATAATCCATTACCTCCAATTACCAACTACTTTTCAATGCCACTTCTAGGAGGTAATCCACCACCCCAGCCAACCACCAATTATTTACAGATACCATCTCAAATGGGGGCACAACCCACATATATTGGTCAAACCCCACAAGCCCCCCGATCCTTTCCCCAAGCCTCACAACCATCTTATAGCTTACCTCCACAAAGCAATCCATTTATCCCAGAGCCAGCTTATGTTCCTCAATCCCAATCTCAAATCCCATATCAACAGCAAGCCTCACAGCACACGCAACAATATGCACCACCTCCCCCTCAGCAACCTGTCATCCACAATGCAGCTGCCCAAACAATGTACAATCCCTATCAGCAAATCCCTCACAGCCATCCATATTCAATGGCCCCATCCAGCACATACCTACCTCAAGGCACTCCTACATTAGGGGCACCCCAGCCATCACCTATCAATTCAGAATGGGAGCAAATGAAGATAGCTCTGAAAGCCATCCAAGAAGGGAATGATCCAAAGACATTCAAGTTTGAGGATGTGTGTTCTTACCCATTTGATAGAGCCATTACCATGACACCATTTCTCGAACACTTTGAGGTACCCAAATTTGACAAATTCAGAGGAAAAGGAGACCCTGTCACACATATCAAAGAATTTTACATGCACTGCCAAGACGTGGCATACAATGATGTCTTCCTCTTGCGCCTTTTTCCCAAAAGCTTGGCTGGACCAGCTCTTGAATGGTTTTATAGAATCCCCTATGGCACAATTAAAAACTTTGCTGAATTATTTGAGGCATTTGTAGCCCAATATGCCCATCTTGTTGAAACAGAGCTATCAATAGTTGATCTTGTCCACACCAAGCAAAAAGGTGGAGAAAGCCTTGCCGAATACCTGCAAAGATGGAAAACCCTTACCACCCGCATATTCTACACCTTGCCAGAATGCCATGTGGTGAAAATGTTTATTGATAATGCCCATCCTAGCTTGGCTCACCACATGACCATGAACTGTTTGCAGACCTAAAAAGATATCAAAGAGAAAGGAATGATCCTTGAGCAAGGACTCATTAAAGATGGTGTGGTCAAAATTTACAAAGAGGCCAACCAAAATCAATCACATTCCAATGACAAGTCTAGGTATTGGAACAAAAATAGGCATGTTGCAACAGATGGCGTCACTGACACCCGACATGTGAATATTGTTGGTCCTTCTCACAACTAGTCCAACCCACCATATCAACCATATAATCAACAAGCTATCAACTACCAACAGCAGAATCACCAAAGCTATCAAGGCTACAATCCAAGACCCAACTTTCAAGGGTCTAACAATCAAGCTAATGCCATCAATGTAGCTGCAAGACAAAAGCCCAAATTCCAACCTGCACCTAGAAATTATACACCCCTTGGTGAGCCATTGGATGTCATTTTTGAGAAATTAGTCAAGGAAAACCTCATCAAATTTCCTCCTACCCAGCAAATTGAGCCAAGCCAATCCAAAGCTGCATGGTACAAGGACAATGAGTACTGCAAATTTCATAGGGTAAAAGGTCACACTACCCTCAGATGCATGAAACTGAAAGACTATGTGCAGGACCTCATTGATCAGAAGGAAATCACTTTTGGTGCCAAAACCTCTCCGAATGCAGGCTTATAGATCTATCAAAATGCTTTTCCCCCTCACAACAATCAAAATCCTGGAAAAGCACCTATCCAAACCAACAACAACAACACCAACAACCGTCAGCCAAACCAACAGCATGGGAAGAACAATGACCACACTTCATCCTATATAGACTATGGTAGCCTTATAGGTTGTATATCCAAGAAAGAGCCTTCCGTCAATGTTATCAATATCCAAGGACCAAACAATGACTGTGTAGTCACCACTCAAAGAGCGCGATTTAACATCATAGGCCCACCCGTTACACCAACACCATCAGCTCCATCAAAAAGCCAGTACAATATCTTGGAACACCTTGGGAACACGCCAACCCAAATCTCCATTTTAGACCTTCTTCGCACTAGTCCTGTGTACAAGAACATCCTTGACAGTGCTCTCATAGAATCTCGTGTCCCTTCTGATATTAATGCTATTGATTTTCGTAATCTTGTTGGACACCTCTCATCCTCATGTGCCCTATCGTTCAAACCCACCGACATACCCGTGGTCGAGCCAGATCACACCCTTCCGCTTCACATAGCTATCATGGTATCCAACTTTGCTATGAAAAGAGTAATGATAGATAATGGATCAGCCTTGAATATTTGCACCCTAAAATTCATAAAACAAGCTGGGTATACTGAGGTAGATATCATCAGTGAGGTTATCACCATCAAAGCTTATGACAACTTGGAAAGAACCACAGAAGGAAGTATTTTATTGCCAATCAAGGTTGGGCCAGTCATCCAAGAGACACTCTGCCATGTTATTGATCTAAACCTACCATTTAACATCCTCCTTAGTCGCCCATGGATTCATGCCATGAAAGCCGTTCCATCCACTTACCATCAGTGCGTCAAATTTCCGCATCAAGGCACTGAGGTAACCATCCATGCCAATCCAAAACCCTTTGCTTACTGCAATGCGATTGAAGCTTCATATACAAACCATTGCCCTGGAATTGATATCAACACATCCATCGCGAGCTCATCCCACACTTATAATGACCCAGAAACCATCCTCGCCTCTACCCTGTCTACCGTGAAGATCAATAACAAAGGTTGTGGAGAGTATAGTCTGTCGAATGTATTTGCTGTCGGGGCACTCCCACTTGATCCACATGCCCATGGATGACCAACATATCACAAAGCTAAGGAGATTCCACCTCCTCGATACAAACAGTTTGGCCCAACAACCTTTGTATCCTTGAAAATCCCTCTTCATGAGGAGCTCACTCTAGATATCAACAAATGGTTACATAAGGATGCACCTCAAAGAAATCAAGCACGCCTTGATCACTTCAGCCAAAAGTATCCCCAAGAACATAAGCTCATCACTGAAAAATGGAACTATCAAGGTGGTGGTCTAGGACCAAAAGAAAGAGGCATGCAGTGCCCCATCGACGCACACAAGTGGGAATCGAAGTCAGGTCTTGGCTTTGGCATACCCACAACTGGGGGCACCAATGAGAACGGTCACGCTTTTTCGAACATTCACCGCAACCTTGTCGAAATTGAAGACATTCCTAAGGAAGTTGAAAAGAGAGCCTACAATGATATCCTAGACCAAATCTCTCTCGGAGACTCTATTCTCCAAGAACTATCCATCCACCTCATTGACCTACCACTCGCCCATCCACAACTCATAGATTGGGACCAACCAAGTGTCATACACATCGATGAGTTCACATCAGAGGAGGCACTTCTAAGATTCATGGGAGCTGAAACTCCTCACAAGAAAACAAAGCCAGATTCTGCCTATATCTACAAGCTAGATCCCAAGGGGTATTTTGGAGAAAATCCCCAACCTAGTTCCGATACACCAAAAACTAGAACTAAGGTGAATCTGAGACTAGCTAAGGCAGCGAAGAGATCCACTTAGCAAGAAAATCCATAGCCACAAGTAGAACATCAGGATTTAGCATTGCCTCCTCAAGATAATCAACCAGAGATATCTTCTATTCTAATTGAGGATACTAGAGAAGTCAACATCGGTTCTTCAGAGATCCCTAAGCTTGTTCACATTGCTGCATCCCTATCACAAGACCAAGCTGATCTCCTCTTTGAGGTCTTAAGAGAGAAAATTGGCCAATTTGCATGGTCATATTAGGACATGCCAAGGTTGGATCCAAAGCTTGTAGTTCACCATCTTGCAGTCGATCCAAAGATCAAGCCCGTCAGACAAAGCTTAGAAAAATGCACCCCAAGGTGGCATTACTGGTCAAAGCTGAGTTAGAAAGAATGTTAGCTGCTAAGGTTATCTGACCTATCGACTGTTCAAAGTGGATCTCCAGCATGGTCCCCGTCACTAAGCCTTCTGGTGACATCAGAATTCGCACTAATTTCAGAGATCTTAACAAAGCTTGTCCAAAATATGATTTTCCCTTGCCCAACATAGATATGATTGTAGATCTTACAGCTGGACACGAAATTTTGTCCCTCATGGATGGATTTTATGGGAGCTATCAAAGAGCTATGACAGCCATTTTTCATGATCTCATCCATAACATTTTGGAGGATTATGTGGATGATATCTTGGTCAAGTCTCATACCTTCATGGATCATCTTGCTGACCTAGAGAAAGTCTTTGATAGGTTAGCCAAATATCATCTCATGCTGAATCCCAAGAAATGTGTCTTTGGGGTCACATCTGGCAAGCTTCTAGGCTTTATAGTTTCTAAAAGAGGTATAGAGATCGATCCTAAGAAGGTCAAAGCTATCTTAGACATGCCTCCTCCCCAAACACTACGATAGATTCGTTCTCTTCAAGGAAAGCTTCAATCTGTTCGGCGCTTCATCTCCCAGCTTGCAGATAAGTGTACACCATTTTCACATTTACTGAAGAAGGATGAGAACTTCAAGTGGGATCCTTTATGTCAGCACAGCTTTGACCATCTCAAGCAGTATCTCATCAATCCCCCTATCTTGGTTCCACCAGTTCTTGGTTGTCCCCTGATTTTGTACATATCAGCAACACCTACTGCTCTAGGGGCACTTCTACCACAGCTCGATGACTACAACAGAGAAAGAGTCATCTACTACATCAGTAGAACCCTAGTTGGTTATGAACTCAATTACACTCCTATGGAAAAAGCTTGTTTGGCAGTTGTTTTCTCAACCCAAAAGCTTCGCCACTACATGCTAAGTCATACCATCCAACTAGTCTCCAAGATTGACCCTCTCAAGTATATGCTCTCCAGAATAGCACTTACAGGCCGTTTGGACAAATGGGTTATGCTCCTTAGCGAATTTGACATCCAGTATGTAGATAGAAAGGAAATCAAAGGGAAAGCTATAGCAGATCACCTAGTTGATGCACCTCTAGTAGATGCATATCCTTTGCTCACAGAATTCATAGACGAGCATATCTGCCTAATTGAAGAATAGCCCCCATGGAAGCTTTATTTTGATGGCTCTTACACATCTCATGGATCAGGGGCAAGAATATTGTTGGTCACACCTCAAGGAGATTACATTCCAAAAGCCTTCAAGCTACAATTTCCTAGCACCAACAATATAGGTGAATATGAGGCCCTCATAGCAGGATTAAAGATAGCTGCAGAATGGAACATTGCTGAGATACAAATCTTTGGCGATTCTCAGCTCACCATCAAGCAAGCCCTAAATGAATATCAAACCAAAGATGAAAAGCTATTACCCTACAAAGAGCTAGTTGATCGGCCTACCCAACATTTTACAAGGCTTCAGTTTACACAAGTGCCTAGAATACATAACAAAGCAGCCGATGCTATGGCTACTATCGGCTCGCTCTTGGAAATTCCCCAAGCAGCTACACAGCATGAGTTTTTAGTGGAGCAGCTCCTCACACCCGCCTACGTGAATGAGGATGCAAACCGTGTTTGTATCTTGGTTGTTCCCCAATCCCCTTGGTACCATGAGATTCACGCTTACCTTAACGATGGTATCATATCCCCTCACCTCACACGTACCCAACACCAGAACCTCATCCAAAAATCATTCCGCTATGTTATCATAGCCAATACCCTATATCGTCGAGGTTATCACGATACTCTCTCTCGATGTTTAGACCAAAATGAGGTCGCGATGGTGTTAAAGGAAGTACACTCTGGACTTTGCGGTGCCCACACGAGTGGTATTGTCCTAGCGCAAAAAATCCTTAGAGCAGGCTACTATTGGCCTACCATTGAAGAAGATTCCTGTGACTTTGTCAGAAAGTGTCTCCCATGTCAGCAACATGCAAATCTTGTGCACGCTCCAGCACAGGATCTACAGCCTATTGCACCACCTTGGCGTTTCACTTGTTGGGGCCTTGATCTAGTTGGAACTATCATACCCCTCTCATCTAATGGACATAAATGGATAATAATAGCTACCGACTATTTCACTAAATGGGTGGAAGCAGTCCCCCTAGTCTCAGCTACAGGAGTTCAGGTCTCCAAGTTCATCTTGTACCACATTGTTTGTCGCTTCGGCATCCCATCCACCATCTTCACCGACCATGGAGGTAACTTTAAAAATCTCAACATGGAAGAATTATGCACTTCCCTTTGCATCCATCATCACTTTTCTAGCCCATATTTCCCACAAGGTAACGACCAAGCAGAGGCAACTAAAAAAACCCTCCTCAAAATCCTAAAGAAAGTTGTCAATGATTCCGGCTGTGATTGGCACCTACAAATAAATCCAGCCCTATGGGCCTATCAAACTTCCTTCCATACATCCATAGGCACAACTCCATACTCCCTAGTCTATGGTGCCAAAGCGGTACTACCTATAGAGGTTGAACTTCCCTCCTTGTGCATATCTTTGCAAGGGCAAATATCAAATGAAAAATATAGAGTAGCTCGGCTCACCCAGCTAGATCTCTTAGACAAGAAGCGACAACAAGCCTATGATCATCTCACAGTTTATCAAAATCATCTCAAAAGGAATTTCAACAATAAGGTGCTTCCACAACACTTTCAGCCAGGTGACATGGTCCTTAAAGAAAACATGAAAGTCCAAGCAGATTGAGAAAAGAAAGGCAAGTTTGAACCTACATGGCTTGGTCCTTATGTTGTCACTACTTCCTTTGGCTCCAGAGCCTATCAGCTATCTACACTGGAAGGAGAACTCTTGAATGATCCTACTAACATCATTCATCTCAAGAAGTTCTATGCTTGAAGATCCTTGGTATACCTAGCTTTTGAAAAATACAAAAAAAAAAATAGTAAAGAGAAATAAGCATCCAATGGTGAAAACTTGGCAATTCAAGCGTATTGGATAGGTACCTTGGTGAAAACCTGGTAATTCAGGCGCCTTGTGTACTAAGACTAATCCATTATCTATCACTATCCTATCCCTCATCCATTCACCCACCATCTCATAAAATACCTGCTTGTTCCCTTGGTGTTCCAACCAAATATCCAAAATCTAATGGAGCTTGTAAATACCTCCTGTACAGCTTGCAAAATCTTGTACCAAAGCTTGTATTATACTTTGTAAATCTTGTACCATACTTTGTATATCCAAATCTTGTCCAAAGTTTGTACCATATTCTAGCCTATAAATAATCTTGTATCCTAGCTTGTATACTATCACGTGCACACACAAAACCCCATTTTCACTTAAGCTTTTCGCAAACCATCTACCTATCCACCTATCACCTATTATAGACATCCCATCCTTCACAAACATTTCCATCTCACAAAAACCAAAACATGAACAAACTTGTACATTTGTAACATATCTTGGTCCATCAGTTTGTACATCCTCTTTAGCCTAGTACCATTTTATCTATCCAGTGTTCGTGTCAGTTCATCCTTGATCAGCATCTTGCACCCATCGCACATCTTGGATAGCTATTCCAATGCATCCTTTAGCTAGATTTCCTTTCATCAAAGTGTTATCTTTCTTAGTTCATCTTGCCAGACGCATCACTCATCCAAATCCAGCAGCTTAGGTGCTCTCTGATAGGTCCTTGCAGGATATAGCTTTCCTCATGTCTGATCTTGGTCTGTTAGTACCTCGTCCTACCCATCTCGTTGGCAAATGGTTCTCTTTTGGATTTTTGCTTTCTTTTGATTTGGACTCTTCCCTGTTGGGTCTTGAAATATCTTTTCCAAGAAATCTCCTTGTTCCCTCCTCAAGGTTGCCATGATCTTCCATATCATGGTATACTGTGAATGGGGCAATCAGAGCGTAAGGTCTTGATCATGTCTTTTGCTTGTTTTCTTTTCTGCTTGTGGGTTACCCAGTGTCAGTTCCACTCTGATTCTTTTGAGATTCATGTGTGATGTTGGGGCAATCCTTCTGTGTTTGTTTTAAGTCAGTCTGTTAGTCCTCTGGATAGTTGGTGAAAAGGCCTTGATGTTCTTGGTAACCTTGGCAATTAACCAACAGTCCTATAGCAAATCTAGTGCTCAACTACATGGTGGTACTTCTCTTTGAAGTATCCCCCCGCTCAAAAAGCTTCAATGGTTTTCCTTCATCTCCATTATCCCCCATCCATATCCAACATCCATCTCTCCTACCCCAGCTTATGCATCGATATCTCTTTGAATCACTCCTCACCTTTAGCTTTAGGGATCCACAATCCTAGTCTTAGGGATCCACTAATCCAAATCAATCCACCAAGCCTCATCTTTCGAGATCCACAATCCTAGTCCTAGGGATCTCTGAAACCCATCTTCTGCCAATCTAACTCTTTGAAATCATGTTGCATCAGCTTTTTAATCCCCTCATCCATCTCCCCATCCTGGATTCCTTTTATAGCGCTCCACTCCTTCATCCTCTGCAATCCCTGAGATCTTAATCTTGCTTCCCCTTGTGCCTCTGATTCTCCCTTTATCATTCTCCCATAGTGAGAGTTTGCACTAACTAAACCTCTTCTCTTAAGCCAATCTGAGTCTCCTTGCTCATCTCAGATTCTTGTATTTTTCAAGAAGTCATCGTGCCTCTCTTTCTCTCCCCGCTGCCTTCTTGAGGGGGCATCTCACAGTCCATTCTCTCCTCTTCTGCTCTAGCCTTGGGCATCTTATTTTCTTATCTTTGATGCCATGCCACTTGCGGCATCACATCAAAGAGGGGAAAAATGTAGACACCTAAAAATCCTTTAGAAAATAAAGTATTTTTATTTTTTGAAAAAATCCCTGATGACATCATCATTAATTAATTAATTAATTAATTAATTTTTATGCCATTAAATCCCTTTATCTTAATTAAAAATATTTAATTAAGGAATCCCTCCCAAAAATGTTTAAATCTTATTTAAACATTATTTCCTTATTTATTAATTATTTAATTAATAAATTGACCAAAAATCCTAAAATAAATAAAAAATTTATTTTTTGTCCAAAACTTGGACAATCTTCTTGAGACCAATAACCTCTTCCAAAATCTTCTAATCCCTCTTTAATTTCGATTAAAGGCTAATCCCATCATTTCCTACCCCTAATCCCAACTCAAAATATTTAATCAAGATTAAATATTAATCCTCATGTTTATTAAAAATATTTTAATAAATATCTCCTCAACCCAAACCCTTGAAATAAATAAAACTTTATTTATTTCATAAAATCTTATCCTAGGAAGTTCTAGACTCTTCTAGAAAGTCTTCATCCTCACCCAAAGCCTAGACTCTTCTAAAAGATGTCTTTAACCCTAATCCTAATCCCCTCCTAACCTTGTCACATTCCCTAAACATGGATTAAGAGTTGCTAACTCAAGCCAAAGTTAACAAATATCTCCTCCTTCACCCACCCTCATTAATTGCAATCCACTTGCCATCCACTTGCATAGTCCTAAGCCATCTCTAACCCTTCCTCTAATCATTTTTTCAACCCTAAGCAAGCTTAAAACCCCCCTAAACCCTCAAATTTGAATTTCATGGTATCTCTCACAAATATCTTCAACCACAAAACTTTATAAAACCCACAAAGTCATAAATGTTCTTACAAAGCACTTATGAAGGGTCTTTATGAAGATTTTATCTCTTGAGCCTCCTTTGTTGACTCATCCTTGCCCTTTCCTCCATCCTCTCACACTATGACATGTGTCACTCCCTGATTGGTTGTAAGGAAGCACAATCCATGTGCTCTCCTCTCATGCAATCTAAGCCCTCCATGAGTTTTTCCCCATCCTTGCATCTTAGCCCTCAATTCCTCAAGCCTCTTGCCTATAAATTGGATCCTTCCCCTTTGAAAAATAACACAATCCATGAAGTAAAGTCATAATGCCATTTTGAGAAGCCATTTTACATCAAAACCATACACTCACACCCAAATTCCAACTCCATTTGAAGCCCTTTTTGAAGCATAAATCTTGAGCATACATCCTATCTATTTAGACAAAGCTACTCAACAAGAGAGCTTCTCATTGAGAGAGCCCATTAATGGCTCATATTCTCAATTGAGAGCTCATCTTAGTCTATCTTGAAGTTTATGAATTTTGTTTAGTTTGTAGAAGCTTGATTTAAATTTGGTTTCTATTAGCATACTAACATTGCTCATATACAAGTACATGCCAAGTGATCAAAGCAAGTCGAGCAATTAGTGCAATCTGAGTGATCAAAGCATGCCAAGCATAAGTTTCTAGATAGTGCAACTGAGTAATATGACTAGTATGTGATGAGTCACTCAAGTTCTGAGAAGTTTATACATGCTGAGTGATTCAAGTGTCGAGTAAAAGTTACTGGCGATTTCTATAGAAGCCAAGTTACAACATTCAAAGCATAGTGAAGGTCAAGCATCAGAGCCTTTGGATGCAAACTAAACAATTTTTGGCATAGTTGTTTTTTATAGCTCAAACTCCTATGCAAACCATTTTTGGCTGACATAATCATGAATTTAAAATTATGAGAAATAGTTATGGAGTCATATTTTCAATCCCTATACAATACATGCAACCAATAAGATTAAGGGAAACATAAGGTGGCAATAAGGATCAACCAAAATCATTGATTCTAACCTAATCCATCTCCACCTATGTTAATTTAAGAAATGAAAACTCTAAGAGGTTTAATCATTACGAGAGGAGACAAATGCTAAGTGTGAATAAGAATATTCATGGTAGCTATGGTGGCTATGACAGAGATATACAAAGTAGAATCAGTATAGAGGAACAGAGGTAAGCAGTGAGAGGGTTATAAAGGATAGATCTTATCAGAAGGATCAAGATTCAATTAGTAAAGAGTAGATCTAATATCAAACAAAAAGGTGCCAACTGAAGATCAAGTGTTGAATCATTCTAACAAGTGAAGCAGAGTAAATCTCTTAATTGAGTGCTTACTTAATTGTGAGTTGAAATCCTTTATCAAGGTGAGATCTAAAAATCTTTTTAAGCCTTTAACAGGGTAGACCCCTCACCTATGATCAAGCACTTTGTAGCCATAATTGACCACACTTTACAACTGCAATAGTGAAGATTTGTGGGTGTCATCCCCAACCCAGTTTTACCTTCAAATTGGAGGGTTTCTAGGTAATCAATTTATTGTGTTATGTTTTATTTACTTTATGCGATGGATGTGATGCATGTTAAGTTATTTCAGTTTATATATTAAGTTATGAGATGGATGTTGGTGATATGTTTTAGAGACAAAAATTTTAAGTGTTGATTCACACCCCTCTCAGAGCTTACTTTTCCATTGTTATTTCCAAAAATACATGGAGGATTTTGGTCCTAGGCCGTATGTTGTCTCAGGTATTTAATCCATTTTATTTTATGCCTTGATTGACTCACTTTGTTTTCAAACATGAAAACTAGTATATAAGGGAGCTTATGCATTTTATTTTCACATCAAGATCAATAATACACACACACACACACACACACACACGAAACATTAACAAAGAATTTTGAGAATATTTTCCAAGGAATATGTCAAGAATTTATTAAGAATTCATCAAGATCTAACATTTCCTTCTTAAATCAAGCTTCTATTAAGGTAGTAGTGGAGTTTGGCTTCCAAGGAGAAGATCTTCCATTCACTCATTCAAGTTCTTCCATTCTCCATCAAGACAAATTACAAGAATTGTCATTCATGATTTTTTGTAGTCAAGGATATTGCATTGACATACTTTATTACATACTAAATTCAATTACATCTACAAGGTTAACTATATTTCTCATTTCTAGATTTAGTTCTACTTCTTGCTAGGACTTCATTTATCATTATCATTTCAATTTCAAGGTCGATTCATCAATATAGGGTTTGAACAAGGTAAGACCTCCCCCCTACCCAACAAAAATCAAATTTTCTTACGTGTAGGAACCAGTTATCAGAATTGTGAATTCATAATGAGAAGCCTATTATTAGGAGCTTTCAAGAAAACTTAGGTCGACTATTTTTCTACATTCTGGGAACATGTCAACTTGGTAGAACATATGTCAATATAGGTCAAGTAGACTGGCATGTTCCTGGAGATGTGCATTTTTTAGGGTTTTGGTCCTAATTCTACCTATACAGTTAGTTTTTTGGTCATAGTTTCTACTCAGTAGTTTTCTGAGCAGAAAGGTTTTTTTCACTACTTGTCTTTAAGGTTAGTCACCTTCTCTCTCTTCCTCTTGTAAGTTGGATCTAATTTCATGCTTTATTAGTGATGTTCTTGTGTTTCTTACATTTGAATCATTCAATCTTAGGCAAGTTAATAAATTTCACATTTAATCAAATGATCAATTAATTTACTTTGATCATGTTGTAAATATAAAAGGTCAATGAACATTGCATGAAAGAGGACTTGCTTGCATACTTCCTTGGTATAATTTGGTTTAGTATTTGCATCCCTTCATCGTATTGGGGTTTTTCTAATCTAACTTGATTTATATTGAGATTAATGCTTAGAAGACCCTTTTTTTCTTGTATTGGATGGCTTAGGGTGAAGATGTTTAAGTAATAAACTCATCTCATTTAGTTTACATTAACAAATTCATCACTTCAATTTTCCCCCTAAACAATTTTGTGTATTAATAGAAGTTCAAAATTAGGGTACTACCCCAATAGAAGAATAACCCAAAAGTAGCTTTGACTATGAAGCACTAATAACACACTAATAGATAAAATCTTATATGACAAAAAAGTCATAAGAGAATATATTATAATACCAAAAAAATATAAACCAACTAATGAATGGTTAGGTGATCTCAATACTTTAACATATTTTCATAGCACTTTTATAATCATTACACACAACTTAGTGGTAGAGCTATGTATAACTCTCAGACTAAAGCTAGATATAATCACCATTTTCTTTCCATTTCCAATACTTTATTCTTTATAGCCTCCAACTATTAGGATTAAACCTTGGACAAAAATAACAATTACATGAAAATATAAACAATATTAGAAAAGAATAGATCACACAAAAAAGAACATGAGACACCAAGATTTAACATGGTTCACCCAATCCCTAGGCTACATCCACCAAAAAACAAGTCCAATATTATTACAATCCAATGATTACAACCTAATTACAATATGTAATCCCTTACAACTCAATACCACCGCAAGAACCAAATTTTGCATCACCCACAATGAAACAATCCCTAACCCTAAGCCCTTTTATATAAGTACTTTTTTTACTACTTAAGGGTTATAATTAATAATTAAATGTTGGCCCAAAATTCTAATAAAATAGGGCCCAAAAAAAAATTCTCAAGGGCTCTACCCTCAAACCCATAGATAGTCACGGCCTAATGGCCTAGCTGTATTGGGGACTACCACCCACAAACCCTCGCTCAAGGCTCGGCCTAGCCCTAAACCCCACTAAGGAATTATGGAGTATGTACAGTGCTTCCCTGATCAGTCACCACAATCTAACAATCTCCCACTTGGGGATTGATCAGGCTCCACACTAGACAACACCAAGTCCACTACAAGAATCTTGTAGTCATTACAATTAATACATTCAATGTCATGTTGGATGTCCTCTTCTTTATGTAAGACCTCTTGAGTAAAATATGGTGTTTTTATTTTAGCATTGTTTAAGATGCGAGTAGAATATTTACTAGCATGACTTGTCACCATTATCTTCTTCCTCTGACTCATCCTCATAATCCACGAGTTGCTTCCCTTTTTCTTTGTTAGTTTAGTTATCATCCAACCTATTGAATCCCCTAGGGTTCACGCTACTACTTTTCCTAACATCTTACCATTTTTTTCATGTTCTTTGTTATATTTAACTTAAATGAGATATTTAAATTACATAATTATAATTAAATCTACTACTTCTCATTGCTACAATGATACATAAATTAACATATAAAGACTAATTGTCGCACATTATCACTATATCTCAAAACTCTTATGCTAATAATCCCTATAATATGAATTTATTATCATAGCACTTATAGAAATTATGTTGAATGTTTATTGTAGTATGTTGTTATTTATTTTCAACTTGATGAGGAGATTGTTGTTCTATATTGTCATTGATGTTAACCTATTAAGCAGATTTTTGCAGTATGTTGTAATTAATAATAAGAATACATGGAGAGATGTGTATGTAAGGGAGAAAGACTTGGAGGTTGATTAAATGGGAGAGATATCCCCTATTAATCATCAACTTTTGCATTTATGGTGATGACCTTATTTATTGAGTTTTCATAAATGAAAAAGAGAGAGATTATTGGAAATATGCATAAGTATTTGCATTTATGTCAATATGATGTAAGGAGATTTTAGAAACATGCATTTGAATATTCTTGTTCTATATTGTGTTTCTTTCAAGTGGGTATTTGTTATTTTTAGTAAGTTTTAATAGTTGAAATATGAAAGAAATAGTTTGTATAAGAGAATTCTCTACATTTAGTGATGAAATCTAGTGATTTTGTACATAATATTTATGTTATGATGTTCCAATATTATATTTTCAAGTCCTCAACATTGAAATTGATGTGGTTAGTGTTAGAACGGTTAGGGTTGGCATTCAACTAAAAGATTGATTTGTCAATGCCTGATGCAACCAATAGTCATATAGAACCACATGATGCAATTAATCCCTATTGAAAACCCTATGAGGGATGTTGGCCCACTACCAAAAATCCCCCTCCTAGTGTCACTCACCATGGCCTAAATGGATTTGAACTTGTGACCAAGCTCTAATACCACTCGCTTGAATGGTGAAGGTTTTTATTGCATCATAAGATCAACTTGTCAATGCTTGACACGACCAATAGTCTTACAAAACTACAGGATATGGTTAAGCCATGTCACAAACCCTATTAGGGATGTTGCCCACAACCAACAGTTAGTAGTTATATTTATTAAATAATTTATTTATTGTCAAAATAGGTCTAGAGAATGTGTTGTATTACTTTGCAGATTTATTTCTAGTTTTGTAATTTAAAGAACATATTCAAAAAAAAAATTAATGTCTCAATTCAATTTTCAATTGGTGGTTTACATTATAAGAGAAGTTGTGATCTCCTGGTTCTCAACAGTGTGGCTTGTGTTGGTGTTTGGTGGATTTAGTTGGTTTTTCTTCTTTAGATCATGTTCTTTTCGCCTAGACTTATGTTCTAAGTAAAATATTTTGTTGGGTATTACCATGGCATGTAAAGATATACCTTGAATTATTTGCTTTGGATTATGTTTTTTGGGTTGTCTAGTTATGTACTTTATTATTTATTGACACATTATGTTTTATGTTGACTTTGGAGGATGTGTTTTCATGTGAAAATCATTTGAGAAGCTCATAAAAGTGAGTTATGATATGTTTCCCCCTTGATCTCTTGGAGTTGACCATAGTCATGTTGCAATTGTATTCAATGCACTACTTGATTGGAATATTGTTTGTCCTGTTATGGTTGTCCTAACAGATTATTTTGTTGATAAAGTTTATATGTATGATATTATTTACAAATTCTAAGGTTTGGATTAGATGTGAATATATTGATCATAGATTGGTTTTGACAAGTAAGTGTCAACACACTTAAGCCATTTACTTAGTTCATGCCAAACTAGTAATAAATACTGAGCAAAACATCTAAATATTAGACCATGTCGATTTGCAATGAGTGCCAAATCACTCACGTGCTGAGTCACTCAAGTACCGAGTAGATAGACCATGCTGAGTGATTCAAGTGTTGAGTAAACAATGGATGTCGAGTAATGCGGGTGTCCAGTCAAAAGTAGAAATACAATGCATGTCAAGCATTAATGACTTTATATACCGAGTGACACAATTTTGACATATTTTTTTGAGATGGCACAAACATCTATGTAAACCATTTCTGAGCCAACTTAAGGATAAATTTTAATCTTTACAAGATAAGGATGAATCTATATTTGGATTCTCTATGTAATTACATGAAGCCAACCAGAAAATGGGAAGGTTTAAGTGGCAAAATGGATGAATATTAGTCATAGATTCATACCTAACCCTAAGCCACTAGAGTCTTCTTAAGGAGGATAGAGCCCTAAACTCTTTATCAGCTAATAGAAGGGTGAATGATTGAAAGAGAAGAGTGAACAAGATAGTTTGCAGAGCATTCAAGGTGACTTAGAAGTAAGAGTAAATTGTAGAATTAGTTAGAGAAGAATAGAGGATATAAGAGGACACAACATTGATACATTAGATCATGAAGGATCAAAAGGACATTGTGTAGAGGTTGTTATAAGGAAAGCAAGTGCCAATTGTAGGATCTATGGTGAGACATTTTAACAAGTGATTTTAGTTAAATCTCTTAACAGAGTAGTCCTAATAGGTTGTAAGAAATACTTTAACATGGTGCTTACTTAATCATAAATTGAAGTCCCCTAACTAGGCACACTTCTAATAGGGCGTTGAAATACTCTAACAAGGTGGGACTTAATAGTCTTTGTAAGCATTTAATAAGGAAGACCATGATTCATGTTCAAATCATTCTAACCTTCATTAGATACACTTTATTGCTGTAGTAGTGAAGATTTGTGGGTGTCATCCCCACCCCAGTTTTACCTTCTCACATGGAGGGTTTCTAAGTAATCATATCTAGTGTTATGTGTGTGATTGATTACATGTTTTCATGATTTAGATTCATATGCTTTACATGTTATTTTAGTATATTAATGCATGTAATGAATGAAAGGTGAAAGTTTTATGGGTCCAAGTTTAAACTCTTGATTCACACTCCCCTCACCCCCCCCCCCCCCCCCCCCCCCCAAGAAGTTTACTCTCTTCCCACTCATAGTTCAAAAAATTGGTATCAGAGCCTTGTTCTCTAAAAGAGAAGCTTTGCAAATTTAAGGAAAGATCTTGAAATGGAAGTCTACAAGCTAGGAAAGAATATTGAGAACTAGGAGATTGAAATACATCTCATACTACATCAACTGAATGAGGTAAGAGAGGAATTAAAGAAATCCTTGAAGAGAAGGAAAGAGACTGCTATTGTAGAGAATGACATGCTATACAAAGAGATAGACACTACCAAACTATTTGCAGAGGGTAACTCCAATGAATTTGATGTAGCAATTGTAGATCTAATGGAAAAGAATAGAATCCAAGCTGAGGAAATTAGAAATCTCAAGATAGAGCAAGAATCACAAGATATACTACTATGTGAAGTGACTGAATAGAAGAGGAAAGCCATGATTGAAGAAGACAAAAGAATTCTGGTAAACAGATTGGAAGAGAAGTCAAAAAAGTTAACCAAGATCTCCAACATGCAATTGGATACTCTAAGTCAAATGATGAATGCCGACTATGAACTAAATGTCAAGGACATTGAGATAACTACATTGAAGTTGCAGAATGAAAAACTATAGATTGATCTAAAAAGAGAAAAAAAAATTGTTGAAAGTCTCCACAAGCCAAATTAAGCCATCAACTACTTTGAGAAATTACTGAGATCTCCTAGATCCAACAAAGATACATCAGGATTGGGCTACACAAGCACTGAAGAAGGAGAATCATCCAAAGTTGCTGAAGAAAGGAACATCAAAGGTAAAAAATCCAAACCTACTTGTCATAATTGTGGTAAGAAAGGACATATTGCTAGTGTGTGCAGGAGCGAGAATAAAAATCAGAAAGTCAACCCTAAGAGCATGACTCATTTTCATAAGTGCAACAAACAAGGTCATCAAGCACATGAATGCAGAATCGAAACCATTTATAAACAAAGTTTGAAAGATATTGCTACAACTATTAGAAGTATGGACATAGAGCCTTTAATGCAAATCCAAATCCATGTGGTCATCAAACAAGCCAACAAAGGTAAGAAACAATGGAAAATTTTATAATTGGGATTATAATACAAGATATAGCTACCACTATTGTCAAGAATATGGACATATTCTTGAGAGTTGCATTAGGACACACTTCAGTGGTAATTACAAAAGCTAGTTGAGTCAAACTACATGTTTTAGCTATTTGAAGACTAGTCACATTAGCAAGCATTGCTCAACTAGGTCAAAGGCACCAAGTTGTGAATATGGTAAAGGCAAAGGCAAGGAAAATGTTGAACACATCAGGGATGAGATGAACAAGACATAGAAAAAGAAAGATTCTTGCAGCACATCAAATGGAGAAGGGATCACTTCATCCAATGGGTCAAGTGATCACACCTCATCAAAATAGGTAATAGAGAGGTATGTGGCACTGATATTCAAATGTTATATCATACATCAGTTCCAAAAGGAAATAGTACTAAAAAGACTACATTAGCATGAATAAAGATGCAAGATATTGTTGAAAATTCAAGTTAAATCTTTAAGTTTTTCATGTTGTCGCCAAGCATGAAATGTCTCATATGTACACTGAGTAGAATGCTAGTTAATGTTGAGTTGCCAGACAATCTAGTTGATGTCAAACTCATAATAGCTGTCAAGTGATGGAAACATCCAATAGATGCCAAGTGAACCCAAAAATTGGTTGATGTTGACCTTATAGGTGTATAAGCACTAAGCATTAAATGCAAGGTTTTTGAAGGGTATTTAACTAATTTCTACTCATTATTCATCATTTCAAATTCATGCAAGAGTAGGTAGAGTAGAAGGCAATTCAAAAACTTGTCCAAAGAATTTGTAAAGAATCCAGCAACAATCTCACACTAGTTTAATTGATTTCACAAGGTATTTATCATAAGCTAAGCTATGTAGTTTACTTTTGCATAAACCCTAGTTTGAGAGAATAGTGTCCAGTTCAAAGAGTGTAGAACGGAAAGAGATCTTGAATGTCTAGCTTGTCAGTAATAAAGTAAAACAACCTATATTTAAGGTCACTCCTCACATCACATATAAACAAGATCCTTCTAGTGCTTTGTTAATGATCTTGCCAAATGTTATTATGGTGCAAGATCTTAGGAAGTGTTATAATTACAAAATAGGAGGTATAGGAGATATGGAAATCAGAGATGCATACAACAGATTGTGTGAGAATTGTGTCTTGAAGGAGGAACATAAAATCATTGAGAAGAAGGGTTTGACATGAGCCCTAGAATTTCCAAATGTGTTCAAAATAGAGTGGATACAAATTATTCTAAGAAAAATTCATGGCGGTTCATTATGGCTGGAAGGAGGACCAATATAAATCACCAAAAGAATAATTCATAGGGTAACTAGCTACCCAACCTTTAGATCGACCAAAGACACTCAGAAGTGACTCCAAGGAAGTAATTGAGAAAAACATCATAGCAGTTTGGAATAAAAGAGGTATGACCATAGATACCATTACTGATCCACTGCTAAACTTTTCTATAAGGGTAATATCTCATAAATTCTATCAATCTGGTAGATTGAATAGTGTGCCCTACATAGTTGTGGATGTTGGCTACAAGATTGTAAAGAAAGATCATACTTATGATCTAGCAAAGCTACAACTACAACAAATGATGGAAAATCTTGGAGCTATCAAGAAAACAAAGAGTGCACAATGTAAATTTGGTTCAGTTCTAGTTTTCATTTTTTTTTATGTATAGAATACATTTCCCTCTTTTGGGACTATAGAATGGAAAACAAATAGGTCAATTACAGTATTAATTTGAAGATTTTAATAAATCAATGAAGCAAAGAATGAGGATACCTGTTTCTTTGGTTGAACAACATTATAATGACATATATTTTCTGGTTGATGCTGATTACACTTTTGTGCAAGCTACCACACCAAGGGTTAGATGGTTAAGACCACTTGGGTATGAAATCAATGTTGATGAAGCTTCAATAGCCATCATAGCACTCTTAACAGAGAAAATTGATAAAAGTGCAAAGATATTTGGCAACTATGAAATGGTAAAATCAAATATTACCATGGAGTTGAAAATTGCCTCCACACTCAAGAAGAAAGATAAGTTGGTCAAGAAGCCAAAGGCCAAATTTGGAGAAGGTGCAGAGGAGGAAGATGAAGAAGAAGAAGAGGATGAAGTGGAAGAACAAGCACAAGCACAAGAATGTCTTGCATTGACTCAAGGCATGGGAGAAGACATGGAAGAAGAGGAAAAAAAAGGTGTTGAGGGAGAAGAAGCGAAGGAAGCACCTACTCATGCTAATCCAAAGAAGAGGAAGGCTAAGACATAGCCAGTGGCAAAGGCAAAGAAAATTTTGAAACTAAGTCGAGCCAAACCCAAAGCACCTACCACTAGAGCTAGTACATGAGCAAAACCATAGAAGGCCAAGGAAAAGTCCAAGCAAATAGAGCAAGGTGGCCAAGAGCAGAAAAGAAAAAGAAGAAAATATGTTGTATAGCCAGATTTAGATGAGGAAAGGATAGAATCAAATGAGAATAACCAATTTAAAGTGGTAAGCCATAATCCCACGTCTAATCCTGAAAAATTGTGTGAAAATATCAAAAGCAATGTAGATTTATTTGGTTTAAAGCATATTGATTTTGATAAACTTGGAAAAGAACAGAAGAATCACGTAGAAGAGGTATTGTATGCCATGATGTCTAAGTTTAAGAATACTCCACTAGAGTTTGCCAACACAATACCAAAAAATTTATATGATATTGTTGAGAAAAAATGGCATTATTGTTTAAATATAGAGAAGCAAATTAGAGAAACCACATTAGCTCAAGTGATGCCAAACCTAACAAAGAGATAGATGGCTAAGGCTATCAAAAGATATGATGTTAGGTTTACACCAAAATATAGAGCCTTTAGCCTGCTTCAAAATAATATTGAAGATGTGGTCAAGAAATCAACCCAAATATGGAAACTTATCCATGGGTTGATCACAGTGAAACAAGGAGAAGTTGATCCCCCTGAAGGTAAACAAGATGATAAGGATGATGATAAACTTGATGAGAAAGATGATGACAATGATGAAGACAAGGAGAAAGATGTTAAGCAAGATGATACAATTGGGAAGGAAACAAAAAAAAAAATTGATGACAAGGCAACAAATAAACAACAGCAAAATGAACAAAGTGTGCAAGACACACAAGTGTTGAGTGCCAGTCCCCCTCATGTCACATGTATAAAAACTAAGACCATAATTGTAAAGGATGTTTCTGATGCTTTATCTTAGAACATCAATCCACTTACAATAGAAGATCTGAAAAAAATTCTATACCAATCTATACTCCAAGAAAAACTCTATCAAAATCCAATTTTGGTCAGTGTAGAAGAGTTACAAAACTAGGCAATAAATGAGGTCACAAGGGAAAAGGTGAAAACAAAAGAACCACCTTCTATCATCCCTTCAGTTACTAGCATACAACCTTCAATTCAAACAATAGCAAACACATCTACAAAGGTTGATAGACATGTTAAAATTGATACTATTGAAAAGAAGCAGGTAGAAGAAAAAGATATTGCAAGTCAGCATTAGATAATAGGATAGATAGACTCATTTGTACCTAAAGCACAAGAACAAGGTGTAATTCAAGTCATAGTGTTAGATCAGGGTAAGCCTTAAGAACATGAGCAAACACCTAAAGTAAAGGAACATGAAGCCACCCAAGCATTGTGTTGAGCTTTTATTATGCACGATGCCAAATGGCAAGAATTCTTTTGAACTCCTCTCTTGAAAAGTCAATCTTGTGAATCAACTCCAAAGTTTTGGGTGATCTTTTGACCTACTAGAATCTACTTAGTTGAAAATAAATGTTTTTTATTCATGAGGAGGCCTTTGCTAGTTCATTTGATTTCGGATGAGATGTAGAATCTATTTGCAAATTCAAAATAAAACACGCAAAAAAGAACTATGTTTTTGTATTTTTTATGTTTTCTAATGAATGCAATCTAATAATGCAACTAATATGAATTTCTAATTTAAAAATGAGTTAGTAAAGAAAATATCAAGAAATTTAAAGAAAATCACATGAAATTAAAATCCTAATGGACATGAGCTATAGAAAACAACATTTCTACAAGTTAAAATTTCAAAGAAATTGGTAGGTAACCAATAAAAATAGGAGCAACACTTCCTTGATTCCATTGATGCAATTGTGGATGGGAAACTTAATAACTATATCATGTTTTTCTCTTCATCAAATCGCAAGGCCACAGGAAGTGCACTCATGTGAGAAAGAGTTATGCAGGCACAATTTGGTGATTTCTTCTCGAGCTAGATATGTCAGTGAAATTCTTAAAACTGTAGCAAACACTAAAACTAAAAGATCGCACAACTAGAAACAAAGCAATAAACTTTTGGCTCAATCACAATTCCATGAACATAAATTCACAAAATAATGACACATTTAGAAAAGAATCAGTACACTCCAAATGCGAGCACCAAAAGCATAATATTATTGCAAAATAACGGCAGCCTTGATTATATATTACAATGTTGTATTTATAAGAAATCATCTCCTCAATCTTTGTTGAGAGTGAGAGATATATTCATGCAATAATATGCTTTTAAATTAATAAAACAAATTAATTATATACAAACTAACAATCTAATTGGTGCTTAGTAGGACTCCATCTATTGTATATTCATTAATTGGACGCATGAGCCTTTGTATGTCATAAAACAAAGAAAATGAGAGAAGATAAGAAGAAGAAAGCCTTTAGTCAAAGTAGCAGTGTCTAGAATTGTCAAAAATAGAAGTTCAACCTTCACTAGGCATCAGTCAGAGTTAAATTGTTGTCAAAAATGTGTTACTAATGCACAAAAAACTCTAATCTTGGAACTGGCAGTTAACTATCAGTGCACATCTGGAAAAAGCACACCAGTGCACCTGCACACCTCTCCAAAAATCTTCCAACACTTTGTGACAAAAGTGCACCGGTGCAGCTACTCACCTCAAAGGTCAAAAATGCAAAAATTTCACCAAGTGTCAAAACTAAAATTTTGGCTTATGGGTTTTGTTCCCCTTCACACCAGAGCTATGTCTGGATGCTTGCTGTTGAATTTCTCAATATTCTCTGTGACCTTAGCTACATCTAGTAGGTTTAAGGAATTATACTTTTCCTTGACTTTTGTTCTATAATTATCTACCTCTATTCGGGTTACAGCAAAATCCCCAATTTTGGTATCTAGCTCTAACAAGGCTTCTTTCGTTCTAAATGCTTTCCGGGTATCCTCATCACTAGGAGCTTCTTCAAAAACCTTCTTGAATTTCTCTACTACTACCTCTACTGGCATCAAATTCTCCCATGCATCATCTTCAAATACGTTAAGACATGCATCCCTATAATGTTTCTCTGCTTGCAAAATCTGCTCTCAGGCTTGGTCCTTGAGTCGATGGATCTCCGCATGTAATGATTCTATTACTTTATTACTATCTGCTAATTTCTCTATCCAATAATCAAGAAAATCTAACTGTTCTATAGTATATATAGCCATAAGAATTATGTATCTTTGGCCCTTAATTTCCTGTAGTACCTATAAATCCTTACTCCATACATGTACCTCATCCATAATACTGAAATCCTGCTTCAAAATTGCTACCTTTTTATCTACATTTTCCTACATAGCATGTAGTAGCTTTTGATTTCCATGGATGATAAGCACACCCTTTTCCTCAAAACTCTCTTGCCATTGTTGACAGGCCTTCAAAAATGGATCCAAACATACTCCTCCCGATCTCTTTTGTCAAGTGCACCATTTAGAGTATCCTCAGGGTGTTCAGGATTCAAGAGATTGACAACTTCAGTTAAATATCCTTTCAAGATTTCATTTTTCCTATGAAGTGTCATTATTTTTGCCTTTCTTGCTCCAAACTTCTAAACACCTCCTTCATCCCCATTGTGATCATCAACTTGGCAATATCCAATGTGGGCTTTCCAAGCATAACCTCTCTAATCTGATAATCTTGTGGTCCCAAATCTTCTATTTCCAAATTAGGAGGAGGAATAGCCACTTTTGCAAATAAATCTTGATTTTGGTCACTATTGATGAATGCCAATGCTCTTGCTTCTCTTGAAGGGGACTCGGGTTTCCTCAGAACCTCAATCAACTCAATCATATCCTCTTCATGGACATTGAATTGTGGCTTTTTACTTCTGATCATTTCCTTGCATAACCATCTTGGGATTAATTCCAGTGAAGGCCTGCCTCTTGAGGATGAAGTAGTTTGCTTCAGTACCCCTTTTCCCTTATCACTCCTTTCTAGGGTCTTTTCCCTTTGTAAAGGTTCTTCCTCTATATAGTTTCTATTTTTGTGAAGCCCATAGTTCTTACTTTGGTGTCTTGGGGAGCTTACTGAGGATATTGAACCATTTTCCTTTCCCCAAACACTTCATCTATTGATATTTGTTGTCGTTCTTACTCCTGCTCCTTTTGAATTTGTTCTTCTTCAATACCTGGAGACAGGGTAGTAGTAGAGCATTTGTCAACAACTGTGACCTACAATGGGGATGATGGAGTTATTTCTGGACCTTGTGGTTCTGGAGGCGTTTGTTACTAGTCTTCCTATTGGGGGTCATTTGTTGGGGTATCCCAGATCTTGTCTCCCACCAACTCTATCCCTATGGGCATGAAATCAAAATATGACATCTTGAATATGCTAGTGCCCTCTACATCCTACTCATCAATCTATTGTTGCATTTCATCCTCGGATGTAGTTGTCTGCAGAGGTTCTTCTGGAATTGATGGTAGTTTAACAATGGAACTTCTTCTTCTTTCTTGTTTTGTGGCTCTAGCTAGTCATGTTCTTCTACTAAAGTTTAAATGTTTTCTCGATCCAATGTTGTATCATTTTGATATCACGCCTCACCTGATTATTAATATCATCATTCTCTTCTCTCTCAACCTTGGCATTCATATTGGGTTGTTCCCCAATTTTATCTTCATTGAACAAAGGGTTGAGAAACTCCCCTAAGTCTTGTTGCAATATATGCAACATAATCTTTATCTTTAGAGTCTTTTCTACCAAATACAAAGTCATCCTAAAATAATCCCTAATATAGACTTTATAGTCATTTTTTGCATTCATCCAATGGTCTTCAATGGCTTCTTCATGCTGAAATTCCTTGCCTACCAGATATTAGACTCTCCCGATATTATCAAAGCATGGCCTTGGAGAATTATACTCTTCTAGGGGATATTTATCTCATTCACACTCAAACAAAGGGATATCCTACTTCTGCTTCACTTGAAAAGGCCCTATGATTAGAGGCCATGCCCAACACTATTTATGTTGTTTTCTAACCAAGTCGTATGCAGATGAGAGTTGTTGGACGATCTCTAAGAGCACAAGTCTGTCACTAGGATATCTTGGGATGGATTGATTATGGCACTAGCTACCCTTATATATGTGAATGTTCTAAAATGAATGCAATATTCTCTGAGTGTCGTTATTTGTGCCACTACATGAACTGATAACCTCTTTGCATAATCTCCTTCTATGAATCTAATTATGGCAAATATGAAGGCGTCATTAAAAATTCTATATTCCTTGCTCTACCTTGAGAGTTTCTTATTCACCAATTATGGATAAAAAATATATGGCAAAGCATTAGAATCCTACATGCTACATCTTTTGTATAGCCTGGGTAGTTTATATCCCTTGTATCTAATAAGTACACCAGGTAGGATGTCATGTAGAACTTCCTTTTGTCATTAACTACGTCCAACTGTTCACACAATTTTTCACTCAAAGTATTGGCCCAGTCAAGTGGCATCTTTTCCATCTTGATAGTCTCAATAAAATGTACCATGAAGATATTTAGGTGTCTGGCTACTAGCAAACCCATTAGTGATGCAGGAGCATCCTAGGCTTTCTTGCAATCTTGCATGTTTGAAGGAATGTTGGTTAAGTGTTGAGGAGCATCGAGCTTGGATTTTGGTGAAGCTATATTTTCATAGTTAGGGATGTGTTGGAGACACATTGGATAAGATTTCCTCATGATTTCATAGAGATTGGAGGATTGTGTTGAAGTTTCAACTATTTTTACCTTGCTGCTAGAATTGTGTTTTTCTGGTTTCTAGGTGTCTGTTGCAAGGCATGTAACTAATTTTCTTAATGAATGAGAGGCTTCAAACTTCAGGATTTCAATAGGGCCTAGATTAATTCCTTGTGTCAAGTGCACAAGTTCTAACTCTTTATATATTGGGAGATATGGCAATTCTCCTATAGTATAGATTTCCAGTAGACTGCACGACTGGTTTCTGTACGTGAATTTTTAGGATGGATGCACACTTTTCCATGGGGAATAAGCCTTTTCACATTTAAGGGCTCATAGAGGACCTAGATTTATACATATGGTTTAGAGCACAAGTTCTAATTCAATAAGGGCTAGGAGATATCGTGATTTTACTTGGATATCAATTTTTGGGCATTTAATTGTTGTTGCAGGCCGACTTGTGGCATTTAATTTATGTATTTGTATTTAATTTGTGTTCTAGGGAAATTTGTGGCTTAGATTGGTATAAGTAGCAATATTGAGGAATATTTGAGTCATTATTGAGTTAGGAGTTAGTAGGATAGATGTAAATTTGAAGAGCTAGAGCTGTGGCTTAGGAACTAGAGGATCTCTTGGTGGACTTGTGGGTACAAGTGTGGATTATTCTTGGTGTTCTTATCCAATTGTGTATTTGGAATAGCTGAGATTGGTTGTAAGCTAGATCTTGTTGGATCTTGTAGAACTAATTTTTTAATTTCTATTTTTTTTTGGCCCTAACCTAGAAGGCCTTATAGCTAGACATATTGCATGTAATTAGTTATATTTTGTAAATCAAGCATTGTAATTTGGTATCAGATCTTGCATTTTTTCTTCTTGCTATTTTCTTTCTGCTGTGTAGTTATATTATTGGGGGCTAAGACATCTCCTTTGGGGATTCTCCTACCTCGCACTGCATCAATTACTCTACTCAAAAGTATGATTGAGTACTCAATATCTTCCTTCATATATCCCATTGTCATGTCCACTTTACCAGTCATCCTTCCTAAAGGACTCTTCTCTATAAGATAAGAGGATTGGATAATCTCAGAAGCCTCTTCTAAGTGCTCTCTATACCATCTCTCTTCTACCTCATAGGTTAACCTGATAAATTGATCCACCCTCAAGAATGACCTCTCCTGTAACACTCTTAACAACCCTCTCTTTAGGAACAAAATGATTTGCAAGTGTCATAACTAGCTCTGAAGATTGCACTAACACTGGGTGAGATGCTGCAATCACTAAACCTGAATGAATCAAAGTGGAAACCATTGCAAATATCTTAGTGGGTTTGTTACATATCTTCAAGAATTCTCCAAATCTGTGTGCCCAAATTTTGTATCCTTGATTTCTGAGTAGTCATCATGAAACCTTGATTTCATTGGTGGAATACCCTAAAACTTGAAGACTATAGCCTTCAAAGCCATTTTCATGCCTGATGATGATGCCATTATATTTATACAAAAAGGATGTCCATTAGTTTGAGATTAAGAATAAAACAAATTAAAATAACACTAAATCCCATCCTAAATAGATGTCTTATATCAGGATATTGTTTACTACCTTTTGCAAAACTAGTGCCCCAATTGGATGAATAGTGCACAACTTAGGGGACTCAAAATGAAATACGAGTCCTACATGCTACATGATAAAATTTTGTACAAAAGGAATTGTGAAGGAATCTATCTAAAGTGCTTAGGACATTAGGAACCAAAGGAAGTTCTAGAATAGTTTCATGATAAGTATTGTATAGGGCATGGTTCTATAGAAGCAACTACTCATATGATTTTAAGATTAGGTTATTTTTGGCCCACAATATTCAAAGGCACTTTTGAGCATGTACATTCCTATCATATTTGTGAAACTAGTGCCAATAGAGAAAGACACCTGGCAATGCCATTACAACCAATGTATGAGGTGCACCCCTTCCCAAAGTGGGGGTTGGATTATTATACAAAATGGACAGAAGCAAAACCTTTTAGAAATTGCACTACTAAGGTGGTAATAGACTTCTTGGAGGAACACATTGTTACTAGATTCAGAATGCCATTAGCCCTTATGTGCGATAATGGATCTACTTTCGCATCAGTATTCTTGACTCCATGGGCATTTGAAAATTAGGTCATTATCAAGTTCTCTTCAAATTATTATCCACAAGGGAATGGTGTAGCAGAATCTACGAACAAGAACTTGATCACAGTAATAAGATGATTATTGAAGGAGCATCCTAAATATTGGCATACTCGACTCAAATATGCTCTATGGAGAGATTGTGTAAGGGTCAAGAACACTTTGGGGACTTCTCCATACTTTCTTGTTTATGGACAAGAGCCAGTGTTCCTGCTTAGCCTTAGGATTCCTATTTAGAAATTCATGAGTGACTATGTTGAAGATGCTGACAAAGTACAAATCAGATTGATGAATCTTTTTGAGATAGATGAGAGATAGATAGCTACACTAGAGCACATGGCTAAAAATCAAGCTATCATGAAGAGATGCCATGATAAAACCATTCAAAATTTATGACCTTTTTCTACTTTGGGATAAGGTGAAAGAAAAGCTAGGAGAGAACTCTAGAAAGGAGTGATAAGGGAAAAGGGTTGGCAGAGCAAACTCCTTCATTTCATGTTGCCTACGAAGTGTCATTAGTTCTACCCCTCTTGTTCCAAACTTCTAAAGACCTCCTTCATCCCCATCATGACCATCAACTTGGTTGTCTCTAGTGTGGGCCTCCCGAGCATAACCTCTTTGATTTCATAATCTTGGGGACCTAAATCTTCTATTTTTGAATCAGAAGGAAAGATAGCCACTTGCGCAAATAAATCTTGATTTCGGTCACTATTGGTAAATGCCAATGCTCTTGCTTCTCTTGAAGGGGACTTAGGTTTCCTTAGAACCTCAATCAAATCACTCATATCCTCTTCATCAGCATTGAATTATGGCCTTTTACATCTGATCATTTCCTTGCATAACCATCTTGGGACCCCAATCAAGTGGCATCTTTTTCATCTTGATAGTCTCGATAAAATTTACCATGAAGATATTTAGATGTTCAGTTGTCGGAAAACCCATTACTCTACTCAAAAGTATGATTGAGTACCTAATATCTTCCTTCATATATCCCCTTGTCATGTCCACTTTACCAGTCATCCTGCCTCTTCTCTATAAGATAAGAGGATTGGATAACCATGAAAGCCTCTTCTAAGTGCATCTATACCATCTCTCTACTACCTCATATGTTAACCTAATAAATTGATCCATCCTCAAGAGATGGAATACTTTCTCAATATTTTTGGGTCATACATTAAGAATGATCTCTCCTATAACACTCTTAACAACCCTCTCTTTAGGAAATTTTTTTTTTGCATGTATCGTAACAAGCTGTAAAGATTGCACTGACATTGGGTGAGATGCTACATTCACTAAACCTGAACGAATCAAAGCAAAAACCATTGCAAATCTCTCGGTAGGTTTGTTACATATCTTCAAGAATTCTCCCAAATCTATGTGTCCCAATTCAAAGATCCTAATGATGACCTAATTTTCAAATTCCTATTGACTCAAGAATACTGATGTGAAAGTAGATCCATTATCAGACACAAGGATGAATGACATTCTGAATCTGGTAACACTGTGTTCCTCCAAGAAGTCTATTACCACCTTAGTAGTGCAATTTCTGAAAGCTTCCACTTCTATCCATTTCATACAATAATCTATCACCGTGAGAATAAAAGTGTGTCAATGGTGGATTAACAAGACCTATGAAATCTAGCCCCCACTTTATGAAGGAGCACACCTCGTACACTAGTTGTAATGGCATTGTTGGGTGTCTTTCTTTGTTGGCACTAGTTTGACAAATATGATAGGAACGTACATGCTCAAAAGTGTCTTTGAATATTGTGCACTAAAAATAACCTGATCTCAAAATCATATGAGCAGTTGCTTCTGTAGAACCATGCCCTGTACCATACTTATCGTGAAACTATTCTAGAACTTCCTTTGCTTCCTCACATCCTAAACACTTTAGATAGATTCCTTTGTAATTCCTTTTGTACAAATTTCTATCATGTAGAATGTAGGACTCACATTTCATTTTGACTCACCTATGTTGTGAACTATTCATCCAATTGAGGCACTAGTTTTGCAAAAGGTAGTAAACAATATCCTGATACTAGACATCTGGAGTTTTTCATCCTCAGGTTTGTCATGCAGGGTGTCATCAATTTCTTGCCCCTTAAAGTTATTTGTTGCACATGATAAACTCAAGTATGTGTTGATCATCCTAAAAGACTTGAAAGTTTGTAATATTGTCTAGACTAGATGGGGTAGCAACCAACTCTACTGAAAATCTTTTCAATTTTTTTCTTTCAACTGGTAGTAATTCACTTACTGAAATGGCAACAGCATTTTCTACCATGTTTTTCCTCCTTGGGATGGACCTTATGTTCAAAGCTTTAAAATCATCTAGTAAATTCCACACTCTTTTCCTGTAAGCAAGTAACCTTTTGTCATTACAAGAATATAATGATTTCAATTTTCATATAACCAATTGAGAATTTCCATCAATTATGAGAGTTGTAATTCCTTTCTCTAGTGCAAAGAGAATTTGAAATGTCCCTTTTCTGATTTTACATGATATTTCAAGCCTCAAATCAGATCTTTAAAATCAAACAGCTAATATCCCAAAGATCCACCAAATTCCTCAAGAAACCCCAAATCGGGTATGCTGAAAATAGTGCTAAAAGCTTCACAGCTTCACAAATTATTAATAAATTTGAAAATGGAACTTTTTACAGAACTTTCAGAAGCATAACAGCCTACAAATTGACATTTCCAGATCCGTATAGCCTTTACACAACAGCTCGAAAATGTAGGACCAAAACTATGCTCATCGGGCTCCCGAAATAGCACAAAATATGCCCGAAAACACCACAAAAACACTAATAATCTATCTCAGAAGTTTAATCATGTCCAAATATATATATTCAGCTCTATTTTAACATTTAAAAGTCTGATATACAGCAGCAACCCAAACTGATATGAAATACTCAACTGTAAACACCAAACTCCTACAAAAACACACCCGAAAATTCACAAATCTGCACTGTTCAGCACAAAGGCAAACTCTGTATGAGCATGCACATGGAATGGCTTCAAACTCCCATCCTTAGCCTTCCTAGAAACCTGCAAACTCCCATTCTTGGGTCTCCCTGGAAACCTGCAAACTCCCGTTCTTGGGTCTCCTTCTCCACAGGTTTGGCAGCCTCTGAAGAATAACAAAGAATGAGCAAAAATCAAGTTCTGGAATGAGCCCAAAATGCCTCCAAACCCCTTAAAAGAGGGCATAACTGTAACTCACGTCCAAGAGAGGTTAATGAAACTTATTTTAATAATAATTTTCATTTATCAGTCCAACAGTTTCCAAAGATTAACCCCCTTTTTCCGAAACTTCACTTTCTTGGGCCCGCCTGCCTTAGCAAAGATTTTCTTTTTTAATTATTTGAAAAGGGGACATGACAGAATTCCTCTAATCAATGCTTCATATTCTACAGCATTGTTAGTACATCTAAATTATAATCGATATGCTACATAGAAAGACTTACCCTTTGGGTTGACCAATTCAATACCTGCACCAGCCCCTAATTTGCATTTGGAACCATCGAAGTGAAGTGTCCAAATTGGATCCTCCTTGGGCTTTCTAACCTTGTGTTTGTCCATCCTTAACTTTTCTTTCACTTGAGTGTTAAATGATTGTTTCTTGGGAACCCATTGTAACTTTCCTTGGGGTAGACTTGATGATTCTCCATTGTGAATTCCTGATAGAGGAAGTGTATGCTTTTGTTGTTTGTCTTGAATTTCCCTTATTAGTTCTTTGATTTCATCAAACTTAGGTTCTAAATGATTACCGAAGTCCACCCTTGACCTTTCACATACCATCTCCTTTTGTAAACCTTGATCATTCATGGCGGAGGAGAAGATAAACCTCCGCCATCTGAAGAGGTATCACTATATGAAAAATTTAGATCTTTGATGATTTCTTCAATCCTTTCCACAGATTTTGATGAGTTTATATGGATTTGATTTTCCACAAGTCCCTTTCTTGGAATTTTATTATCCTTGTCCTAAATCATGTGTGTTAACACCTTTGCAACTGTCTCATGGCATGATGAGCATTCAAGTTCGGAGTGACTAACTTTATGCAATTGACAGAATCCTAAAAGGAGTAAGATACTAGGGTCAGCTTCTTCTCCCAAGCATTGTAAATTAGACACCATACTATCTATGAATTATGTCACAATATCATCCTTTCGGATCGATATCTTGAGTCCTTCTTCTGGATCACTTGATATTCTGGTGGGAATCAAATCAAATACCATCACTTTGTATGAGTCCAAATCTAATTATAGGAATTGCACCTCATTCAGAGCATTGTATTTTGTAACCATTGTTTTTAATTTGGGTTCTGCATCTATCTTGATTTTATTGTTCAATTCCTTCCATGGTAACCATAATTGGGTGAAATCCGTAGACAACCATCCTCTTAGGCATTTTGTCCATTCTCTACTCAAGAGTAACCCATATGTCTATGGAATATCAAACACATGTATATCAATAACATCCTAAATTTGGGGGTCAACTGTCAACAGTATCCGAATGTCTTTCAATACACCAATGACTTTTACTTATGTTTTGTCCAACTATATTACTATCCGATTGGAAGGTTGAAGATTGGCCACTAACCTTTTTGCTATTGATAGGGGTATGAAATTAAATGAGGCTCCAAAATCAATCAAGAAATTATGAAGATTCCTCCCATATATTCTGATGTTGAGCAAAAATGGGAGCACGTCTACCTTGTCTTTGAACATAGTGGGCACTGTTTTCGTAGCATTAACCTATTGCGATATTGTCTTTTGAGGGATAGTATTCGTATTATGTATGATCCAGAGTCTTTTTGAGCACTTCTCATTGTTGTGGAAAATTTTGCAACATGTCAAACATGGAGATATTGGCCTTAGTTCATTTCAAGTCTTCTACTACACTGTACTTTTTAGTAGACCAAGCAAGATTTTTTAATATTTTTTGTACATTTGCTTGGTTTTGATTTTGTTGTCCTCCATATGGTGGCCTAATTGGTGTCAGATTGTTACTCACTCTTGGATCGAGAGGAGTTGGTTGTAAAGTTGGAGGAATTCTGTCTATCATAGGTTCCTTTCTACTTCTTAGATTATATGTATTTTGATTGTCATTTTGAAAAGCAAACATCTCTTCATGTTGAAGGTTAGGTTCTAGACTAAATGGAAAAGAGAACTCTTCACTAGCTAGTTGTTCTACCTGCACATTCTGTGTAGAATCATAGGACTCTAATAGCATAACATTAAATTGTATAGGAGGAGCATTGTCATTTACTTGTGAACTTTGAGTCATCTCTTGATTTCTATTATAGTACAATCCATCGTTGTTAGATGCATTTTGACCATCGTCATACTGATTAATATCTACATATTGAATGTTGTTATTGTTATTATTTGTAGGAATAATTCCATTATTTGGACAGGTGTTCCACTGTTGGTTCTATCTTTGGAAGCCATTATTACAAATTTTTGTTTTGTTGGCATCCTCTACTAAATCAGCTACAACTAACCACTTGGCTTCTACTAACTTTGACAGACAACTTGGCATATACTATGTTTTACTCAGATTTTGAAGGCAACTCGACAATACTTGTAAAAACTTGAAATTTTAACTTTGCATCTATATTCATGTTGATCTCCCCTTTTCAGTACTTACTTATCTAGGAACTAATGTATGAAAAAGCATTGTATATCAATTCAACATAGCTTCTTTTGCTTAATTAGAGGAAGTGTGACCACTTGACCTTTTAATTGAAGTGATCCCTTCATTAGATGTGTTGCCTCCATCTTTCTTCTTCCATATTTTATTCATTTATTCTCTAATGTGTTCAACATCTATCTTCCCTTTTCCTTTGTTGAACTCTAAGTTGGGTGTCTTTGACCTTGTTGGGAAATTTCTACTTATATGACCAGTCTTCAAACAATTGAAGCATGTGCTTTGGCTAAACCATCTACTATAGTTTCCACTAAAATGTGTTCTTATGTAATTTTCAGAGATTTTTCCATATTCTTGATAGTAGTGACAGCTTTTCCTAGTGTTGTAGTCCCAATTGTAGTGATGTCCATAATTATTTCCCCTTGCTGGTTGATTAGGTATCCACATAGGCCTTAATCAAACACAAAGGCTCTATGTCCATGCTTCTTTCAATTGTAGCAGTGACCTTCAAATCTTGATGTTCTAATGGTTCTAGTTCTGCAATCATGTGCATGATGTCCTTGCTTGTTGCATTTGTGACAGTGACCCATGTTTTTGGGTTTCTCAGACTAGTTGGGATTCTTGCTCCTACATACATTAGAGGTATGTCCCTTTTTACCACAAAAATGACAAGTAGGTTTAGTATTCTTACCTTTGTCACTTCTTTCTTCTATAGTCTTGGATGACTCATTTTTTAGTGCTGGTGTATCCTAGTCCTAAAGTGTCATTGTTGGCTCTTGGTAATTTTAGAAGCTGTTCAAAGTACTTGATGGCTTCATTGGGTTTTTTGAAGCTCTTTCCAATTTCCTTTTCTCTTTCCAAGTCATTTTGTAGTTGTTCATTTTGCATCTGTAGTGTGGAGATCTCAATGTCCTTGACATTCAGCTCATAATGTACATTCATCATCTAGCTTAGGATGTCTAGTTGCATGTTGGAAATTCTTGCAAGCTCAATTGACTTTTCCTCCAATCTGTTGGCAATATTTCTCTTGTCTTCCTCTATCATAGCCTTGTCTTCAATGCCTCTTTTCTTTTGTTCAGTCACTTCACAAAGTATCATGGCTTGTGATTCTTGTTCAAGCTTCAGAGTTTTGATCTCTTCTACTTGAGCTCTATTCTTCTCCATCAGATCTACTATTGTTGCATCAAACTCCTTGGAATCTCCATTTGCAAACACTTTTGAGGTGTTAATCTCCTTGTACTATGTATCATTCTCAGCTATGGTAATCTCTCTTCTTCTCTTTAAGGATTTTCTCAATTCATCCCTGGCTTCTTCGAGAGAATGTAGAATGAGATGTATCTCAATCTCCTAGTTCTCTATGATCTTTCCAAGTTTGTAGACTTCTATTTCTAGATCTTTTTCTCCAAGCTATAAGGCTTCTCCTTGTGAGAACTTCTCTCTAATACCACTTTTTGGAATTTACAAGTGGGAAGATTTACTTCTGAGAGGAGGGGGGGAATCAGAAGTAACAAACTTTAACCTCTAAAACTTATTTAACTAAAATCAGTCACATGCATCTAACACATCTAATAAAAATGAAAGTAAAGACATGCATGAAAATAGATAACACAAGATTTGGTCACCTAGAAACCCTCCAAAATGAGAAGGTAAAATTGGGGTGGGAATGACACCCACAACTTATCACTATAGTAATACGTAATTGGTTAAGGTTACAAAGTTTGACCACCATCAATGGTCTGCTTTGTGAAAGGACTACCTTGTTAAAGGCTTTACACCCTGTTAAAAGTGACTAGTTTGAAGGATTTACAAACACCCACTTGGAATGTCACCCTATTAAAGGATTTAACACCTTGTTAAAGGTTCTAAAAAATAACTATTAAGACAACCTATCTTCATAGGATTTTCATTCTCCTAATACAATGGTTAGAAATTATAGTAGAATGTGTTGACCTAATGACTTACATTCTTCAATTGTTGATTCCAGATCCTTGTTCTATCCAATCTGATCTGATTCTTCCTAATCTGATATAACTGTATTCGTAGTGCTCATACTCTATTCTAAACAACTTGATTTTGTAATGTTGTTCTTCCTCTAAGTCCTTACACCCCTTAAAACTTCACTACCATTCATTCATGCATTCCCACATGACCTCTTACACTTCTGAATTATGGGGTTTTGACCTCCTTCGAAAGGTTTCGAGACTTAGGGTTAGGTGTGAATCTACAATCGAGATTCATCCATCTTTCCTGCTCAATTCTTTCCAAAAAAATTTATTGGTTGCATGCTCTCTCCATTTTTCTGATTGGTTGCATGCTAATTACATAGGGAATGTAATAGATTCAATCTTATATTTTAGATCCTTCGAGATTCATCTTGAATTGGCTCAAAAATGGTTTACATATGAGTTTGTGAAGGCAAAAACTCTTATGTTGATTCTGTGTTATTTGGCACTTACTAATTGCTGATACTTGGCACATGAATAACTCAGCACCTATTGAGTTTCTAGCTCAACGCATACTATAGTGTGGCATCTATATTATACTCGGCATCAACTTAGAAATTTCTTAAGTGTGTTGATACTCAATTGTCAAAACCAATCTGAGACCAATAATCCTCCCCTTTGACATGAGTGTAAAAAAAACTTAACTAAGCATTATGAATCTAATCTCTATGAGTACACTATACATGTTGTTCAGCATATGTACAAAACTTCAAAAACTTGTTCAAAATTTTGTAAAAGACTATATACCTCCAAAACTTGTAACTCCCCATGAGTTGATGTACCATTTCTGTATCCAAAACTCCTTATGTTGGATTTGTCTCATGCTAATTATTTTGATACTCTTTATCTTTTCTGATCATTCCTTTCCTTGTCTACCCCTATTTCTATCTACTTTGTTTCTATTTGCTCTATTTTTACATCCCCTTTCACACATGCTCCCTTGCAATTTTTATATCCTTTTGGCTTTATCTCATTATCTCTCCTCAAAACTCAAAATTTTATTATCTCCCCCAATTTAATATATCTCCCCTTTTTGGTATCTCCCCCTTTGGGTCTCTTATTATCTCCCTCAAAATGTATTATCTCACCCTTTTGGGTATCTCCCCCTATTGGGTATATTGGGTATCTCCTTTATTATCTCCCCCTTTTTGATACTTATGTCAAAGGGTTCTATGAAAGAATTGAATACTTAGTCAAAAAAGATTTGTTTACCTCCATAATGATTTTCAAAGCAGCATCCCAATTATCTAATCTAATTTCCACTGCTTTTTGTTGGATGGTTGTCTCTGCTACAAGGTGCACTAGGCCTTCTAATGTAGAAAGATTGGGATCTTTCTTCAAGACATTCTCTACATAGGCCATTTCTTTGTGCAAAACTTCCATGTGAGGGGTTATGGCAAACTGGATTTGTATTAGTTTGGCCTTGGTGTTTTCCTCATCTATTGTGAGTACAGCTAATTCCTTTTGTGTGTGAAGCGTTGTAGCAAAATGCTTCTCACTTTGAGCTAGATCCTTTGGTAGCTGCATGCAAGATACTTTAAGGTTCCTTTCCAAGTTCAATATCCTCTAGCTTGTCTCTTGTGTGAAGTATGAGGAATCATATAGTTTGCAGTACAGTGAGAATATATTCTCAAGTACCACTGTTACCTTCTCAACTTTCTTTGCCAACTCCACCTGTGATAGTGCTACCTTGCCAGATATTTTCTCATTTACCTTAATTTGGAATTTATTTTTAAACAAATCAAGAAATTTGGCATTGGTGTCTAGGTATTCATTCTATACCTGGTCCACTATGTTGGATAATTGCTCCATTATGGGCTTTGTCTCATCAGGTACTTGCAAGCTGAATGCATCACAAAGATGTCTTTGATTTCAATCAATGCTTGGCTTTGATTATACTCATTCCTGAGTATCTCTTGCTTTTTCTTCCTCTCAAATGCCTCTTGCACCTCATTTATATAATCTATGTTCATTTTTTCATAGTCATATTTTGGAATCACTATCTCTTCATCAAGTGTAGGGTCTCCATAGTGAAGTACCCTTGCTACCTTGGTAGAGCTTGAGCTTGGTGCTGATATTTGTAGAGGTATTGCATCAGTGCTTGAATATTGTGTTGTTGTAATAGGAGTCCTTATAGTAGGAAAATTAGCCAATGTTTGTATTGCATCTTGTTCTTTCTCCTTAGGGGTCTTCTCCTCTTCCTTGTTCTCTTCAACTCTGCCTTGATGAATGATTGTAATCTGAGGAGGTGCACCTTGTCCTTGTGTTGTGATGATAGAGGTATCATTATTTCCTCTTTGCTCCTTTGTTGACTCCTCAGTAGTTGAAGTCATTGAGACTATGGAATCAACCCTAATAGATGCATCTTGTGCTAGTTGCTCTTGTGGTTTTCCACTTGTAGCTGTTGGAGTTTGTGAAGGTGGTTCTTGTGGATTCAACTTCTCTTTTTTTATCTCAACTATTTCCTTTTGTAGTTCCTCTACACTCATGAGAATTGGATTAGTACATACTTGTGATTGTAGTGTGGTCTGGTGAAGAATCTTTCTAAGATCCTCTTTAGTTGATGGGTTAATGTTCTGACCAAAGGTGTCAGTAACATCCTTTATAATTACTATCTCTACAGGTATAGGTGTTACATGTGGAGGGCTAGGTGGTGACAGTTGTGTGTCTTGCACACTCTATTCCTATTGTTGCTCCTCAATTGTTACCATATTACCCTTTTGTTTGTCCGTCTCCACTGTAACTACTTCCTTTTCTTTTTCTCCTTCTTCTTCCTTGTCATTTCTTCTTCATTATCTTCATCATTACTTCCCTCAAAGGGATCATCTTGTTCTTCCTTAACTGTTTGGAGGCCATAAATCACTTTCCATGTGAGAATGGACTTCTTCACAACATCTTCAATTTTATTTTGTAAAATATTGAATGCTCTGTATTTGGGTGCAAATTTGCTCCCATGCTTCTAACTTGCCTTACTTATTTGGCCTTTTGTGAGTTCAAGCATCACACGAGCCAATGTTGACTCTCTTATTTCCTTCTCCATATTTAGGCAATAATGCCATTTATTTTCTATAATGGAGTATAGCTCCTTAGGCATAGTATTATCCAGTTCAAGTGGAGTATTCTTGAAATTGGCCATCATAGTGTAAATTGATTCTTCCACTATTTTTTTCTCTTCTCTTGTCAGCTTATTGAAATCAATGCCTTTAAGTCATGATGAGTTTGTATTGTCTCTTATATTGTCACAAATATTTTCCAAATCTAATTTAGTGGTGTGACTTACCACTCTGAATTGTTCATTGTCATCTGACTCTGTCCTCTCCTCATCTGATTCTGGAGGTGCCACATATTTTCTCCTCTTTTTCTCTGCTGGCCCTCCCTGTTTTGTGGCTTTCTTCTTTTCTTGTTCCTTGGCCACATTTGTTGTAGCCCTTTTATCTACCCTTGTGGTAGGCTTTTCTGGGCTTGCGTTAGCTATTATCTTCTTTCCTTTAGGCTGTGTTGCAAGCCACTTTTGTGCTTTCCTCTTTTTGGGCTTTGGTTTAGGTGCTTTCTCATCGTGCTTGGCACCTTCTTGTTCCTCAAAATCTTCACCCATGCCTTGGGTTAGTTCTATTGGTACTTGCCCCTATTCCTCTTCTTCTTCTTCTTCTTCCTCTGTTGAGCCTTCTCCAAATTCGATCTTGAGCTTCTTTACTAATTTATCCCTTTTCTTCAGTGTAGAAGTAGTCTTTAGTTCCATATCCACTTTGGACCTGACAATATCATATGTTGATAAGTAAGAGATAATTTCCACAACAAGTCAAATTGTGATATGTGTTATTTTTGAGTCAAAGTCATTGACCCAACACTTGGTGAAGGTTTTGCAAATGGGGTTGCAAGCTATGGGTTTAACCATGGAGGAAACTCCGTAGTTAAGCACACTCAGGCTGCAGTAGTACTAGGATGGGTGACCTCTTGGGAAGTCTCGGTGCTTCATCCCTGTGAGCATCACCTAAATCCAATGAGTGTTAAGTGTTCCATTTATTCTCATGAGAGATGGATTCATGTTGAATCTCTACTCATGAAATATGGGTCAATGAGTTTGACTCAAAAATGACACAGTTAAATCCTGATAGCAATATCACAAACATCATATGTGCCAAAGTGTGGAGCACTCTTATCTACCTCCTCTACAAGCACTATTGTAATTACTGCAAATGCTTCATCAATATTTATCTCATACCCAAGTGGTCTAAGCCATCTTACCCTTGGTATGGCTGCTTAAATGTAAGTATAGTCAATATCAACAAGAAAACAAATGTGATTTGTATGCTGCTCCACAAGTGAGACTGGAATCCTAAGTCTCTATTTCATTGAATTCTTAAAATCTTCAAAGTAGCTAGTCATGAGTGTCTCAAAATTTTCCCCCATTTGTTCAATGTATTCATTCACCTGGGCTACTATGGACCTATTTATCTTCCAACTAACCTTTCCAAAAGAAGGAAATTGATTCTGTACATAAAAGAATATACAAATCAAAATTGCTCCAAATTTACATTCGGCTCCCTTTATTCTTCTTATAGCTCCCAAATTTTCATTAATCTATTGTAGTTGTAGTTCTGCTAGATCATAGGTATGATCCTTTCTAACAAGTTTGTAGCCAACATCTACTACAATACAGGGAAAACTGTTGAGTCTGCTTGATTGATAAAATTTATGGGATATGACTTTGATAGCAAAATCAACAAGAGGATCCTTAATGGTATCTATGGTCATGCCTATCTTATTCCACTTGGCTCCAATATTCTTCTCAATAGCTTCTTTGGAGTCACTCTTGAGGATTTTAGGCTGATCTAGGGTTGGATACCTTGTTACTCTATGAACAATCCTTTTTTATATTTTAATTGGCCCATCTTCTAACTGCAAACTACCATCATGAATCCTACTGAGTACTATTTTAATCCATTCTTTTTTTAAAATAGTAGGGAACTCTAGGGCATGGCTTAAACCCTTCTTCTCAATGATTTGGAATTCTTCCTTCAAGACTCCATTCTCACACAAGCTATCATATGCCTCCCTAATTCCCATGTCTCCAATAGCACCTATTTTGTAGTTATAGCATCTCCTAACATCTTGGATCATTACAAACTTAGGAGGAATTATAGATAGGGCTATGTTTGGGTCGTTCTTATAGGAAACTTTAGGGAAAGGTCTAAAATTGGTTTGTTTAACTTCATTTGACACCAACTGAACTTCAAACGGCTCTTTATCCTAGGGTTTTCCAGAATTGGAGGAAATTTGTGAAATCTAGGGTTTTAACACAAAGAAATTTTGAAACTGCATAGCTTGGCACAAGTATGAATACATTGAATCATCGAAATTGTGATGAATCCCTATTAAAAAATTGCTCAAATGCTTCTAACTCTACTTGGGAATTCTTTTGTGCTCTTCTCGTCTTTTGCTCTTTGTTCACGATGGTGAAAAATGATTCAAAATGCGATCATATACCCTTGTTTCATAGTATTTAATGCTTAATGTTTTTAAAGCTATCCACTTAGCCCCTTATGAAATTCTTCTTTACTCGGCTTCCATCTTTCCACCACTCGGCATATACTGGAGTTTCCCTTACTCGGCTTTAATACAAATTTCCATTCACTCGACATCCTTTACTAACTCAGCTGCAACTAACCACTCCGCTTCTACTAACTTTGATAGAAAACTCAGCATTTACTATGTTTTACTTGGCTTCTGAAGGCAACTTGACAATACTTGTAAAAACTTGAAATTTTAACTTTGCATCTCTATTCATGTTGATCCCTCCTTTTCAGTACTTACTTATCTAGGAACTGATGTATGATAAAGCATTGTATATCAATTCTGCATACCTTCTTTTTCTTAGTTGGATGAAGTGTGAACACTTGACCTTTTAGGTGAAGTGATCTCTTGATTAGATGTGTTGCCTCCATCTTTCTTCTTCTATGTTTTATTCATTTCTCCTCTGATGTGTTCAACATCTATCTTCTCTTTTCCTTTTTTGAACTCTGAGTTGGGTGCCTTTAACCTTGTTGGGCAATTTCTACTGATATGACCAATCTTCAAACAACTAAAGAATGTGGTTTGGCTCAACCATCTGCTATAGTTTCCACTGAAATGTGTTCTTATGCAATTTTCAAGGATGTGTCCATATTCTTGATAGTAGCGATAGCTTTGCCTAGTGTTGTAGTCCCAATTGTAGTGATGTCCATAATTATTTGCCCTTGCTAGTTGATTAGGTGTCCACATAGGCCTTGATCAAACACAAAGGCTCTATGTCCATACTTCTTGCAATTTTAGTAGTGACCTTCAAATCTTGATGTTCTAGTGGTTCTAGTTCTACAATCATGTGCATGATGTCCTTGCTTGTTGCATTTGTGACAGTGACCCACGTTTTTGGGTTTTTCAAACAGGTTGGCATTCTTGCTCCTACACACATTATAGGTATGTCCCTTTTTACAACAAAAATGACAAGTAGGTTTAGTATTCTTACCTTTTCCACTTCTTTCTTTTGTAGTCTTGGATGACCCTCCTTATTCAGTGCTAGTGTATCCTAGTCTTGAAGTGTCATTGTTGGCTCTTGGTGATTTCAAAAGTTATTCAAAGCACTTGATGGCTTCATTGGGTTTGTTTAAGCTCTTTGAAATTTCCTTTTCTCTTTCCAGGTCATTTTGAAATTGCTCATTTTTCATCTTTAGTGTGGAGATCTCAATCTCCTTGACATTCAGCTCATGATGTACATTCATCATCTAGCTTACAGTGTTTAGCTACATGTTCAAAATTCTTGCAAGCTCAATTAACTTTTCCTCCAAACTGTTGGCAAGATTTATCTTTTCTTCCTCTATCATAGCCTTGTCTTCAATGGCTCTTTTATTTTTTTTAGTCACTTCACAAAGCATCATGGCTTGTGATTCTTGTTCGAGCTTTAGAGTTCTAATCTCTTATACTTGAGCTCTATTCTTCTCCATCAGATTTGCTATTGTTGCATCAAAATCCTTGGAATCTTCATTTGCAAAAACTTTTGAGGTGTCAATCTCCTTGTACTGTGTATCATTCATAGCTATGGTGATCTCTCTTCTTCTCTTTAAGGATTTTCTCAATTCTTCCCTGGCTTCTTCCAGAGAATGTAGAATGAGATATATCTCAATCTCTTGGTTCTCTATAATCTTCCCAAGTTTGTAGACTTCCATTTCTAGATCTTTTTCTCCAATTTGTAAAGCATCTCCTTGTGAGAACTCCTCTCTGATACCAATTGTTGGAATTTATAAGCGGGAAGATTTACTTCTAAGAGGGGGGGTGAATCAAAAGTAACAATTAACCTCTAAAACTTATTTAACTAAAATAAATCACATGCATCCAAAAAATCTAATAAAAATGAAAGTAAAGACATGCATGAAAATAGATAACACAAAATTTGGTCACCTAGAAACCCTCCAAAATGAGAAGGTAAAACTGGGATGGGGATGACACCCACAACTTATCACTAGAGCAATATGTAATTGGTTAAGGTTACAAAGTTTGACCACCATCATTGGTTTTCCCTATGAAAGGCCTACCCTGTTAAAGGCTTTACACCCTATTAAAAGTGACCTATTCAAAGGATTTATAAATAGTCACTTGGAATGCCACCCTATTAAAGGATTTAACACCTGGTTAAAGGTTCTACAAAATAGTTGTTAAACCAACCTATCTTCATAGGATTTTCATTCTCCTAATATAATGGTTAGAAAATATAGTAGAATGTGTTGACCTGATGACTTATAATCTTCAATTATTGATTCCATATCCTTGTTCTGTCCAATCTGATCTAATCCTTCCTGATCTGATATAACTCTGTTCGTAGTGCCGATAATCTATTCTAAACAACTTGATTCTACAATGTTGTTCTTCCTCTAAGTCCTTACACCCCTTAAAAAATTTCTACCATTCACTCATGCATTCCCACATGACCTCTTACACTTCTAAATTATAGAGTTTCAACCTCCTTTTAAAGGTTTTGAGACTTAGGATTAGGTGTGAATCTACGATCAAGATTCATCCATCTTTCCTGCTCAATTCTTTCCATTTTTTTTGATTGGATGCATCCTCTATCCATTTTTCTAATTGGTTAGATGTTGGTTACATATGGAATGTAATAGATTTGATCTTATATTTTTCTGATCCGTCACAATTCAACTTGAGTTGGCTCAAAAATGGTTTACATCTGAGTTTGTGAAGGCACAAACTCTTATGTTGATTCTATGTTACTCAGCACTTAATTATTGCTGATGCTCAACACATATAGGATTTATATGTTTCTCAGCTCCTATAGTAACTTTTTCTCACTCAACACCATACTTTTCTTGGCACATATGCTATCTCAGCATCAATTGTCACTTGGCACTTGAACTTTTCTCAACACATGAATAACTCAGCACCTATTGAGTTTCTAGCTCGGCACATACTATTGCTCGGCATCTATATTATACTTGGCATCAAATTATAAATTTATTAAGTGTGTTGACACTCAATTGTAAAAACCAATCTGAGACCAACATCAGTCAGAGTTAAACTATTATCAAAAATGCATTTCCAATGCATGGAAAACTCTAATGTTGGAGTTGGCAGTCAACTGTTGGTGTGCATCTGGAAAATGCACACCTGTGCACCTCTCCAAAAATATTCCAACACTTTGTGACAAAACTACACAAGGACACCTACTCACCTAAAAGGTCAAAAATGTAAAAATTTCACCAAGTGTCAAAACTAAAATTTTGGCTTTTGGGTTTTGTTCCCCTTCACACCAGATCTATGTTTGGATGTTTGCTCTTGAATTTCTTAATAATCTTAGTGACCTTAGCTACATCTAGTAGGTCTAAGGCATTATACTTTTCCTTGACTTTTTTTCTATAATTATCTACCTCTATTTGGGTTTTAGCAAAATCCCTGAGTTTGGTATCTAGCTCTAACAAGGCTTCTTCTGTTCTAAATGCTTGTCAGATATCCTCATCACCAGGAGCTTCTTCAAAAACCTTCCTAAATTTATCTACTACTTCCTCTTTTGGCATCAAATTCTCCTGTGCATTATCTTTGAATATGTCAAGACATGCATCCCTATAATGTTTCTCTACCTACAAAATCTACTCTTGGGCTTCGTCCTTGAGCTATTGGATCTCTGCATGTATTGATTCCATTACTTTATTACTATCTTCTATTTTCTCTATCCAATCATCAAGAAAATCTAAATCTTCTATAGCATACACACCCATAATAATTATGTATCTTTGGCCCTTAATTTCCTATAGTACTTGTAAATCCTTACCCCATACATGTACCTCATCCATAATACTGAAATCCTGCTTCAAAATTGCTACCATTTTATCTACATTTTCATGCATAGCATTTAGTAGCTATAGATTTCCTTGGATGATAAGCACACCATTTTCTTCAAAACTCTCCTTTAATTGCTAACAGACCTTCAAAAATGGATCCAAACATACTCCTCCCCCATCTCTTCTATTAATACACCATTCAGAGTACCCTCAGGGTTTTCAGGATCCAAGGGACTGACAACTTCAGCTAAATATCCTTCCAAGATTTCATTTTGCCTAAAAATTGTCATTAGTTCTACACCCTCTTGCTCCAAACTTCTAAACACCTCCTTCATCCCCATTGTGACCATCAACTTGGTGGTATCCAATGTGAGCTTTCAAGGCATAACCTCTCTGATCTAATAACCATATGGACCCAAATCTTCTATTTTTGAATCAGGAGGAGGAATAGCCACTTGTGCAAATAAATCTTGATTTCGATCACTATTGATGAATTCCAGTGCTCTTTCTTCTCTTAAAGGGGACTCAAGTTTCCTCAAAACCTCAATCAACTCAATCATATCCTCTTTATTGACATTAAATTCTAGCCTTTTACTTATGATCATTTCCTTACGTAACCATCTCAAGACTCATTCCACCAAAGGCCTGCCTCTTGAGGATGAAGGAGTTTATTTTGCTATCCTTTTTCCCTTATCGCTTCTTTCTGGGGTCTTTTCCCTTTGTGAAGGTTCTTCCTCTGTAGTTTCTATTTTTTGGATCCCACAATTCTTACCTTGATGTCTTGGGGAGCTTGCTGAGGATATCTAACTATTTTCCCTTCCTAAGACACTTCATCATTTGATATTTTTTGTGGTTCTTCCTCCTATTCCTTTTGAATTTGTTCTTCTTTAGTACCTAGAGGTAGGAGAGTAGCAGAGCCTTTGTCAACAACTATGACATGCAATGGGGATGAAGGATTTATTTCTAGACCCTATGGTTCTGGTGGTCTTCCTGTTGGGGCTCATTTTTTGGGTATCCCAGATCTTGTCTCCCACAACCTCTGTCCCTATGAGCATGAAATCAAAATATGACATCTTGAATATGTCAGTGCCCTCTACATCCTACTCATCAATCCATTGTTGCATTTCATCCTCGGATTTAGTTATCTGCAGAGGTTCTTCTAGAATTGATGGCGATGTAATAGTGGAACTTCTTCTTCTTTCTTGTTCTATGGCTCTAGCTGGCCATTTTCTTCTACTCAAAGGTACATCATCCTCCTCTTCTTCCTCTTCATCAATGGGTTCTAGGATAGATGGGAAAGGAACTACCCACCTGATCACCCTTTGCCTTTTCTTGACAGGAGTCTTAATCCTTTTTCCTTCCTTAGGTGCGGAAGGGGATACTTGTTCTACCTGTCGAGGAGGGGAAACTTCTTGGATTTCAACCTTTGTTTCTACTTGGTTGGGTGCAGCTGATGGCACTTGAGGGTCTACCTAGACTTGGGAAGCTCCAATATCTTTCAGCCCTTGTATATTTTCTTCTTGTTGTTGCAAAGGTGTCAGGATTTCACCCTCTTCTAGTTCAGCCTTTTAATGAGAACTCCTCTTCATTTTCTCCTTTCCTTTTCTCTCCTGATGGTGATAGTATCCAATTGGTCTTTCAAGTTGGTATACCATTTTAGGCCTAATGGGCAACTAAGCTGTAAAGGTAGGGATGGTGACCTTCTTCCCTCTACCTTTGGTTGGATGGGCATGTGCATGGAAAACCACTGTCTCAAGTATTGGATCAAGTTTAAATAGTTTCCTGATCCAATCCTATGTCATTTTGATAACATGCCTCTCCTAATGATTAATATCATCATTCTCTTCCTTGTCAATCTTGGCATTAATAATGGGTTGTTCCCCAATTTTATCTTCATTCAACAAAGGGTCGAGTAGCTCCCCCGAATCTTGTTGCAATATCTGCAAAAAAATCTTTATCTTTAGAGCCTTTTCTACCAAATACAAATTCATCCTACAATAATCCTTGATATAGACATCGTAGTCATTTGTCGTATTCATCCAATAGTCTTCAATGGCTTCTTCATGCTAGAATTCCTTGCCTGCTAGATATTGGACTCTCCCAATATTATTAAAGCATGGCCTTGGAAAATTGTACTCTTCTAAGGGATATTGATCCCATTGACACTCAAAATAAGGGATATCCTACTTCCACTTCACTTGAAGAGGCCCTACGATTAGAGGCCATGCCCAACACTATTTACATTGTTTTCTAACCAAGTCGTATGCAGATGAGAGTTGTTGGGTGATCTCTAAGAGAGCAAGTCTATCATTAGGATATAATGGGAGCTTCTTCGGATTGACCATGGCACTAGCTACACTTAGCTATGTGAATATTTTGAAATGAATGTAATATTCTCTAAGTGATGTCATTTGTGCCACTGCATCAGCTAATAACCTCTTCGCATAATCTCCTATGAATTTGATTATGGAAAATATGAAGGCATCATTAGCAACTATGTATTCCTTGTTCTACCCTGAGAGTCTCTTCTTCATCAATTGTGGATAAATAATATATGGCCAAGCATTAGGATCTTACATGCTACCTCTTTTGTATAGTCCTGGGTAATCTTTTGCCCTTGCAGCTAATAAGTACACTAGGTAGGATGACATGCAGAACTTCCTTTTGTCCTTAACTGCCTCCAACTATTCACACACGTTTTCACTCAGAGTGGTGGCCCATCAAGTGGCATCTTTTCCATCTTGATAATCTTGATAAAATGTACCATGAAGATATTTAGGTGTCCGGCTGTCAGCAAACCCATTACTCTACTCATATGATTGAGTACCCATATATCCCCTTGTCATGTCCACTTTACCAGTCGTCCTACCCAGAGGAATCTTCTCTATAAGATAAGAAGATTGGATAATCTCATAAGCCTCTTCTAAGTGCTCTCTATACCATCACTCTATTGCCTCATAGGTTAACTTGATAAATTGTTCCGCCCTTAGGAGATGGAATACTTTCTCAATGTTGTTGGGTCATAGATCGAGAACAATCTCTCCTATAACACTCTTAACAACCCTCTCTTCAAGAACAAAATGTTGTGCAAGTCTCATAACAAGCTTTGAAGATTGCACTAACACTGAGTAAGATGTTGCATTCACTAAACCTGAACGGATCAAAGCCAAAACTATTGCAGATCTCTCAATAGGTTTATTACATATCTTCAAGAATTCTCCCAAATCTATGTGCCCCAATTTGGTATCCTTGATTTCTAAGTAGTCATCATGAAACCTTGATTTTGTTGGTAGAATGCCTTGGGACTTGAAGAATACAGGCTTTGAGCCATTTTCTTGCCTGTTGAAGATGCCATTATATCTATACAAAAAGGACATCCATTAGTCTGAGATTAAGAATAAAAACAAAATAAAATAACACTAAATCCCATCCTAAACAAAATCCTGAAAGTTAAATGCATGGAACATTAAAAAAAAACCCTCATTAATCCTTTAAAATCCTATTAGTGCCTAATAGGTGTGCTTGATGCTTACAAAATTCCAATCATAAGGTGTGCATTAGTGCACCTAATGAGGTGCGCTAATTCACACTTTGTAATTATTCAAGCTTTTACTTATTAATTCTTGAAATTTCCAATGTAAGGTGCACACGTGCGCACCTGATGAGGTCTACCAATATGCACCTTTTGAATACCTTTTATCCATTTAAATTATTGAGTTAAGAGTTTGGGGGTGTTTAGTAGTGCACCCAGTTAAGCTTAGGTTTGCTTCAAGTTTTTTAAACACTTAAAGAATGTTGGTGTGCACTAGCGCACCAAGATAGGTGTGCAAGTGCACACCAACATTCATGTCTTGGTTTTGTTAGTTATGTTTGGCGTAGATGAATGAGTAGGGATGACTAGGAAGTTTGCACCTATCCAAGTGTGCAAGTGTAGAGAGGAGAAATGAAGCAAAGCTCATATACATAGGAACTACGGTGCAGGAGCTTTGAAGAAAAGATAAGAAAAATGAAAATAAGAAATTTTGGGGACGGGGGAGAACTTATATATGTCAGGGTCCATTAGGGTGTTACGCAAGTGTGCAGCTACACAGGTGCAATGCTACACATCTGCACATGAAAATTTTCCTTCATCTTACTATTGGGTGCACTGGTGCACCCCATTTGGTGCACTAGTGTGCCCTTTGTTTTTTTTAATTTTGACTTGTTTCTTTCTCCAAACTATTCTTTGATAATTGATTTTCTCGGTCAGGACCCGGGACATGAACTAGGGAGCTAGGTAAGACCTCAAAAATGACTCAAATCCCAGATAAGGAGTCCAAAATCCAAAAAAATAAAGTAGGGGGTCCCCATTTTTCTAGGAAAAGGGGTGTGCATTTTGGAACCACAACACATTGGTAACTCTACCAACATCTAGTAGTCCTTCTACATAGGTTATTCAAAAGCCAAGAACAGAACCCATACCATTGCAAATCTCAGTGCCAAGCCCTAGTTCATCAAAGTTTGATAAGGTAATTCACTATGGAGATATAAGCCTTGATGAATAAATTGTAATTTCAAATTTGACTATGACATAATGACATTGGAACAAATAGGCATATTACAACAAGCCTTAGAGAAGAAAATGCATCAAGAAATGCTTAGGAGACAACATAGGCAGAAACAAGCTCTTCAAGATATTAAAGGCATCTTTTTAGATGCATTTAGCCTACCAACTCTTAAAGAGACCAAGCCACTAATAGAGCAACTAATAGATATAGTGGAAAAGGTCAATAATGAAGACCTCAATACTACTACAAAACTTTTAGAATGGTCAGAGAAAAAGTTTCAAGGAAAAGTGAATGAAAAGATATCTGGTGAGATAGCACTGACTCAAGTTGCATTGGCAACTAAAGTTGAAGATGTGAAGAAGGTACTTGAGAATATATTCTCATTGTACACAAAGCTATGTAATCCTACACTCTTTGCTCAAAAGACCAGGAGCCATATTTTGAGTCTAGAGAGAAACCTTAACATATCAGGTACTAAGCTACCTCAGAACCCAGCTCAAAGTGAGAAGCATTTCAAAACATTGCTTCAAGCACAAAGTTAATTAGTTGTATTAATAGTAAATGAGGTAGCACAAGAGCCAAATTGACATGTATATAGGCATCCCTTACCCCACACATGGAGATATTGCACAAGGAACTAGATTATGCCAAGACCCTACTGAAGAAAGACCCTAATGTTTCTACCTTAGATTGCTTGGTGCACCTTGATGTCGAGCTTAGAATCCAAATTAAGTCATTTGTTGTTGCATGTGACAACTGGGATGTAGCTCTGAAAATCATAATGGAAGTCCATAAATCCTTTTTGGACAAACACACTATAAGTGTATAGCCCATTTGACATAAATATCTAAAGGGGGGAGAAATAAACCATGGGGGAGATAAAATAGATGGGGAGAATAAAGAGGGGATAGAAACAGACAAGTTATATCATTGGGGTGATATATTATTTTGGAGATTCATTTTTGAAGAAGAAAGCAACAAATAGATAGAGATATCAGCTAAGAAAAAGCATATCAGATGAAAGAGTATCAGATACAACACATTGAAGTCAGAGAGAAGCACAAATTTTTGATACAAATCAGACACATTAACTTAGGGGGAGTTATTAATTTTGAGGTATATAGGTTATTGCAAAATTGTCAAAATTTGAAGTTTTGTATATAAGCTGAGTCATGGATATGTTATGCTCGAGAAGATTAAGATTGATTATGTATATTAAAAGTGTTTTTGACACTCATGTCAAAGGGCATGATTATTGATCTCAGATTGGTTTTGAAAAGTGAATGTAAACACACTTAAGCCATTTACTTAGTTCATTTTGAACTAGTTATACATGCTGAGCACAACATGTAAATATTAGACCATGCCAAGTTGCAATGAGTTTCGAGTCACCTATGTGCTGAGTCACTCAAGGGCTGAGTAGATAGACCATGCCGAGTGATTCAAGTGTCAAGTAAACAGTGGATGTTGAGTAATGTAGGTGCTGAGTCAAAAGAAGAAATATAGTGCATGCTGAGCATCAATGACTTCATATGCCGAGTGACAAAGTTTTGACATATTTGTTTGAAATTGCACAAACAACTATGTAAACCATTTCTGAGCCAAATTAAGGATAGATTTTAATCTTTTAGAGATAAGGACGAATCTATATTTGGATTCCCTATGTAATTACATGCATCCAATTAGAAAATGGAAAGGTTTAAGTGACAAAATGGATGAATCTTAGTTGTAGATTCATACCTAACTCTAAGCCACCAGAGTCTTCTTACAGAGGATGAAGCCCTAAACTCTTTATGAGCTAATAGAAGGGTGAATGATCGAATGAAAAGAATTAACAAGATAGTTTGCAAAGCATTCAAGGTGACTTAGAAGTAAGAGTGAATTGTAGAATCAATTAGAGAAGAATAGAGGATATAAGAGAAGGACACAACATTGATACATCAGATCCTAAAGGATCAAAAGGACATTGTGTAGAGGTGATCTGTTATCAGGAAAGCAATTGGCAACTACAGGATCTACGTTGAGACATTTTAATAGGTGATTTTAATTAAATCTCTTAACAAAGTATTCCTAACAGACTATATGAAATCCTTTAACAAGGTGCTTACTTAATTGTAAGTTTAAGTCCTCTAACCAGGCATACTTCTAATAGGGTGTTGAAATCCTCTAACAAGGTGAGACTTAGAGTCTTTGTAAGCCTTTAATAGAGTAGGCCTTTCATAGGGAAGATCATGATTCATGGTCAAATCATTGTAACCTTCATTGGATATACTTTATTACTGCAATAGTGAAGATTTGTGGGTGTCATCCCCACCCCAGTTTTACCTTCTCACTTAGAGGGTTTCTAGGTAATCATATTTGGTGTTATGTGTATGATTGATTACATGTTTGCATGATTTAGATTCATATGCTTTACATGTTATTTTAGTATATTAATGCATGTGATGAATGAATGGTGAAATTATTATGGGTCCAAGTTTAAACTCCTGATTCACCCCCACCTCACTCTTAGAAGTTCACTCTCTTCCCACTTGTAATTCCAACATGAATCATGCTTAAGATTATATTTTTAGAGAATTACAAAGATCATTTTGATGATGCCCTATCATGATCATTTTAGTCAAAACATTATAGTTTAAAGCATGAAATATGTGTTGCATTTTTCATGATTTTAATTAATTGAGATATTGATTTAAGGAAAATTTCATGCTTGCATTGTTGTTAGATGTAGTGTAAAAATGAGAAATTACATTACTTCTTGTTAAGAGTATCATGCTTAAAATTTTGCAACTTTTTCCCCTATTCTATTATTTGCATGCATGATTTATCATCTTCATCACTCCTTGACCTAAGTTTGGGTTTGTCTTTACTTTGTGAACCTTTTGAATTTTGTTGGGCACCATCTCCTCTAAATCAATTGTAAAATCCTAACTTTTTTTGCCAATGTCACCCATACCATGTTCTTAGGGGATAAATTTGCTCTATTGGTTTTCTTGAAAATTTTCCTTTAAGGTACCAAAGGCTTCTATAGTTTTAATCTCAAGGGTCCATGTTCTTCACCTAGTTAAGTGGTGCCTTGAGTTTTTTCATTATTTTTTCCACAATTGCAACTCTATACAACCCAAGGCACCACTTGTCCTAGCTATTGGGACTCAAAATTTAAGCCCTGATTTTGAGTACCTTTCTAAAAAATCAAGCCCTATAAATGCTTTTTAATGCATGTGTACATGGCCGTCCTTTTGAGGCCTAAGAAGTGTTTAATGTTTCTAACACCTTGCATTCAATATCTCCATATGTCCCATGAAGATAAATTTCTATTCTGAGTCATTTTGTGAAGTTCCATTTTGAGCAATGTCCAAATCTACATTTTCGTGTGTCAAATAGTGATAGGAGGCCTAGTTTGCATTTGAATATCTTGCACCCAGTTATGTTTCATGACTTACTGCTTCAGGAGTGCTTAGTATCCATATCAAAGAACCCGTGTTTTAGATTCTAAGTCATTTCAACATGTTTAGACTAGGTTTTGAATCCCTCAAAGTCAGTTGTTTATTATTGTCATGCTAATGTAAATTGTTCAAGATTCTGGGAGGCCGTATTTGACCAATTATAACTTTGACCTAGTTGGATGAAATGAGAAAAATCCTTTTAAATTGCATTTTAGAGGTCAAAGACTTTTTGTGTTTCCATTTTGAGCTTGTGATGAATTTGTTTGATCAGTTTTCGAATGTGACTCCGTATGCAACTTGTAAAGTTTTACAGGTGTCATAAAGTGCAGATTGATTGGTACCCCTATTCGGGATGTCATAATTTTGAATCTATAATAGGTGACATTGAATTTATTTTACCATTGTGTTCTCCTCTAAAAATTATTTAAGTGTGCCATTTTGCGAGTCTTGACAAATCGGTCTGCACACTTTCCCATGTTCATTCCTTTTGCAAAAATCAATTTTCTACCACTATTCCCAGTTCTACAAATTTGAGTAGCCCACTTTGATCGCTCGCCAAATACACCTAGTTATTTTTCATAAGCCTAAATCCTAGATTTATATCTCTCCTCATGACAATGAAATAATGCCTCGATTTTCATGCCCCCGAGTGTCAGTTTCACCTGTTTTTAAAGCCAAAACTGAATGCATTTTATGGTTTTCTAACTTGTTTTCTTGCAAGCAATTTTGAGAAGGAAACTTTGATAGTCAATGTCTTTTGACTGAGAATTTTTCATGAGACAAGATTTGACAGAGTCAGAGAATGTGGAGTAGAGAGTCAGCATCTCAGATCTCAAGACCCAGTTATCTGTTTTAGTCAGTTTTTAAGGCTGGCCTATAAGCCTCTCAGTCAGGGAATCTCACTTTGAAGTTAAGAGGTGTAATGAGTTTCAATGACAAATCAATGCTTGAATTTCAATCCAATCAGTGCAGGATGTTCAATAGGCCCGTTTGAGGTGTCAGGTGTTTGAATAAGAAATTTTTTAGCCGAACCCACTCTGGGGCTCGACAGTTTCCAAATTGATAAAGTACTTTATGAGTTTGAAGATGTTGTAATGATTTCAATTATTAAAATGTTTCATTGTGTATAACATCACTACAAATTCAATTGAGATTAAAAAATAATTTTGAAGTGCTATTGATATTTTGCAAATTCAGACGCATGAAATGCTTTGAGAAATTGATGAGTTTCAACTAATGTTTTAGTGTAGCTTTATTTGGGGAAGGGATTTCCAATAATCAGAAGATATTTCTTACTTTGAGGATGATGTTTTATATTTCCTAAGCCTCATTTATACAAGTCCAAGTCAATTGTGTCAAACAAAAGCGTTACAATTTGAAAAAATGGGAATTGTTATATGCTAAAGTCAAGAGTGAGTGATGCCAGCCAAACATATAGATGTTGATGCATTATTAAAAGTAGCTACATGAGCCCCATCATGATGATTATAATCAAGATTTGGAGGCTCTGTTCTTATTGATCCTTCAAAGTTCCTTCCAGTGCTCATGCCTTTGTATGAATCTAGTATATGGAAAGTTGTAGATTTTGGAGATGAAGAGACTTCCTAATGTAGTTGTGGTACAAGGAAGCCTACTGATGCACAATGCCAAGATACACTACTTGGCAGCTTTATGACCATTGAAATGCAATGATATAGCAGTCAAGTTCACTACTCCCAGAAAAGAAAGTAATGAAGGTCAACCTCCCCTTCCCTTTTCTGAGTAAGGTGAAGAGAATTGACTGAACTATAGGCCAAGGAAAAATCCATGAACAAAGTAGGATGTGAATAGAGTTAACACATGTACGCACTTTGTATTATTATCTTGTTTGATTTGTGCAATGGGCAGTTTAATATGGAGGTGGAAAATATGTTTTGAGGACACAACACAAACAGGAGGAACTATAACGTGAAGACATATTTCTCACTTAGAATGTGACTTCCTTCCTCCTTAATTTTCTAAACAAGATGCATGTTTTGAAAGGGATTTAATCTACCTCATGTGTCATCCAAGATGACCCTAGTTGTGTGGTGAAATGCCTATGAGTTTGATGAAAATGGTCATAGAAGTTGTTAGAGCTAATAGCATGCATTTAAATTTCCTCTCTAGTTTCATGCACAAAACTCACCATTTCAAAATCCTTCACTTACAATGCACATTATTCACTGGTGTGATGACTGGACATACACCACACTTGTTACCCATTCACTTGCTTACAAATTTTTCCTTTCACAAGGCATAGTTCTTACATGTGTTGTGATTTTTTTGTTTTAATCCAAAGTGCAAAAATAAGACATTTTAGAGGCATTGCCTCCTTATGCCATTTTTACTAGATGGAACACTTGCACGTTGGGATGAGCAATTGAGTTTCTCGTTGTCATGCAATCCATCAAATGAAAGTAGGGTGAAGCTAGCTTCAAACAATAGCTTAGATGACCAGTATTGTTGAGAATATAATTCAATGTTTTTTGTCCCAAATTGGTCCTATAGCAACTTCTTTGTACCTTTAAATATCAAACCACTCAACTCATAAGTGTCTTTAAGACATGCAATTTTTGGAAGGCAAACTCGCAATGTGGGACTCGACCAGCTTGGTGATGATGAGGCAAATTTTGACCAAAATGTATTGGACCAGATGCTGACATGGCAACCTAAGAACCAATTATAGAATGACACATGGTGAAGGCTTCCAGACCTGACATGATTCTCGAGGTGATGAAATGGAAAAGAAGTGACATGTGTCACAACATCAATATGTCATGATGATGTGGCACTGTGATGCAGTATCATGCAACATAGTGACCGATGATGTGGTAAGATGACATGGATGAATGACTTGTCATTGGTGACTGGGTAATTATATGACAGGAGGTGCCACATGTCATGATGTTGCTATGTTGTGATGATGTAGCACCATGTTAAGTAGGATGGTGACATAGTGACCAATGATGTGGCCACCATGTGGTAGGATAGAGACCAGTAGGATAGTGACACATGGAACCCAAGTGGTAGGTGTTAGATGATTGTGCAAAAATTAGGCCAATCCAGTGGTGACATGTTTCACAAGAAAGTCAAAGCTTGTTGACCCAAATTGGTAATGGAGGGAAAAATTAGAATTTAGAAAATGATATTCTTATCACTCCTTTTGATTTTGAATGTGCAGGAATTCTTTTAAATTCAAAGGGATATATCCTAAAGTTTTGACTTTAGGAAATTTTTAATTTTTTGCATAAATTTTAAAGGCAAATGTAGTCGCACAGCCATTCTAGGGACTTGAAATTCAAACTGAGATTCTGAGCATTTTTGGTAAGCCAATATAGCAATATTATATATTGTGGGAATCAAGAGAGAACAAACTTTCTATTGTTGGAGTTTTTTTTTGCATAGGAAGCCACTAATTCAAGTTATGTGGGGATTTGTCTCAGGTGTCCATTTTTAGTTTCATTCAGTTGCGGCAGTTCAAATTTGATTTCTAGAGAAATGGTGAATTGAATGAACATAAGAGGTAGTATGAATATAGTTAGGAGAAAATTTTGTTACCTCTAAATTAGTTGAATTAAGGTATTATCAACATTTTAGATGCATTTCAAATATTTTGGCAACACAAGGGTTTTCTTCATTGAAGAAGAGATGTTTCAAGTTTTTTACATAACAATGATGTGAATCATTTCAATTATAAAAAGATAAGAGATGTTTTACAATATTAGGGGAATGAAGATTCAATGGACACATGTCACTTCCAGATCAAATCTGGGATTTCATTCCTTTCCTATATCTTTATCTTTCTGATTCATTGTAAGGGTTGGTACTTCTCACTATGAGACCAAGGGCTCCAATTTTGATGTGTTTTCATCATTCTGATACCACATTCTTCAGCATATTTCTATTATATGAACAATAATAGTTAAGCTAATATAGATAGTTATGATCTATTTAGTGGTTCTATGAATTGTTTACATGCATCTTGAGTGTATGGTTTCAAAGAAATGAATACAAATGAGCAAGAATCTTCTTAGTTTCATTTTGATTCTCGTCTCCTATCTCTATAATCTGCAATGTTTTGAGGTTTAGGAACAAAGAACTTAGACCCATTTGCATCCCTTTAAGGTTGTATGTTTGATATGTTTTGCTATTGGAACAAAGATCCAAGTAAGTGCTTGATGTATTTGATAGGGTTACTAATTATTTGAGAAGGATATTTCATGAAAATGAGGTCTTTATAAACATTGATATTTGATTCACAAAGTGATAATATAGATTTGATATCTTGATGTATATAATATATCAATGGTATCATAGATGTATATGTTTGATTCATGGAATTTTCCAATAGATAAGGCACTAATCAGCTATAGGATCAACTTGTTCTTAGTGCCACATATTTGGGGATTCGTTGAAATCAACAATTATAATCATCCATTTCCCTTTTCATTTAAGAGCTAAAAGGATGCCTTCACTTAGCTTATCAGTTTCTTATGTCATGTCATTAGCTATTTCATGTCTAGGATCTTTGCATAAGTGTTAGAATATTAAGGTTTTTATCTTCTTTGTTAGATTCGATTGTATGTTTCAGCATTGGTACCATATAAATGAATATGAGGTACACTCGCCTAGGTTTTGTAGAGCATGAAGTAGAAGGGTCTAGCCTTATAGTTGGCCTGGTGTCTGAAAGGGTATGTTGAAGATCAAAATTAGCTACCCCTAGATGTATTATGTTCTCATCGGGGTAATTTGAAACTATGACATTTCAAAACAACAACAAAATGGTGACTCTACTAGTGAAATATTGAATCTGAAAGAGAGATTCAATACTGTTGTAAGAAAGGCATGTGCAAATTTTGCTACAGCAACAAGGTCATGAAGTGTTTTCCATCGCTTTGTTGAATATTCATGTCTCCAAATAATGTTTTATCCATTTGCAGTAGTAGATTTGAAAGTTTAGTGTAAATTGTATTGTTAAGAGAGTTCACCTTCAATCAATTTAGTGGAATTTTGTTTTCAAAGTACTTGTAAAATCAAAGTCAAGAATGAAAAAAGTTATGTTCTCTTTTTCGAGTTTGTAAATCTACAAGAGTGGTTTAATGATTTGCACTTTTCCTACAACATAAGGTCTAGTTCAAATTTGTCAAGTGAAAAATTATGTTTGATTTCTCACATGCGTGAGTGGCATCTCTAAATCTCTGTACCACTTGTTTCCTAGTTGATTTTATTGCAATACTTTGAAGGACTTTCGAGTTGTATGGGTAGATTTGAAGCTTTTGATAGTTTATTGAAAAGGAAGTTTAAGTTCTTGATAAGTTTTAAAGTGATGGTGCATCTGTTGTTATAAGAAATAGAAGTGTGAAAAAGTAAATCACAACAGTGATTTCTTTATCCTCTTTCAAGGAGGTGGCAGCTGTACATGGTTTTGATCAGTGATGTGAAGGAATTTCAGTCATGCATGTGCCAAATCAGTAGATCAAATTTTAGCATTAGAACTTGAGGTCTTTTGATTTTCATGTTTCTCTTTAATGGAAGTTAAATGTTAAAATGGTTTCCTTTATTTAGTGATTTTCAAAACTAGAATAAAGAGGTAGAAAGTTTATTTTGAGATGGAATCAGATTTCAGATCTAAAATTGGTTTACCAAGTCTTGAAGATGTACTTGAAGATATTGCAAAGATAAGAAAAGAACTTCATTATCAAATTGTCAGTTTCATAAGAAACATGGTAGGAAGTGTTCAAGGTCTAGGAGAGTATCAGATTTATGCAAAGTTCAAATCAACACTCATGGAGTTGCATTTTGATTTAAGACCTAAGGAATCTTCCTGGCCTATTGTTGCCTAGATGTCTTTTTTCCTAATTTGGTTAACTAACCAGCACATCTAAGATTACAAAAGCTTTTGCAAGTTGAAAGATTCATTAAAGAGATGGAAAGTGATAATTATAGAATTCATGTTATATTTTCTAATGATGATGGTAAATGTGTTGAATGTTAGAATCAATGTAATGAATCTGTAGAGAAAGATAATATTTCTTCCGAGAGTGAAGAGATGGATTCAAATGCTAATGAAATTAGATGATTGCAATCAGCATGAGGAAGATGAATATGAAAGTGAAAATTGTAAGAGGCAAAATTCACCCAGGAACTAAGAACTCAAACATAAGCACAGTTGTAGACCAAAAATGGATATGATCAATTAATCAGAGTATGTCCTAATACATTGCTCTATTTAGTATATGATGTTCAAACACACTAGGACTACCTGTATATAAAGGTCTCTTAGGAAGCACCTAGAGTATCTCTAGAAAGAACCAAGAGATAAGATAAGCATCATGACAACTAAATGTTGAGATAATGGGTGTTGCACACATTGCATAATATTGTTATTTTATTATTTTATTATCTAATGTTGTACCTAGATGGACGTGCAACATGTAAAGATTTCCATGGAATATTCTTGATGAGTTGTATTATAACATTGTGATAATATTTTATGTAATTATTTAATATTGGAGAAAAGAATTAAATGCCCAATATTAAATGTGGGGTCAATGGGTTAGGTAGCACATGGTTTTAGCACATGGTTTATGTAATACCACTTGGTGGTTTTGTGGGACTTGCTACTATATAAGTAGCCACAAGGGTAGTTGTTGTAGAGAAAAAAAAAAGAGTGACAAAGAGAAGACAAAAGGCAAGAGTCGAGCGGGACAAGGCTTGACAGGTTAGCCAATGGAGCATTTGTGAAGGTTGAAAGCATGGCATGGGATGTGTGGATTCATGCTAGTTCACATAGTTTGCTCGGTTGTGGCTATGGCCATGAAGGCTTCCATGGTTGTATGGCAATGGTATTTTTTGCTGAATAATACAGAGTGATGGATGCTTTTAGAGGCTGGGTTTTTCCCTCAATGAGGGTTTCCCAGGGTATATCTTGTGTCACATTTTATGGGTATGTTGTCTATTCTCTTGCATGTGGATTTTAATTCCATATTTATTTCAGATCTATTATGGGTTATGTGGAAACAGTTATATTCTTTATTGCCAAGTTTCCTAACAAGTGGTATCAGAGCTATGGTTTTATTATTGTAACCCTAGATTGAATCCATAGGAATGCATGAGAGGATAAAAAAAAGGGCAAGATATATGAATGATTTATTGCAAATCTGAGGGTTTTGGGTTTGCTTTTATGATGGGATGTTAAAAGATTTGGGCATGGGAAATTGTTGGACAAAAGAGTTTTTCGGATGTTTCATTTTAAATGAGGGTTTTGGGGGTAGCATGCAGAAATGACCTCCTAGGTAAAAACAGACCTCACCATTGGATCCGGGTCGACATTTTCATAAAATTTGATATATAATATGCCCTAGTTTGGCCATGTTCAGAGAAAATGAAAGAGTTTTTTAGTTTCAGCCCATGATGGCCGTCAAATTTAATCCCGTCGGAATTTTCGTCACTGAAAAAATAAAAAATGAAAAATCGTACTGAAAATTGTAAAAAGACTGTCTTAGTAAAACAACCATAACTTTCTCTCAAAATATCAGATTTCAGAGTTCTTATAGGCGTTGGAAAGCTAATTCAGAGCACTACAACATGGTGTAGGTTTGGTTCTATGATTTTAAAATTTTGTTAGGTTTTAAGAGCCCTAAAGATAGATGTTCTTTATTTTGAGCACAGATTAGGGCATAACTTGGGCATACGGAGTCGGATTTTGGACTTTGAGTAATCAACGGAAAGCTCTTGGAGAGCTCTACAAATTGGTTCAGATTTGGTGCAGGTTTGGCATAATTTATTTGGTGATATATTGATCTGAACAGTTTATAGGTATATTTTGACTATGGTAACATTGTGAATTTATGGCATTGGAGATTTAAGATTTGATGTCATTGTATACTCAAGTTTGGTCTCATGATGATATGGTTATCAGTGTTTGGTTTGGATATGCATGATGACTTGTTGGATCTACAAGTTGTGCAGTGTTGTAAGTGGTCTATACTTACAGGTTGTATTTATAGCTTGGTTATGGGTTGTCTTTGCCCATTGATCTTTCATTATTGATGCATATTCAGATTGGTGGCTTGGATTTGGGTTGTCTATGCCCTAAGTCACATGATTTGCTGATTTTTATTTTTCATGTAGAAGGGATGAGATGTTGTTACCACGTATAGTCATGGTGGAGGATTGTGGTTGATTATGCTGATAGGTTGGACATACTTTGAGAGCCAGATGCTCGGTTCATGGATGTGATCATGGTGTCATGGATTTTTGGCATGACATGATTAGATATACAGGTACATCTTTGATGTTCATTAGCTTGGATTTCTGATTTAGTTATGGTGGTATATCTTCTTGGTTGAGGATCATGGTTATTTGATTTCTTTTGAGGAGCTCGTGCTGTGCACTTTGAGTTCTTTGATGGTTTGATGCCTTGGTTGTTTCTCATGGTTAGAGGATGGTTTTTCATCATGATGTCATGGATAGCTTGGATACATGGTTTAGTGGGAGCTTGTGACAGTGATGGGGTGACAGTGCAGGATTAGTTCCTGGTTTGGTTTATATCTTCTTGGTTTGGAGAGGATGGATTTTATGATGCCATAGGTGACTTGGTACCACAGTTGACTGAGAGTTGTTGGCATTGATTTGTTTATTGAGTGTTTGCAGATGTTGGAGGTTTGTCTTAGATCCTGTTGCTGCAGAAGCATCTTTGACATTTGCATGGTGCACTTGTTATCTTCATGGTGTTTGAAGATGGTTAGATCTTGAGGACTCATGGAGTTCTTGGTTATCTTCATGGTGTATGGAGATGGTTCTTCCTGGTATGTGGAGATGGTTTTCTTCATGGTGTGTGGAGATGGTTGCATCTTGAGGACTCACAGGGTTCTTGGCAAAGGTGTGGTTTATGCTTTTATTTGACATGTTATCCTTGGTATGAGGATGGTTTCATTATTATGTCATGGTATACTCTTGATACGCGTTTAGAGTTGTGACATGTTATGGTGTGTTCATGTGGAGCATGTTATCTCTTTAGTTGAGATGGTAAGATCATGTTGTCATGTTTATGTTCCTGAGGCCATGGTTGGAACTTTGACATTGATCTTGGTTTAGTTTTTTGGTATTGAGTACACTAATCATAAGCTGGATACTTAGAGATTGTGGTGACGCTGATTTCTCTTGAATAAGAGATGTATTTGTTGTGATGATTGATGGTTTCAGCAGGAAGTCCGAGGGGCAGTCACCTAATATGGACTTGAGAGGAGATTGTTCTTAGATGAGTCTTGGTTGGAGACTTGGGTATCTTGATGAGCATTCTCATTCCCCACTCTTGGTCTACTCAGCGGTTTTCTACTTGAGAGGTATAGCCCATTGTTTTTCTCAAGTGCATTATATTTATGCTTGTCTTTCATGGATATGGATCTTGAGCTATGGTACATGAGTTAGTTCTAGAGGGTTCATTTGAGAGATGGTTTAGCATTGGTTATCTCCATGTGCATATGTTTTTATGCTGGTTGAATTTGGGAGATGGTTTTATATTGGGCATTTTTCTTGGATTAGGAATGGTTATTCCTTGGTTTAGGAATGGTTTTATTTAGTTTGATCTTCTTGTGAGAGGCTTACATCCATGATGAGTTATATGGTATGGTTTGGGTGTTGTTGAGGCTTCTTATTGGGGTTTTATGGAGGAGATCATACTTGCACAGTTTACATCTAGAGGTGTGTGTAGAAGGACATGATACAGGTTATGATTTGCATGGTTTCTCTGGTCTTGGTTATCTTCCTGGATGTTTAGTTTTTCTTACATTGGATTTGAGATTGGTTAGAGATTGTGATCATTGGTTTGTGCTCATGTATGTCATGTGAGATATGACATGGTTATTCCTTTATCTCTTTCCTCTGTTGGTTGTGGTGAACTTGGGAGAGCATTGGAGACTTGTTATGAGAATTTTGCTTGCAGGATATCAGTTTATGTATTGTGGATGTCCTTGATACTACATGGATTCACTTCTTTGAGATGTGTTGAGTGGATTGGTTATAGATTTGACATTATCTTTTGCAGTGGGAGCTTCTTGGTATATATGTGGCAGGTATTGCTCTTGAGGCTTGTGATTGCAGGTTATAGATTGGATATGTCGGTGATATGAGATTCACTTGTTATACCTTTTGAGGTATGGATAGTTGGATGGGTTTGGTACTTTCTGTGGGTGCTATTTCAGCTATGGATATTTTGACAACTACGGATACATGTGATTACCTTTGGATCAGGTTTTTTGTGCTTGAAATTTTAGTTGGTACAGGATTTTATGATCTTCTAATGCGACAGGTTGGGTGGCTTTCTCTTTCGATGGCTTCTATGTATGTCCAGTGGGAGTGGCATAATAGGAGGTGAGATCATTCATGTTCGAGATGCTAGATACTTTGATTTTGTTGTGGGTACCAGGATGGAGCACTTGGTGTATTTTGATCCATGATGGTGGATGTGCTGGGAGGGATCGTTCCCTTGTTCATTTATGTGGCTACGGATTGACCCTATGCAATGTATACAACAAGTGGGAGATTGTTGAGATAATGGGTGTTGCACACATTGCATAATATTGTTATTTTATTATTTTATTATCTAATGTTGTACCTAGATGGACGTGCAACATGTAAAGATTTCCATGGAATATTCTTGATGAGTTGTATTGTAACATTGTGATAATATTTTATGTAATTATTTAATATTGGAGAAAAGAATTAAATGCCCAATATTAAATGTGGGGTCAGTGGGTTAGGTAGCACATGGTTTTAGCACATGGTTTATGTAATACCACTTGGTGGTTTTGTGGGACTTGCTACTATATAAGTAGCCACAAGGGTAGTTGTTGTAGAGGGAAAAAAAAAGAGTGACAAAGAGAAGACAAAAGGCAAGAGTCGAGCGGGACAAGGCTTGACAGGTTAGCCAAGGGAGCATTTGTGAAGGTTGAAAGCATGGCATGGGATGTGTGGATTCATGCTAGTTCACATAGTTTTCTCGGGTGTGGCTATGGCCATGAAGGCTTCCATGGTTGTATGGCAATGGTATTTTTTGTTGAATAATACAAGTTGATGGATGCTTTTGGAGGCTGGGTTTTTCCCTCAATGAGGGTTTCCCAGGGTATATCTTGTGTCACATTTTATGGGTATGTTGTCTATTCTCTTGCATGTGGATTTTAATTCCATATTTATTTCAGATCTATTATGGGTTATGTGGAAATAGTTATATTCTTTATTGCCAAGTTTCCTAACACTAAACACATGCCTTATCCATCATTCTAGATGAGTGGATAAGAATGACAAGGTTGTAGACACCATTTGCTTAATTAGTGTGCTAACTCCTGTGTTGTAGACACCATGTGCATAAAAGTAGTGTGAACTCCTGTGTTGTCAACATGACAACTCACAAGAGTGCACATACTCCTAGGTGGCTAATAAATAAATAATAAAAAATATGCATTAACCTAAGTAAACTTAAGTAAGTTTAAATATTAAATACTTATTTACACCAACAAAAATAAACCTTATTACATTGAACATGAAGTTGAGGAATTTTATGACAGCAGCGGAGGTAGTTCTTGCCATGATGAGAATGAATGTTGTAATAATTATGATGTTTCAAATTGTTATACTAATGATTTTGATGTTGTAATTTCTTCATGTCATCCATGATAATCATAGCCAGGAGAAGATTTGTGAGGTTGCCTTCTTGAGCCCTAATGAAATTTTAGCTTTGGTGGCTCATGATTTTGAAAAGCATGTAAGTGTTTATAAGGATGCTCATATTTTCCCCATAACATTTTTTCATTCAATCAAGTCACTTCCCAAAGTTTGATATAGAAAGAGATATAGAATCTGAAAAATATTTTTCATATTTTGGAGGTGTATATGACAATACCTCAAATGTTTTTGCTAATGACAACTTGTTAGATGCAGAAGATGTTAGTGAAGGGAAATTTCACACTATTTAGATTTTTCTCATGTTGATGATATTACTGCAATATCTTTTGATGTTTCATGTGATGAAGAGGAAAAAAATGAAAGTTGTCAATCTGACTATGGATTTTCTTTATGTACTGATAAGTCTTGTAGTGATAAGTTCAAGGTCCATTCTGACATTTTTTTAGATGAAGAAAATGATTGTAATCAACATAGTTTAGATCAGCATTTTTAGAATAAGTTTTCATACTTGGTAACTAATCAGTTGTTTGAGTGTGAAGAGGTTTCAATGAAAGATAAATATGATTTGATGAGTAATGTGATTGCAAGTAAGCAGTGATCAGAATTCACATAATCTTCACATCTAGTTACATAAGATGAGTTGCAAAATTTTGACAGATGAAACTTTTTGAACAAAGTAGAATATGAATCATTTGTGTTTCTAGTTGATATCATGCAGCAGTCATATGTAGATGATGGTTTTTAAACTGATTCTAGATTACATTAGCATGTTGATCCTTATTTTCATAGTGAGCATGATGTATAAGTTAATGTTGATTTGTACATACATTATGAAAGTGAAGACGTAGATTTTTTTTTGCCAAATGAATTGATTCAGAGTGCTAATCTGATTGGTGAAACTAATGGGAGTTATAGTGTCAACTTACCTCATAAAATTTTAGATGAAAATCAGATCTATGATAGAGGTAAGAAGTTTTGATAAGTTTTGGTGGGCTGAGGCCATCATTTGTATAGTTTAGGAGTAGTTGTTTTTTCTTTCAATAAAGTTGTTTGAGAGAAGTTTTTGCTATCAAGTGCATCATATGCTTCTTCTAGAGATTTGAATCCTTGCCATGCCCGCAAGGGACATGTATCCCAAGACAGAGCCATTGTTGGGACTCAAACTTTAAGCCCTGATTTTGAGTACCTTTCTAAAAATCAAGCCTTATAAACATTTTTTAATACATGTGTACCCAGTCATCCTTTTGTGGCTTAAAAGGTATTTAATATTTCTAACACCTTGAATTTAGTAATTCCATGCATCCCATGAAGATAAATTGCTATTCCAAGTCATTTTGTGAAGTTCCATTTTGAGCAATGTCCAAATAGGAGGCCTAGTTTGCATTTGAATATCTCGCACCTAGTTATATTTCATGACTCGCCACTTTGGAAGTGTTAAGTATCCATATAAAAGAACCTATGTTATAGATTTCAATTCATTTTGACATGTTTTGACTAGGTTTTGAATCCCTCAAAGTTGGTTGTTTATTATTGTCATGCTGATGTAAATTGTTCAAAATTTAGGGAGGCTTGTTTGACCAGTTATAACTTTGACCCAATTGACTAAAATGAGAAAACCCCTTTTGCATTTCATTCTAAAAGTCAAATACTTGTTGTGTTTCTATTTTGAGCTTATGAAAAATCTGTTTGATTAGTTTTCGAATGTGATTCCATATGCAATTTGTAAAGTTTTACTGGTGTCATAAAGTGAAGATTGATCGGTAACCCTATTCAGGATGTCATAACTTTGAATCCATGAAAGATGAGATCAAATGGATTGTACCGTTGTGTTCTCCTCTAAAAATTATTTAAGTGTGCCAGTTCGCAAGTCTTGACAAATCTGTCTACACACTTTCCTAGGTCCATTTCGTTTGCAAAACTTACTTTTCTGCCACTATTTCCAGTTCTGCAAATCTGAGTAGCCCATTTTGGTCACTTGATAGATACACTTGGTTATTTTTCATGAGCCCAAATCCTAGATTTATATCTCTCCTCATGACAGTAAAACAATGCCTCAGTTTCCACACCCCCAAGTGTCAATTTGACCTATTTTCAAAGCCAAAATCGAATGCATTTTATGGTTTTTAGAATGTTTGCTTACAGGAAATTCTGAGAAGATGACTTTGATAGTTAGTGTCTTTTGACTACAAATTCTTCACAAGACGAGATTTGACAAGGTAAGAGAATGTGGAGTAGAGAGTCGGCATCATAGATCTCAAGACCCAATTATCTGTTCCAGTCAGTTTTTAAGGCTAGCCTATGAGCCTCTCAGTCAGGGAATCTCACTTTGTAGTTAAGAGGTGTAATGAGTTTCAATGACAAATTAGTGCTTGAATTTGAATCTAGTCAGTACAGGATGTTCGATAGGTCCATTTGAGATGTCAAGTGTTTGAATTCAAAAAAAATTAGCTGGACCCACTCTGGGGCTCGACTGTTTCCAAATTGATAACGTATATTATGAGTTTGAAGATGTCGAGAAGATGTTGCAATGATTTCAATTATTATAGTTTTTCATTGCATACAATATCACTACAAATTCAACGGAGATTAAAAAATCATTTTGAAGTGCTATTGATACTTTACAAATTCAGACACATGAAATGCTTTGTGAAATTGATGAGTTTCAACTAATGTTTTAGTGTGGCTTTATTTGGGAAAGGGATTTACAATAATCATAAGTTATTTCTTTCTTTGAGGATGATGTTGTATATTTCCTAAGCCTCATTTATAAAAGTCTCAGTCAATTGTGTCAAACAAAAGCCTTACAATTTGAAAAAGGGGAATTGTTATATGCTAAAGTCAAGAGTGAGTGATGCCAACCAAACATATAGATGTCGATGCATTATTAAAAGTAGCTACACGATCCCCATCATGCTGATTATAATCAAGATCTAAAGGCTCTGATCTTATTTATCCTTCAAAGTTCCTTCCAATGCTCATGCCTTTATATGAATCTAGTATATGGAAAGTTGTCAATTTTGGAGATGAAGAGACTTGTTGATGTAGTTATGGGATGAGGAAGCCTGCTAATGCACAATGCCAGGATGTAGTACCCGACAACCTTATGATCATTGAAAGGCAATGATATAGTAGTCAATTTCACTACTCCAAGCAAAGAAAGTAACGAAGGTCAACCTCCCCTCCCCTTTTTTGAGTAAGGTGAAGAGAATTGATTGAACTACAGACCAAGGAAAATTCCATGGAAAACATAGGATGTCAATAGAGTTAACACATGTATGCACTTTGTATTATTATCTTGTTTGATTTGTGCAATGGGCAGTTTAATATGGAGGTGGAAAATGTGTTTTGAGGTAGTGACACAAATAGGAGGAACTATAATGTGAAGACATCTTTCTCACTTAGAATGTGACTTCCTTCCTCCTCACATTTTTGAACAGGATGCATGTTATGAAAGGGCTTTAGTCTACCTCATGTGTCATCCAAGATGACCCTTTTTGTGTGGTGAATGCTTTTGAGTTTGGTGACAATGGTCATAGCAGTTGTTATAGCTAACAACGGGCTTTTAAATTTTCTCTCCAATTTCATGCACAAAACTCATCATTCCAAAGTCCTTTGATTTCAATGCACATCATTCGTTGGTGTGATGACTGGACATTGTTGGTAAACAGATTTGTCATGGTAGAATTGCCCAACGGAGTGTGTGGCAAACCGTTCACAACAGTTGGAGAGGCCCTTGATATCTGGCCTTCCTCTGCGTTTGGAGGGGCAACTCCCTCGTAAGATATAATTTTTAAAGGGGTTTTTCAATTAAAGGAATCTAAAACTTCAAATTTCAAGAGAAAGTCATTCAGGATGAATGCACCACACGTCTTCACAACCTTCTTCGATAAACAAAATCAATAATAGAGGTGCTCAAGAGCTACGCTTGAGAGCAACCAGTATTATTAAGCACATTCATAATCTTTCGTAAACACTCGCATAGCACCATGAGAATGTCTACTACAGCGTATAACAATTTGGATTTTAAAATAAGAAACCCAAAGAACATCTCATTTCATTTCCTTGCACCAAGAAAGCGGTAGAGATTTTTCAATTCAGAGATAAAAAGTGTACATACTTTCCAAAATTTATCCCTAGATCAAAATTTCAGCATAGTGTTCCCTTATTTTTCCAACCAAAAAGTCCTTTTACAAAGCAAATAGGTGTCCTTATATAGACATAAAGGTTAATAACTACCTCTTCGTGGTTAATAACCACCTCCAAAATACATAATTATGGAAGGTTAATTAACCTCAAGAAAATTAACTTATACAAAGAAGACATTCAAAAACAAAACTTTTAGCTAGAATTCCTAAGAATGTATACATATTCAATCACTGATTCTTCTAGCTACTAACTCTATCTACCCAGATACAATTGATCTATCCTGAAAAGCCCTGAAATGTGTAGCTTCCATGACAATCTCTGTAATCTTTAAACACAACTTGTTATAAGAGTATCTATAATAATCATCTTCTTTAGTCCTTCCAGTCTTTCAAAACCTGGTGCCTACCGCAACTGGGGACATCTGGTAATGACAAAGCTTTCCAGGCTTGTTAAAAACTCAATGCCTTGTATACTCTATAGCCTTAGGCAATTCCCAATAAAGACACTCCTCAACCTTTTCAAAGAGAAACTGACCCTCCACTTTGGGTATTCGTTAATGAAGGTTCTCTTCAATAGTTCAATAACTTTAATACTCTCCAGCTTTGGACAATACACAATCCAGATCCTTACCAATCCGTTCAAACTTTTAATAGCTAGCACATCTTTCAAGATTCGACAGTGATTAACAATGATCTTCTTCAAACAACTGGCGTGCCCAATATTTGGCAACTCTATCAAACTGCTACCATAAATCAGTGCATTCTTGTACAGGAGTTCTGTGAATAATAGAACAAACATGCTCCTTGAATGCCAGTAGATCCCAATGTGGAGGTTCTCCATCAACAGTCGGATGCCATGAATCCATCTCAATGATTTTGCCTTCTAGTCCTCTCTGCCCTCCAATCACAATCAGTTCATTTCCACATGCCTTAAATGTGAGACCCCAACCGTTTGTTGAATTTGCTCTCATAGGCAATCCTCCCAACACTTTCCATGAATTGGTTTCCTTATTATATTTTTCTATTTCATTCTTTGAATATTCTATAGCATAAAGCTGATCATTCACTACCGCAACCAAGGGTGGTGCATGGGTAGCTCCGTTGCCTCCGGGATACATATCTGGAATCCTCTGCCATGTTCTTGTTTCAAGATTATATTCTTCTTCACAAGTCAAAGACTCTGTATTACTTATCATGCCGCCGATGACATAGAACTTGCCATCCATGAAAAACCCTGAGCAGATCTTTCGAGTTTTAATATCATATCTGCTGCTCACCAAAAATGCACTTGGTTCTTCAACGTATCCTTCCCTTGCGCACGTGGACATGAGCATAGACTCCTCTGTATCGCTCAAGCACTCATGCGTAAGGTTGGCTGGCGGCGTAATTGTTTGATTAATCACATTAACCAATATACATTTGAACTTGGGCCATGTTATGGTCCCATATGGCTTACAAAATTCGGAAGCATCTCCCTCTGTGAAGAAAAACCGCTGCTGAAAACAACCCCAATAAAAGTAGAATCGTGGGTTGGCAAAGCATCGAGTGAGGTAGTGTGAAGTTGTTTGATAAACGCTCGTATCCTGCACTACACTCTTTATTTCCTTATCATTACGACACCCTCTACACCAGCATTTGCTACAGCTGCATATGCATAGGTCTGAATTGTTTGCATTCCAATGTTCTATCCGGCTGTTGCATTATTAACAATGTTGCATGTATCACCTTACCAGGTTAATAACTACCTTATAGAGGTTAATGAAAACATATTCTTGGTAGCTCTCATTAACCTTTTGAGAGGTTAGGTTAGGAAAAATGTGTTTTCGAACACTATCATTAACCTATTGGAGAGGTTAAGAAAAACGTATTTTGGCTGGTTAACATTAACCTTTTATTTGGAGGTTAAGAAAAACACGTTTTTGGTGGCTAACATTAACCTTTTGAGAAGTTAAAGGTTAAGAAATACGTGTTTGGGCGGCGATCATTAACCTTTTATAACTTGAGGCTCAAAAGTTGGATTTCAATGATCTCAAGTGTTGTGCGGAACCGCTAACGAGCCGGGGACATGGAGGCTTAAAGACTCGCAAATTTCACAGATAGAATGATCAATTTAAGGCTTAAAACAAGGCAAGTTTTAAATATTAACCATGGCTCGTAGAATTGAAACAAATTCTATAGTCGGGCAACAGACATACACCATGCTTTTGCCCATTCACTTGCTTACAAATTTTTCCTTTCACAAGGCGTGGTTCTTACATGTGTTGTGATTTCTTGTTTTAATCCAAATTGCAAAAACAAGACATTTTGGAGGCATTGCCTCTTCACGCCATTTTGACCAAATGGAACACTTCAAGTTGGGCTAAGAAATTGAGTTTCTTGTTGTCATGGGATCCATCAAATGAAAGCAGGGTTGAAGCTAGCTTCAAATAGAATCTTAGATTACACGCATTGTTGAGAATATAATTCAATTGTTTTTGTCCCACATTGGTCTTGTGGCAACTTCTTTGTATCTTTAAATATCAAACCACTCAACTCATAAGTGTCTTAAAGACATGTGGTTTTTGGAAGGAATACTCGCATAGTGGGACTTGACCAACTTAGTAATGATGAGGCAAATTTTGACCAAAATGTGTTGGACAAGATGCTAACTTGGTAACCTAAGAACCAATTGTAGAATGACATGTGGCAAAGGCTTCCAGACTTGGCATGATTCTCAAGATGATGACATGGCAGAAAGTAATACATGTTGCAACATCGCTATGTTTTGATGATGTGGCAATGTGATGAGGTGTCATGCGAGATAATGACCGATGACATGGATGAATGACTTGGCACTACTAACTGGGCAATGATGTGGTAGGAGGTGCCACATATTGCGATGTCGCTATATCGCGATGATGTGGCACCATGCTAAGTAGGATGGTGACCAGTGACATGTTTGGCACATGGCAGTACAGGGACCAATAGGACAGTGATATGTGGTGCCTTGGTTGCAAGTGTCAGATGACTGTGCAGAAATCAGGCAAATCTAGCAATGACATGTGTCACAAGAAAGTTAAAGCTTGTTGACTTGAATTGGTAATGGAGGGGGAAAAATAGAATTTAGAAATTAATATTTTTATCACTTCTTTTGATTTTGAATGTGCAGGAATTCTTTTAAATTCAAAGGGATATATCCTAAAGTTTCAACTTTAGGAAATTTTAATTTTTTTGCATAAAGTTTAAAGGAAAATGCAGTCATAGAGCTATGCTAGGGACCTAAAATTTAAATTGAGATTCTTGGCATTTCTTGTAGGCAAATATAGAAATATTATATATCGTTGGAATTGAGAAAGAACAAACTTTCTATTTTTGGAGTTTGTTTTTGCATAGGAAGCCATTGGTTCAAGTTATGCGAGGATTTGTCTTAGGTGTCCATTTTTCAGTTTCATTCAATTGGGGCAGTTCAAATTTGATTTCTAGAGAAATGGTGAACTGAATGAACATAAGAGGTAGTATGAATGTAGTTAGGGGCAAATTTTGTTACCTCCAAGTTAGTTGAATCAAGGTATTATCAGCATTTCAGATGCATTTCGGATATTTTGGCAACACAAGGGTTTTCATCATTGAATAAGAGATCATTTAAGTTTGTTACATATCAATGATGAGAGATAATTCATATCAGATTGTAGTTATAGAGAGATGAGAGATGTTTTACAATAGCAAGGAAATGAAGATTAAGTGGACACATGTCACTTCCAGATCAGATCTGAGATTTCATTCCTTTCCTATAGATCTTTCTCTTTCTAATTCATTGTAAGGGTTGGTAGTTCTCATTGTGAGACCAAGAGTTCTAGTTTTGATGCATTTTTATCATTGTAATACCACATTCTTCAACATATCTCTCTTATATGAATAGCAATAGTTAAGCTAATATAGATAGTTCTAATCTATTTGGTGGTTTTATGAATTGTTTACATGCATCTTGAATGCATAGTTTCAAAGAAATGAATACAAATGAGCAAGAATCTTCTTAGTTTCATTCTGATTCTCGTCTCCTATCTCTATAATCTGCAATGTTTTGAAGTTTAGGAACAAAGAACTTAGACCCATTTGCATCCCTGTAAGGTTGTATGTCTGATATGTTTTGATATTGGAACAAAGAGCCAAGTAAATGCTTAATGTATTTGATAGGTTTGTTGGTTATTTGAGAAGGATATTTCATGAGAATGAGGTCTTTGTGAACACTGATAGCTGATTCATAAAGTGATAAGATAGATCTGATATCTTGATGTATGGAATACGTCAATGGTATCATAGATGTATGTGTGTGATTCGTGGAATTGCCCAATAGATAAAGCATTGCTCAACTACAGGATCAGCTTGTTCTTATTGCTGCATATTTGGGGGTTCGTTGAAATCAACGATTATAATCATCCATTTCCCTTTTCATTTAAGAGTTGAAAGGATGCCCTCACTTAACTTATCAGTTTCTTCTATCATGTCATTAGTTCTTTCATGTCTAGGATCTTTGCATAAGTGTTAGAAGATTAAGGTTTTTATCTTCTTTGTTAGATTCAAGTGTATGTTTTAGCACCGGTACCATATAAATGAATCTGAGGAACACCTGCCTAGGTTTTGCAGAGACTGAAGTAGAAGAAGGTTCTAGCCTTATAGTTGGCCTGGTGTCTAAAAGGGTATGTTAAAGATGGGAAGTAGCTGCCCCTAGATGTATTATATTCTCATCAGGGTAATTTGAAATCATGACATTTAAAAACATCAATAGTAGCTTCTTGAATCCATCTCTTATCATCATTCTACTTCATGTTCAATTATTGGTCTATGATCTTCAGTAAGGAACTTCTGATCAACCTTATATACTCCTCTTCCTACTCCTTGATCATCTCCTCGATGCTCCTTCCATCCTCTATGTGCTCCTCCCTTCATACCTCGCACACTATCTTTGGTGACTTGATTCAATATTAATCTAGAATAATTCTTGTTTAGTGATTGCATTTTTTAAATTAATGTTAGATTAATTAATGTAATTTGATTTAATTAATTACTCTCTCTTTGCTCAATATATGTATTGAGTGATGTCAAAACATGATCTCTTCTCGTAGCTATAGTTCCATAATAATCACTTGATGCAAGAGCATCCTGGGTTGCCTTGTAATCCTACACTTTTGTTCATTCTATCAGTTGCTGCCAAGTTCTTAGTGGATGTTGAGCGTTTAGTTGATGCAGAGTGATTTTTTGGTTGTCGAGTTATTCCTTTAGTTTTCGAGTGATTCCTTTGGTTGTCGAGTTCCTTTAGATGCCAAGTCATTCCTTTGGTTGTCGAACGTTGGAGGATGTCGAGTTCATAGTTGAGGCTGAATGATTCTTGTGGTTGCTGAGTGTTTGTTCGGATGTCAAGTGCCAGTGTATTGTGAAGCTTTTGTTTGTTGAGTTATCTATGGCTAGTTCGTATTTGGGCTGACCTTGCTTGTATTTAATTTATGTAGTTAATAAATGTTGTGAGTCGACTTGTGGCTTTCCTATGTTTTAGAATCTTTTGTAAGCCATTTTGGCAAGTATTTAAGGAAGTCTACGATTGAGTTTAGAGGGGTAGAACTTAGAACTTAGAGGATTAGAAGGGATATGAGTTAGGAATGAGAACTTGAAGTTGGATCGTGAATCTATAAGTTACATATTGTAATTGGTCGTAACCCAAAAGGCCTTATAGCTAGACATGTATGTTGATTATCTGATGAATCAATGATAGTGTTCTCTCTTCTCCCTCCTTTGGATGTTCTTTGTGTTGGTGTTCTGTTGTTAACTCTTGCAAGGTGGTTTGGATAGTTGGGTGTGCCATTGGCCCTAGTTATTTTTGTTTCCTTCCTTGTGTCATCACTAGCCAAGTTCCCTTGCTTCAAGGAGCTTAACACCTTACCACCAAGTCGTGCTTAGGCTCGCTAGGTATACGATACTCTTAACTACAAGATGACTCTAAGGCACTAATCTCATTGATTACACATAATAATGGAATAAACATCATGATCAAATACCCTTTCCAAATACTAGATTTATAGTATTTGTTATTTAAAATTATTTCTACTTATGCCTACGAATTTCAAACATGTAACTCGTGTAATTGCATTTCCTTTCTTTTTTTAATATATAACTTTTATAACTAATATAATTATTTATATTATAAATCACTTTTTATTTTATAATTTACCATCCAATTTAAATGCTTTGATTGATACAAGATTTCATCTCAATTTTTATCTCTTAAAATAAATATTCATTTTAAATTATAACTCTATTCTATATGATAATATATAGAATTAAATATACTATGAGAGAAAGACTTAGCCCACCAACTATCACAAAGTTTTACCTAACCTTAAATTGTAGGCATTAAACTAGCTAAATCTTATGTGTTGTCAGTTATATTTTATAGCTGAGTACACGTTTGGAATTTATCTAGGTCTAACTAAAGCTAATGTAAGACAATCTTTCATGAAGCTTGAAAATGGTTGGAACATTTAAGCTTTAGATATACCCTTATTGTTTTTGTCAAGGTGATAGTTGGTAATAGACGAATAAATAGTGTTAGGTTTGAAAACAATTGTTTATTTATATTGGAAATAGATGCGTTGAATGATATTCTAATTCTCCAACGGTCCTCTAATATGAACAGAATCGCAGACATTGACAAAACAATGGTAAAATTACATAAAGAGATCTCTCCGTTTTCTGCAAGAATCATTTATAAAAATTTCTCACTTATTATAATTTTTTAAGTTTGCTTTAATTGGGAGAGGAGATATATTTTTATTAGTATAAATAAATTTGGTTTATAATTCGAGTTGGATTTGGGCTGGTTTTTATTCATCCACTTTGGAGTTCAATTAGTTTTTTAATTAATATATTTAATTAGTATATCTATTTTTAAAGAATATGTTGAAAGTTATTAGTTCATTTAAATATTATTATTATAATATTGAAATATGTTTACATTGTTATATTTTAAATAATTATTTTCTTATATTGTTATATTTTGAATTGATTTTTATTTTTTAATTATTAAATTCTTTATAAAAGTTTTAAAAAGGTCTATCACTAGTATAGATATCTTAAATAAATCTAAAGAAATGTCGATAAAAGGTAACATAACACGCTCACACCATCCCACTCCCCCATTCTGCTATTGTAGAATGCCCATCAGCATTAATAATTGTAGAATGCCCATATCATTGTATTTGAAAATAAAATAAAGGACATCTTCTTTATTCTTCTCTCTACATCAACATATTAATCTTATAATTAAAAATTATATATATTAAGTTCGTTAAAAATTGGCACGTGGACTATTGCATATTCTAAATTTATGACTTATGCAATAACAGATTTGTTGATAAAAATATAATGCAAATAAACATAAAAAAAATTAATTGAATCAATGTAAAGGTATTTCTCCACTAATAAAAATAGGTTTTGGCCCGTTACTCATGAAGTCATTTTCAATACCTATTCTATAATAATAAATATACAAGTATATATTGAAATTCAACATTGTTTGACACTAATATGTAAAATGACATTAAAATTATTTAAATAAATATTTGTAATAAAATAAGATTCATAAAATTTAAAGATACAATTAAATAAAATTTAAAGACTTTATTATATAACAAATTTTAGTCTTTAATAATTCATAATTTATAATTTATAAGTTTTTTTTTTTTAACTTTACTTTGTGATGTGTATCAGAAAATATGAGCATAGGAAAAGTAGCTAGAATAATTTAAGAAAAATTAGTGCATGTTTCTCTCTTTGTATCCAATAAAATCATTAACATATTTATAAGATTTTTAAATCTGATTTAATAGGGAACAATCCAAAAAACAATTCTATTAAAATTAGGTGTTCTTGACAATTTGATACATATCTCTATTTTAATAATCTATTTAACAAATCATATGAAATAGTTATATTATGTTGTTTCTAACACTTTTTTAAATCTATTTCTAACACCTATGTGAACACTAATTCCCAACAACCTCCCACTTTAATGTGAACATCTAGGTGAAAGTGCATTAAAATACTTGATCAAACCATGTGATAGCTCACTAAAAGTATAAGGCACAATTAGTTGAAGATGAACTAGCCTCGCTATGCTTATTGTATATCCATCTATAGAGGGACTAGCACTTTATCTAGTGACACCAACATCAAGATTATGAATTGTGTAATTTTCCCTTTTAGCAAGATCTAATTCTAATGTTGCTATACTTATTTTAATTATTAAAATAATATGGTAATATTAAACAATTTATTTAAAGAAAAAAGTATAAACGCTTCCTTCTAACCAAAAATATAAGAATAACAACATACATCAATATTAATGAATAAACATTATTCAATAAATTTAATCATTGAACATTATGAATTACATGTGTAACATATAATTGGATACATATATGTTAGTGAGAAGTAAGTTATTCTTACATGCATGCACCCACAAAAGATTAATGTAGATCTCAACTTTTCCAAGCAAGGAAGCACTATAGAAGAACATGGATCTTACACATACCTTCGTAGTATGAAACACATCTCACTACATAAAAACTAAAAAACCCTAGCCAAGACACTCCAAGTTGTACAATGTACTTTGAGTTGGACAAACATGGTGTGGGTTCCAATGTCCAAAGCCCAACCAAGACCTTAAATATTCACTTTGTGCACTACCTAGACAAATTATTTTCCTTCTTTGTTTTTTTCTTTTCGTTTTGTGTTGTATCTCTCCTCTATTAATCCACATATAAATCATTGTTCATGGGTGGTCACAAATGGTACACCCTTTCATAACAAATATAGTATGTCTTGATTAATTTTATTTATTTTTTACTTTCATTAGAATTAGTTTTCTCTTGGGAAAAGTTCTTGTGACAAATAAGGACATACACTTGTGCTCATGTAATAATTATGATTGGGGACACCACATCCAATCATAAACATAAACTCCTATGATTGGGAACAAACACTTCCAATCATTGCCATCACACATGAATGGGGATAGACACATACATTAACCTACACCATGTACATTAGGAATGGGGACAAGCACATCCATTCAAAAATAACCAACAATGGTAATTGGGAACAAACACATCAAATTGCTTCCATTAAAAACAAGTCTCATGTTGTTGTATGTGTAACCACCAATACCATTATAGATCATATTGCCACTTTGATCACAATGATATGAGATGGTTGTTGATACCACCTCGAAAAAAATCTTGGCTTTAATCTTTTTGGAAAGAGTAATTTTGTCACTAATATAACTTACAACGTTGTCACTAGTGATTGACGAGAAGTCTTTGAATGTCCTCCAACATCCTATGCAAATATACTTTAGTTTATTTGATTTAGAGAACATAGCTCTCCTCGTTGTCTCTGTATTGAGGATCTTCAATAACTACCCTATGAAGGTACTCTTCTTCATCATTTATGTATAATATCTTATTTGTATTTATCTTTCCATCAAGGACATCCTTGGCTTGTTGAGTCTCTGTTCTTCTTACGATATTAGCACAAAAATAATTCTTGAAGTAACGATTTTTCTTTTATGTAGAAGAACTAGATATGGATGAACAGTTAGGCTTATTTTATCTATACATTGCAATTTCCTATATAGTTTATTCACTAATTTTAGTTCTTTTATTCATTACAATGGATTTTATTTCTCCTAAGGTAGGATCTAATTCATTTGATGTGAAAACAACAACTCTATAATTTAGAGGCGTGTTATTTAACAAAATAACCTTTGAATTATCATCAACTGCTTTAGAATCTATTACGGTTAATTGATTCAATAGAAAGAAAAACTTATTGATATTTAGGCAAAGTTGTTACCTTTCATCACTTTTAGCCTAAATAACTTCTATTTTAAACCCATCTTTGCACTTGATTCTTCTTATCCAAACAATGCATTCAAATTGTTTCATATTCGAGTGAGATATTTGATAACACAATTCAATAGAGGTATACATCTAAAAGTGAAAGATCGATCAAAGCTAATGTTTTACAATCCTTGATAGTCTACTTTGTGTTTTCATTGACGTTAGTTGGCCTTATTGTTACTCCACTTACTATATTCCACTATTCCTTTTCAATAAGATTCAACTATAATTTGATTATTCATGTATGAAATTCTAAACCCTCAAATGTTTTGATCAAATACATTTTTTTTTTCCATTTTAAATAATAATAATTTGACTTCCCATCTAGATCTAAATAATATTAAAGGTATTAGATTCCACCTATAACGCACCTTAGCCAATACAAATTTGACAAATCAAATTTAGATTTTTAACGCAACTTGAATCTGTCATACATAGACATACTAAAATGATAATAGTTAGATAATAAAAATCTATCATTATTAAACTGCTAAAATAACTTAAATGCTAAAAACCATTGTAGCCAACAATGGTGAAAATACCTTTTAAAAAGTTCATTTGGTTTAGCTACCCATTTTTCATAACAATTTCTTTCACCACTTCAATGCATATATTATATACTCCCCTTTAACAAGAGAAGGAATGAGTCCAAGTTACTTCCTTTGCAAGTTGCAATGACAGATGCAACGCTTACTAGGAATAAACATTGAGTAGATAAAGGGATTTCTCTTTATTTCCAATCGTCACCAAGTAGAAATTTTGCATGCCCCTTGCAATGTCCTTCCTCTAGTTAATCCTTGTACTCAAGATTCTAAACAAATTGTTTCGTGCTATTGTTGTCAACACTAGAATTTTTTGAATCTTCTTCAAAATTGACTTCTTTGTCCATTGATGCTTGAATTAGAGACCAAATTGCAACCTCAAACAATGGCTTTGGAGGTTTATGTGTGATTTGGATGCCATAATTATGATTAAAATGCAAGACTCATTGTATGCCTTTTTCACTCTGAAGTTGCAATTCTAAAATGAGGACTTTTGATACCTTTATATGTAAATATGTATTTATAAATTGGAATCAGACCATATAAAAAATCAATTTCTTGACAAAGACACCCTTGGCTCTTCTAAAGTGGATCTAACTACTCTGCTAGTGCACCCCTTTCTATTGTTTTACAAATCAATAATTTCTTCAAGGTACAGTTTGGTTAATAGATAAACTCAAAACTATTTCTTAAGCTTCCCAAAAATCTTACATGGGACAATAGGAAAGTAATGGTAATTTAGCAGTCTTGGAATTTCACTTATAGTTATGTGCTTGAAACAATATATGAGTCAATCTCAACTACAAACTCATAGCCCATAGCCCAAGACTTGCCAATTGCTTTGATACACCAAAAAAAGTTTGAATAATTAGAAAAAAAATAGTGTACACTTTTCTCTCTATATTTCTCAATAAAATAATATATAGACTTAGGTATTATTTTATAAGGAGCAACACTGATAAATTTTCAACTAATATTGAGTTTTTTTTAAAACTCGCTAGGTACTTCTATTGTAATAACTTGTTTAATAACTAGTTAGCATAATAGTATTAAGTTTCTTCTCAACAACTAATATTATGGCACTTATTTAAATCAACATAAACTATGATTAACAAAATCCTTCTTTGAAACTCTTGCCTAAAAAAATTTTAATTCAACCTATACATGTGTTTTCATAGGGGAGTGCTCTACCCCCCATTGCTTGACCCTCTTCCTAACATGGGAGAAGAGCTCTTTAGAACCATTTCAATGAACTCCTTGTCTTTGCATGGAGATTTTTTTGAATGTTCAAGATCCCCAAATGGCATTTCTCGGGATCCCTTGGGCAATCATGAGGGTAAGAAGCAATGGGTGAGCCCCATAATATTACTACAAATTTATGTCAATCAATGGGACCAACAAGAATGAAACCTACAATATCATGTTAGGATATGTTAGAATGGAGAAAGGACCATAAACTTGGCTATTAGACATAGTATGGATAAGATTGTCTCTTCTATGAGAAATAGCGGCTAGATGGGAATTAAAGGGTAGTTCTCTACTACTGTTATGCTTGACAACCTTTTCTTTTTCAATTGTATAGCAAAAGAGGGCTTGATAAAGACTCTATCTAGTTCCTAGGTGTATGTGAAGCATCATTTGGCTCTATGTAGATGAAATTCAAGTTTTGACATAATGATTGGTCTCAATTGGATGACTTACTTTTGAATTTGTATGTCTAGTCTTCCACTTGAAATATGGATGAGCATAGCTTGGATAGGTGGGAAACACCTTTGGGCACTATGTATACTCTAATGCAATGACTCAAGTAGGATTCATGTTAGTTGTTACCCACTTCTATATTAATGTTGCAATTAATAAGACTCTTCCTTAATTTACTTCCTTTCAATCCAAATAGGGAAAGTGGACTTAAGCTTTAGTTTATGAAAATACAATTGCTTATTGCCAAGTCATGTTATTAATAATTGCAAAGCTTCTGTGGAAAATGAATCTAAGTTGAAGAATATAACCTCCTCCCCTTCATCCATTGTTGAGGCTTGAGAAGAGGTAGGAGACTCCTTAGGGGTTGAAGGTTATCCCTTTATAGATAGCCTATAAAAGGTACCAAATTGTTCCACTATGCTTGAGCCCACTTCAGCTCAATAGTGTTGAGTTATTGTGACTAATCAACCAAGTATTGTGCACTTTTCAAGAAGGCACTGGGTTCAGGGTTTAAAATATTTAGAGTTTTTTTTTTTTTTTTTTTTTATGTAGGAGTGATTAACTCGTCAAGCATTTCCCTAGGTTGATTTGTCAAGTATGTTTAGAGTTAACTTGCTAAGCCAAACCAAGTCATGTAACATTGGCTTAGGATTAGGGTTTTAATAATCTCATATTTTCACAATGCATTGCTAATGATGATGTTGCTTCTAGATTTGATTGTGTATTTTTTTTATCATCAACGTTTTGGATCACACTCTGTGATCCATCATCAGGATGAGAGTTTTAAAAGATTTGAAACAAAGTTCCCTCCCATGAAGGGTATCAATTAATAATATCAAATTTCCACAATCATCCTGATGATGGATCACAGAGTGTGATCCGAAACGTTGATGATAAAAAAAATACACAATCAAATCTAGAAGCAACATCATCATTAGGGTTTTTCTAAAGAAAATGTATAGCTTCTTACAGTAGTATTGAGTTGTAGGGGATATTGCAGATTGTAATATGTTGAAGTTACTGAATAATAATATTGGACTCCTACTTTGGTGTGTATATTCTAAGATTGAGTGAACCAAGTTAAATATTTGTGTCTTCTTTTCGTCTGTATCTATTTTTTTCCTTTATGTTATTAGTTATACTTGCATGTAACTATTTTTTTGTCTAATAATCATAACAAGTGGTATCAAAGCCAAGTTGTTAAGTTATCATCTACATGAAGGTCTTGTGGTTGAGTGGGAATAATGGCAGGCAAGGGTAAGGTGAAGGTTGATAAGTTTAATAGGAAGAACGTTTAGTTATAGAAAATGCAAATGGAAGACTATCTTTATCAAAAAGATTTATGGAAGTCATTGCAAGGAAAATTCAAGAAAGGCCCAAATTTGTCAAATGATGACTGAAATATTTTGGATAGAAAGACACTTGGAATTTGGTTATGCCTAGCACATTCAATGGTATTTAATATTTACAAAAGCAAAAATAATTGAAGATTTCATGCAAACCATAAGGAAGTTTTGTGAAAAGCCTTCCACTTCAATAAGGTATTTCTCACCTAGCATTTATTTAATATGAAGATAGTAGAAGGTGGGTCTATTGCTGATCATTTAAATGAGTTTAAAACAGTTTCCAAACAATCATCTTTTGTAAATGTCAATTTTGATAAAGTTGGGCCTCTTTTAATTATGTGTTATTTTCCTGAAAGATGGATTGACTTGGTAATGATTGTTAGTAACTATGTTTCAGGTCCAAATACCTTAAACTTTGATGATGATGTTATTATGTATTATTTTGTGTGAAAAAATTCCTAGGAATATCTCAGGCGAATCTACATCAAGCAATATTTTGATTGCAAAAAGTAGGGGTAGAATGACAAAGAAAGAAAATAAATCTAGAAATTATGATAAATTAAGAGAAAAAACAAAGGGAAAGATGTGTCAATCTAGAGGACCAAGTGATTGCTACAACTATGGGAAATCGAGTCATATAAAGAAAGATTGTTGGTCGCTAAAGAATAATGAAGGAGATATAAAAGAAGGAAACAAGGAGGCAAATATGGTAAGTAATAAGCCTAAATAGGATGCTTTGCTTCTTTCCCTAGAAAATGTACTTTATTCATGATTTTTAGATTCAAGAGCTTAATTTCATGCTACACCCTATAGAAATTGTTCTATTGATTATGTCCATGGGCATTTTGGGCTAGTCTATTTGGGAGATAATGAACTCTATTAGATTGTTTGAAATGGAAGAATTATGATTAAGTTACAGAATGTGAATCATTGGCTACTAGAAGAGGAAAGGTTCCAAGGTTGAGTAGGAATTTAATATCAACATGGCAACTAGGTGATGAAGTGAAGGATTTGAGCAATATGCAAAAAAAATCCACAAAGCCCTCGAATACCTACATGTAAAAACATGTCACAGAGAAGAAAAAGAAAAAAGGAGGAAAGGGTTTTCTCTAAAAAATATGCAAATGTATTCTCAGAAAAAGAAAAGATAAATGATAATTACAAACGATCTATCCTCATAAAAGGAGATCAAAACCCAAAAAGGGTAACCTAAAAGATAAATGCTATTTAATAATTACTAAATGATTATTAAATGAGAATGCAAAAGTGCATAAAGAAAAATCTTAAGAAGGGAGAAAATTTAATTTAATTAATGAAATTAAATTAACCTTCTTCTTTTTTAACACCCCCCCTTAAGATAAGCAACAATGTAGAAAGAGCAAGGAAACTACAATGCAATGCTGAAAGAAAACTTGGGTCCCAGCAACAAGGCCTGATAAGGTACCCAATCACAACTAAATCTCTATGAAATGGAGAAATAGAGAAAACCCAGCGAGAAAAACTCTACTCCAAAAAGTGATAGCTGAAAACCTAGTGAAGGACTACAGAAGCCTCAAACCAGAGGAATGTTCCAGAAAATGGGAACAAAGAGTGATCATGTAAAAACATTAGCAAAGCATGAAGAAGTTGCAAACTCTATCAAAAAAGAAACTATTGATCAATAGAACCTCCTCTGAAATAGAACCTGGCTAGGTAGAGAAGACTATAATCTGCATCAAATTAGGAGGCACATAGAGGCAAACAATTAAACTCGAAGATACTAATGGCATGAAACACCAAAGCTTGAAGAGCAGATCAATCGAACCCAAGAAGCATGAGAAACAACAGAAGAACCCCCCTAATGCAGACAAAGGTGAGGTGATAGGCAACTGAGAAAGTGGGCCAATAACTCCTGCAAAATAGAAAGAACCAAGAATATCAAGAGCGAGGAAGAGGTACAGAAACCTATAAAGGCATGTGTCATTAACACATCGTGGGGTTAATGTCGTGGAAGGGACACTCACTAGGCAAAGGAAGATTGCACTAAAAGGCAAACAACTATTCCCCCATAGCACTTTATAATGTAGTGTGAGTACAATAAGTCACAATGATGAGCAAGATCCTAAAAATGCATAGAGTGGCACTTTATCTCAGTGTGTTTGCATAAACATGCTTACAAATGATATCAATAATGATTAGAAAGGGAAAAGAACTATTATAATAGATAGTACAGCCTAAAAGAAGAAATCCTATGCCATGAAAATGATCCCCGGACCTAAAACACCCAAGATATCCACCATAGTGAAATAAAGAAAAAACCATAATAAAAAGAGATTGGAGCAAAATTTGGAAGACAAACCAACATTTCTGGAAAGAGAACTGAACAAGCTTTCCAAAAATATAATGTTTTTGAAAAATGGAGTTGGGATGCTCAAGATATGCCCTTTGGAGTGAAAAATAGAACACCTAAATTTGATTGCCCAAACAGGCAACCAAACTACATCAAAACTAGAAACTTCCTACACCATTGTCTTCATCTCAGAACTATCTTTTCAACACTTCTTTTGGAATGAAAAAATACACCCATATGCTTGAGATATTGCAAAAAAATGACAGGTCCCCTTGAACTGCAAGAAATTGGTTGTAATAAAAATTTAAAAAATAACAAAACAACCACTCAAAGTGGCGGTGGTGGGGTGGAGGGCCAAAGCCACTGGCGAAGCCGCTGTGGAGCTGCTAAGTGGTGACTACTAGTGGAGACCACTGCAATGTCGCTGCAGTTATGTAACTGTAAAGATATTTAAAATCATTTTTTAAAAAAAATTTGTGATTTTTGAAAAAATGGCTCAAAGTGCATGCAGGCGGTTGTACGCAAAAAATAATTGCCTCCCGATCAACATTGTCCAAAATGGACAAACTTTATATGGAAATAGGGGTTTTGACACCTTCTAAATCCAACCGTGAGGTCGGTTTGGCCTCAAAGTGCTCTAAATTTCAAAGACCCCCCTTGTTTTCACAAAAAATACTTGAAAAACTCCAAATCTATTTTGTCAAACCCTCATTCTCCTTTTTCTCCAAATATTGAACAAGCTACAACAGATCTGACTCTGATACCATGAAAGATTTGAGCAATACGCAAAAAAAATCCATGAAGCCCTTAAATACATACATGTAAAAACATGTCACAGAGAAAAAAAAGACAAGAGGAGGCAAGGGTTTGCTCTAAAAAATATGCAAATGTATTTTCAAAAAAAGAAAAGATAAATGATAATTACAAATGATCTATACTTTAGAAGGAGATTGAAACTCGAAAAGGGTAACCTAAAAGGTAAATGCTATTTAATAATTATTAAATGAGAATGCAAAAGTGCATAAAACAAAATGTTAAGAAGGGAGAAAAGGTAATTTAATTAATGAAATTAAATTAACCTTTTTCTCTAATAGGTTGCATTGTTACATTTAATGATAAAATTTGGAAGGTCTCAAAAGGCTCCTTAGTAGTAGAAAAAGGTGTGAAAGCAGGCATCTTATATATTTATACAAGTCATATTATTCCTTCTATTTTAATTATTTAAGAGAAAAATCAATGTTCAGGAAGAATTGTTACAGTTGAATAGGAAAAACATCAAAATGATTGTAGATTTTGAAACAACACTATGACACAACAGAAGTTGGCACATAAGTGAAAAAAGTATGAAATTACTTCATTCAAATACATTTTTACCTTATCTAAAATATGTGAATATGGATTTCTGTGAAAGTTGTGTATGGAAAGCAAAAGAGAGTTAGTTTTCTAAAGATTGTGAAACAAAAAAAAAATGAGAAATTAGAGCTTCTAAACACAAGATGTATGGGGACCAACTTAGGTATCTTCCCTTAGTGGCTCTTTGTGTTATGTTACATTCAGTGATGATGCAACTTGAAAAGTATGGATTTATTTCCTTAAACGGATTCTAATGTATTTGAAATTTTGTTAAAAATGGAAAATCTTGGTTGAAAATAAGACTTGTAAAAGATTAAAATGCCCTAGATATGATAATGGTGGTGAGTATTGAAGAAAAGGTTTTGAAGGTTATTTTTCTACTAATAGCATTCAAAGACATAAAATTATTTCAAGGACTCCAAAAGAAAATGGAATAGTTGAATGCATGAGCACAACAAGAATGGAGTGTGCAAGAAATATATAGTTGCATGTTGGGATGCAGTTAAAAATGTGGACAAAGGTTGTAAACATCATTATTTATTTATTTAATAAATGTCTCTCTACTCATTTGGGTTGTGGTATTCCATAAGAAGTATGGACAAGAAAGAAGGTGAGTTATTTTTTTCTCAAAACATTCGGTTGTGAAGACTTTGCATATTTAGGCTCTGAAAATAGGACCAAGCTAGAATTTAAGTTAAAGAAATATATATTTGTTGAATATGCCATTGATGAATTTGGATATAGACTTTTGAATTTTGGAAATAAAATCATATTAGAAAAAAAGATGTTATATTCAATGAGTAAGTGTTGTACAAAGATATATTGCAGCAGCATGAGAAGAAAGGAAATGATTATGTAGTGTTGGATGATACTCCAAAGATGATGTTCAAGTGGTCTCTCGTGCTCTGCAACAATAGAAACAACAACTACCACAAAATTCAATGAATGTTAGATGATAAAAAAAGGCTAAGTGGACCTCCTGAAAGATTCTCTCCCTCTTTGTACTTTATTTTATTAACAGGTGCTGGTAAAGTAGAAGGATATGTTGAAGCTATGCAGATATATACAAAGATTTAATAGGAGTTTGCAATGACAAAAGAAATGGACTCCTTGTTGGAAAATCAAACTTGGGCATTATGTAAATTACCTACAAATAAAAAGATTTTATAAAATAAATGAGTTTATAGGCTAAAGGAGGATGGAGGTAAGAAAATATTTAAAACCAAGTTAGTTGTAAAAGGATTTGGATAGTAAAAAGGTATTGATTTTGATGAGATTTGTTTTTCCAATTGTCAAAATAACTTCTATTCGTACTATTTTAAGTATTGTGGCTACTAAAGATTTGCATCTAGAACAACTTGATATTAAAGAAACTATTCTGCATGATGAATTTGAATAAGAAATATTTATGAAATAACCACAAGAATTTAAGGTCAAAGACGAGGAGAATTTAGTTTGAAAAATGAAGAAATGTTTATACAGCTAGAAGCAAGTGCCTCAATAATGGTATATTAAGTTCGGTTTCATTAATAAGCATGGATATACAATCAATGTCATTCAATCCATTGTTTTTATCTTAAGAGGTTGGATGATTATAGCTACATTATTTTATGTTTATAGGTTGATGATATGCTTTTCATGGGGTCTAACATGGATTACATTAAGAGATTGAAACAACATTTAGCAAATTCTTTTATAATGAAGGATTTGGGGGCAACAAAACAAATCCTTAGTATGAATATATGTAGAGATAGGACGAATAGGAAACTGACTCTATCCGAGGCTAATTATGTTGAAAGGTATTGCAAAGATTTTATATGGAGAATGCAAAAGCTATCATCACACCTTTGCCTAGTTATTTGAATTTGACTAAGTAGATGTGTCTAAAGACACAAGAAGAGGAAGATAAAATGTCCAAGGTACCTTTTTCTTGAATGGTAGGTAGTTTAATGTATGTCATGGTATGCACTAGACCAAATATTGCACATATTGTTGGAGTCATTAGTAGGTAATTGATTTGTCTTGAAATTGAGCATTGGAATGCAATCAAATGGATTCTTAGATACTTGAAAGGTACATCCAGCAAATGTTTACATTTCAGTGGCTCTAATATTGTTTACAAGGCTATGTTGACTCAAATCTGGAAAAGGATTTAGATATCAGGAAGAGTACTATAGGATATATATTTATCTTGGAATTGAGCATTGGAATCGAGCAAATGTTTACATTTTAGTGGCTCTAATATTGTTTACAAGGCTATGTTGACTCAAATTTGGAAAGGAGTTTACATAACAGGAAGAGTACTATAGGATATGTATTTATTGTTGGTGGGACTATAATGAGTTGGATTTCTCGATTACATAAGGTGAATGTTTTATCCACTATAGAGATAGAGTATGTTACTACTACTATGACAAGCAGGGAGATGATATGACTGCCATCTTTCATGGAAGAGTTGGAACACTCATAGACTAGAAATTATTTGTATACAAATGTTCAGTTGTAAAAAGGAAGCACTTTAAATAAGATGGAGACTTCTACTTTACAAGGTCACTAAGCTATTCAAATATGTGCGTGAGAAAGAGGGGAAATTCTAAGTATGATTCCACTTATGATCTCAATTAGATTAGCTAGGATCCAAAGGAAGAGAGGTGCTAATATTAAATCCAAGTTGTAAAGAGGAATACAATACAAAGAAATACACTCTCTTAGGCCCTTAATAAGATATTGTGAATATGAAATTGAACTAATTTCTTAGGAAATGTAAATCTAGATGTTATGTGATGTGAATGTGAAATTGAACTAATTTCTTAGGAAATGTAAATCTAGATGTTATGTGAATACAATCAGCCAATTAAGATGCAAATCTAGGGTAAAGATATGAAAGGAAATGAAATATGAAAAACTCACCTTGAAATGTGTAGAGGAATATGTGTTTTTTGCCCAAGAACTTTTGGATCTAAATATTTTATGAACTTTCATCCACCAATCTTGGAATGAAGTGACAGAAGGAACAAAACCCAAAAATCTCCCTAGAATCTAAGACTAAAGGACAAGGTCGAATTGGAAGGACATCCTATAACCAGGTTGATGTAGACCACGACTCCGAAACTGGTGACTCCAAAAAGCTTGCGAACTGTAAGTTTTAAATTTGTGATTCTTTTCACTCCCAACTAGCAAATCAACATAGAAAAGAAAGGTTTGGGGGTTGGGGTTTGATGAGAACTTGCCTTGGTCAAGCCCTAGGTTAAGGAATTAATCGTAATTGAGAAACATAAATGTAAAGGATTGTAAAGAATGAGATAAATGTTAGGAATCACATTTCTCATGTGTATGTAATGTAGTTGTATTGTAGATTTTTAATTAGGAATGTAGGGCATCTCCACTCTTTGCAACAAATCTACCATAATTCCAACATGGTGCCATGTATATGAAGATGCACCAATAAAGAAGAAGATGAATGCTTCAATGCGGATCTCCTCCCTTGATAGCCAACAATACACTAGATCTTGAAGAGGAAATGCTCACAAAGGATTCTTCAATGCTATATAGAAATCTCCTTGCTTGAATGCTTGAACTCCTTGAATGCAAAAGGTAGAAATATTCACTAGAGAGAAAGAGCTTGGATCACTTGAGATGAGATATGAATGAGATGCTTGAGATATGAAAATAAAGCCTCCAAGTCTCCTTATATATGAGTTTTCAAGAAAGAAAATAATATAGGCAGATTGGATAACAATGATAAACTAATTAAACCCCGAAGGAATTTTAGGCCCTAAGATTTGGAATTGTTGGGGACTAGGTTGACCTAGTCTAGGAGGATAGGTCCTAGGTGCCATAGAAAGCTAGGGCATATGCTAGAAGGGTAGGGTGGAAAGATGGAAGAGAGAAGAGGAAAAGAGGAATGAGCATAGGCATATCCATGGTTCAAAGAAAGAACCATAAAGAGGAGGAAGCTCAACGGTCTTAAAAAGAAAGTGCGTCCATTTTAAGACAATACAAAAAATATTCAAAATGTCATTCATCTTGCCAAGAATTTTTTTTTACATTAAAAAGAAAAACACATACAGTTGTCGTACCATTTCATTTGGTCAGTTTCGGATGATGGACATTTCAAGTTGGAAAAGATACATACAGATGACAATCTAGCATATGTGTTTACAAAAATACTGTGAAGATAGACTTTGAACTCTTCTTAAATAGTGTTGGTTGGTCTTCTAGACCAAACATAATAAGGGAACACTATAGTCTAGGGTACATCAATCCAGTGGGAGCTTCAAGGGTAGCGATGTAGCTATAGGATCAATCTCCAAGTGAGAGGTAGTTTAATGTGGAGTCTAATCAGTCCTCAAGTGGAAGACTGTTGACTTGTGGTGACTAATTAAGCAAATATTGTACATGACTTGTCAAGCTTCTCCCTAGGTTGACTCGTCAAGTATGTTTAGGGTTAACTTGTTAAGTTGACATAAGTTCAATGTAACATTGGCTTATGGTTAGGATTTTCTAAAGAGGATGGATAGCTTCTTTCGACACTATTGAGTTATAGGGAAGATTGTAGATTGTAACATGTTGAAGTTATTGGATAACAATATTGGACTCTGTTTGGTGGATGTAGCCCAAGGTTAGGTGAACCACATTAAATTTTTGTGTCTTTTATTTCATCCATGTGTTCTTTAATTCCTTAACTATTTATTTTGTCTAATAATCCAAACAAAAAAGTGTAATGATTCCAAAGGATAAGAGAATGTTGAGAAGGGCTAATACTTTTAGAGGAAGGAGAAATTGGCTTTACTCCTAAGGTAAGTCAAGCATTGACTAGTGTGATTAATCGATCCCCCTCTCCCCATATGGGGACTGGTGAGAAGGAAGCCCAAAGAGGGAAAGATCAAGTGAGATTTGACTTCATGAGAAATTTTGAAATGGGTATCAAGGACGATGGGTTAGCCCCTTTGGAGGATATGAGTGTATTTCACCCATTGGTAATCAAAGTGGAGAATAAAAGTCATACTTAAAACAAGGATGTCCAACTAAAGGAGTTATAACCCCCTTTATTTTGAGCCCAACAATAAAACAAATCAGACATGATTGTGATGTTGATGATGTTAAAAGAATGTTATTATCACTCCAAAAGCTAAAAGATCATCTCACCTAGAGCATCAACTAGTTAGGGGACAGAGGAGGAATAATGGTTAACATAGAAAAAAAAGATTTGGGCTAAGGTAGATGTAGATTATAAAAGCAAGGCAAAGCAACTTTCAGTAAGATTAACGAGGCACAAGAAGATTGTTACGGGATTTCACAAAAAATGTCAATAGAAAGCAATTGACCCTACATACTAACACAAAAATTAGAAATGAAGTTTTATGAAATGACTAAATAGTTCTTTTAAAGAAATATTCTTTGAAAAAATTGCATCACAATAATTAAAATCATAAATAGTAATCCACCCAAAATAAATTGTTATTCTTTTAAAAAGATTTTTCTTATTACAATAAAAACACCAAACATTGACATGAGATTTATCCAACCAATTATATCATAAATAGTAATCCACCCAAATTAATTGTCATCCTTTTAAAAAGATTCTTCTTATTACAATAAAAACACCAAATATTAACTAGAGATTTATCCAACAAATTATACAAGTTTATAAATAACTTTTCCTTCATGTATATCCACCAAATAATAGAAAAAAGGGCAATGGGTTAGGGAAGAAGGGAAATGTTATTTTATCAACTTCAAAGATACTTCAGTTCGTGGTGGTTTAATATTCTAACTTTCTCCATGCTAGTGGAATGAGCTCATGCTCTTGTCTATGCTAGTGGAGTATTGCACCGACCATGCTAATGGGTTATTTTCCACACATTAAAGAATTGATGTTCTTAATCCTTCATAATCGTCAAATGACTCTTCAAGATCTGGTGGCTAAGTTTATTTAGGTTTTTTTTGTGTGTTCTCTAGTTACATGTTAGTTTCAAGTTTTTGCTCTTTCCCCTAGTTACATAATTGTTTCTAAGTTTTAGCTCTTTCCTCTAGTTACATTTTAGTGGAATATGTTCCTCAAGAGGGACATCCCACAAGGCCAACAAAATTTAGCCAATTGCTAGATCCAAACTACATGGAAACTAACTACATTTTCATGGTCCATTCAACGGCCTCCACTTTTAGGGCAAGTGGATTCACTCCGAGCTCAACGTCCAATACATTTGTAGTGTCAAGCTGATTAAGCTCAACAATCCATGTAATTGTGCTTTGTGATATTTCGCACTAAATTCTATCTTCTCATAGATGCCCTCACACCCAAGAAGTTCTTTGGCCATATGTGGTGTGAGAGTTTGGAACACTTGCAAGCTAAACACCCTCATCCCAAGACTTCAGAGATCAAGATTGTTTATAATACCAATTAATTCCTTGGCTTGGCTTTGCTTGGCTTGGCTTGGCTTGCAAGTTTATAACTACAAGATGGCTCTGCGCCTAATTCTCTCTTGTTGTCATTTCAAGTTCCATGCAAATGTTGGGCCATAACATTCCGTATTGAATGATTAGGTCATGTCAAGTCATCCAGTACAATTCGTGACACGTACAAATAAAGACATCGTGTTGTCATTGTGGGGTCACACGCGTGCCTACATTCATTGTATACTTCAGTACAATTTTACAAGTGTGATTTTACCATTAACAGGGAATTAGGCGTGGCTTCATATGGACTGCAGCTCAATTACTTTAATCTGCAGTATAATGTACACTTTCCCAGGAGCACTGTGTGAGTCCCTGTGTTGACAGTCTACCGTATTATCCACACAATTTCCTATAGGTGAAGACAATAACAAACGAAGAACACCTTCCCTTTTTATACTACTAAATTACCGTATATCACACGTTTGTTGCTTTGCCAGAGTCTTGATGGCCGGAATGGAATCAAACTCAACTGAAGGGCAGGCACATATGGTTGTTTAGCAATCTGGAAGGGACTTAGATTTTCTTATTCAAATTATGTCGATTTAAAAGCTTGAAGTTAAGGTTTTGACATTTAAACATGTAGATATCTCTTTGTAGAGGTTGTGGAATGTGTAGAGGTAGAAAAGTACATTTTAAAATAGTTCCGTCTATTTTTCCCAGCCAATTAATATCAGAAAAAAAATCTCAAAAAGTGATCGCACACATACAAATAGCCAATCACATATGTACTAATAGCTGATCATTTTTTAGTTTCCTGGTTGCTGATTGGTCCATCTGTTGGAAAAAAATACTATTTTTGGTTGAGTGGCTATTGGGGGGTCTTAGTGGCAGGTATCAAGTGAATATTTTAAAATAGCACTTTTAGACCACCTCAAACTCTATGAGTTCTACAAAGAGCTCTATAAATGCGAGAAAGCCGAACGGTGAACTTTAAGCTCTTCACTCACCTACAAAGATTCAATTTAAAATTTGACAAATTTCGATATACAAATTAGAAACTATAGGTGCACGAAGTTACCCTCGGCAACTACTAGGTTGTTTCCCTTATGCTCACCTCCAATGGCCACTCACCAAAAAACACCAAAAACGTATTATATGTGGCAAAATGTCTCAACAATTGTTACAAAATGTCCCAATGTCCCAATAGTAGTGCACAAATGGATCAATTACTGCCAGTCGCTACATCTCATAGTTGTTTTTCATACATTTTTTAATGGAGGTCCTCCACGAAATCTATTTAGCGATCCAATATGGGAACACGAGCTCCACAGCTAAAACTCTTAAACTAAGAGCCAAGGACTAAAAGGTATCCATTCCACCAAATTCACTAGGTGCACGATTCTATAGTTATCAAATTTTTTATGTCAGAACCTTATACTCGACAAGTCTAGATCCTTGATGAGCTCATTAAGAACCTTTCAACTACACCTATAGACCAAGAGCCCATTAACAATTTTTATACTTTTTTCAAGATTGATTTTATATTATTCTTTATGGACATTTCAAATTACTTCCAATTTTTTTACATAAGCTTATGTTTCAAGGTCGCAACATCAAATGCAATGCTATATCATCATGCATTTTCTAACAATATTTGGGAAAGACTCGAGAAAAGAAAAAGTAAGACTAGCACACTCTTAACACTTTTTGTTAGTAAAGTTATGTGAGTTTACATGATTAGTTGTTCTTAAATATGAGAAAGGCATTCCATTCAGAAAATAAATATTTGTCCTCAACTCAGTAATTTTAAAATCACAACTAATGATTCAAAAAAAAGCCAAAAGTCAACAAGTGCAGAACTAATCCAATACTTATACACAGATGTCTTAATAATCATGTGCTATATAACAATACCAAAATCACATATTGATCTAATTACTATCCTCTTTCCCTAGAAATTAAATGACTATGAGCCCACTAGATAGCTTTTTAGTGAGCCGCACTAGATAGCTTTTTAGTGAGCCGAAGAAGTCATCATTGAAACAGACGCTAACTGATGCTCTGAACACAATGCTAACTGATACCCTGAACATGGGAGCTGCATGATACTCTTCCCAGTCTCCATACCAAAAGCTACAGGTTTTGGTTTTTCCTTTTTCTTTTACAGTATACAAGATGCCAACAACTCTGAATATAATACGACTTACAAGTACGCCATTGATCATTGTTCGCACCTTAAGGTTTTCTGTCCGAGTCCTACGCCTGCCCTGCTGCTTCTAGAGGTATAAAGATAACCTGCTCCTGACTAAACAAGTTCCGAAGAGAATTCATTGCTTTGTAAATAAAATTATGTTTGCTATGTAATGATATCATATTCCCTTGACAATGTGGGTGTATGCGAGGGTTACTTTAGATAGTCCAGAATTTAATTCGATCCTGATTACAGTCTAATGCGTTCAGTAATCAACTTTTAAATCTGCGAAGTACGAAATGATTACCTTCAATATGATTTTTGTGGATGCAGAGAATATATTTTCATTCATTGCAAAAGATCGTCTGAAATGCCTTCAAACGGTTCATATTTTTGTCTCTGCTTTACCAACACTAAATTAGCACTCCTTGGCTGCCTTTATTCAGTAAAAAGTGTAATTTATGAGTTCAATTGAATGTAGAATATTAAAATTGTAATATAAAAATGAGGACCAAAAGCCGTTCTTGCTAATAGATAAACTTGCGTGCATGAAATTTTTCAATGCCTATAGGAAAATAGGCTTTTTTAGGAACCCAGTTTTTAATAATTAAGAGAATACCGTGAGTTATACTCCGCATCAATGGATTTAGGTGGCTGAAAAACTGTTTCAGCTAGTAGTGCCTTATCGAAGTGTTATGACAACTGTACGGGAGATCAATTTTTAAAAACCCATGAAGCATGCGAGATCAAAACTACTTAAAAACCCATTATTATGTATGTTCAAATTTAAAAACCGATTATAATGATATAGATCATGGAGTTTGATCCACGAAGCTGCATATCTTAAAAACCCATTATTATGTATGTTCAAATTTAAAAACCGATTATAATGATATAGATCATGGAGTTTGATCCACGAAGTTGCATATATATTCAGAGTCAATTCCAGAAGCTATGCATAATACAATCATAAAATATGGAAACCATACATCTACAACCCATTTTTATGTTCATTTTCACCATTTTTATGCTCACTTTCTTTCATGTGATATGTAGTGATACATAAATGAGATCAAAATTTACACACCATCTTTAATGCTCACTTCACTCATATGCTCAATGAGCTCTTCTGTTAAGTTGAAAATAAAAGAGCCTTCTGAACTAGATACAAGGTAATTGGGAAAGAGTCTGTTTATATACTAATGAACGTATTTTTTTATTATATTACTTAGAAAGGTATGCTCGGAGCCAACAGGGCCCTCGGATCTCAAAAAATTACAGTCGCTTCTTGATCTCGCCAATCCTTATCCTCACCAAAACAATAGGACTCGTACTCACTAGGTAGACCATCTACCTACTTGGCCAGCCCCAAGACATATATGTGCAAGCGTTTTGCTTGAGGCAGATTACAGACCGAAGAGGACATCATATACTATTAATAGGAAACATATATGTATTTTTTGATTTTTGTTTTTGGGAGTTTTTTTTCTCATTTTTTGAGGACAAAAGAACCAAAAGTACTAATGAAAATTAGTAGGTATTACCAAAAATTTAGGGTGGAAACACTAGACTTGAGCTAACGACCAGCTTCTCTTAACATTGAGGCCAATCCAGGAGCAATTTTTTTACCCCCTCTTTGTCCTGATTTAGGCTTTACAGCAGGAGGTTGCCACTCAGTAACCACAACAGTTATCTGGTCATCCGCATTCCTTTTTTCTTTAATATTGTTGGAATCTCCCCCTCTACCATTTACTTCTTTCATGATACGACGTGCCCCTCCATTGTTACTTCGGAACTTTAGCTCAAACTCACTGGTAAATCTTGAACCCCATCCCGAGCCCTTCACAGCGATTGAAGTCATTTCTCTATTTGCATCAGAAAAAGAATTGTGAGACACTTCGTTAGTCGTCCTCTTGTATGGAGAGAGCCATTTAGCTCGCATATACTCTGCTTTTCTCCAAGGCGGAATGTGCAATCCCTTCTTCTTTAAGGATTGTTTGGCAGCATCACACACAATGCAAATAATTTGCTGCAGTCGATCTGCCTTGCCCACAAAAATGGCTGGTAGGATATGTAAAACAGCACCATAATGGCTTGTGGATCTAGCAATCTCAAATTGTGATCGGAAATCAATATCAACAATTAGCCTCTCCGACTTCCCCATTGGTCCCACTCCTTCCAGGATAACATCAATGTATTCATACTCTCCTGAAGGAAATACAAATGTAACATAACAAGTTCAGAAACAAAATAATATGAATTACGAAATTAATCATACAAAATTGCATGGTAACAGATGGGGGACCCAAAAGATATTTTAGTTGGAAAGTAAAATCAAACCACAACTTTCAATTCACGACATAGATAAATGAGTTTTAACATCCCATCTACAAATTTGAGCTATCAACCAAAAGATTACTCATGCAGCTTGTGCCATAATATCTGCAGATCCATCTCCCTTTAACTAAAATGGGTTTCTCCAGAAAATGATTCTTACAAACAAAATACAGAGCACATACATGATTTTTTTTTTTAAATTATCACAATTCATTAATCTACTTTTTAAGCATCTAGGAAGGTAAACTAAAGAGATTGCGCAGATTGTTCTATATTCAAATTTTACTTGCTTATACCTACAATAGGTAACATCAAGCAAGCATGGTTCTTCATCCTGATCTCCATGACTAAATAACACACATGATCATGACTGACATTATATTTTTTAAACTATCATCAACGGGAACGTTAATGTCCCACAACCACTCTAATGCATATCAGATACAAATTAAACAGAGCAGCGATTACTGTGATGTGTTCTAACATAATAATCATCACGGTAATGATTTGCTCATTAAACTATCATCGCCGACATCGAGTCTGGTCGGGAATTTTCTAGTCCATCTATAAGATGTTTCAAGATGCAAGCAAAACAATCTCTGGGCAATGGCAGACTGAACAACACCGAATATTTGATCTTCAGACTTACCGGTAGGATACCCGCAGGCCGTGTCCCATTTTGATTTGCACACAGCAGCATTGTATCCCATAGATCTGAGACGGCTCATCACAGTCCTCCTAAGGCAACCGTTTGCGCATTCTTCCTTGTCCTTGCAGATGTTATTGGCGTCCTGGTTCGCTGATTCTAAATTCTTGAATGCATCTGCCAAAAGATTCCTCTCCCACGCACTAGAACATTGGACAAGACTCTGTAATACACCATAAAAACTGAATCAGAATTTATTTATTTGATATACTGTCTAGAGTAGCCAGAAATAGCCAATGGAACTGAAAAATGCATAACAATGAAACCGTCTCGTGTCATTAGAAGATTCAGAATTTCAGAACAACATCAGAACAATGTCAAAGTCAATAGAAACCTAGGCGTGTCGCAGAAAACCCTAAGTCAATCTTACTTCATTGATGAATTAAGATCTATAATAAGTCAGAGACGGGTGTCAGCTGAAATAAAATTTGCCACTACTAACGAGTTAGGTTCTATCGAACTTCATTGATGAATTAAGATCTATAACAAGTTAGAGACGGGGCCCAATTGAAATAAAATTTGCCACTGGAAACGAGGCCAGATATGTTAAATCCCATAGAAAACCAGAGCAGGAATAAGAAATAACAAAACAGTTTCTCTTGCATTTCCACTAAAGTGATGCAGAGCTTGAGCAGAACAGGATCGTGAAAAACCTGGCAAACTGTATAGAACATGAAACAGCCACAACCAGCGTTTTTACTTTGCTTATAAACCCAAAGGTAGATCAAGCAACGGTTTTCCAGACATTTGAAGTTCAGGTTTCATATCAAAATGATAGTTGCAACAAACGATACGGCTTCACCCATTTTAAGTCCCCCCCCTACGTTAACAAAATTTCGATTCAAATCAGAACTCGAATAGGAAAGAGAACACACTGTAACAAAGGCCAAACTTCAGAACACGGAGTAATCAGAATAACACCTGAAATCCAAAGCCGTGTTACATAATTATTTCTTTCTGAATTAACCTAACAAGGGATGATGAAATGAAAATTTCCAAAAATAAATTCCCTTTTCTCCAATTTAAACCCCGCTTGAATTAAATGTAGCAAATTATGACAAAATGAGGCGAAAACTAGAGAAACAAAATAATTAACCCGATGCAATGTTCAGAACTCAAAGCTATGTCACCCACAATCGGACTGTTTCTGCACTTCACACGACAAAAAAGTTATCGGTGCTTTGCAACAAATAGTATGAAAACCCCAGGTTCAAAGACCTTCAAGATATGATTCAACGTTGAATTTAATATATAATCAGGTGCAAGTGACTGAATTAAATCGACCCAGCCAAAAAAAGAACAACATATAAATATCACAAGGGTCCCCATTTCTCCAATCTCACACCAATTAAAATCTGTAAAAATTTACCTTAAAATTCAACCTCACTGCTAATTATCAGATTGTGTATATTACCTTGAGAATTTCACTGACTTCGCCCGATCCAATGGCTGATTTAGGATCATCCTCGCTGTCTGCATTCCCACGAACATTGCAGTGGCCATTTGAGCAATTGCAGCGAGCGCGCCCACATTCTGGATTATTCTCCCCATTTTCCATGAAATCATGCACCATCTCCGCCAAACATACAGAGCTCGGTTCATGATAACTGCCACTGCTCTCAAGATTATCGGTTGCTGTCCGAATCATAATAAAATTACTCTTGTCGTCATTGTTCTTTGGCTTCGAGGATTCCGATTCTTCGAGAATACAAGGGCTGGGGACTACTTGGGAAGAAGATGGGTTTTCATTCCTTAAAATGTGTGTAAATTGCCAATCAAAAATCCTCTTTAGCTTCGATTTCCCAGCAACAGGCTTGCCTGCGACAATCATCTTGCTTGATTCTTTGATACGATTGTTCAGCATATTAAAAACCCTACGGCTTGGCATTATCTAACTCAAATACAGGAATTTTTAACAGAAATCACTACAAAAAGCATTTTAACTCAACAGCTTCTATAGGCCTGTGTAGCTGATTTTCTTCCTCTGAAAACTGCTATTGTTGCCTTCAAATTTGCAACACTCTCTTCTCTTGTTTATAAAATAGGTAAAGCAAGACACGGGAAAAAATATAAACGAAAATGTAGATATGGCTCTTCAAAATAAGGAAAAAGGGATAAGGGGGTTAGGCTAAGGCTGACCACTACAAAAATTTTGGAAAGAAAAAAATGCTCAGCTTCAACGCCTGAAATGCTCCACCGCCTGCTGAACAAATTTGAACGAGAGAAACAGGGAAATGAGATTTCCTTTTGAAAAAAAATATTTTCTCATTTGAAATCATGAAAAAAATGATCCCGTGTGATCTTCCAGTATCTTGGACATTTTTTTCTATGCTGGATGGACAAATTTAAGCCCAACCGCTTCTAATTAAGCCCACAAGTTAGCGCTCAAAATGTGCAGAGCCTTCAAAAGATTAACAACCAGCCCAAATTTGCAGCTACAAAGTTGGTTCTTATTCTTTGCCCTCAAGCTGCCCAATTTCTACTACAGAAAAATCCAAATTTTCCAGGAACTCGGGCCTCTTTTCATGCGAAAATATTCTCAAAATATTACTAGCAAAGACGACAAATTTTCACAGAGACAATTTTTTGCCCAGCCTGCTAGAAGAACAGTAGTAAAAACGAAAAAAAAATGAGGCTTCTTTCAGTCTCTTCAAATTAAGCACTAAAACTACAAATTTCTCTCGGACTCGGGCTATTTTCCCCCAACCTACTCAGATTAAAGCACTAGGACCGCAAAAATTTCAGAAGTTCAAAATTTTTCCCTCAATATTCTCAAATTCCACATCTAAAACAGAAAAATATCCTCAATCTTCTTCTTTTCTCCCCAATCACTAAAATTCTAGCACTAAGCACCCAAATTTCTCACACCCTACTGTTTCCTCCTCAAACTTCACCACTAAAACCGCAAATGTTTCAAAGGTTCGATCCCCCTCCCTCAATCTGATCAAATTTAAGGTCGAAAAATGCAGATTTTCCACGGATTGAACGGGAATCAATCATAAACACGAGGATTTCCACGGGCGGGCGAGAAATTACAGCTAAACAGGCAGATTTTCGCAAGACACACCGGGCTTCCTGCGCAGCCGATCCATTTGAGCCGGAAAGAGACAAAAATAATTAACAAAATAAGCCATTTTTCCCCTTCATAATCTTCCTCTGCACATAACAATGGATCGAACCCTCGCCCTCTTTAAAGCAGCTTCTAGCGCACACATACGCGACAAATGAAATAGGCCAGCTGAATCTATTTTACGACATAATGACAACAGAGTAAAAAGCTTAAAAAATGAATAAAAAACTTGATCGTGACCGCGCACTTTTAACCCTAGGTTAAAAAAAATTCTCAATCCAAAAATGTTTTCAAACAAAAACCCCGATTTTTCTTACTTCTCCGCAGGCACAGTCAGCTTCTCGGCATGCCATGTGGGAACCCAACGCCGTTCTAACTTTAACCCGCCGTGGGTTTCAAGTTGCTGACATGGCGAAAGAAACGTGATCATATTTGTCCTCAAGTTAAAAGGGAGAGATGTTATCCTCCACGTGTCTCGGGATCGGAACACTCCACGTGTCTCGGGATCGGAACACGTGGCAGCGGATCGTCTGTTATATTCGGAAGCATATTCGCACAGAACCCGGTTTCCCGTTTGTTTCAACGGCAAGAAAAAATTTTAAAATAATAAATAAAAAGCAACATTAAGATAACATACATACATGAATGCAGTTGCGGGGAAATCATGTGTCATGATGTTGGCATGGTAGAGCCATAAATAGTATACGTATAAAAGCCACAAGGGAATAGCTAAGTTAAGTTTAGGCCCTACTTTAGCGAATCTGAATGTCGGAACCGCCAACTTTTCCCTTTATTTTTGTCCGCTTCTCTACTTTTGTTTTTTTGGGCTCACGGGGGTTACATCTGCTTTTGTTATCCTTTTCCTTGCTCCCTTGTGAGTTTACTACTTTTTCTCCTACCTATTTGTGTTGTGCCAAGCTATAACACTCCAATGGCCCTAGGTCACCATCTCATTGTTTTGGTTACCTAGCCTAAGGTTTGTTTGGTTGGGATGGTTCTTATGTCAATTTTTTTATGAATGTATTAAGGTGTTGTAGATATTATTATATTATAATGGTGAAATGTTGTCAATTAAAATATTTTTATTTTTTACTTTTACCTTATTTTGTGTGGGTATCTAATTGGTTCCATCTGGTTATGATTATGATTGACTTGATATTTCCACTAATCTTAATTCTTTATTACTTCCAAAAAAATTAAGTTTAATTAATTAATGTTGAAAAGAAAAGTTATTTGATTATAATATGTTATTTTTGAATTGAATCTACAAACACAAAACTAACACGGGTCAATTTTATAATGTAGATTTGATCATGAGTTTGAAATATGCATATCACTTAGGCGTAAGACACTCAAATTCAACTAACTATCATGTGATGACTGTTGTGCCAAAACTTTCAAGATGTGTATTTGGGTCATGTATATAGAAGGACATCGTCCTTAAGTCTTTATAGAACATCAGAACATTTAATGTCATAGAGAATCTATCACATCTCACCCAAAAATCACTCATTTCCTTTTAGATCACTTATAACATTGTATCCTTCAAAGTCACTATTGCCCCATTTATAACATCATTATATGTCAATTATTCATAGTATATTACTTCTTTTCGTCAATAAATTACGAAATGCTCGCTACACACTAAGTCATTGTAGCACCTCTATTACACAATATCCAAGTATTAAAGTATACATACTATTAAACATATTCTTGTTATCTCCATTATTGTTTTTTTCCTTAAAAAATTATAAAAATTGTTGCAATGATAAGGGTCTTTCTAATGTGAATATCCTTGGAAACCAAGCTCCAAAATCTATATCATCATCACCAACTTTTTATTACATGTGAAGATAACTATGTTTGTAGAAAATCAAAATTCAATATGATATAAGGACATCTCTACATTTCATTCAAGATCATATATGCCTACACATATATCCTTTGTTTGCATAGAAATGACCCAAGTCAACATGCATTTACAAAATTCATCAACACATTGCCAGACATATCCTTGTTTTTCTTCATCCTAATGATAGATCATATATATATGAATTTTTTGTTTGTGTGTTTGTATCATCAATGTTTGTTTGTGTGTGTGTTTGTATCATCTTATATATACATATTTCATTGTTATCTTCCAAATGTATCAAAGTAGTTAAGCCAATGAAGATCTAAATAGAAGATATTTACAAACCAAGCTTTAAAAGATGTTCATCAACATCATTGAATTTTAATAACATGTAAGGATATCTAGGCTTGTGGACATCAAAGTTAAATCTAAGATGAAGGTCATTTCTACAGTCATTATAGATCATATTGGCTTGCACATTTATCGCATTTGTTACATGGAAATGACCCATGTTGGCTTGCATTCACAAAATTCATAGGTCATAACTATTAGATAGTAAAGTCCACCAAGATAACTGAGAGGCGGGGTGGGGGTGGGGGGATTCAGTTATCTAATCAAAACAACTTTTATTAACCTTATTAATGAAACATGTAATCAACAAGTGCAATAACCATAAGAAGATAACCATACACAATAACAATAGATTTGTTAACTAGGGAAACCCTTGATCAGAGGGAAAACTCTAATGGGGATGGTACCCACAAAATGATGTACTAATAAATAAGTTTCTTGCAAAAGGATGGACCCTATTAAGAGTCAATGAAATACTATAAGAAAATATCAATCTTTGTTAAGAGACTTTGAATCCCTATGAGGATATTACAACCCTATTAGGAGTTGTGGAAGGCAACAAGGCCCACTGTCCAAACAACTTTAGGGGCAAGACCATTGAACTCATTTTTCAACCAGCCTTTGTATTATTCCTTTTAGATTAATACTAAATCATCAACTATCCACTAGCACTCTCTACCAAATATAATTACTTCGCTCTTTCACTGTGTCTCTATTGTACCAAACACTTCTCAAATCTCAATACCACATCGGCATACTTGCATCACATAAATCCCTTAGATTTCTTACTGCATATAATTCGCACTTGCAATTTTCTTACATCCACCTACACCATTTCATACTTAATCACAAGGAAAACAACTTTCCTTTATAGCAAGTCCTCAAATTAATTTATTAAGTCATCCTTGAGGATTTCTTAATTTACAATTACAATAGGACCACATTAAGATAAAAACAAGTTACATATATATTTTCACATTTACATAACATTGTTGGCTCACAATCTTCACAAATGCAACCTCGGACTTCGTGTGATCAACCACATCATCATGATGATGTCTTTTGCCTTTGTCTAGTTGAGCTTAACCATATTTTGTCTCTGTTAGGAGATATAATCCAATTACCAGAAATTGCTTCTTAGGAACTCTATCTGATACTATCTTCAATAAATCTCGAATAACTATCACCAGTCTTTGACTTTCTGCATACACTCATAGCCATATCATCAAGATAATCTATAAAACAAATTCTCAACTACGTTTGACCTCATATTCAATCCTTAAACCTCACAATCTCAATCTCTTTTTGCTACTCTATTAGTCTTCACAAAATAACCAATATGTTGACATCAATGAAAAACATTATCATGAATGCAACATATAATCATATCAATAATTTCCCAAATGCTCCAACAATTCTAGGATACTCCCCCATAGGAATATCATCAACATTGATGCTAACAGTCTCCCCCTTTGGCATTGATGGCAATATAGATGAAAAACATCTAAGTTCCAAGAATACCAAACATACCACTATGTTGTAGTTGTTCCATTGTTGTAGTCATCTTCTTTTCAAATCCTCTTCATCAATCAAATCAATCTCTCACAGGAACATCTCTCCCTCATTGATATACTTCCATCAATATTCATCAATCTTTAAGTACACTTCTCTTTCAATAATAGAAACAACTTATGCCCCATTTCCAGAAGATGTTTTTCATGTACTTCTCTCCCTCATTGACATCAATGAAAAAGGCATCATTATGTTAATTGTATTGCAAATAAATCCTTAACAAGCTCAAGTGTCCAAAGATATTGTTACATACTAGCTACTAAGAGTCCTTCATGACTCAGCTCAAACACAAATACTCCCCCATAGAGGAAGCATCCAGTATCCAATCAAGTTGAACAATAGTGCTTTGTACCACTAGACTAATGCAATCTCTTCATCATCCACTTAGAAGTAGGCAGGGGCATAACCTCAAGAAAACCTCTCAAATTCACAAATGTATCCTTATAATCAATACCTTCTTGTTGTGTATAACTTTTACATACCAATCTCACTTTATTCCTCACAACCTCACCTTGTTCATTCATCTTATTTTTGAAAACCCACTTAGTACCTATAACATTCTTGTCCTTAGGTCTAGGAACCCATTCCTATGTATCATTCTCTCAATCTGATATAATTCTTCTCTCATAGCTTAAATCCAGAAGTCATGTTTACTAGCTTCATACACTTTTAAGTTCTACTTGAGAGATCAAACATAGTTCTTCTCTTTGTACCTTGTTCCTTGTCATTACTCCTTTGTCCTTGCTACCAATAATCTAATCAACAAGATGGTTTTTATCAGGTTCTATTTAGGAGTCATTGTCTCAACTCTAACTTTATTTGTAGGTTCATTCCTTGGTTCTTCTCTTTGTTCCACACTCTGTATGTTATTCTGCAATTTTGTGTCAGCTTCATAAAATATCTCAACATTATCTTGGTTAGACTTTGGACTAGTCTCTTCATCAAAAGCATAGTCAAGTATTCTTTCTTGAATTCCAAACTTCTCATCAATTCTAACATTTGTGATATCAACAATAGTATTAGTTCTTTGATTAAAACATTTGTATTCTTTACTCTTCAATGAATAACAGGGAAACATACCTTCATCACTAATTGCATCAAATTTACCAATCTCATCTTCTATCTTAATGTAACACTTACTTCCAAAGATTATGAAATACTTAATTGAGGGTGCATGTACCTTGTCTCATCCAAACTCTTCTCATTGTATACATTGTTGTGTTAACTACTTCTCTCTAAAATGCCTTTAAGACATTATTCTCAAACATCATAGCTCTTGTTTCTTCTATTACTAATTTGTTTCTCCCTTCTACTATACCATTCTACTTTGGTGTATTAGGGGCTAACAGTTCTCTTTTAATGCCATTTACTTCACAAAAATGGTTAAATTCATTCGAAGTAAACTCTCCACCTCTATCAAATCTTAAACACTTAATCTTTAATTGAGATTCATTTCCAACTCTGTTATTAAACACATTAAACATCTCAAATGCTTTATATTTCTCTCTAAGAAATGCTACCCACATCATCCTAGTAAAATCATCAACAAGAATCATGAAGTACCTTTCATCATAGAATGCTCTTGTCTTTGTGGGACCACTCAAGTCTATGTCTACCATCTCCAACTTTGTTGATTTAGTAAATTTCTTTCTTGAAAAAGAACTTTTCTTCTGCTTTTCCATAACACATTCCTTGCATACCATGTTGGTAGGTTTCATTATTTTAGGTAAATATCTAACAACAAGTGTAGTGCTCACTTTCACAATGTTATCAAAATTTATGTGACAAAACCTCTTGTGCCATAACCAACTATTATCTACGTTAGCAACCAAACATGTCATCTATGTAGGGTTCAACTGAAAAACATTACATCTTGATCGTGTACAAAATACCCATCATCTTACCATCCTTATCCTTGACAATACATGTCCTTTTTGTGAACTACAACTAATATCCCTTGTCAACCAACTGTCCAACACTCAAAACATTATGTTTTAGACCATCAACAAAATAAACATCATCAGTGTTAGTTTTATCAAGAGTAATAGATCTTATTCCTTATATATGAAAAATTACATTATTTCCAACTTTGACATTCCTCCATAACAATTGTTGAACTCAAAACAATTATTCATATCACCAATCATATGATGTGAACAACCACCATCTATGATCCAATCAGATTTCTTCTTTTCAACTTGTGACAATAATGCCCTTTCCTCTCTAACTTTTTTTTCGAAACTTTCTTCTTTAATTGCAACAAATGCTAGTTCATCACTTTTATTATCACTTTCACTCAAGAACCTTCCCACTAGATTCCATATCTTTATCATTTGCATAAAGACATTCTCTAGATCTCCCAGGCTTGAACTTCCTCTTATACTTATTCACTCTCTTAGGAAATTTAGAAGAAAAATGACCATATTCATTATAAGACCAACATTTAAAGATTTTCTTATGTTCAAGTTCTCTTTTCACAAGTAGGGAAATTCCTTTTTCAATCTCTATGTCTTCCTCTGATCTTCCTCTTCCGTTGTTAGCATAATCTCCACTAGTACTTGTACTCCTTGTCAATGTAGGTTAAACACTCAATGTGTAGAATATAGTTTGAATTCTAGGCAAGCTTATCTCCAATGATTCCAATCTTCTAAGAAGAGTCTCTGTTGTGATCTTCTATATGCAAGGTATAACTTGTTCAATCATTTACATTGTCTTCTTCTATGTAGGTGTCAAAATTTTCAAGATCTTCCATACAATTTCATCTTCATCTTTTTTTCCATCACAAGCCTTACTTCCTACCATAATTTTGATATTCTACCAAAATAACTTCTTGCAGATTCATCTTTTATCATTTTAGCTTCTTGAAATAAACATATCCAATTATGCAATCTAACCTTCTTAGCATGCTTATCGCCTTCACAAGTAGATTCCAAATCTTTCCAAATTATATGTGATAATCTTAAAGATTTTACCTGACTGTACACATTTTCAGGAAGGGTTGTCAAAAGTGCTTTCCCAGTAAGCATGTTGCAAATGAATAATTCTATGTATTTCAGTACAATCTTCAATCTTTTCTTCTTCAATTACTCCTTTCTCATTCTTAGTAATCCACCAATAGCCTAGACCCATGCATAGAAAATGTGTCTTCATCTTCTCTTTCCAACTATCATAGTTAGTTCCATCAAACTTTGGACTATCCTTTATGAAATGACTTGCCATAGATCTCCTTAAGCTATTAAGATTTTCCTTCAAGGACTCGATGCTCTAATACCAATTGTTAGAAGTAAAGTCTACCAAGGTAATTCTAGGGGTGGGGGATGATTCAATTATCCAATCAAAACAACTTTTATTAACCTTATTAAATCTAAAACATGTCATCAACAAGTGTGATAACCATAAGAAGATAACCATACACAATAACACTAGATTTGTTAACTAGGGAAAGCCTTGATTAGAGGGAAAACCCTAGTGGGGATGGTACCCACAAAATGATGTACTAATAAATAATTTTCTTACAAAAGGATAGACTCTATTATGAGTCAATGAAATACATTTAGTACATATTAGTCCCTATTAGGAGACTTTGAATCCTTGTGAGGATATTACAACCCTGTTAGTGTATCATCTTAAAATGGAAGCACTTTCATATTAAGAGTGTTTAGCCCTCCAAGTAAGTGGTTTAGGGTCATGTCAAGCACCTTGAATGGGTTTTTGCATGGATCTAGTTTTTTTCCCCTTGCTCTACTTCTCTCTCTCTCTATTTCCAACCTATTTCTAACAAACTACTCTATGAAACTGAGGACATTGGCCTTTGGGTCAAGGATGACCTTCTAGGTCAAGGATGACCTCGACCCTGACCTAGGTCACAAATGAATTTGACCCTGACCTAGGGTAGGGGCAACCCCGTCCCTTACCCTAGGTCCCATTTTCAATTTCTAGGAGTTTCAGGATCTCAGGCTTCAGAAAGTTTCTTTTTCCACTTTCAAGTTAGCTATTTTGAGTTTCAGAATGGTAGACTCTTAAATTATATTTAATCTAGGTCCATTCCTAGGGGTTAAGATTAAATGGGATTTAATGCTCCTATGTTGGCCTTCTTTAGGAGTTTGTGCTTTAAATCTCTATATAAGGAAGTCTTCTTCCCTCATTTTGATATCTGCTTTCTATCTACTATTTATGAGCAAAGTTATTATCTACATTTTATGCACAAGCTATACCCACACAAGCTATCTGATTGTTATGAGCTCATTCACCTACATGAAGTGAAGATCTATTATCATTCAAACATTTAAGCGTTGAAGTGTTAAAGCATCAAATTCATCAAGGAGGATCATTGTTAGCCATTGAAGGATTCAATCTCTATGGAGCACTCTTGTTGAAGATTTCTCTATCCATATTCATTCAAGCCTTCTTCTATACAAAGATACATTCAAGATTGGTGTTGAAGATCTAATGACATTGATTTGAGACATCCTACACACATTTCTACAATCATTTGGCATCTGTACTTGTGGATTTAAGGATTTAAATCCTCCACAAGGATTTCCACATAAGCAAGGTGAATAGTTCCATTTACTTTGTTTATGCATATATTATTTCAATTATATTTCAAGGTTAATTCCAAACTAGGGTTTGATTGAGGCAAAGCCCCCATCCAACAAATAAACCATTTTTCTTGTAGATTCAGGTGTGGAACAATGAATTGGAGATAAATTTGGATACCCTTTTCCTCAAACTTGTGAGATCTATGAATAGAAATTTCATTAGAGCAATGTAGGTCAAGGTCAACTTTTCGAGTTACAATTATGCTCTGGGGTAATATTGTGCCCCACCAATAGGGTCAAGGTTGACCTCCCTTCAAAAAGATAAAATATTTCTGGGCTTTCTCTATCTCAACATTTCTAGTCCGAAACGGTTTGCAGATTTTCTAGAAACTGCATACAGACATCAAAAATCAATATTTTCTAGATTCAAGGTTAGTATTTGTCTTTTATCTATTTTAGGATTTAAGCACATACTCCCCTCAAAATAGAAAGAAAACCAATTGAACCTCTTTTTGTTGGAATTATGATATATTTGTCATTAGTCACAACACTTATTCGATTCTGAATGCTTACCGAGCTCATCACCTAGTCTACAGTTCACACTGAGCATTCAATAGTTACCTTATAAATTTTGCAGGTAAATAGTTGATACCGAGCATTCTTTTGGAAATCGAGCATATGGGCAGTTCAGTAGTATTTACCAAGCAGTTAGTGTTTACTGTGCAGAATAGTGGTTACCGAGTAGAACACTATTGTCCAAGCAGTTAGTGGTTACCGAGCAGAATAGTGTTCCCCAAGCAGTCAGTGCTCATCGAGTCATCAGAAGAACTTAGTGTTTACCGAGTGATCAAGGTAAATGAAGAACTTAGTGTTTACCGAGTGATCAAGGCAAACAAAGAACTTAGTGTTTACCAAGTGATCAAGGTAAACAAAGAACTTAGTGTTTACCGAGTGACCAAGGTAAACAGAGGAATCAGTAATTACCGAGTAAACAAGGTAAATGAAGGAATCAGTGTTTACCAAGTGAAGAAGGTTATCAATGGATTCAATTTTTATCGAGTGACACAATATTCACTGAGTCACCAATGGTTACCGAGTTCCAAGCTACTTAGAATGATTAGTATGGACTGTGCCTCTACTCTTACCAAGTGCATGACGATGTAGTGTATTGTAGTGGATGCCAAGTATCAGAAGGTCACCAAGTTAGTTTGTGGAACCTAAGTTTTCTACCACCTGGCCGACTCAGTAATGCTTGTTCACTTGTGTTTGGCCGACCTTGCCAGTGTAAATATTGGAATGGTATATATCATTTGAAATGATGAGATATTGAATGTCGTTGGTTGTGTTGTGTTGCAATAATTTGAGAAGAGGAAAAGCGAATCACTAGCAAGAACAGAGGAATACAACAAGGTCAACATTGATATAGAAAAGATATATCCATCACATCAGCTGATTAGAGCACAAAGGATCTTATCAGCAATCAGTTGTAAACCAGATCCATTGCTTCATTCTAATAGGTGAATCAGTTTGCTAAATCCCTTAACAAGGTAGACTTGACAGTCTTTTGTAAATCTCCTAATAGAGTGCATACTTCATTGTATGTTTGTAAATCCTTTAACAAGGTGGATCTAGCAATCCTACTTGCTCCTAACAGGGTAGATCATCAGAAGTGATCATTGTAAGCCTTAACCGGCCAACTTTATACTGCAGTATTGAAATTTTGTGGGTATCATCCCCACCCCAATTTTACTTTCTATTTGGAAGGTTTCTGGGTCACCAAATCTGTGTGTTCACGTGTTACAAATGTTTATCTTTTCCTGCATAGAGTAGATTAAATGGATGAATGGTAAATATGTTATTAAGCAGAAATGGATTAAAGTTTTAGGGTTACTGATTCACCCCTCCCCTCTTAGTAACCTTGTCAGTCTTGATTATTTCCAACAATTGGTATCAGAGCATTGTGGTTCTCAGGATAAAAGTTTGACAGCTTGAGCAAAGATCAAGCACAATGGAGATATTTAGACTTGACAAATCTATTGAGAATGAAAAGCTAGATCTAGAAATGGCCATGACTCAACTCAATGAAGCAAAGGAGTATCTTTCTCAATCTCTGAAAAGAAGGAAGGAACTTGCAAGACAAATGAATGATCATCAATATATTGAAGAAAGGATTGAAGACCTTTTACCATCAAGCAATTCAAATGAAGCTAATGAAGCAATCAAGGAACTCCTAGCAAAGAATGGTTCTCTGCAGGAAGAAGTAAGAAAGCTCAGAAGAGAACAAGAAGTCCAATCCATCAGGTTATGTGAAGTTTTGGAACAGAGAAACAAGGAATATGAAGACTTAGAGGTAAGAAATAATCTATCCCTTCAGCATGAAGATCTTATAGGACAACTATCTAATGCAAATGAAGAAATTATGAATCTAAGATCTAAGAATGAAAGTTTGAGAAATGATTTAATCACTGAAAGACAAATCAATGCAAGCTTACAAAATGATCTGAGATCTAAAAGACAAATCAATAAAAGTTTGAAAAATGACTTAAATGTTGAAAAACAAGTCAATGAAAGGATGATAAAATCTCAAGCAGATATGGATCAATTGAATTTGCAAAATGAGCAAAATTTTCATAGACAAAAAGATAAAGCAGGCCTTGGATACAATGAAGAAGGTGAATCTTCCAAACAGGGTACTCAAAAGAATCAAAGACCTACTTGCAATCACTGTGGTAAGTTAGGTCATACATCTAACAGATGTTGGAGCAATGGTAAAAGAAAATTCAATGGTAAATGCTACAATTGCAATCAGCATGGTCACAAAGCAAATGAATGCAAAGAAAAACCAAAGTTTGAAGGAAAATGTCACAAATGCAAAAACAAGTTCACAAGGCATCTGAATGTAGATCCAAAGCATTCAATCCAGCAGAATAGGTTATCAAAGCAATATTTGGTTAGGACTACAATACTTGGTGCAGATGTCACTATTGTGGAGAATATGGACACATTGGAATAAACTGTGCAAGGCATCACCTAAGGAAGAAAGATACTACTATAAGATGTTATACATGTATCGAACTTGGTCATATATCCAAGAATTGCATGAACATAGGAAGAATTGAAGATGAAAAGAAAGCCAGAGCTGACAACATTTAAAAACAAATGAGACAATAGTGGATTCCTAAATCTACCGAGCTAGAAAGTTCAAATAATGGCAATGTCACTCAAGAAGTGGGTGACTCCACCATTTCTAATTAGACTCATCAAGGAAGATCAGGGACTGCATCTTCAAGCAATATCCTAAAGCAATTCCAAAATGTAGAAGTGCAAATGACAAATCAGTATTTCAGATACAAGACATAGTTCACTGTAGTGCATCTACCGAGCAAGGTTGGTTTCAGACTTAACCAAGCTAGGTCGGTAATGTGAAAGGTTTTGTTTGTTTACCGAGTTGCAAGGTTTATCGATTAAGTCGGTGACTATTTGACAAACCCTAGGTCATCTCAGCTACCTTCATACCTGAGCATTAATGGGAGATTTTTTATCAAAAAGGCAAAATTTGATCTCATTTTTCATCGTGAATTTAGAATATATAGAGCGAAGAAATTTCCACGAGTGCAAAAGTGAGTTCAAGCGATTTGAAGCGATTTTGCAGCGAAGAATTTGTTTAACGAAATCATTCACTCACCAAGCATCAATGGCATCTGCAAGCACCAGCAACAGCAAGGCAAAGAGAGGTTCTGAAATGCTTGTGAAGGGAGTAGAATGGAAAGCACCCAACTTCAAGCTCGTTTCTGCCATAGCTGAATTGCTCGACCCACATGGAGCCCAATCGAAGATTCCACCAAAGGTACTACTTATAAACAACATTCGTACTCATTTCAAATGCATTGTTCAAGAAATAGGGACACTAGATATGGATAATGCCCTAGCCAAGTTGTGTGGATGGAACCCTCAAACCCGAGTTCAAACATCTGGAAACCAAAGGTTTGACCCATATCCCGCACCTGCCAAGGAACTTTCAAATGAAATGGATAAGATACATTTTAAACTGTGTGCATAATGGTTAGTTGTGGTTAGAGCAACCCATGCTGATAACAAAGAAGATGATTCATAAGATCACGGGTTTGTCAATGTTAAGCAAATAAAAAACAACTAAAACCCTAAGTTGGGATGAACTTCAGAAGTTAACCCTAGCCGAATGGGATGGCAGAGGATTGAAACCTAACAATGTATTTGATATAGAGCTAAGATTCAAAATTTATTTAATTGCATATAAGATGTATAGTTCCAGCAGATTGAATAGTGTACCCTGTGAGGCCGTAGATTTAGCCTATAAGGTTGTGAAGAAAAACATGGAGTTTGACCTAGCAGATGTGCTGCTAAAACAACTTAATAAAAACATGGACAATATAAGGACCTCAAAAACCCACTCTTGTACAAAAGTTTTTCCCTTCAAAAGGTATAGTTGTATGGAGGAAAGATATTCCAGTTTTGTATCAAATAAATGAGTTTGTAGTAGAGATGGGTGAAAATTTTGATAGTATTATGGATAATTATTTTGAAGACTTCAAAGAGAGAATGAATAACAGATGCAGAATTCCTCCCAAGCTTGTTGAGGACTACAAAGATGATGTATGCTTCATGGTTGATTGTGACAAGGTATACATTCAGGCAGTCAGACCCCGAGTTGCATGGGTAAAACCTCTTCCTTATGAGGTAAATATTGATGAAGCTAGAGATATCATAGAGGGACTAGTAAATGAGCTAGTAAACCCAAGACAACAAATTTTTGGAACCTATGAAGAAGCTAAGGCCAGAATTGAGCTTGAAATCAAGCTACCATAGGCCATAAGCAAGGGCAAGAGGAAAATAGCCAAATTAAAAACTTCTACCGGTCCTCTTATGCTCACCGAGGGAAAAGGTGAAGATGAAGAAGGTGAAGAAGAAGGAGGAGGAGAAGAAGAAGGAGGTGAAGAAGAAGGAGAAGAAGAATCTGCAGAGGAACAACCAAAGAAGAAAGGTAAGGTAATTATTACCAAACCCAAGAAGAAGCCTACTGCAGTGTTTACCAAAAGAACCAGGAAAGGTAAGCAAGAACCTGTACTAGTCAGGCCTGCACCCACATTCGAGCAAAGGCTCAAACAATTGGAGGAAGGAGCTGGCATCACAAATTTCAAAGCATTGAAATTTGAAACTAGAACTGATGCTGAGAAAATGCAGATTGAGGAACTGGTACTCAGCAAGATGGGTAAATGGAAATACTCCCCAGACCAGATTGCCCCTCAAATCTCAAAAGAACTACTGGAGAGATTGCAACCGAGATGGGAGTTAGCCACCCAAACGGTAAAATATATTTATGAGCAATCCTTGAAGAATCTCCGACCAAGTCTCACTAGAGCAGAAGTAAAAGTTGAAATGAAAAACCATGAAGGTAAAATGATGATCAGATTCCACACTTGTTTGATTTTGATTAAAGACATTGAACATGTTGTAAATGATGCTACAAACATGTGGAAAAACATCTATCATCTACATAAGCCCAGTGTAGACCCAGTAGAAATCAAGGATGATGACAGTGATGATGAGCTTGATAGCACTCCATCCATCATAGTCTCACCAAGAGAGTTGCATGCATTAATGGAAGATAAAGAGGAAGAAGACAAGGACGAAGAAGCTAAAGAGGAAGATAAGGAGGAAGATGATTCGGTGAAAATTGCAGCAGCAGTTATTACATCCCTTCCTCACTCTCCACCTAAAACTATGATATCATCAAGGTTGGAGTCAGCTTCAGCAGGTTTGGTCACAACTACATCAGATATATCATTTGCACCTGCCACATCTCAGCTCCAGGTATCATCAATTGAAGTGTCCACTACTTCATCTACCGAGCTGCATACCTCCACTTCATCTACCAAGTTGCAGGCAACTTCTTCAGTTACTGAGTCATCCATTGTAGCAGTCACCACATCAGAAGTATCTATTCCTCCTGCAGTATGTATAGTAAGTTTTCCAGTTTGCTCTCAAATTTTGTCAACTTTAGCTACATTAGCACCAATTTTTGCACCAGTAAGCTCTTCAATTGTAAATATTCTGGCATGCACATCAATTCTGGGAAGTATATCAATTTTGGATACATTTAGCCCCTCTCTCAGTCTTCCTTTACTTGGTCCTATTCTAGTTTTGACAGCCAGTCCAACCTCATCAACCATTGTTTTTGTTTTCAAAGGGAAAGATGTTAGTACAACAGAAAAACCAAAGACTCCATTAAAACTTCTGCTTACAGGGAAGACAATTGATGAGGATGTAGACTTGGATACTGAAATTGTCATTTCAAAGATAGACACGGATATTGCTTCAGTTGATGAACTAAGACTGCTCAGTCAGCGCATAGAACTGAAGGCAAAGTAGAAACAACTAAGGAATGAGAGAGATAGAGAGTTTTAAATAATTGAGAATGCCCGAAATATAATTATAGAGGCTATAGGTGTTGATGTTGATACTTCTCAACATATTTTGCTATAATTAGAAGAGGCAGTCAATAAATTCAATTAGGATACCTCCGGTCAAGAAAAGTTGATAGAGAAGGCAGAAAAGAAATTTGATAATAAGGTGCTTGAGCACATTGCTCAGCACATAGCAATAAAATAGGTTGAATTAACCATAGTTTTGGCCAATATTGAAAATTCTTTTGATAATGTAACATCTCTTTTTGCTAAGCTCTGTGATGTTACCGAGTATACTGAGGAGATAAGAGAGCAATTGAATAAGATAGATGAGGATCTGAAGGCAAGCGCACAAAACCTGAAGCTTGACCCCAGTTCAACCTCATCTCATCACCTTAGGATAAAAATTTTGTCAAAAAAACAAGCAGAATTGCTGAGAGAAGAGTCAAGGATCCGATCTACATTGTTAGATATTCAGAATATGATCCTTACCATCATGGACACAATGCATAAGCACATTGCCCATTCAAAGACATTGATCCATGACAACAATCTCTTTGTTGCAGACCATGTGATTGAACTCTCTGCAGAAGTTCAAATAGCTCTATCCACATGCAAAATCCTGCAAGAGAATTGGGACAAGACTTTGCAACTCATTCTTTAGGTACATTCAGAGTTTATCTCACATTTTGGTGTTTCTATGTAAATACATTATTTTTTATTCTTTGGCATTATTGTTAAAAAGGGGGAGAAAGAGATACTCAGAAAAAGTTATTGGTGAGATAAATGTACAAAATAGACAAAGAGATATTGTAAATAAAAGCCATATGACTCATGTAAATACATTGTTTATATTGTATGGGGGAGTCATATGTAAGGAAGCCATGTATATTCAGTAGAAATAGTTGTCAGTATGTCAGGTATTGTATATAAGTTTTGGCTCATAAGTGTTTTTGTCACTAATGCCAAAGGGGGAGATTGTTGGAATTATGATATATTTGTCATTAGTCACAACACTTATTTGATTCTGAATGCTTACCGAGCTCATCACCTAGTCTACAGTTCACACCGAGCATCCAGTAGTTACCTTATAAATTCCGCAAGTAAACAATTGATACTGAGCATTCCTTTGGAAATTGAGCATATGGGCAGTTCAATAGTATTTACCAAGAATTCAGTGGTTACCATGCAGAACAATGGTTACCGAGCAGAACAGTGTTCTCCAAGCAGTTAGTGGTTACCGAGCAAAACAGTGTTCCCCAAGTAGTCAATGCTCACCAAGTCATCAGAAGAACTTAGTGTTTATTGAGTGATCAAGGTAAACGAAGAACTTAGTGTTTACTGAGTGATCAAGGTAAACAAAGAACTTAGTGTTTATCGAGTGATCAAGGTAAACAAAGAACTTAGTGTTTACTGAGTGACCAAGGTAAACAAAGGAATCAGTAATTACTGAGTAAACAAGGTAAATGAAGGAATTAGTGTTTACCAAGTGAAGAAGGTTATCAATGGATTCAATTTTTACCGAGTGACACAATATTCACCGAGTCACCAATGGTTACCGAGTTCCAAGCTACTTAGAATGATTAGTATGGACCGTGCCTCTACTCTTACCGAGTGCATGATGATGCAGTGTATTGTAGTGGATGTCGAGTATCAGAAGGTCACCAAGTCAGTTTGTGGAACCCAAGTTTTCTACCACTTGGCCGACTCAGTAATGCTTGTTCACTTGTGTTTGGCCAACCTTGCCAATGTAAATATTGGAATGGTATATATCATTTGAAATGATGAGATATTGAATGTCATTGGTTGTGTTGTGTTGCAATATTTTGAGAAGAGGGAAAGCGAATCACTAGTAGAACAGAGGAATACAACAAGTTCAACATTGATACAGGAAAGATATATCTATCACATCAGGTGATCAGAGTACAAAGGATCTTATCAGCAATCAGTTGTAAACCAGATCCATTGCTTCATCCTAACAGGTGAATCAGTTTGCTAAATCCCTTAACAAGGTAGACTTGACAGTCTTTTTTAAATCTCCTAACAGAGTGCATACCTTTAACAAGGTGGATCTAGCAATCCTACTTGCTCCTAACAGGGCAGATCATCAGAAGTGATCATTGTAAGCCTTAACTAGCCAACTTTATACTGCAATATTGAAGTTTTGTGGGTATCATCCCCACCCTAGTTTTACTTTCTATTTGGAAGGTTTCTGGGTCACCAAATCTGTGTGTTCATGAGTTACAAATGTTTATCTTTTCCTGCATATAGTAGATTAAATGGATGAATGGTAAATATGTTATTAAGTAGAAATGGATTAAAGTTTTAGGGTTACTGATTCACCCCTCCCCTCTCAGTAACCTTGTCATTCTTGATTATTTTCAACACTTTTCACCCTTTTCTCCATCACTTGATCCATTTATGCATTGAACACTTTCTTGTGCTTAATCAATTTGGATCATTCCTTTTGGAAATTAGGGTTGAGAAAGGAAACCTTATTTTCTTTCTATTCATTTTGGTGAACCTGACACACTTACCCTCTTCTCTTTTGTGGAATTATATGCCCTATTGTGTTTTATGGTGTTAGATTTCCTTTCATATTATCTTGCTTGTTCACCTTCACTATTCATTTTGGTGAACTCGACACGTTTACCCTCTTTTCTTTTATGGAATTAGGTGCCCTTTTTTGTTTTATGGTGTTAGATTTCCTTTCATATTATCTTGCATTTTCACCTTCACAATTCATTTTGGTGAACCCGACATGCTTACCCTCTTTTCTTTTGTGGAATTAGATGACCTATTGTGCTTTGTGGTGTTATATTTCCTTTCATTTCGTTAGGTCTTTTCTTGCATTAAGATTAGATTTAGTTTATGTTTTTGCATTTCAAATTCAAAAATACAAAAAAAAAAAATCAAAATCTCTTTCTAAATACAAAAATATTGTTGTTTTATATTTTCTTAGTTTAGTTCATTTACATTGCATTGGCTTATGAGCTTTGTTACTTCTAGTGCTACTTCTAATCTTAGGGTTAGATGTAGTCGTAGACCTATGGGTACCTTTGAGCTTGAGTCTTCTTCTCCTTTCCTTAGGATTCTGGATGAAAATTTGATTCTTCCTAGTTCTAATCCTCTTATGGAGAAAAAATCTTCTTACTCATCGCATGATGAGGATGATGATTTAAGAGTTCCTCCTAAACAAGTCCAAAAACTTTCAAACGAACTCGATAAAATGGGTAATTAGCTTCTTCATAAAAACCATAATCAAGATTCTATTCAAGCTATAAAGGCTCTTAAGAAAGTTCTTCATGACAGTGACCAAGGTGTTAATCTCTTGCATGGTATTACTTACCTTGTGCATTCTAATGTTGAACCTTTAGCTCAAGGAGCTCAAGATTTAGGGTTCACTCCTCTTGTCACTAGTTTAGAACCTTCTTCTATTCCTTTCCCTAGTTTTCCTACCTATACTCCTCCTTTAGTGACTATGACAGTTCCCTCTATCCCTATGAGTGTTCCTCCTATGTCCCTTACTAGTTCACAACCTTCTTGTCATAATGTTCCTTTTATTTATTCTACTCCTATGTCAATTGTAGTGCCTAATGTTCTTCCAGTTATGTCTTATATTCCTATAGCTTCATACACTTTACCTAGTGTTTCAAATGTTTCTATTTTTCCTATTTCTTCTCATGATTCTGCAATTATCAGTTTGGCTCAAACCGTGTCATCTTTACAACAACAACTTGCCTCTTTAACTCAAAACAAGTTTAATATCCCAACTTGTGACATGGGAAGTCATTTATCTTAGGATATTAGTCGTAATTCTATTCCTCAGCAAGTTGATATGCCTCATCTTGAGAATTATAATGGTAAGGGAGACCTTGTTAATCATGTTAAAGCATTTCAAATCCTTTGTAGTGATTATGCTCATGATCATATGATTTTAGCAAAGTTATTTTCTTGAACTTTTCATGACAAGGCCTTACAATGGTTTTATTCTTTGACTCCTTATTCTATTCGTTCATTTCCTCAACTTGCTAATGCTTTTATTCAACAATTTCAAAACAACATTGGCCCGCAAGTGTCTTTGACTTATTTGATGAATTGTAAACAAAATTCTAAGGAAAAATTGACTGAATTTAGTGGTAGATTTAAGCATTTGCATGCTCAAATTTCCTATCCTTATCTTGATATTGATATTCAACATATGTTTATTTCAAATTTGCAAAAGGATATCAGAGAAAAGATTCTGATTACTAAATTTACTTCTTTTCAACAACTATGTGCAGAACTTCATCATTATCAATTACAAGTGAGTCAATTTGAGAGCACCACTCCAATGGCTCCTATTCCTGTTAACAAAAGTGTTTCCTGCTCCTAATCCAAATAAAATTCAAAAATTCAATAACTATGTCAAGATAAATAAACAAGCAAATACAGTTGTTGATCAAGTTGTTGTTGCATCTCACAATGGCACTTCTGCATCCACTACTTTTTGATTGAATTGTATGTTTAATCCTCTCTTTGAATCTTTACATTCTATTATGAATAGGTTGTTAACTACTAATATGATTACTTTACCTCATATTCATCCTATTTTACCTGCTACACTGGCAACTAAATCTTTTGATCTAAAAGCTTTTTGTCAATATCATCGCCAGAGTGGTCATGATACTGAGAAATTTTATTCTTTAAAAAATAAGGTTCAGGGCTTAATTGATTCTAATGCTTTATCTATTGATAACTTTGATGATAGTGGATATAAATCTATTTCTCCTCCTAATTAAAATTTGCAAATCTATACGAATCCTTTACCTATGCATGATACCAATACTATTGCTCAATCATCTTCTATGGATATTGTGTATGATTCAAAGATGGGTGATCTTAATCATGTTGTTAATCAAGTAGAGCTTGTGGTTCCATCTGTATCTCCATCTCAATCTCAACCTCCACTTCAATCTCAAGTTTCAGCTCTACCTCCACTGAAACCTAAGCCTAAATTGAAACCTCAACCTAAATCTTGACAACAACCTAAGAAAAACAACCTTGGGAACTTTTGACTACCTTTGATGATTCTGAGACTATTAAAGCTCCTGATGGTCCCCTTTATATTTATGTTAAGGTTGTTGAGATACCTACTCATGATTGTCTTGTTGATCCTACCTCCTTAGTCAATGTTATTACAAAAGAAAATATTTTTATGAAAAGTTTGAAATGTGATCTTTATGATAAATCAGATGTATGGATTCAAACTTGTAATGGTTTTCTTTATCCATCATTTGGTTCTATTGATTTACTAGTTGAACTTTATGGAAATATTGTAAACATTACCTTTGTTAGTGTTCCTACTTCTGATCAATTTCAAGTTAAGTTTTGTTTACCATGGTTAAATGTCATGCATATTGTTGCTTCACCTATTCATAAATGTCTTAAGTTTGTTTATGATGATGAAGTGAAGATGGTTAGTCATAGCTTATACCATACTTCTAGGCCTAGGGATGCTGCTACCATTGACTTCTTTTGGCCTTCATTACCTAATTCATGTCCTATTTGACATAATTATCTTTTCCATTCACATCAAGTCTATAAGCAATGAAAGATTCTTGAGTTAAGCTTACCTCCTATGGATTTTAACTGTGGTCTTTTGCCTACACCTGCCTATTGCCAAATCATCTATTTGGGCCTCTATGCTTGTAACTATAATTTGTTGCTTGCCTCTGTCATGTTCTTCTTTTACTGATGTATCAATTATTTGTACTTCATCTGGTTCCATTTCATCATCATCATCATCAATTTCACCATATTCCAATTGTTTTGCATAAAGTGTGTCATCTAGCCAATTAAAGTTCAGAATATCATGTTGTTTCTTGATTACATATTCTCCAATTTTGTCAATCTCATCAAAATCTTCCCTCAAAGAATCATAAAATAATTGCACTTTTATAACTTCTTCAGTTGTAGCTCTCACCATGCATTTCCTTTTTAATTTATGACTTTATTTATCTGAGTACATAATAGGTCATTTAGTTCCTGGGCCTATTCCTCTTTATTCTTTGACTTATTATTTTTATCTAGGGCATGGGGGAAGAGTTTAAAACTTTTACTCTTATATTTTTCCAGATAATTAATGATTCTCCTCTATAATGTAGTTCTTTTATCATCAAACTTAGAGACATCATTAGTTAATTCATAAGTTTCTTCTATGTGTTCAAAAGATAGAGTAATAACTGAGAAACACAAAAGAGTGACATCATTGTCCCTTGTGCTCCACTTACTAATAATTGGCTTTAGGGCATCATCACTTGCTTTTAGCTCCTCCCATATATTTATTATTTTTGCTAATTGCTCATAAAATGTTGGCCAATCAATTTTATTAACTAAATACATGATGGCTTTCCTTAACCTATCCTAATATTGAATATCTAACTCTACATGCATTGCCCATAGTTTACTCTTTTCTTCTTCAAAATCCTCTACAGTGTAGTACTGAGGTCTCTGTGGTGTGTCTAGAATTTTAATAAGAGGAGTGGATTGAAAAGGTTCCACTAGTGGATACAGATAAGTGATCCTAGGCCTACTAGATTTCCCTTGGTGTCCTAACAACTTATTCTCAAGCTCAATTCTCTTTTGAACTTCTTTATTATAAGCTGTTAAAACTTTCTCATACTTATCTTGTAACTCTAACCTTTCTCTCTTATCCCTCTGAGTTGTGGCTATGCTCCAACACCTTGTTCTGTAGCCCCTTCACTTGTAGTTTCTTCAATTCTCTTTACAATTAAATTTCCTATTAGGCCGATATCATCAAGCTGGGAAGAGCTTGTTCTGGATCCTTTTCTCATTGACCAAACTACCAATGCAACATTATCCTCACTAAACTTGGCACCTTTCATCTCCTTCTTCCCCTTCTCATCTACATTTATTTTTTTGGTGACAGAGTTATAAACAATTGCATCAACAATATCCCAATTCGGCAGCAGTAGAACCCTAGATGGTTTTATCATTTTCCTTCCCTCTTCAGGGGTCAAGATTTTAAAATCTTGCATCATTTCCTCTATTATTTGGTTTTTTAGATTTGCCTCCTCCATCTTAGTATGCTCTATTTTCATTTTATTATATCTAGAATAAAAAATTCCAATGTTTGTCCTCCAAGCAAACTAATAAAAGGCTCTAGACTTAACAAAATTATCATTGAAGATAAATTTGTGGTTGGCCTATTCTACAACATGCACCAATTCCCTTCCTTTGTAATCAACAATAGTAAAGTCAAGGCTTGGCATAGGAGGTTCCTGTGGATTCTCCTCTTCCAACTCTGTATAGTAACAAAAACTCCCCCTTGGGACCCAAACTATTCCATCTGCTCCTTAGTGAGATGTTCATCTCCCATGTGTATTGGGGACTAAGTGGGTGAATACTCCTTTGTTTGAGGCACTTGTTTTTCTTCTATCTTCTGCCTCTTAGGCATGGACTCATTAGGTCTCTCCTCCAGAACAACACTAGTTGACCCAACTATTTATTTTCCTTTATCCATTGTAGGTGTTTTATTTTGAATTATATTGTAGCTAGGTCTTCTTTGAATAACTAATTGCCCTAATCCTATTGTAGGGGTGAAAGGAAACCTTCTCATGACCTCTTGGGCCTTATCAAGATAAGAATTAATAAAAATAATTTCTTCTCATTCATAGTTTCCATGATCTCTGGAAAAGTGATCATCAATTTATTTACCTCTATCTTGGCATCTTCTAGAGGCTTATAATTCTTATTAGAACAATTGATGAATTCTAAAACCCTAGAGTAAACTCTCCACTTCTCCTTTTTATTCTCTTACTCTTGAAGAGAAAATTCATTCCTTATTATGTCCTTAGGGAAGTAGGGCTGATAGTCCTTGGCACTAGTCTTTGCTCTTCATCTGAATATATCAAAAATTCCCTCACTATCACAAAAATGAGCATGGGAGACATCCATGTTATACTAGTCCAAAAATTTATACATGAACAACCAACTAGCCTTAGTGATTATGAACTGGTGGGCAATAGTACAAGATGGGAAAATTGAGCCCCTAGACCTACCAATCAATTGTTCTTCCTCCAATCCACTTATTTGTCATAGTGTTTCAATTATCCCTACCTTCAGAGGCACTTGGTAATGAAGTACATGGGGAGTCCCTTGGAGACCATATACTCTAAAAACTATAGAAATACGGTAGGTTATAATATCTACCCAATTGTGGGATACCTTCAAACTAGAAGGGTTGTCCATAGGCCTGATAAAATCTAGCAGTGCCTTGGGAATTCTGAGATTGTCCCTTAATATGAGGTTTCTCAACTTGGATGTGAAGTTTCTATCAAATCTAACAAAGCTATCCTCTTCTGCATCCCAGGTCATATCTACATTCCACAACTGGACTGGCAGAGCTTCTCCCTCATATTCTTTGTTTAAAACCATCCCTTTTTCAAAGTAAGCAACCCCTTTAAATAAGAACATGTGCATCAATACTAAATAATGGCAAAACATTTTCTCAACTTTGCTCTTTGAAATCCCAACCAATCCTACATAAATCTCCTCTACTAGGTAAGATGCAAAATCAAAGATAATATCGACACCAAAAGAAGAATTTGTGTCATCATATACATGAACTTTATGGGCATAAAATTTTGTTCATCCTTACCAACAACCCTACATAAAATCATGTAAATATCTATGGCCCAAGTAGTAAAAAATTCCTTCTTAAAAGGCTCTTTGATTGATGTTGTAACAAAGGTCAAATTCCCAATTGTGGCTAGGTGTTCTCTCAATGCACCTTGCCTAACCTAATCCTTTTTAGACAAATATTCCCTCTCCAAACCCTGAAAATCAATGAGCTCATGGTAATTTGTAACTAACTCCAACCCAAGAATTTCTTTAGCATTAATTCTTATCAGGCACTCCCCATCTACTCTCCTAACTACCCTGGCTACTAAGTCATAATTTTTGGCTATGGTTGTCAGAAAGTCTGAATCCATGAAAACCCTAGGGACTACTAATTTACCCAAATCAAAATTCCAAATTTTTCCATGGGGGCAAACAACTTCCTTTTTGAAAACCATTTCCTAAAAAATTGGAACCCTATTTTAGAAGTAATAACATCCATAGCTCAATTCCCTTTATCATTTAAACCATCTACAATCTTGAGCCTAGGGTTCACAAGAACTAGCTTTTTAATTTGGGTTGACTCATTCATGGATTTAGTTAGCTATTCTAAAAAATCATCATGTACATTCCTACTGTCATATTCTACTTTTCTTGAGAAACCCTTCTTTGGAGGCATATTTGATGATAATAATGTAGAAAAACTAAATTCTCTAAATGATATGCGAGCTAAGATACTTAATTGGCTCTTTGTTATTTCTTCTTTGAATTTTGCAATAGACAATAGATACAGAAAACTCTTTCATAATTCAACCAAGTGGGAAAAGTTCTTCAACAAGTTCTTGGCTCTCAGAAAAATAGAAACTCATTTGTGTGGAAAAGAAATTTGAAATCCTACACTATATCTCTGGTCTTACTTTGCATGGGAAGCCTTAATTCTCATAAATGGATCATAGGGAAAAATAGGGTGGCATCACCTTCCAATTTAAAAATAAGCCATCGATTTATGAAAAATTTGATGATTGAGGGATTACAACTTTAACAACTCAACTTCCACTTTCCAAGTTGGTGGTCAAACAAAATGAATTTGACCATATAATCTTTTCTTTTCACTACTGGTGAATTATACATCGAACCCGCTTGTGCCCTATGACATGTGTCACACTCGCTATGTCACTAAGAATAAACATCGAGAAACTTCTCATGGCAACATAGTGACTATCATTGATGATGCCTTGATCAGATAGTTAAAACTTTATGATCATTCCTATATAAATGTGGTGGGCCCGCATAACTTCACTTTGGTCGCCATATCATGAGTAGTAAAGTTTGAGCAATTTTTCATACTGATATAGCGACCATTGTCAGTCTTGAAAAGATTTGACAACATAGATCAACAGGTACATTTCCTTGAGTGTGGATCCTCAATGTCATATTACATCATACCATTCTAACATGCTGACATGGACATTAATGACACATAAATATTTGGTGTTGCCTTTAAGTTTGGTCCTATCATATTCTCTTTTCGTGGGCAGTCACCATGTCGCTATCGATAAAGTTCTTACAACTTTAGGTAGCGACAATGTGACTACTATTGATCTCAGGGAGATCTGATAGTGTAGGTAACTCATCTTGAAACCATTGTTTACTTACCAATTGGATCCTTCTTGTAACCGTCCTTTGGTCGCCATGTTGCTAGCAGTAAAAGGCACGCTATTTTTTATAACAACAACGCGACCACCATCAATCTCAAGGAGATCTGATAGTTAAAGATCATTTTAGGAGCTTTAAGAAACTATGAGGATAACCATATAAAAGGTTCTTAGAAACATAAAGGCATATTTTAAACAATTTCTCCCTTTTGAAATAAAATGAGGAGGCACCTAACCAAAAGTTTTTCTAGGGCAACATATTTTTGATGAAATAGAATTAGGGTTTTTCTGGGGTTAAGAAAATTAAGCACACCAAACCCTAATTTTTCAAAAGAAAATTGGAACATTCACTTTAGTATATATTTAGATAGGCACAAAGTGAAAACATGACCAACAGGTGCAAGGTGATAAAAGAATCAAACATATTGTACATTATTCCTTTATATGTATCTCTATTCTTTCATATGTTGTTTCATGTTATGTTGTACTTGTTCTATTATTCGTACATGTTTCCTTCTGTAGTCTACTTAGATCTGTAACTTGGTAGTAGTGATTCTTTTTGGTCTTTAGGTCATGGTCCAAAAAGATTCTTCTTTGAATTTCTTATGTGATCTTTCCTCCTTTGTGATTATAGTTCTACTTTCTTTGGGGAATGATGTCAATTCATTTGCAATAATATCATACATATATTATCTTATGATCGTATCAATTCCACAGTAGGTAGATCCCTTCTGTGTTCTCTATATATTTATATATTATTTCCCTTGATTTGTCTTCATCTAGGGGCATTTTGTAGTGGAAACATAATCAGTAGAGTTGTTTATGTTTCTGTCAAAGCCATTGCTCCCGTTAAAGTGTTTGTAATGACTTTAATGTGGGGGCATACGCTCTACTCACTTATTGTACACACACACTTTTCAAAACATGTATATTATTTTTCAAAACAACTTTTCTCCCTTTTTGTATTAGTGACTAATCCTTAAAGCATGGATTTATATTTTAGGATCACTTAATCCCTCTAGTTTCAAATATTTTTTATCCTTTAACATCAAAGGTGTCCTTAAGATTGGATCTCTTTTGGTTTTACTCTTATATAATAGAATATTCTTAAGGGTGAAGCCTTGATGGGTTGACTAGTGAGTAGCCACATTCACTAGGTGATTCAATTCCATCTTTCTAGTTGCATAGTTTCCTTGTGTGGTTCACAATGGGACATAAGTTCTCATTGGGCGAGATAATCACACTTTTTTTCTTCTAGAGATGTTTCTCTTATTGTGATCTTGGAGTTGACAAAGACTTGAGTCTCTGGGAGTTTGAGGATTTCTTTGTACCTTTGATTTTAATATGATTATCTTTTCATTACGATCTACTTTACGAAGAGTTTGCATCGAGTCCATGCTCTTGCTAAAGTGGGGGCATAATGTATCATCTTAAAATGGAAGAACTTTCATGTTAAGAGTGTTTAGCCCTCCAAGTAAGTGGTCTAGGGTCATGTCAAGTGCCTTGAATGGGTTTTTGCATGGATCTAGTTATTTTCCCCCTGTTCTACTTCTCTCTCTATTTCTAGCCTATTTTTGACAAACTACTTTGTGAAACTGAGAACTTTGGCCTCTGGGTCAAGGTCGACCTCAATCCTAACCTAGGTCATGAATGACCTTGACCTTGACCTAGTAGGGTCGACCTCGTCCTTAACCCTAGTTCCCATTTTCAATTTCTGGGAGTTTCATTATCTCGGGCTTTGGAAAATTTCTTTCCTACTTTTGGGTCGACCACTTCAGGTTTTGGAATGGTAGACTCTTAAATTACATTTAATCTAGGTCCATTCCTAGGGGTTAAGGTTAAATAGGATTTAATTCTCCTATATCAGCCTTCTCTAGGATTTCATGCCCTAGAACTCTATATAAGGAAGCCTTCTTCCCTCATTCTAACCTCGAATTTCTATCCACCATTTATGAGAAAAATTATTATCTATATTTTATGCACAAGCTATACCTACATAAGATATCCAATTGTTATGAGTGCATTCAACTACATGAAGCAAAGATCTACTATCATTCAAGCATTCAAGCATTCAAGTGTTCAAGCATCCAAATTATCAAGGAGGTCCATTGTTAGCCATTAAAGGATTCAATCTCTATGGAGCTCTCTTGTTGAATATTTCTCCATCCATATTCATCCAACCCTTCTTCTATGCAAAGATACATTCAAGATTGCTGTTGAAGATCTAATGACATTGATTTGAGACATCCTACATACATTTCTACACTCATTTGGAGTATTTGTACTTGTGGATTCAAGGATTCAAATCCTCCACAAAGATTTCCACATAAGCAAGGTGAATAGTTTCAATTACTTTGTTTATGCATATATTGTTTCAGTTATATTTTAAGGTTAATTCAAAATTGGGGTTTGATTGAGGCAAACATTGTTGGATACAATTCATTAATTGTGTATTGTCATTGATGTTACACAAATGTCATATCATTATCAGTCAATATATGTTGAGCTCACTCAGGTAGTAAAGATAGTTTTCTATGTCTACCAAGCGTTCTTGTGATTGCCTAGTTTAGAAGGTAGTGTCTACCGAGTTCACTCAGGCATTGAAGGAAAAGTATGTAGAAGGTGAGTGTTAAGAAAGCTCACTTGGTTAATGAAGGAAAGTTGGATGGAACCAGTGCTAACTGAGCTCACTCAGTTGCCAAAGGATTTTCACAAGTTTGTAGTATTAACCGAGCTTTGTTGGTTAACAAAGGAAATCATTTCTAAGTTAGTTTCTACCAAGCTAGGTCGGCAAATGAAGAATTTCCTTATTTTGTTATATTAAGCTTAATTGATTTATCTATTAATGCCAACTAACTAAGGTGATGAATATTAATTATTCTAAGTTGTATATGAGCTGACTTGACAAAGTGGAAGATATAAGTATAAGCTCAAGTTTGTGATTTCAAAGTGTAAGTGAATGTGCAAGTACAAAGATGTTATTGAAGATTTAATGATGAGAAGAGGAAGCAAATTTGAAGGATAAGTAGAATATCCTTGTGGAGCAGAAAAGTTATATTTGATTAGGAAGGATCAAGTACAAGCTAAAAAAGAGATCTGTAATTAGAAATTTATTTGCATTCAAATTAGGTCATCTCATTGTTACTCTCTAACCATGTTAGCAGTGATCTAAATCTCCTAATAGAGTTGGATTAACAACTATTTGCAAATCCTCTAACAAGGTGGTAGCTCTATTGAATTGTCTAAAGACCTCTAACAAGGCCACTCCTAATAGAGTGATTAAATCCTCTAATAAGGTCACATCTAATAGTGTGTTTTGTAACCTTTAACAGGGTTGGCTCCTAATAGGGCTCACTTCAGAAGAGTGAAAACAATAACTAGTTGCAATTGGTGATTTTTTCCAAATTGGGTTTCCACATTAAATCCTGGTGTCAAATGTGTTTATGCTTTTTCCTTTTATGTGTTTGCAACTAAGTTAAAGTAGTGGTAATCACATATAACATCTAAAGTTTATATGCTAAGCATTTACTGAGTACTTATTGAGTTATAGTATTTTGTGTGTTTATCAAGCAACAATAGCATTCAGTTTTCAGACTGCATTTTTGTACTGACATCTAAGGGATCTATGATTTATTTTAGCAGTAACAGATTCACCCCTCCCCTCTTAGTTACTCCTCTTATATTTCCAACTATTGGTATTGGAGCATTTGATGCTTGCAGAGAAGGTTTCAAGGACCTAAGCTAAAGATCAAAATGTCTTATAGAAGAGAGATCCCCAAGCTGAATAGAGACAATTTTTCAGCATAGCAAAGACTTATGAGGTTACACTTGGCTACCGTTAGTGACTCACGATGCAAGTATCTTGATACTAAATACAAGTCTTCCACTGAAACATTATCAATTGAAGATATTGCTGAAAAGAAGAATCATAACATCATGATGATTGATATTGCATCTGCTCTTAGTTATGTTGAATTTGATGAAGTCAAAGACTACAAGATAGCTCATGAAATGTGGATCTAATTAAAAGATATATATGGAGGAGATGACAAGGTAAGAAGAGCTAAGGCTGAAAGTCTTAGAGGTCATTTTGATCAGATGAAAATGAGAGAAGATAAGAACATTGCAAAATATGTAGAAAGGATCAAAGCAAGTGTAATTGTAATCAAAGCATTTGGAGGAGATATCAAAGAGAAAAAAGTTGTAAGCAAGGTAATTAGAACCCCTCTTCCTATTTATGCTATTCAAGAAATGAGATGTGATCCAAATAATAAAATATCTTTGGATGCTCTAGTTGGAAGATTGACAGCTTTTTAGTTAGATAACTTTAATAACTATGTTCCTAGTTCAAAGGTTATTGAATATGCTTTTAAAGCTAAACTCCCACTCAAAGAAAAGGGTAAAAAATCAAAATCCAGTCAATTAGGAAGTGAAGAAGAAGGAACATCAGAAGAAAGTTCAGATAGTGATCTTGAAGTTGTTGAAGCCCTAATTACAAGGAAGTATTCCAAAGGTAGAGAAAAGTACAAAGGTAAAGTTCCTCTGATCTACTTTTCCTATGAAGAAGTTGGTCATGTTGCTGCTAGGTGTCCAAATAAGGAAATCAAAGATGAAAAGAAAAGAAAAAAGCACAAAGGCAAGAAGGATTCCAAGAACTACAAGGACAAAGGTAATAAATCTTTTTTTATAGCTAAAGATTCTGATAATAGTGAAGATGAAATGGTATATATTGTTGTGAAAGATGAATTTGATGATGAGGGAGATAAGATGGCACTTATCTCTCATGTTAGAAAAATTGATATATGGATTATTGATAGTGGTTGTTCGCATCATATGATTGGAGATAAAAAAAAATTTGAGCACATGAAATATTATGATGGAGGTAGTGTAAGATTTGGAAACAATGAACCATGTAACATAAAAGGAAAAAGATGTAGTTCATTGAATAAAGAACTTGTATGTGAAAATGCTTATTAGGTTGAAGGACTAAAGCATAATCTATTGAGTGTGCCACAATTGAATAACATTAGATTCATGGTATAATTCATGAATGGACAAGCTAGACTATTGAATGGAAAAGGAAATATGGTTGGATCTAGCAAACAAACAAAAGGTAATCTATTTTATCTTGATCTTAGTATTGTTCATGTTTTATTACTCAAGTAGAAGAAAGCTGATTATGGCACAAAAGGTTATGTCATGTAAACTTTGATAATCTGGTTAAGATAAGAAAACATAGAAGAGTAAGAGTTACTCCTAGTTTGAAGAAACCTAATACGAGTCTAGTAAAAAAAAATTAATTTGGTAAGATGGAAAAAACTAGTTTCAAAAGCAAAAACTATCAGTCAGAAGAAGTTTTGGAAATTGTTCATACAAACTTATGTGGACCTATTGGAATAGAGAGTTATAGTGGAGAAAAGGTTTTTATTCTTTTTGTTAACGACTATTCTGGAATGATGACTGTAATGTATCTAAAAGAAAAATCAAAAGCCTTTCAAAAATTCAAGTGGTATCTAGCAAGAGTAGAAAAGGAAACTAGAAAGGGGTTAAAATGATAAAGATCAGACAAAGGTGATGAATTCATCTCCAATGAATTCAATAATTTTTAAATTGAAAGAGGAATCAAAAGACAAGTATCAGCTCCTGGTACACCACAACAGAATGGTATACCTAAAATAAGAAATAGATCTATCATAGATTGTGCAAAAACTTTGATGATTGAAATGAATGTCACTCTCAAATACTGGAAGGAAGCTATTAGCACTATAGTTCATACTTTGAATAGAGTATAGTTGAAGAAATATTCAAACAAAACTCCTTATCAGCTATGGTATGGCTACAAACCTAATGTAAGTTACTTGAAAGTATTTGGCAGCAAATGTTATATCTTGAAAGAATCTAGAAAAGGAAAATTTGATGTAAAAGGTGATGAAGGCATATTTCTAGGATACTCCTATAGAAGTAAAGCATACAAATGTTTGAATTTGTCTACTCATAAAATTGTAGAAAGTGAACATGTTAGAATTGATGAGTTTGCAGAAAAGAGTGAAGAAGAAAGTAACAAGAGCTAGGAGATTATAAAAGATTTGTTTACTATGAACCTGATACCCTTTCAAATCTATTTGAAAGAAATGAAGCTTCATCTCCCAAGTCCCCAAAATCTCCAATAGTTACCAAGTTGCAGACAATGCAACCTGAGTTACAATCTCAAGGGCCCGAGTCACAATCAGAGACTACTGAGCTAGTTCAAACCAAACCTGATGGACCCAAGTCACAGATAGAAGGACCCGAGCTTGAAACTAAAATTCATGATGAAGATGGTGGAACTCATTCAAAGACCAAAGAGCTTGTATTAGTAAGATATGTTAGAAGGCATCATGCACCTAATGATTTGATGGAATAATGACAATAAGAAAATTAAAAGGTACATGTTTACTTGCTGAATTTGAACCTAAAAATGTTAAAGATGCTCTCAAAAATGAAAGTTCGATTGAAGCAATGAATGAAGAGATAGAGCAAATAGAAAAGAAAAAAGCTTGGACTCTTGTTCCTAGACCCAAGGATAAAAATGTAATTGGTACAAAGCGGGTATTCAGAAGTAAGCTGAATGAAGATGGAAAAGTTTCAAGAAACAAAGAAAAATTGGTGTGCAAAGGTTATTCTCAAGAAGAAGGTATTGATTATGGTGAGACTTTTGCTCCTGTAGCAAGACTAGAAGGTGTTAGGACTTTACTAGCATATGCAACACATAGAGGATTTAAAGTGTATCAAATAGATTTTAAATCTACATTCTTGAATGAAATTCTTAATGAGGAAGACTACATTGAACAACCACAAGGTTTTGCAGATCCTAGCAATAAAGATATGGTTTGCAAGTTACACAAAGCATTATATGGTCTTAAGCAAGCTCCTAGAACTTGGTTTGAAAGACTTCATAATTAATTGGTATAAATTGGCTTTCAAAGGACAAATGATAATAGTAGTTTGTATATCAAGGAAGGACCAAAGAAAAAGATTGTATTGGCAAAAATATTTGTTGATGATACTCTATTTACAGGAAATGATGATTTGTGCAAAGCATTTTCAGAGAAATGAGTAAAGAATTTGAGATGTCCATGTTTGGTGAGATAAAATTCTTTATTGGATTGTAGATGTAACAGAACTAAAATGGTATCTACATCACTCAATCTAAGTATATCAAGGAAATACTAAAGAAGTTTGGAATGGAAGATTCAAGACTAGTTGGAACCCATATGTCTACTGAACATAAGCTCTCTAGAAATGTTGATTCCAAAGAAGTAGATCAGACCATATATCGATCAATGATTGGAAAATTACAATACGTAGTACACACAAGGCCTGATATTACTCTAGCAGTTGGAATAGTGGCAAGATTCTTAGCAAATTCCAAGAAAAATCACATGATGGCAATCAAGAGAATCATGAGATATTTGAAAGGTAGTGACTATGGATTATGGTATAAATTTGGAGGCAATTTGGACTTGAAAGTATTTATTAATACTAATTGCGTAGAAAGTATTGATGACAGAAAAAACACTACTGGTAGAGCATTCTTTCTTGGTAAAAGACTAGTGTCTTCGACAAACAAGAAGCAAAATTGTGTATCTCAATCTACAAAAAAGGCATAATATGTGGTAGTAGCAATTATTTGTTCTAACATTGTTTGGTTCAAACAATTGTTGGAAGGAATGAAGATAGAGATCAAGGATCCAATAGTCTTATACTATGATAACACTAGTGCAATCAATATATCAAAGAATCCAATGATGTATACCAAAACAACACATTGCAATAAAATATCACTTCTTAAGAGAATTGGTGCAGGCTAAAGAAGTTAGATTGGAATATTTCAATACAAAGGAATAGATTGCAGACATATTTACCAAGCAATTACCTAAGGATGCATTTTTATATCTAAGAGGTAAGGTAGGGGTCATTCCCCTATCTAAAGCTCACTAAATGAAGTCTAGTGATGCATCAACTAGAACTTGTTGAAGATCAATCAGTTGGTGCAAAATTAGCAAGGGCATATTGCAAATGAATTAGTACTTAAGGCACATTGGTATTAATAGAATTATTGTCTTTGGCATTTTTTGTCAAAGAGGGAGAAGTTTACTATCATATCTCTAAGAAATTCTTGGAACCAAAATAAAGTAAGGAACCAAAGAAGGAGAAGTTTTCCAAAGAAGGAGAAGTTTTTTGTAAGTGGGAAAAAGTTCTATAAATGAACTTGGCAGAAGTTGTTGTAGATAGAGAAAGAATCTAGCGAAAGGAAGAGTTCATACTGACAGAGGGAGTTCTTAAGAAAAAATCCAAAATTTCATTATGCTATGACATGTTGTGTTGCCATCAATGCCAAAGAGGGAGATTGTTGGATATAATTGATTAATTGTGTATTGATGTTGTATACACTAATATGTTAGCAAGAAAACACTAATCTATTTAAAAACCAAATCATTAACTAACAAGATCAATATAACATATATGAGAGACTAAAGAGGAACCCCTAATTAGGAATGTCAGCCAAATGAATGGACTCTCCCAATAGGATTTCATTCTTTGCTTGGTAGATGAGTCTAAGTAAAAGATTGGTATGTATGCTCAAAGGGCTTCAAATTTCCTTCAATAGATGTTGGGATTTGGATGTGGATGTATGTAAAAAGTATGAATTTTGGCTTCTCAAAATAACATTATAACTTTAGCTTAAGGATTGTGATGAAATGGCTTGGGAGGGGATTCAATTTATACGCTAAGGGCTTGAGGGTTTGAGGGCTAAGATGTAAGGATGGGGAAAAGCTTATGGAGGGCTCAGATTGCATGAGAGGAGAGCACATGGATTGGGCTTTCGTACAGCCAATCAGGGAGTGACACATGTCACAAGGTGAGAGGATAGAGGAAAGGGCAAGGATGAGTCAATAAAGGAGGCTCAAGGGATAATATTTTCATAAAGACCCTTTATAATGGTTTGTAAGAGCAATGAATGGGTTTGTAAGAGTCTTTTATGGCTTTGTAAGAGCATTTATGACTTGGTGGTTGGGATATTTTGAGGGAAGAGTTTGACTTGGCTTAGGAAAGTCTTAAGATTGTTTAGGATTGTGCAAATGATTAAGGGTAGGATTAGAGATGGTTTAGGATTAGATTAGGGATGTTAGAGATGGACAAGTGGATAGCATTTAATGAGGGTGGGTGAGTTAGTGGCTAAGCTTGGTTAGTATGGGTGGATGGGGCGGATTAGGTTAAATGAACGATTAGAGATATGCTTAGGATGAGGATGAAGACCTTCTAGAAGAGTCTAGAACTTCTTAGGATGAGGATAAATAAAGTTTATTTATCTTAAAGGTTTGGGTTGAGGAGATATTCATTAAAACATTTTTAATAAATATGAGGATTAATATTTAATCTTAATTAAATATTTTGAGTTGGGATTAGGGTAAGAAAATGATGAGATTAGCCTTTAATCGAAATTAAAGAAGGATTAGAAGATTTTGGAAGAGGTTAGTGGTCTTAAAGAAATTGGCCAATTTTGGGAAAAAAAAAATAAATTATTTATTTTGGAATTTTTGGTCAATTTATTAATTAAATAATTAATAAATAAGAAAATAATGTTTAAATAAGATTTAAACATTTTTGGGAGGGATTTCTTAATTAAATATTTTTAATTAAGATAAAGGGATTTAATAGCACAAAAATAAATTAAATAAATAAATAAATAAATAATTAATGATGATGTCATCAGGGACTTTTTTCAGAAAATAAAAATATTTTATTTTCTAAAGGATTTTAGGTGTCTACATTTTGCCCCTCTTTGATGTGATGCGGAAAGTGGCATGGCATCAAGGATAAGAAAATAAGATGCTTAAGGCTAGAGCAGAAGAGGAGAGAATGGACTGTAAGATGCTCCGTTAAGAAGGCGGCGGGGAGAGAAAGCGAGGCTCGACGGTTTCTTGAAAAATACAAGAATTCGGGATGAGTAAGGAGACTTAGATTGGCAAAGAGAAGGGGTTGAATTAGCTCAAACTCTCACTACGAGAGAATGATAAAGGAAGAATTAGAGGCATAAGAGGAAGCAAGCTTAAGACTTTAGGGAAGGTGGAGGATGAAGGAGCAGAGCGCTATAAAAAGGAATCAAATATAGGAAGAAGGATGAGGGGATTATAAAAGCTGATGCAACAAAATTTCAAAGAGTCAGATTGGTGGAAGATGGGTTTTGGAGATCCCTAGGACTAGGATTGTGGATCTCGAAAGATGAGGCTTGGTGGATTGATTGGATTGGTGGATCCCTAAGACTAGGATTATGGATCCCTAAAGCTAAGAGTGATGATTGATTCTGAGAGATACAGTTGCACAAGCTAGGGTAGGAGAGATGGATGCAGGATATGGATGGGGGATAATGGAGATGAAGGGAATCCATTGAAGCCTTTTGAGTGGAGGGATACTTCAAAGAGAAGTACCACCATGTAGTTGAGCACTAGATTTTCTATACGACTGTTGGTTAATTGCCAAGGTTACCAAGAACATCAAGGCTGTGTCACCAAATGTCTAGAGAACTGACAGACTGACTCAAAATAAACACGCAAGGATTGCCTTAGCATCACACATAATTCCCAGAGGAAGCAGAGTGGAACCGACACTGGGTAACCCACAAGCAGAGAAGAAAAAAAAAAAAAGACCTGATCAAGACCTTATGCTTAGATTGCCCCATTCGCAGTATACCATGATATGGAAGATCGTGGCAACCTTGAGGAGGGAACAAGGAGATTGATTGGAAAGGATACTTCAAGACCCAAAGGGAAGATTCCAAATCAAAAGAAAGCAAAAATCCAAAAAATAACTGTTTGTCAACGAGATGGGTAGGACGAGGTACTAACAGACCAAGATTAGAGATGAGGAAAGCTATATCCTACAAGGATCTATTGGAGAGCACCTAGGCTGATGGATTTGGATGAGTGATGCAGTTAGCAAGCTGAACTAAGAAGGATAACACTTTGATGATAGGAGATCTAGCTAAAGGATGCATTGGAATAGCTAACCAAGATTTGTGTGATGTGTGTAAGATGTTGATCAAGGATGAACTGACACGAAAGCTGGATAGATACTATGGTACTAAGCTAAAGAGGATGTACAAGCTGACGGACCAAGACATGTTAGAAATGTACAAGGTTGTTCATGTTTTGGTTTTGTGAGATGGAAATGTTTTAGAGTGTGTTGGATGTCTGTAATAGTTGAATAGGTAGATGGTTTGCGAAAAGCTTAAGTGAAAATGGAGTTCTTTGTGTGCATGTGATAGGATACAAACGAGGATACAAGCTTTGGCATATAATACAAGCTGGAATATGGTACAAGATTTGGATATACAAGCTATGATACAAGGGATGATACAAGATTTACAAGCTGGGGTACAAGATTTACAAGCTATATAGGAGGTATTTACAAGCTCCATTAGATGTTGGATATTTGGTTAGAACACCAAGGGAACAAGTAGGTGTTTTATGGGATGGTGGGTGAATGGATGAGGGATAGGATAGTGATAGTTAATGGATTAGTCTTAATAAACAAGGCACCTAAATTACCAGGTTTTCACCAAGGTACCTATCCAAGGCGCTTGAATTGCCAAGTTTTCACCATTGGACGCTTATTTCTCTTTACTATTTTTTTTTTTTTTTTCAAAAGCTGGGTATACCAAGGATCTTCAAGCATAGAACTTCTTGAGATGAATGATGTTAGTAGGATCATTCAAGATTTCTCCTTCTAGTGTAGATAGCTGATAGGCTCTGGAGCCAAAGGATGCAGTGACAACATAAGGACCAAGCCATGTAGGTTCAAACTTGCCTTTCTTTTCTCGATCGACTTGGACTTTCATGTTTTCTTTGAGGACCATGTCGCTCAGCTAAAAGTGTCATGGAAACACCTTCTTGTTGAAATTCCTTTTGAGATGAGTTTGATAGACTATGAGATGATCATAGGCTTGTTGTCGCTTCTCGTCTAAGAGATCTAGTTGGGCGAGCCGAGCTACTCTGTATTCTTCATCTGATAGTTGCCCTCACAAAGATATGCACAAGGAGGGAAGTTCAAGCTCTATAGGTAGTATCGCTTTGGCACCATAAACTAGGGAGTATGGAGTTGTGCCTGTGGATGTACGGAAGGAGGTTCGATAGGCCCATAGGGCTGGATTTATTTGTAGGTGCCAATCGCGGCCAAAATCATTGACAACTTTCTTTAGGATTTTGAGGAGAGTTTTGTTAGTTGCCTTTGCCTGGCTGTTACCTTGTGGAAAATATGAGCTAGAAAAGCGGTGATGGATGTGGAGGGAAGTGCATAGTTCTTCCATGTTGAGATTTTCAATGTTACCTCTGTGGTCGGTAAAGATGGTGGATGGGATGTCGAAGCGGCAAACAATGTGGTACAAGATGAACTTGGAGACCTGAACTCTTGTAGCTGAGACTAGGGGGACTGCTTTCACCCACTTAGTGAAATAGTTTGTAGCTATTATTATCCATTTATGTCCATCAGATGAGAGAGGTGTGATAGTTCCAACTAGATCAAGGCCCCAACAAGCAAAATGCCAAGGTGGTGCAATAAGTTGTAGATCCTGTGCTGGAGCGTGCACAAGATTTGCATGCTGCTGACATGGGAGACACTTTCTGACAAAGTCACAGGAGTCTTCTTCAATGGTAGGCCAATAGTAGCATGCTTTAAGGATTTTTTGTGCGAGGACAATACCACTCATGTGGGCACCACAAAGTTCAGAGTGTACTTCTTTTAATGCCATTGCGGCCTCATTTTCATCTAAACATTGTGAGAGAGTATCGTGATAACCCTGACGATATAGGGTATTGGCTATGATAACATAGCAGGATGATTTTTGGATGAGGTTTTGGTGTTGGGTATGTGTGAGGTGAGGGGAGATGATACCATCTTTAAGTTAAGCGTGAATCTCATGGTACTAAGGGGATTGGGGACCAACCAATATACAAACATGGTTTGAGTCATCATTCACATAGGCAGGTGTGAGGAGCTACTCAACTAAAAACTCATACTACATAGCCACTTGGAGAATTTCCAAGAGCAAGTCGATAGTAGCCATAGCGTCTGCTACTTTGTTCTGCATTCGAGGCACTTGTGTAAACTAAAGCTTTGTAAAATGCTGGGTTAGTTGATCAACTAGCTCTTTGTAGGGTAATAGCTTTTCATCTTTGGTTTGATATTCATTTAGGGCTTGCTTGATGATGAGCTGAGAAACTCCAAAGATTTGTAACTTAGTGATGTTCCATTCTGCAGCTATCTTTAATCCTACTATGAGAGCCTCCTATTCAGCTATATTGTTGGTGCTAGGGAATTGTAGCTTGAAGGCTTTTGGAATGTAATCTCCTTGAGGTGTGACCAAGAATATTCTTGCCCTTGATCCATGAGATGTATATGAGCCATCAAAATAAAGTTTTCATTGGGGCTATTCTTCAATTAGATAGATATGCTCATCTGGAAATTCTGTGATCAAAGGATATGCATCTATTAGAGGTGCATCAGCTAGGTGATCTGCTATAGCTTGTCCTTTGATTTCCTTTTTGTCCACATACTGGATGTCAAATTTGCTAAGGAGCATAACCCATTTGGCCAAATGACCTGTAAGTGTTGTTCTAGAGAGCATATACTTGAGAGGGTCTATCTTGGAGACTAGTTGGATGGTATGACTTAGCATGTAGTGGCAAAGCTTTTGAGTTGAGAAAACAACTGTCAAACAAGCTTTTTTCATAGGAGTATAATTGAGTTCATAACCAACTAGGGTTCTACTGATGTAATAGATGGATCTTTCTTTGTCGTAGTCATCGAGCTATGCTAGAAGTGCCCCTAGAGCAGTAGGCATTGCTGATATGTACAAGATCAAGGGATGACCAGGAACTGGTGGAACCAAGATAGGGGGATTGGTGAGATATTGCTTGAGATGATCGAAGCTACGTTGACATAAAGGATCCCACTTGAAGTTTTCATCCTTCTTCAGTAAATGTGCAAATGGCGTATACTTATCTGCAAGCTGGGAGATGAAGCATCGAACGGATTGAAGCTTCCCTGAAGAGTGCGAAGCTATCACAGTGTCTGGGGAGGAGGCATGTCTAAGATAGCCTTGACCTTCTTGGGGTCGATCTCTATACCTCGTTTAGAAACTATAAAGCCTAGAAGCTTGCAAGATGTGACCCCAAAGACACATTTCTTGGGATTCAACATGAGATGATATGTGGCTAACCTATCAAAGACTTTCTCCAGGTGAACAAGATGATCCATGAAGGTATGAGATTTGACCAAGATATCATCCATGTAATCCTCCAAAATGCTATGGATAAGATCATGGGAAATGGCTGTTATAGCTCTTTGATAGGTAGCCCCAACATTCTTTAGGCTAAAAGGCATCATGTTGTAGCAAAAGGTTCCCCAAGGGGTAGTGAATGTTGTCTTATGTTGATCCTCTTCTGCAATCTTGATTTGATTATACCCAAAAAATCCATCCATGAGGGATAGGATTTCATGTCCAGCTGTAAGGTCTACAATCATATCTATGTTAGGTAAGTGAAAATCATCTTTTGGACAAGCTTTGTTAAGATCTCTGAAATCAGTGCAGATTCTGATGTCACCAGCAGGCTTAGTGATGGGGAACATGTTGGAGATCCACTCTAAGTAGTCGATAGGTCGAATAACCTTAGCAGCTAACATTCTTTCTAATTCAGCTTTGACCAGTAATGCCACCTTGGGGTGCATTTTTCTAAGCTTTTGTCTGACGGGCTTGATCTTTGGATTGACTACAAGATGATAAACTACAAGCTTTGGATCAAGTCCTGGCATGTCTTGATATGACCATGCAAATCGGCCAATGTTCTCTCTTAAGACCTTAAAGAGGAGGTTAGCTTGGTCTTGTGATAGGGATGCAGCAATGTGAACAAGTCTAGGGATCTCTGAAGAACCGATGTTGACTTCTCTAGTATCCTCAATTAGAATAGAAGACACCTTTGGTTGATTATCTTGAGGAGGCAATGCTAAATCCTCATGTTCTATTTGTGACTCTGGATTTTCTTGCTGAGGGGTTCTCTTCACTGCCTGAGCTAGTCTTGAATTCATCTCAGTTCCAGTTTTGGGTGTATCCGAATTAGGTTGGGGATTTTCTCCAAAATACCCCTTAGGATCTAGCTTATAGATATAGGCAGAATCTAGCTTTGTTTTCTTGTGAGGAGTTTCGGCTCCCATGAATCTCAGAAGTGCTTCCTCTAATGTGAACTTATCAATGTGTATGGAGATTTGGGCTAGCATGTTCCCAAGGTGTTCCAAGATATTGTATTGGCTTTTGGACGGAGCTGATGATATTGCTGGGGTTGATAGTGCTGATGGGACTGATGGGGCTGCGATGTTCAATCGCGCTCTTCTGGTGGTGACTGCACAATCATTGTTTGGGCCTTGGATATTGATAACATTGACAGAAGGCTCTTTTTCAAATATACAACCGATAAGGCTACCATAGTCTATGTAGGATGAAGTGTGGTCATTGTTCTTCTCATGCCGTTGGATTGGCTGGTGGTTGTTGGTATTGTTGTTGTTGGTTTTGATAGGTGCTTTTCTAGGATTTTGGTTGTTGTGAGGAGGAAAAGCATTTTGATAGATCTGTAAGCTTGCATTGGGAGAGGTTTGTGCTCCAACTGTGATTTCTTTCCGATCAATGAGGTCCTGCACATAATCTTTCAGCTTCATGCATCTGAGGGTGGTGTGCCCTTTCACCCTATGAAACTTGCAATACTCATTGTCTCTATACCATGCAGCTTTGGATTGGCCTTGGTTGATTTTTTGGGTAGGAGGAAATTTGATGAGGTTTTCCTTGACTAATTTCTCAAAAATGACATCTAATGGCTCACCAAGGGGTTTATAATTTCTAGGTGCAGGTTGGAACTTGGGCTTTAGTCCTGCAACTACATTGATGGCATTAGCTTGATTGTTAGACCTTTGAAAGTTGGGTCCTAGATTATGGCTTTGATAGCTTTGGTGATTCTACTGTTGGTAGTTGATAGCTTGTTGATTGTTTGGTTGATAAGGTGGGTTGGACTGATTTTGGGAAGGACCAACAATATTCACATGTCTGGTGTCAGTGACCCCATTTGTTGCAACATGCTTGTTTTTGTTCCAATACCTAGACTTGTCATTTGAATGTGTTTGATTTTAGTTGGCCTCCTTGTAAATCTTGACCACACCATTTTTAATGAGTCCTTGCTCAAGGATCATTCCTTTTTCTTTGATATCTTTGTAGGTCTGCAAATAGTTCATGGTCATGTGGTGAGCCAAGCTAGGATGGGCATTATCAATAAACATTTTCACCAAATGGCACTCTGGCAAGGTGCAAGATATGTGGGTGGTAAGGGTTTGACAGGGTCTCCTTTTCCTTTGAATTTGTCAAACTTGGGTATCTCAAAGTGTTTGGGAAATGGTGCCATGGTAATGGTGCTATCAAATGGGTAACGACACACATTCTAAAACTTAAAGGTTTTTGGATCATTTCCCTCCTAGATGTTCTTCAAAGCTGTCTTCATGGCTTCCCATTCTGAATTAATGGGTGATAGCTCGGGTGTCCCCAATGTAGGAGTGCCCTGAGGTAGGTATGTGCTAGTTGGGGCAATGGAATATGGATGGCTTTGAGGTATGGGCTGGTAGGGATTGTACATGGCTTGGGCAACTGAATGGTGGATGATGAGTTGCTGAGGTGGAGGTGGCACATATTGCTACATGTGTTGTGAGGCTTGTTGTTGATATTGTATTTGAGGTTGGAATTGAGGAACATAAGCTGGCTGTGGGATAAATGGATTGCTTTATGGAGGTAAGATATAAGTGTAGAACAAGATTTAGTATGCAAAGAACATTAACAAATAAAGTAAACATTCGCAAACCAAAAACTAAATTCACATATATGCTTAGACAAAGAAAGCAAACAATAAGAGCAAACCTCACAAGAGAAAACACTCCATGCTTTCTTGATTCTGTAGATGTGTCCTTTTGCTGTGGATGTATGCTCAAGATGCTCAAAAGCTGCTTCAATGGAGATGGGTAATGGCAAATTGGTAGCTTTGTGAGCTCTCAATTTGGCATTATAAGGGTAAGATTGATGGCTTTGGTTCTCAAAATAGCATGGTAACTTTAGCTCAAAGATTGTTGATGAAATGGCTTGGGATGGGATTCAATTTATAGGCTAAGGGGTAGAGGGATGGATGGCTTAGATGCAAGGATGGATGAAGGCTTAAGGAGGGCTAGGATGCACTCAAAGGAGAGCACATGGATTGTGCTTGTTTAGCACCAATGGGAAGGTGACACTTGTCACAAGGAGGATGAGTGTGAGAGGGTAGGGTAAAGGGTTGGTTAAAGGCATGATGAGTGGGGTTGAGTATGTAAGAGGGATGTAAGAGGAATGAGTGTGGAAGAGGGAAGAGTGTGGAAGATGGGTGTAAGAGTCATGAGTGGGCTTGTAAGAGTCTTTTATGTTTTGTAAGAGCACTCATGACTTAGTGGTTGGGTTTTTTGAGGGGAGACTTTGGTTTGGATTAGGAAAGTCTTAAACTTGTTTTAAGGAATGTGACAACATTAGGGGGTGGATTAGGCTTGGGTTTAGGATTAGATTAGGGATGTTAGAGATGTGCAAGTGGATGGTATTAATGAGGGTGGGTGAGTTAGTGGCTAAGCTTGGTTAGTATGGGTGGATGGGGTGGATTAGGCTAAATGGAGGATTAGAGATAGGTTAGGGGTTTTTGAATTTGAGGATTTCATTTATCAAATAGATTTATTTAATAAATGGAGATTTTTGGAATTAGATAGGAGAAAAGGATTTAATTGATAAATAATAGATTATTTGATTTATCAATTAGGACTATAGATGATTAATTAAATTAATCAACTAGGGATGGCAAAGGATTAATTAAATAAAAATTTAATTAATGATGCTTTTAGAGATGGCTAAATTAGATTACCAAAGCAGTGTAATCAAATTTAGGTGTCTACATTTTGCCCCTCTTTGACATAGTGTTGAGACAACACTATTTCAAAGAAGTTCGAATGAAGACGACACGAGGAAGATGTTTTAGCAACAAGGTTGCCCCAGTCTCAGATAAGAAGAGGAGAGACTAGACTTAGATGATGCCCCCTCAAGAAGGCGGCGGGGAGAGATATGAGGCTCAACGACTTCTTGAAAAGTACAAGAAATTGAGATGAGCTGAGACACAGGTTGGCGAAGAGAAGGGGCTGAATTAGCTCAAACTTTCACTACAGGAGAATGATAAAGGGAAATTAGAGGTACAATAGTAAAGCAAGCTTAAGACTTTCCAGGATTGGGGGGGGCGAGATGGAGGAGTGGAGTGCTATAAAAGGAATCCATGGTAGGGAGATGGATGATAGAATGATAAAGCTGATGCAACAGGATTTCAAAGAGTCAAATTGGCGGAAGATGGGTTTCGAAGATCCCTAGGACTAGGATTGTGGATCTCGAAAGATGAGGCTTGGTGGATTGATTTGATTGGTGGATCCCTAAGACTAGGATTGTGGATCCCTAAAGCTAAGCGTGAGGAGTGATTAAAAGAGATACTGATGCATAAGCTAGGGTAGGAGCGACAGATGTAGGATATGGATGGGGGATAATGGAGATGAAGGGAATCCATTGAAGCTTTTTGAGCGGGGGGATACTTCAAAGAGAAGCACCACCATGTAGTTGAGCACTAGATTTGCTATAGGACTGTTGGTTAATTGCCAAGGTTACCAAGAACATCAAGGCCTTTTCACCAACCATCCAGAGGACTGACGAACTAACTCAAAACAAACACACAAGGATTGCCCCAGTATCACACATGAATCCAAGAGGAAGCAGCGTGGAAACGACACTAGGTAACCCACAAGCAGAAAAAGAAAACAAGCAAAAGACCTGATCAAGACCTTACGCTCTAATTGCCCCATTCGCAGCATACCATGATGTGGAAGATTGTGGCAACCTTGAGGAGGGAACAAGGAGATTGCTTGGAAAAGATATTTCAAGACCCAAAAGGAAAGATCCCAAATCAAAAGAAAGCGAAAATCCAAAAGAGAACTGTTTGCCAACGAGATGGGTAGGACGAGGTACTAACGGACCAAGATCAGACATGAGGAAAGCTATATCCTGCAAGGATCTATCAGAGAGCACCTAAGCTGATGGATCTAGATGAGTGATGCGTCTGGCAAGCTGAACTAAGAAGGATAACACTTTGGTGACAGGAGATCTAGCTAAATGATGCATTGGAATATCTAACCAAGGTGTGCGATGTGTGCAAGATGTTGACCAAGGACAAACTGATGCGAACGCTGGATAGATACAATGGTACTAGGCTAAAGAGAATGTACAAGCTGACAGACCAAGATATGTTACAAATGTACAAGTTTTTTCATGTTTTTGTTTTTTGTGAGATGGAAATGTTTGTGAAGGATGGGATGTCTATAATAGTTGATAGGTGGATAGGTAGATGGTTTGTGAAAAGCTTAAGGAAAATGGGATTCTGTGTGTGCATGTGATAGGATACAGGCTAGGATACAAGATTATTTACAAGCTAGAATATGGTACAAGCTTTGGACAAGATTTGGATATATACAAGGTATGATACAAGATTTACAAGGTATAATACAAGCTTTGGTACAAGATTTACAAGCTGTACAGGAGGTATTGACAAGCTCCATCAGATTTTGGATATTTGATTGGAACACCAAGGGAACAAGCAGGTGTTTTATGGGATGGTGGGTGAATGGATGAGGGATAGGATAGTGATAGATAATGGATTAGTCTTTAACACACAAGGCACCTGAATTACCAGGTTTTCACCAAGGTACCTATCCAAGGCGCTTGGATTGCCAAGTTTTCACCATTGGATGCTTATTTCTCTTTACTATTTTTTTTTTTGTATTTTTCAAAAGCTGGGTATACCAAGGATCTTCAAGCATAGAAATTCTTGAGATGAATGATGTTAGTGGGATCATTCAAGAGTTCTCCTTCTGGTGTAGATAATTGATAGGCTCCAGAGCCAAAGGAGGCAGTAACCACATAGGTACCAAGCCATGTAGGTTCAAACTTGCCTTTCTTTTCTCGATCTGCTTGGACTTTCATATTTTCTTTGAGGACCATATCACCTGGCTGAAAGTGTCGTGGGAGCACCTTCTTGTTGAAATTCCTTTTGAGACGAGTTTGGTAGACTGTGAGATGGTCATAGGCTTGTTGTCTCTTCTCGTCTAAGAGATCTAGCTGGGTGAGTCGAGCTACTCTGTATTCTTCATTTGAGATTTACCCTCGCAAAGATATGCGTAGTGAGGGAAGTTCAACTTCTATAGGTAATACCGCTTCGGCACCATAGACTAGGGAGTATGGAGTTGTGCCTGTGGATGTACGGAAGGAAGTTCGATAGGCCCATAGAGCCAGATTTATTTGAAGGTGCCAATCACGGCCGGAATCATTGACAACTTTCTTTAGGATTTTGAGGAGGGTTTTGTTAGTTGCCTCTGCTTAGCCGTTACCTTGTGGGAAATATGGGCTAGAAAAGCGGTGATGGATGCAGAGGGAAGTGCATAATTGTTCCATGTTGAGATTTTCAAAGTTACCTCCGTGGTCAGTGAAGATGGTGGATGGGATGCCGAAGCGGCAAACAATGTGGTACAAGATGAACTTGGAGACCTGAACTCCTGTAGCTGAGACTAGGGGGACTGCTTCCACCCACTCAGTGAAATAGTCTGTAGCTGTTATTATCCATTTATGTCCATCAAATGAGAGAGGGGTGATAGTTCCAACTAGATCAAGGCCCCAACAAACGAAAGGCCAAGGTGGTGCAATAGGCTGTAGATCTTGTGCTGGAGCGTGCACAAGATTTGCATGCTGCTGATATGGGAGACACTTTCTGACAAAGTCACAAGAGTCTTCTTCAATGGTAGGCCAATAGTAGCCTGCTCTAAGGATTTGTCGTGCTAGGACAATACCACTCGTGTGGGCACCACAAAGTTTGGAATGTACTTCTTTTAATGCCATCGCGGCCTCATTTTTATCTAAACATCGAGAGAGAGTATCGTGATAACCCCGACGATATAGGGTATTGGCTATGATAACATAGCGGGATGATTTTTGAATAAGGTTCTGGCATTGGGTGCATTTGAGGTGAGGGGATATGATACCATCGTTAAGGTAAGCATGAATTTCATGGTACCAAGGGGATTGGGGACCAACCAAGATACAAACACGGTTTGAATCCTCATTCGCATAAGCAAGTGTGAGGAGTCAACTAAAAATTCATACTGCGTAGCATCTTGGGGAATTTCCAAGAGCGAGCCGATAGTGGCCATGGCATCTGCTGCCTTATTCTGCATTCGAGGCACTTGTGTAAATAAAGCTTTGTAAAATGCTGGGTCAGCTGATCAACTAGCTCTTTGTAGGGTAATAGCTTTTCATCTTTGGTTTGATATTCATTTAAGACTTGTTTGATGATGAGCTGGGAATCGCCAAAGATTTCTAACTCAGTGATATTCCATTCTACAGCTATCTTTAATCCTGCTACAAGAGCTTCATATTCTGCTATATTGTTGGTGCTAGGGAATTGTAGCTTGAAGGCTTTTGGAATGTAATCTCCTTGAGGTGTAACTAATAATATTCCTGCCCCTGATCCATGAGAGGTGTATGAGCCATCAAAATAAAGCTTCCATGGGGGCTGTTCTTCAATTAGGCAGATATGCTCATCTGGAAATTCTGTGAGCAAAGGATATGCATCTACTAGAGGTGCATCAGCTAGGTGATCTGCTATAGCTTGCCCTTTGATTGCCTTTCTGTCCACATATTGGATGTCAAACTCACTTAGTAGCATAACCCATTTGGCCAAATGGCCTGTAAGTGCTGTTCTAGAGAGCATATACTTGAGAGGGTCAATCTTGGAGACTAGTTGGATGGTATGACTTAGCATGTAGTGGCGAAGCTTTTGAGTTGAGAAAAAAACTGCCAAACAAGCTTTTTCCATAGGAGTGTAATTGAGTTCATAACCAACTAGGGTTCTACTGATATAGTAGATGGCTCTCTCTCTGCTATAATCATCATGTTGTGCTAGAAGTGCCCCTAGAGCAGTAGGTGTTGCTGATATATACAAGATCAAGGGACGACCAAGAACTGGTGGAACCAAGATAGGGAGATTGGTGAGATACTGCTTGAGCTGATCGAAGCTGCGCTGACATAAAAGATCCCACTTGAAGTTCTCATTCTTCTTTAGCAAGTGTGAGAACGGTGTACACTTATCTACAAGTTGGGAGATGAAGCGCCGGACAGATTGAAGTTTTCCCTGAAGAGAGCGAAGCTGTCGCAGTGTTTGGGGAGGAGGCATGTTTAAGATAGCCTTGACCTTTTTGGGGTTGATCTCTATACCTCGTTTAGAAACTATGAAGCCTAGAAGCTTGCTAGATGTGACCCCAAAGACACACTTCTTGGGATTTAGCATGAGATGATATTGGGCCAACCTATCAAAGACTTTCTCCAAGTCAGCAAGATGATCCATGAAGGTGTGAGATTTAACTAGGATATCATCCACATAATCCTCCAAAATGCTATGGATAAGATCATGGAAAATGGCTGTCATAGCTCTTTGATAGGTAGCCCCAGCATTCTTTAGGCCAAAAGGCATCATGGTGTAGCAAAAGGTTCCCCAAGGGGTAGTGAATGCTGTCTTATGCTGGTCCTCTTCTGCAATCTTGATCTGATTATACCCGGAAAATCCATCCATAAGGGACAAAATTTCATGTCCAGCAGTAAGATCTAAAATCATATCTATGTTGAGCAAGGAAAAATCATCCTTTGGACAAGCTTTGTTAAGATCTCTAAAATCAGTGCAGATTCTGATGTCACCGGAAGGTTTAGTGACAGGGACCATGTTGGAGATCCATTCTGAGTAGTCGATAGGTCGGATAACTTTAGCAGCTAACATTCTTTCTAGTTCAACTTTGACTAGTAAGGCCACCTTGGGGTGCATTTTTCTAAGCTTTTGTCTTACGGGCTTGATCTTTGGATCGACTGCAAGATGATGAACTACAAGCTTTGGATCAAGTCCTGGCATGTCCTTATATGACCATGCAAATCGGCCAATGTTCTCTCGTAAAACCTCAAAGAGGAGGTCAACTTGGTCTTGTGATAGGGATGCAGCAATGTGAACAATTCTAGGGATCTCTAAAGAACCAATGTTGACTTCTCTAGTATCCTCTATTAGAATAGAAGACACCTCTGGTCGATTATCTTGAGGAGTCAATACTAAATCCTCATGTTCTACTTGTGGCTCTGGATTTTCTTGCTGAGGGGTTCTCTTCGCTGCCTTAGCTAGTCCCAGATTTACCTTAGTTCCAGTTTTGGGTGTATTGAAACTAGGTTGGGGATTTTCTCCAAATATCCCTTGGGATCTAGCTTGTAGATATAGGCAGAATCTGGCTTTGTCTTCTTATGAGGAGTTTCGGCTCCCATGAATCTTAGAAGCGCTTTCTCTGATGCGAACTCATCAATATGTATGACACTTGGCTGGTCCCAATCTATGAGTTATGGATGAGCAAGTGGTAGGTCAATGAGATGGATGGATAGTTCTCGGAGAACAGAGTCTCCTAGGAAGATTTGGTCTGGGATATTGTTGTAGGATCTCTTTTCAACTTCCTCAGGAATGTCTTTGATTTCGACAAGGTCGCGGTGGATGTTCGAAAAAGCGTGACCGTTCTCATTGGTGCCCCCAGTTGTGGGTATGCCAAAGCCAAGACCTGACTTTATTTCCCAATTATGTGCTTCGATGGGACATTGCATGCCTCTTTCTTCTGGTCCTAGTCCACCTCCTTGATAGTTCCATTTTTTAGTGATGAGCTTATGTTGTTGGGGATACTTTTGGCTGAAGTGATCAAGGCGTGCTTGATTTCTTGGAGGTGCATCCTTATGTAACCAATTGTTGATATCTGGAGTGAGCTCCTCATGAAGAGGGGTTTTTGAGGACACAAAGGTGGTTGGGCCAAACTGTTTGTATCGAGGAGGTGGAATCTCCTTAGCTTTGTGATATGTTGGCCATCCATGGGTATGTGGATCAAGTGGGATTGCTCCGAAGCAAATGCATGTGATAGACTATATTCTCCACAACCTTTGTTGTTGATCTTTACAGTAGATAGGGTGGAGGCAAGGATGGTTTCTGCGTCATTACAAGTGTGGGATGAGCTGGCGATGGTTGTGCCGATGTCTATTCCAGGGCAATGGTTTGTATATGAAGCTTCAACCGCATTGCAGTAAGCAAAGGGTTCTGGATCGGCATGGATGGTTACCTCAGTGCCCTGATGCAGAAATTTGATGCACTGATGGAAGGTGGATGGAACGGCCTTCATAGCATGAATCCATGGGCGATCGAGGAGGATGTTAAATGGTAGGTTTAGATCAACAACATGGCAAACTGTCTCTTGAATGACTGGCCCAACCTTGATTGGTAGCAAAATAGTCCCTTCTGTGGTCCTTTCCAAGTTGTCATAAGCTTTGATGGTGATAACCTCACTGATCATATTTGCCTCAGTATACCCAGCTTGTTTTATGAATTTTAGGGTGCAAATGTTCAAGGCTGATCCATTATCTATCATTACTCTTTTCATGGCAAAATTGGATACCATGATGGCTATGCGAAGCGAAAGGGTGTGATCTGGCTCAACCGCGGGTATGTCGGTGGGTTTGAAAGATAGGGCACATGAGGATGAAAGGTGTCCAACAAGATTATGAAAATTAGTAGCATTGATATCAGAAGGGACACGGGATTCTATGAGAGCACTGTCAAGGATGTCTTTGTACACAGGACTAGTGCGGAGAAGGTCTAAAATGGATATTTGGGCTGGCATGTTCCCAAGGTGTTCCAAGATATTGTACCAGCTTTTTGATGGAGCTGATGGTGTTGATGAAACTGGTGGGCCTGCGATGTTAAATCGTGCTCTTCAAGTGGTGACCGCACACTCATTGTCTGGTCCTCAAATATTGATAACATTGACAGAAGGCTCTTTCTCAGATATACAACCTATAAGGCTACCATAGTCTATATAGGATGAAGTGTGGTCATTGTTCTTCCCATGCTGTTGCTTTGGCTAGTGGTTGTTGGTGTTGTTTTGGATAGGTGCTTTTCCAGGATTTTGGTTGTTGTGTGGAGGAAAAGCATTTTGATAAATTTGTAAGCTTGCATTGGGAGAGGTTTGGGCACCAACAGTGATTTCCTTTCGATCAATGAGGTCTTGCACATAGTCTTTCAGTTTCATGCATCTGAGGGTGGTGTGACCGTTTACCCTATGGAACTTGCAATACTCATTGTCCTTGTACCATGTAGCTTTGGATTGGCTTGGATCAATTTGCTGGGTAGGAGGAAATTTGATGAAGTTTTCCTTAGCCAATTTCTCAAAAATAACATCCAATGGCTCACCAAGGGGTGTATAGTTTCTAGGTGCAGGTTGGAATCTGGGCTTTTGCCTGGCAGCTACATTGATGGCATTAGCTTGATTGTTAGACCCTTGAAAGTTGGGTCTTGTATTGTGGTTTTGATAGCTTTGGTTATTTCGTTGTTGGTAATTGATAGTTTGTTGGTTGTTTGTTTGATATGGTGGGTTAGACTGGTTTTGAGAAGGACCAATGATATTCACATGTCTGGTGTCAGTAACCCCATCTGTTGCAACATGCTTGTTTTTGTTCCAATACCTAGACTTGTCATTGGAATGTGATTGATTTTGGTTGGCCTCTTTGTAAATCTTTACCACACCATCTTTGATGAGTCCTTGCTCAAGAATCATTCCTTTCTCTTTGATATCCTTATAGGTCTGCAAACAGTTCATGGTCATGTGGTGAGCCAAGCTGGGATGTGCATTATCAATAAACATTTTCACCACATGGCGTTCTGGCAAGGTGCAGGATATGCGGGTGGTAAGGGTTTGCCATCTTTGCAGGTATTCGGCAAGGCTTTCTTCACCTTTTTGCTTGGTGTGGACAAGATCAACTATTGATAGCTCTGTTTCAACAAGATCGGCATATTGGGCTACAAATGCCTTAGATAATTCAGCAAAGTTTTTAATTGTGCCATAGGGGATTCTATAAAATCATTCAAGAGCTGGTCCAACCAAGCTTTTGGGAAAAAGGCGCAAGAGGAAGACATCATTGTATGCCACGTCCTGGCAATGCATGTAAAATTCTTTGATATGTGTGACAGGGTCTCCTTTTCCTCTGAATTTGTCAAATTTAGGTACCTCAAAGTGTTTGGGAAATGGTGTCGTGGTAATGGCTTTGTCAAATGGATAAGGACACACATTCGCAAACTTGAATGTCTTTGGATCATTCCCTTCTTGGATGGCTTTCAGAGCTGTCTTCATTTGCTCTCACTCTGAATTGATAGGTGATGGTTGGGGTGCCCCCAATGTAGGAGTGCCTTGAGGTAGGTATGTGCTGGATGGGGCCATTGAATATGGATGGTTATGAGGGATTTTCTGATAGGGATTGTACATTTTTTGGGCAGCTGCATGGTGGATGACGGGTTGTTGAGGGGGAGGTGGCGCATATTGCTGCATGTGCTGCGAGGCTTGCTGTTGATATGGGATTTGAGGTTGGGATTGAGGAACATAAGCTGGCTGTGGGATAAATGGATTGCTTTGTGGAGGTAAGGTATAAGATGGTTGTGAGGCTTGAGGAAAGGATCGAGGGGCTTGTGGGGTTTGACCAATATATGTGGGTTGTGCCCCCATTTGGGATGGTATCTGCAAATAATTGGTGGTTGGCTGGGGTGGTGGATTACCTCCTATAAGTGGCATTGAAAAGTAGTTGGTAATAGGAGGTAATGGATTAGTTGGTGGTGGGAATTGAAAGTTTGGGAATGGAATTGATGGGGTTTGATAGCTTGGTGGCTGGATTTGGAAGCTTGGTATAGTGGTGGTGGGAGCTGGGGTCACTTGGGAGCTTGGTAGAAGATTGGAAGTAGCTTGTGGGTTTTGATATCTTTGTGGAGTGAAAGTAGTAGCTTGTGGATTTGTGGCTGGTGGTATTGAGCTCCCAAGACTTAATGGAAATGATGGGATTGTACTTTGGGCTGTGGTGAACAAGCTAGGGGCGATGAAAGGTTGATTACTTGGCCCCATGGGTGGCAGCCCTGTTGTATATTGCTGAGGTTGGCCAAAGATGCTAGCACTGATTTGGGAGATGGGTGGATTTGGAAGGATGGGTTGGGGAGCAGTAGCAATAGTGAAGGGAGTGAACGGTGAGCTGTTTTGAGTAAAGGGGGTTTGGAGCAGAGAGGTATGAACCAAGGATGGAGTGGTGGTGGCTGGGTTGGCTTGCGGCATGGAGATTTCAACTTGGGTGGATGATGGTATGTTTGGGTCTGTTGGGTCATATGGGTTGGCTGGAGGCTCTTCTTTTGGAATATATTGAGGATAATTTGGATCATAAGAGCCTATGGGTGGTGGCAGCTGCCCAAACAACGGGTGAGATGGATCTGATAATGGAGGGGGTATTCCAAAGTCAAAGGTTCCTACATTGTCCCTTCGAAAATTAGCCATGATTGTCTCTTTGTTTTTGTCTATAATGGTGTTTACCAATACTGCATTTCCTGGTTGGTTCATGAAAGCTTCAATGTCAGTAGGTGATGGAATAGCTTGCTCTGGGCTGAAGGATGGCTGAGTGCTCAAGGGGGGTGAGGCTGTTCGATCCAAATGATAGGGCTCCATTGTTTCTTTCTTCTTGGCTAAGCGAGTGACGGGTGGCATGAAAAATGCTCATAGGGATGAGATGCAATAATGCTGATGGATGCAAAAGGGGGAAGGCTTTTCTATGCAAATGATTTCCTAGGTTGAGGCAAAGCTATATAACAAAACCTAAGGAGGATTGGGTTGGGGATTCTAACTTCAAAGATATGTTGTCAAAGCACAAAAGGTCTGCTTTCCTATGTGCAAACTTGGTGGTGATTGTGTCAACTTAAGGATAGACTGATGATCCTTTAGGAAGAACACGAGATTGATCACTTTGTGGATCCCAACCTTTAGCTCAAGGTGATGAGGGATAACAAGTGACAAAGCTAGATTACCCTAGACAAAGCTCTGTCAAAGGGATAACCTTGGTGAGATTGGTGGATTTGGAAGATTTTAGGAATGGCAAACTTTTAGCAAGGTGACAACAATTTTGAAAGCTTAGATGTGCAGATTTTGGGATTGCTGGCTAGATGGTTTGATTCTAAATGAGATGGATGAGCTAATAATGCTTAAGGGGATAACCTAAGATGGCTGGCTTTTCTACAAAGATGACTCTAAAGTGAAGCTTATCCAAGAAGATGTGGAGAAACAAGGGTGTCTAATCATAGAAATCATGCCTAGTTGGTAAGGCATAAGCAAGATTAACTCCTGGATGTTGGCTAAATTTGATGGTATGCTCTAACCAGGCCTCTTGAAGTGCTTCATCGGTAGCTTTGTCTTCTGCTTTGTGGAGTTTGGCAATTCGTGGGCTTGGTGTTATTTCTTTTCTCTTGGCTGAAAGTTCTTGGTATGCTAGAGATGGCTTGAGTTTGACCTTGTAAAACTTCTGTTTGGGTTTGGGTTGTTCAGACATAAATTCCTGAATTTGCTTGGCTTTGGGAAAAATCTCAGTTGTTTTGCTTCAACTTGTTCAACTTCTAAAATAGGCAGTGACTACGCTAAGTGTGCCCTAAGCTAGGATTGACCAAGTTTGGCAAACATTCATTCAACAAGTAAAATAAAAACAAGCAATAGATATGAACACCCAGATAGAAGTTTGTGGTTCTCAAAATGTGATACTTGTGCTGAGGAGTGTGTATGTTCTACAAATGTTTCGATCAATCACTCCAAACACATTAACATCCTAGATGGTTTTCTGCAAGGCTGACAGTTGGTTTAGCTAGGGAGTCCTCGATATACGCAAGGTACATGAGGCCCAAATCCGTAGATGAGACCAAAAGGATGTCATACAGCCGAGAGGAGCGGTAACCCACTTCTCCTCTTTCACTTCTCAAGGGTATAAAGTTCCTTGAGGCTTAGCCCGAATGACAAAATCTCGATCCCAAGAGAGGTGTCTTTCAATTCACCTCTCGATTCTTATACTTCGCCGGAACGCTGGAGTTGAGGTCGTCCAAGGGGTGATGAAATCCCCAAGCAGGCCTCCTAAAAAGAAAAAAGGTTTTGGATCCTAATCTTATGCACCCAAGATGGCCTCGAAAGACGACAAGGGGAGAGAAGACTTGGATGACCTTGGGCTAAAAAACACGCTTGTTCTTTTACCAACTGACTCTTATGTGTGCTAATCTAGACTTTGCAAGCACTCATGTTTAAGAGACAATGTTCAATTCCAACTTGAAGCGCCAACAAAAGTAAATCGATCAAAGAATACAAACAATAAGAAGAGTTAGGGTCAAAAAAAGCAAACTCGCGCGCCCGGAGGCCCTCCACGTCAAGTATCGATTAATTTTCTTTAAGGCATTCAAGATTGAGTGTGAGTTTGTTTTAAGCCCAAAACAAAAGTGTGTGAGATTCGATTTCAAGCGCGCACCCGGAGGCTCTCCACGTTAGTTGTTGTTCAATTTTAGTGCGCAAACTTGAAGTGTGATCGATTTAATCTAGAGTTTTGGCCATTTAAGAATTTTGATAAAGTTAAAGCAAACGTTCAAAGACCAAGTGAGTGAGTTAGATTGTGGAACATTTAACACCTTTTTCAAGTAGACCCATCCCCATAAATGGCGCTGAGATTGCAACCAATGGTTAATATTTGATGGGTGATTAGAAAAGATGTGAGTCCAAGGAACTACTCAAATTGATTTTTGTAAATTTGTATTTTAACTTAACAAAGTTTCTTAAATGTCCAAAAATCAAACTTTACCTAGATTGCATGTGGAAAAGAGATTTGTTTTGTTCAATTTTAGAAGCTCCAAATGAAGTGTTTGATATTGCAATGGTTAATTGATCCTTGGCATTCAAGATTGGATTTGTTTTTTTAAGCATGCATTCCAAGGAAAGTTGATTTTAATCCATGACATTCAAGAGTGTGTTTTGAGCAACATTCATTCAATGGAAAATGTGTTTAACCATTCAAGTTCATTTTTTTAGCAACATGCATTCAAAGACAAATGGTTAAACATTCAAGTTCATTTTTTAGCAACATGAAAACCTGCAAGAAACATGGTTAGTGGTTCCATATGTGCTCCAACCTGCAATGAGACAAAAAAAGCAATTTAGTTAGTTAGCCAAAATCTTCAAAAATGAGAGCTTAACTATGGAAAAAAAATTTTAAACTTTTTTTGCTGTTTTTTCTACGCGTAAAAATGCTTAAAATGGTCTAAATCCTACGGAACCACTAAAAGTCAAATTTTGATTTATACTCTTTTTTTTTTTTTTAAAAATTTTTTTTTTTTAAAGCTACAAAGTGCAGAAATAAAGATTTTAAAACAGAAATGCAACATAAGCAGGCAGAGACGACAGTCTATCAAGCGGAGATGCCAAAATACGAAGACGCGAAAATACAGAGATGCTAGTATTCGGAGATGACAGAATAGATTTGCAGCACAGAAAATAGGTGACAAGCAGAGACGCCGATTTGCGCAGATGCAAATTTTCGCAGACGACGATTTGGATTGGCAGTGGCGGAGACGTTGATTTGCGCAGACGCAGATTTTCGCAGATGTCGATTTGCGCAGACGCAGATTTTCGCAGACAGAACAGGTTGCAGACGCCAAAACTGTGCGAAAAAAGTTGAAAAATGCGAATTTTTTTTTATAGATGGTATTTCTTCTTCCTAAGTGCGTTCTTTAACCTGCAAAAACAAGCAAAACACCCTCACAACACACTCAAACAACAACAAACATTAGATGGTTAGAAAAAATGACATATAGATGAAAATAGATGATTAAATGACCCATAGTGGGGTCCCACCGGGTGTGCCAAAATGTAGAACAAGATTTAGTATGCAAAGAACATTAACAAATAAAGTAAACATTCGCAAACCAAAAACTAAATTCACATATATGCTTAGACAAAGAAAGCAAACAATAAGAGCAAACCTCACAAGAGAAAACACTCCATGCTTTCTTGATTCTGTAGATGTGTCCTTTTGCTGTGGATGTATGCTTAAGATGCTCAAAAGATACTTCAATGGAGATGGGTAATGGCAAATTGGTAGCTTTGTGAGCTCTCAATTTGGCATTATAAGGGTAAGATTGATGGCTTTGGTTCTCAAAATAGCATGGTAACTTTAGCTCAAAGATTGTTGATGAAATGGCTTGGGATGGGATTCAATTTATAGGCTAAGGGGTAGAGGGATGGAGGGCTTAGATGCAAGGATGGATGAAGGCTTAAGGAGGGCTAGGATGCACTCAAAGGAGAGCACATGGATTGTGCTTGTTTAGCACCAATGGGAAGGTGACACTTGTCACAAGGAGGATGAGTGTGAGAGGGTAGGGTAAAGGGTTGGTTAAAGGCATGATGAGTGGGGTTGAGTATGTAAGAGGGATGTAAGAGGAATGAGTGTGGAACATAGATGGGTGTAAGAGTCATGAGTGGGCTTGTAAGAGTCTTTTATGTTTTGTAAGAGCACTCATGACTTAGTGGTTGGGTTTTTTGAGGGGAGACTTTGGTTTGGATTAGGAAAGTCTTAAACTTGTTTTAAGGAATGTGACAACATTAGGGGGTGGATTAGGCTTGGGTTTAGGATTAGATTAGGGATGTTAGAGATGTGCAAGTGGATGGTATTAATGAGGGTGGGTGAGTTAGTGGCTAAGCTTGGTTAGTATGGGTGGATGGGGTGGATTAGGCTAAATGGAGGATTAGAGATAGGTTAGGAGTTTTTGAATTTGAGGATTTCATTTATCAAATATATTTATTTAATAAATGGGGATTTTTGGAATTAGATAGGAGAAACGGATTTAATTGATAAATAATAGATTATTTGATTTATCAATTAGGACTATAGATGATTAATTAAATTAATCAACTAGGGATGGCAAAGGATTAATTAAATAAGAATTTAATTAATGATGCCTTTAGAGATGGCTAAATTAGATTACCAAAGTAGTGTAATCAAATTTAGGTGTCTACAATAAGATGGTTGTGAAGCTTGGAGAAAGGATCAGGGAGCTTGTGAAACTTGACTTTGGATTTGAGGAGTTTGACCAATATATGTGGGTTGTGCCCCCATTTGGGAAGGTATTTGCATGGCAAAAGAGGCCAAGTAATTGGTGGTTAGTGGTGGTGGATTTCCTCCTAGAAGTGGCATAGAAAAATAGTTAGTAATAGGAGGTAATGGATTAGTTGGTGGTAGAGGTGGTGGGAATTGAAAGCTTGGAAATGAAACTGATGGGGTTTGATAGCTTGGTGGTTGAATTTGAAAGCTTGGTAGAGTAGTGGCAGGAGCTTGGGTCACTTGAGAGCTTGGCAGAACATTGGTAGTAGCTTGTGGGGTTTGATAGCTTTGTGGAGTGAGGGCAGTAGCTTGTGGATTTGTGGCTGATGGCATTGAGCTCCAAGGACCTAGTGGAAATGATGGAATTGTGCTCTGAGCTGAGGTAAACAAGCTGGGGGTGATGAAAGGTTGATTACTTGGCCCCATGGGTGGCATCCTGGTTGTATATTGCTGAGGTTGACCAAAGATGCTACCACTGATTTGGGAGATGGGTGGATTTAGAAGGCTGGGTTGGAGAGCAACAATAGAAATAGTGAAGGGAGTGAATGATGAGGTGTTTTGGGCAAAGGGGGTTTGGGATGGAGTGGTATGGACCAATGGTGGAGTGGTGGTGGCTGGATTGGCTTGCAGAAGGGAGATTTCAACTTGAGTGGAGGCTGGTATGTTTGGGTTTGTTAGATCATATGGGGTGGGTTGAGGCTCTTCTTTTGTTATATACAAAGGATGACTTGGATCATAAGAGCCTATGGGTGGTAGTTGCCCAAACAACGGGTGAGATGGATCTTGTAAGGGAGGAGGTCTTCCAAAGTCGAAGGCTCCTATATTGTCCTTTTGAAAGTTAGCCATGATTGTTTCTTTGTTCTTGTCTATAATGGTGTTCACCAATACTGCATTTCCTGGTTGGTTCATGAAAGCTTCAATGTCAGTAGGTGATGGTATAGTGTTCTCTGGGCTGAAGGATAGTTGAGTGCTCAAGGGGAGCAATGTTGTTTGATCCAAATGATAGGGCTCCATTGTTTCCTTCTTCTTCTTGGCTAAGCGAGTGAGGCAAAGCTATATGACAAACCTAAGGGGGATTGGGTTGGGGATTCTAACTTCAAAGATATGTTTCCAAAGCATGAAAGGTCTGCTTTCCTATGTGCAAGGTTGGTGGTGATTGTGTCAACTTTAAGGATAGACTGATGATCCTTTAGGAAAAATATGAGATTGACCACTTGTGGATCCCAACCTTTAGCTCAAGGTGATGAGGGATAACAAGTGACAAAGCTAGATTACCCTAGACAAAGCTCTGTTAGAGGGATAACCTCGGTGAGGCTGGTGGATTTGCAAGATGGTAGAAATGGAAAACCTTTGGCAAGGTGACAACAATTTTGAAGGCTTGGATGTGAAAATTAGGCTTTTGGGATGCTAGCTAGGTTTGAGGGGATTGGTTTGGTTTTAAGGCAAAGATCTAAATGAGATGGATTAGCTAAAATGCTTAAAGGGATAACCTAGAATGGTTGGATTTCCTACAAAGATGACTCTAACATGAAGTTTATGAAAGAAGATGTGGAGAAAAAAGGGGTTCTAATCATAAAAATTATGCCTAGTTGGTAAGGCATAAGCAGGGTTAACTCCTGGATGTTTGCTAAATTTGATAATGCGATCTAACTAGGCATCTTGAAGAGCTTCGTCGACAGCTTTGTCTTCTACTTTGTGGAGTTTAGCAATTCGAGGGCTTGGTGTTACTTCCTTTCTCTTGGCTGAAATTTCTTGGTATGCCTGAGAGGGCTTGATTTTGGCTTTGTGAAACTTTTGTTTGGGTTTGGGTTGTTTTGACATAAATTCCTGAATCTGCTTGGCTTTGAGAGATCTTGGTTGTTTTGCTTCAACTTGTTCAACTTCTGAAACAGGCAGTGACTACACTAAGTGTGCCCTAAGCTAGGATTGACCAAGTTTGGCAAAAATTCATTCAACAAGTAAAAGATCAAGCAATAGATAGGAACAACCAGATAGAAGTTTTTGATTCTCAGAATGTGATACTTGCTCCACAGAGTGTGTATGTTCTACAAATGTTTCGATCAGTCACTTCAAACACATTAACATCTTAGATGGTTGTCTACAAGGTTGACAAATGGTTTAGTTAGGGAGTCCTCGATATACCCAAGGTACGTGAGGCTTAAATCCATAGATGAAACTAAAACAATGTCACACAGCCGAGAGGAGCGATAACCCACTTCTCCTCTTTCACTTCTCAAGGGTATAAAGTTCCTTGAGGCTTAGCCCGAGTGACAAAATCTTGATTCCAAGAGAGGTGTCTTTGGATTCACCTCCCGAACTTTATACTCCATCGAAACGCTGTATTTGAAGCCATCCCAACGGGTGATGAAATCCCCAAGTAGACCTCCTAAAACTTAAACAAGATTTTGGATCCTAATCTTATGCACCCAAGATGGCCTCGAAAGATGAAAAGGGGAGATAAGACTTGGATGATCTTGGGCTAAAAGAAAGAGTTCTTTTCCAGTTGACACTTAAGTTTTTCTGATCTAGACTTTGCAAACACACATGTTTAGGATGCAAATGTTCAATTCTAACTTGAAACATTAACAAAAGTAAAATCGATCGAAGAATGGAAGCAAGAAGAAGAGTTAGGGTCAACAAAAAAGTAAACCCGTGTGCCTAGAGGCCCTCCATGTCAAGTATCAATTGATTTTCCTTAAGGCATTCAAGATTGAGTGTGAGTTTGTTTTAAGCCCAAAACAAAGATGTGGGTAAAGCTCAATTTCAAGCACGCACCTAGAGGCCCTCCATGTCAAAATTTGTTCAATTTTTATGCCCAAATGAAGTGTTAGCGAGACTAATGTGCATTCAAGAAATTTTCTATCTTAAAAAAACCAATAAAAATTCAAGTGAGTGGAATTTAATTTTTTTGGAGCACTTAACACCTTCTTAGGTAGACCCATCCCCATATATGGCACTGATATTGCAACCAATGGTTAGAATGATGGGTGATTAAAGAGGGTGAGTCTAACAACAAATTCACTCAAAGTGTCTTTATTTGTTTTTATAACTTAGAAAGTTTCTAAAATGTGGATTCTTTTTATGCCCCAAAAGATGAAGTGTGAGATATTGTAATGATTAATTAACCTTTTGCATTCAAGATTGTGTTTGTTGTTTTAAGCATGCATTCCAAGAAAAACTTGATTTTAATCCATGGCATTCAAGATTGATTTAAGCGACATACATTCAAAGACAAGTGTTTAAACATTCAAGTTCATTTTAACACATGCATCCAAAGATAAGTGTTTAAACATTCAAGTTCATTTTTTAACAGCATTAAACCATGTAAGGAGAACTTGCAAGAAACATGGTTAGTGGTTTCATAGATGCTCCAATCTGCAAAGCTACAAAGGTCAATTTGATTAGTCACCCAAAAATCTAAAAAATTGAAGCTTAACTATGGAGAAAATAAAATCAACTTTTTTTGTTCTTTTCAAGGCATAAAAATGTTTAGAAAAACCTCTACTCTATGGAACCAACAAAAGTTAAAATTTGATTTATACTTAAAAATAAAAATAAAAAATAAATAAATTATGATTTAAAGTGCAGGGATTAGTAAGTCATAGAGATGCTAAAACAGAAATGATGACGGTACAACTAGGCAACAATAACAGGCGAAGACGACAGTTCACCAGGTGGAGACGTTAAACTGCGAAGACGCTGAACTGTAAAGATGATAATCTGTGCAAACAATAGAGAATTAGGCAGAGACGACAGTTAATCTGGCGGCACAAAAATAAAAAATCAGACGGAGATGCTAAACTACAGAGACAACAGTTACTTTGGCCGTGAAGACAACTGAAAACCAGGCAGAGATGCTGAAATGCGGAGACGACAGCTAGGTTGGCGGAGATGACAGTTAATTTGGCGGCACAGACAACAGGAAATCAAATAGAGATGCCAAACTACGGAGACGATAGGTTGTCGGGCAGAGATGACAGTTGATCTGATAGAGATGCCAAATTGTGAAGACGACAATTTGTCGAGCAAAGATGACAGTTGATCTGGTGGAAACAACAATTCACTAGGTGGAGAAGCCAAACTGTGGAGATGACACTGTGTGAATAAAACTGATGGGCGCAGGTTTTTCTAGAAATTTTATTATTATTTTTGTATTTTTTAGATTTTTGAGAATATATTTTCTTCCCAAGTGCGTCCTTCAACCTGCAAAAACAAGAAAAACACCCTACAACCCACTCAAACAACAACAAACATTAGATGATTAGTTTATAAAAACAAAACATAGATTGAAATGGATGAATGCATGACCCATAGTGGGGTCCCACCAGGTGTGCCAAAATGTATACACTAATATGTTAGCAAGAAAACACTAATCTATTTAAAAACCAAAGCATTAACTAACAAGATCAATATAACATATATGAGAGACTAAAGAGGAAACCCTAATTAGGAATGTGGGCCAAATGAATGGACTCTCCCAATAGGATTTCACTCTTTTCTTGGTAGATGAGTCTAAGTAAAGGATTGGTATGTATGCTCAAAGGGCTTCAAATTTGCTTCAATGGATGTTGGAATTTGGATGTGGATGTATGTAAAAAGTATGGATTTTGACTTCTCAAAATAACATTATAACTTTAGCTTAAGGATTGTGATGAAATGGCTTGGGAGGGGATTCAATTTATAGGCTAAGGGCTTGAGGGTTTGAGGGCTAAGATGTAAGGATGGGGAAAAGCTTATGGAGGGCTCAGATTGCATGAGAGGAGAGCACATGGATTGTGCTTCTTTATAGCCAATCAGAGAGTGACACATGTCATAGGGTGAGAAGATGGAGGAAAGGGCAAGGATGAGTTAACAAAGGAGGCTCAAGGGATAATATCTTCATAAATACCCTTCATAATGGTTTGTAAGAGCATTGAATGAGTTTGTAATCTAGTCTTTTATGGATTTGTAAGAGCATTTATGGCTTGGTGGTTGGGATATTTTGAGGAAAGACTTTGGCTTGGCTTAGGAAAGTCTTAAGCTTGTTTAAGATTGTGCAAATGATTAAAGGTAGGATTAGAGATGGTTTAGGATTAGATTAGGGATGTTAGAGATGGGCAAGTGGATGGCATTTAATGAGGGTGCATGAGTTAGTGGCTAAGCTTAGTTAGTATGGGTGGATGTGGTGGATTAGGCTAAATGGAGGATTAAATATAGGCTTAGGATGAGGATGAAGACTTTCTAGAAGAGTCTAGAACTTTCTAGGATGAGGATAAATAAAGTTTATTTATTTTAAAGGTTTGGGTTGAGGAGATATTGATTAAAACATTTTTAATAAATATGAGAATTAATATTTAATCTTCATTAAATATTCTGAGTTGGGATTAGGGTAAAGAAATGATGGAATTAGCCTTTAATCGAAATTAAAGAAGGATTAGAAGATTTTGGAAGAGGTTAGTGGTCTTAAGAAAATTGGACAAATTTTGGGCAAAAAATAAATAAATAATTTATTTTGGGATTTTTGGTCAATATTTAATTAATAAATAAGGAAATAATGTTTAAATAAGATTTAAATATTTTTGGGAGGAATTTCTTAATTAAATATTTTTAATTAAGATAAAGGGATTTAATGGTACAAAAATAAATAAATAAATAAATAAATTAATGATGATGTCATCATGGACTTTTTTTAGAAAATAAAAATATTTTATTTTCTAAAGGATTTTAGGTGTCTACAGATGTTACACTAATGCTATATCATTATTAGTCAGTAAATGCTGAGCTCACTTAGGCAGTAAAGATAGTTTTCTATGTGTATAGAGTGTTCTTGTGATTGCATAGTTCAGAAGGTAGTGTCTACCAAGTTCACTCAGGTGTACGTCAAAGGAAAAGTATATAGAAGTGAGTGCTAACCGAGCTCACTCGGTTGCCAAAGGATTTTTGTGAGTTTTTAGTGTTAAATGAGCTTCTACTGGTTATGAAAGGAAATTGATTCTGAGTTAGTTTCTACCAAGATGGATCAACTAACAAAGGATTTTCTTATTTTGGTATATTAAGGTTAATTGATTTATCTATTAATTCCATCCGAGTAAGGTGATGAATATTAATTATTCTAAGTTGTATATGAGTTGACTTGACAAAGTGGAAGATATAAGTATAAGGTCAAGTTTGTCATTTCAAAGTGTAAGTGAATGTGCAAGTATGAAGATGTTATTGAAGATTTAATGATGAGAAGAGGGAGCGAATTTGAAGGATAAGCAAAATATCCTTATGGAGCAAAAAAGCTATATTTGATTAGGAAGGATCAAGTACAAGCCATAATTAAGATCTGTAATTAGCAATTCAATTGCATTCAAATAAGGTCATCTCATTGTTACTCTCTAACCATTATAGCATTTATCTAAATCTCCTAATAGAGTTGGGTTAACAACTATTTGCAAATCCTCTAACAAGGTGCCAGTTCTATTGAATTTCCTAAAGGCCTCTAACAAGGCCACTCATAACAGAGTGATTAGATCCTCTAATAGGGTCACACCTAATAATGTGTTTTGTAACCTTTAATAGTGTTGGCTTCTAATAGAGCTCACTTCAAAAGAGTGAAAACAATAACTAGTTACAATTGGTAGTTTTTTTCAAATTGGGTTTCCACGTTAAATCCTGGTGTCAAATGTGTTCATGCTATTTTCTTTTATGTGTTTGTAACTAAGTTAAAGTAATGGTAATCATAGATAACATCTAAGGTTTATATGCTAAGCATCTACTAAGTACTTATTGAGTTACATTATTTTGTGTGTTTACCAAGCATCAACAATATTCAATTTTTAGTTTGTATTTTTGTACTGACATCTAAGGTGTTAGCCTCCCAGTTAGATCAATAACTTGGTTTTAGAAACACAACTCACAGATTAGACATCCAAAATGAGTAGTTGTCTTTCTAATAGAGAAGGTTCATTTAAATTGTCAACCCGAGGACATATACTTGAAACAAGTCTGCAAAGTATATGCACCACAAAACTCTCTAAGTTATTATATCGTTGCAAAATAACAATGCTGGAGACAAACTAAATACACAGTAATGGCTGCATGAAACTACATAGTAGTTGCTACAGGAACTATATATTATCTAAACTATTTACATCTCTATCTCTACCTCTCTACATCCCTCTCACAACTCTCTAACTATTTAACAAGTTTCCCCGTCATCCTTTTAAATAAAGAAGAATCTTATTACAAAAGTAATGACAAAATGCTGAATTTCAGTTCCACATTTTCAGTAGTCCACTTCAAATGCATGGTTCTCTTTCATTATTGCAAATTAGTTCAAATCCCTGTACCATGTTATGCTCCTCCTTTTCATCTTTTTATATCATTTTGAAAATTTGAATTCCATTAAGTAATGTGGAAGTTATGGTAATTTTGCTGAAAGTGGTTTTATGCTGCCTGAAAATGTGCCACTTTTTCTTCAACCAACTTCTAATCCATGTTGCTCATTAACTGCTTTGAACCAACTCAAATGCTAAAAATGGTTTATGCTTCTTCATCTTAGCTTTCCAAAAATATAAGCCATTCTTAATTTCATTAAGAATTGAGCAAGATATGCCTATTTTTCTGGAACTGGCTTTTAACTTTTTCTTCATTTCCTGCACTTGCTGAATATTGACAAGTGTCAACTTTCTTTTCCTTCTTTCCAGCTGAATGAACTACCCAAATAATTCACATACAACATGTTAACAACCTCAAGAATATTATTATTCAATGTTAACCATTTTTACAATAAATCATCATTTCTAGTGTTAACTAGCTATACATGCAATTGTTAATCAATACATCATTTATCATAGTTAATGCTTCATAAACCAAGTTAACATATGGAAATGGCTTGGATATATATATTAAAACCATGGGGTAAAGTGTTATAACAAATGGATATAGATATGACATTTTATAGGCTCATCATAAGGGATCTAGGATTTATTTTAGCAGTAATTGGTTCACCCCTCCCTTTTTAGTTACTCCTCTTATATTTTCAACAAACCCCCCATCCAACAAAAAAATGATTTTTCTTGTAGATACAGGTGTGGAACAATGAATTGGAGAGAAATTTTGGATACCCTTTTTGTTGAACTTGCAAGATCTGTGAACAAAAATTTTGTGGGAGCAGTGTAGGTCAAGGTCAAATTTTTAAGGTACAATTGTGCCCCAAGGTAAGATTATTCCCTACCAACAGGGTCAAGGTAGACCTCCCTTCAAAAAGATAAAATATTTATGGGTTTCACCATCTCAACATTTTTATTCTAAAACAGATTGAAGATTTTCCAAAAATCACATACATACATTAGAAATCAACATTTTCTAGATTCAAGGTTAGTATTTGTCTTTTATCTATTTCATGATTTAAGCACATACTCCCCTCAAAATAGAAAGAAAACCAATTGAACCTCTTTTCACCCTTTCCTCCATCACTTGATCCATTTGTGCATTGAGCATTTTCTTGTGCTTAATCAATTTGGATCATTCCTTTTGGAAATTAGGGTTAAGAAAGGAAACCTTAACTATTCAGTTAGGATTTGTGGAAGGTAAAAGGATCCACTATCTAAACAACTTTAGGGGAAAGACCATCAAACTTACTATCAATTGGCCTTTGTATTATTCCTTTCACAATTATAGTAAATGATCAATTGTCCACTAACACTCTCTACCAAATGCAATCATTTTGCTCTTTTACTATTCCTTTATTGCACTAAACACTTCTCAGATCTCAATACCAGATCTGCATACTTGCATCACATAAATCTCTTAAATTGCTTACTCACATATAATTTTCACTTACAATTTTCTTACATCCACTTCCATCATTTCATACTTAATCACAAGGAAAACACATTTCCTTTATACCAAGTCTTCAAATTCATTTATTGAGTTAGCCTCGAGGCTTTCTCAATTTACAATTACAATAGTACCACATTAAGATAAAACAATACACGTTACATTACATCTTTTCACAATTACATAACATTGTCAACTCATATTCTTCACAAATATTCACACATGCAACCTAAAACTTTGCATGCTCAACCATGCCATCATCATGATCTCTTCTACCTCTGTCTAGCTGTGCTTAAACATATTCTATCTCTGTTAGGAGATATAATCCAATTACCAAAAACCTCTTCTCAGGAACTCTGTTTGTATACTATCTTCATTAAATCTTGAATAATTGTCACCATTCTTTGACTTTCTTCATGCGCTCATAGCCACATCATCAAGCCACTTTGTAAAACATATTCTCCACTATTCTTGACTGCATCTTCAACCCTTGAACCTCATGATCTCAATCTTTATCTATTGCTTCATTAGTCTCCATAGAATAACCAATACATTGACATCAATGACAAACACTTCCATGAATCCAACATATAATCATATCAACAATCTTCCAAATGCTAGGATACTCCCCCATAGGATTATTATCAACATTCATGTTAACAATAACTTCCTAGTTTGTTCATCTCATCTCTAGCCCTAAATTAAATGTAAACTCATCTCATTTTCATCAACTCTAATGTACACACATTTTGTAATCTTATATTATTCTCATGTTTTAAAAAAGCATATTTCTAACATAGCTTCTTATGCAATAAAGATTATTTATAATTTATTTCTACCATTTATTAATTTGAAATATTTACATGGAGATGTACTATTTCCTTGCATATGTAATATCTTATATTTGAGTGTGTTCCTATTGTTATCGACTGATTATACGAGAGTAATTTTCTTATTAAATATTTTTGTATCTTCACATAATCATAGATATGGTCTAGAAATTGTTTAATTATGTAATATTTCTTCACATACATTTTATATACTAGCATGAAAAAAATTGTTGATTGACCACTATATAGGCCAAGCAAGTATAATGATGAAGTGTACTTAATCAGTTCATACCAAACGCTAGTGAATGCTGAGTACACATAGAGGTCACCATCCGCTTTGGTAAGTGTCGAACTATTATAGGAGCCAAAAAACTTAGAGGAAGAATACAACATGGTTGCTGAGTGATTCAAGATACAATGAATGTTGAGCAAGATAGAGATATTTTTCAATATAGGCTGAGTAGAGTTAAAGCTAAGGGACAACATTAAGAACATGCATGACCGAGCATCAAAAGACTATTAGTGCCGAGTTAGACAATTTTTGTATATTAATTTGTAATGGCACAAAGTCTTATGTAAATCATTTTTTTTGAGTTGGAAGTGTGTTTTATAGATCAAGGAACTAATCAAGGAGCTAATTACTTCTACAATAACATATCATTAATCCCTATGATAGACAATCCACCAATCAAAAAATTAGAAGGACCAAGAAGAAAAAAGGGATGAATCTAGATCATTGATCATGATCTAGAAGCTTCACTGAACAACTATTTAAGGAGGGTTTTAGACCTAATTCATAGAGGTTGCAAATTTGAAGTTTTGATGTAAAATTTAAGGTGAAACAGATAGGTAGAAGATAGAGGCAACCAGGGAGTGCAGTTAGTAGTCATTGAAGATGAATCATAAAGAGGTGATATTAAATTGAATAGAGGAGATCTATATTAGCATTCTAGAACAACCCAAAGGATCAAGAACAGATACATTCTAATAGGTATTTGCAAGTAAATCTCTTAACAAAGTGGTTCTAATAGGCCTTTGTTAATCTCCTAATAGAGTACTCACTTATTTGTGATGTAAAATTCTTTAATAAAGGTACGCCTAATTGTCTTGTAAGCTTTTAATGGGGAAGAAGCCTCACAAGGTAGATCACCAGAAGTGATCAAACTTTGTAACCTCAACAAGCACACTTTATTGTTGTAGTAGTAAATATCTTTGTGGGTGTCATCCCCACCATAGTTTTACCTTTACCTTGGAGGGTTTCTACATTACCAAATCTTTGTGTCAAGTGCTTTATGTATTTGTGAGTTTTATTCATGCAATTAGATATTAGATCTAATATTATACTACAATGAATGCTTGATTTGGAACAAGGTTAAATTGAAATAAGGTTTTATGATGGAGATATCAAATATGATTCATGTTTGAAGTGTCAAAGTATTATATATCTGATTCACCCCTCACCCCCCTCTTAGTATCTTACTTTGCCATTAGATTTCCAACAATTGGTATCAGAGCCTAGTTCTCTTAGCATAAGTCTAACCACTTGATAGTCAAAGATCTTGAAAATGGAAGCCCACAAACTAGGAAAGATCATTGAAAACTTGAAGCTTGATATCCAATTTCCATTTGAAAAAATTAAGACTACAAAGGAGACATTGAGGAAATCCTTAAAGAGAAGGAAAGAGATTACAATTCAACAAAATGACACACAATATACAAAGAAGAAACTATTGATGAAGGAGGATCTAGTGAATGTAATGCAACCATAGTAGATCTATTGGAGAAGAACAAGAATCAGAGCGATAAAGTCAAAGCACTAAAAAGAGAAAATGAAATGCATTTATTAAGGTTATGTGAAGTCATGGAACAAAAGAGGAAAGTTGAGGATGACAAGGTAATGACTGATGAAGACAAGAGGTAAATAGCTGTAAGACTGGATGAAAAAATCATCGAGGTACAAAATCTGGCACACTATCAATTTGACTTGGTCAATCAATTATTGGGTGATAATCAAGGGAAAACTAGAAATGAGTTAGAGGTTATGAGTCTAAAATATGAGAATGACATATTGAAGAATAAGTTCAAAGATGAAAAGGAATTTATTGAAAGGTTGAACAAACCTAAAGAAGACAAAGATTCTTGATGAGAAGATGAAAGCATAGAGAAGACCTCATGACACTCTTGGATTAGGCTATGCCAAGTTCCTATTAGCTATTGAGAAAGGTGAGTCATAAAAACAAGGGAAAAAATGAATGTCACTATAAAATTGAAGAACAAGAAACTTACATGCTATCATGATACAAGGAGGGAATTAAAGAGCTAGGGGCAAAGGTACACCTAACTATCCAACCACCTTGTTGAGTAAACACAACAGAAGAAAACACACAGAGAATAACACTAAGGACAAAGAGAACAAAACACTTTTATTGATTCATCAAGTTATCAACATACATGCCTAGTAGTAAGGCCTTTTGGGTTACGACCAAATACAAAATACAACTTCAAGATCTATATTCTAGCTTCAAATTTGCAATTCCAAAAACATCTACTCTAACTCTCTAAGTTTTACCTCTAAACTAAACCAAATACATCTACTTATACTTGCCAAAATGACTTACAAAAGATTCTATATCATTACATAACAAAAAGGTTGACCTCAAAATGGTCTGCACTCATCCCAAGACAAGATCCTTTCATTAAATTCATGATCCAAATTAAATACATAAGTCAGCTCAAACTAAGAACCATTGACATAAAAACTCGGTCAAAGAAGGAACTAAGCATCATCAAATATTAGGTTCACTTGACACATGAAGGAACACTAGGTTAGCACTATGAACTTGGTTAACATTGCAAACTTAGTTAACACTGTTGGTTAATACTGAACTCAATTAACATGACATGTTAATACTTAGTTAACATTGCAACTTTGTTAACATGACATGTTACTACTCGGTCAACACTACAACTTGGTTAACACGATAGGTTACTACTTGGTTGACACTTATGTAACTTGATTAACATTGTAGGAACTCAACCAACAATGTTGGAACATGATTAAAAGAACTAGAATGAATAAAAGAGAAGGATAATAAAGCAACCTAGGATGCTCCTACATTAGACAACCATGTTTGAGAGAAATGATTCTCCTAAATCATGCAATTGTCACAACCTGAGCTAAATCCAACTCAAATTGAGAAATCCATATAGCATCTTCAATTGGTCTATTCTTCCACTCTACCAAATATTCATAGTAATATTTTTCCTCTTGTGCTCTTACCAACTCTTTAGTTCAATATTTGTTCAACCTCTTCAATCTTCTTCTTGGGATAATCATCTGATGCAACAACTTCCCAAATCAATAACATTGAATATATGAGATATATCCATGTCATGAGGTAACTCAACTTCATAAGCATTACCACTATCAAAATTCCTCAAGATCTTACAAGGTCCAAACTTCTTCATCTTCATCTTGCTATATGTTCCAATAGGAAATCTATCTTTCTTCAAATGAACCATCACCTCATCACCAACTTCAAAAACATGATGTCTCCTAAACTTATCAACATTCTCCTTATACTTTTGATTACTTTGTTCCAATTTCAACTTCACTTCCTCATGCTAATACTTTATAAAATCATCAAATTCTTTTCCTTCAACACTTCTATTCTCTTCACCAACAACATCCCTCAAATCTGATATTCCTCTAGGCTGCATTCCAGTGACAATCTCAAAAGGTGTTTTCCCTATACTCCTATTCACAAAATTATTATATGAAAATTTAGTGTGTACCAATATCATATCCCAATCACTCGGCTTTTCTCCAGCTAAACATCTTAGCAAACTATTCAAGATTCTATTCACAACCTCTGTCTATCCATTTGTCTATGGATGGAATGTAGAACTAAACTTCAACTCAGTTTCCATCTTCTTGCAAAAGGTCCTCCAAAAATAACCAACAAACTTATTGTCTCTATTAGAAATAATACTTTTCGGTATCCATGAAATCTAACAATCTCTTTGAAGAAAATCTCAACAACATGCACAACATCTGATGTCTTCTTACATGGTATGAAATGCACCATCTTAGAAAATCTATCCACAACAACAGATGTGGAATCATACCCTCTTGTTGTCTTAGGTAATCCAAGAACAAAATTCATACTAGTGTGACTCCAAGGTTTCTTAGGAACAAAAATAGGAATATATTAGTTACATAAACCACCATTACAAAGTGGCCCAGAACATCTATTAGGTGCTAAGATTGATTAAGGTCATGTTGGGAAACAAAGTATAAGGAGGACACATTGGTAAGAGGTCCTACCATGCATCGAAAAGATGTTGTAATAAAATTTCTAATTTTTTTGGTTTCAATCAACATTAAGGTCAAATGTTTTCAAAAGTATCAATCAGAGTTTTAACCAACAATCAATTGATAGCAACTCAAAACTATTTATCTTTAAGCCTATGTTGACTATTAGTGTCCAAACACTTAGTCATTTACTTGGAAAGATTGCACAGTCATCGCTACAACTGAGTCATCTAATAAAGGCATGCAATGACTTATGTTTCATTTAGTGTCAATTTTGGTTTAATCTTCCTAGGTTGGACCTATAATGTAATTAAATAATTAACTAGCCAACTTGTGGCTTAGCTAGCTATATAAGAATCTTGGCTAGAGTTAAACGAGAGAGAAGAGGATGATATGGATATTGAAGAAGGATAAGATGTGAACTTGGATTCTAACTTTGTAATTTTATTGCATATGGTCAAAATTTGGATGACATCACAATCGAGCATGTTGATAGACTTCTTTTAATTATTACATCAGTATGGTTGCCAATTTTCTATCATTATATGGATCTTGTTTTCATGTGTTATCTATATTGCTTCCATGTGTAACTTTGAGTAGGGCTTGTTGTATGTTTAAGTTTGAATGTTTCTATTTGAATGTACCATGCCCCTATGTTAGGTGGTAGTAGAGAGTAGCTCTTTCTTATAGATTGGATCATGGGTTTTATAAGCTAGAGTTATCGTTGAACCAAAAGATCGACCTATCAATGCTTGATACAAACACTAGACTTATAGAACATAGAAGGTGGTTAAGCCATGTCATGAATCTCAAAGGGGCATGTTGACAGTTAGTCCAACAATCCACCCTTAGTGTTACTTGTGGAGATTCAAACCTATGACCAAGCTATGATATCATTTATTACAAGCTAGAGTTGTTGTTGCACCAAAAGATTGACTTATTAATGTTTGATACAACCACTAGACTTACAGAACATAGGAGGCAGTTAAGCCATGTCACAAATCTCAAAGGATAACATTGGAAGTTAGTCCAACAATGGGAATCTTATTGGGTTGGTTGTAGGAAGGCAGATCCAAGATCTGACCTATAACTTACAAAAGATTATGATCTTGTCGAAACTATTGTCAAGATGGTTCATGGTAGAGGAAATGTTGACAATGTTATAATTAATATGTTGAGGCAGATTGCAACCAAACTTGAAGCTATGGAGACAACCCAAAGAAGATGAGTATATCTTGAAGATGTTAGTGATGAGGAAGAGGCAGTACCTGACCCTAATCTTGAACCTAAAGTTGAATAAGATCAATAAAGCCTTTTGAGAGTTCTATCTAAAGAAAATGCTAGACCTGCTATTGGAGTTGCTTGTTATGATGAAAAACTTGAGACTAATGTGGTATTAGATTAGATCTCTAAAGTTGAAAAGTATTTTGAGTATGAAGGTACTCCTAATAATAAGAAGGTTAAGATAACAATTAAAAAGTTGAAAGGTCACATGTGCATCTCTTTGGTGGGATCATTTGAAAGTTGATAGATAGAAGAGAGGAAAGGAAAAGATCAAGACATGGATGAAAATGCTTGGAAAGATGAAGAAAAAGTTTCTCCATGCAGATTACTAGGTTAGTTTGTTAAGGAAGATGAAAAATTTAAGGCAAAAGGACATGAATGTGAAAGAATATACTAAGGAATTCTATAAACTAGATATCAAATTTGAACATGTGGATGATGAAGTGGAAAAGGTGGCTAGATACCTGAATGGTTCGAGAATATCAATTCAAGATAAGATTAGCTATGTTAACATGGATAGTGTGGAGGAAGAATATTAATTTTCTTTAAAGGTTGAAGAAAGAATGACAAAGAAACATGATCAAATATAGAGAGGAAGAGGCGGTAGAGTTCAAAGAAGCAAAGGCATAACTTATGGAGAAAGTAGTAGATTTTACAATACAGTACAAGATAAAGGATCGAAGGATGAACCTGTTGGTAAAAGAGATAATTAATTTAGAGGAAACTCTACATATTACTCTAGGAATAAAAATAATAGAAAAGGGGAAGAAATATAGACTGGTTTAAAGGTACTTGTTGCAAATGTGGAGAAGAAGGTCACAAAGCTTTTCAATGTACTAACTCTAGAAAGAAATCTGATGGTAATAGAATAAATACCTTGACTTGTGAAGAAGTTGACAAAACATCTAATGAGCCTGAGAAGGGTGAAAACTTGATGGTAAGAAGAGTCTTGTGGAATGAAGAAACTGATGAAGAACTTGTTCTGAGAAGAAGTTTATTGAAGACCAAATGTAAGATTGCTTGAAAATGTTGCAACGTAATCATTGATAGTGGAAGTTTTGATAATTTGGCATTTAAAGAGGTAGTTAACATATTGTAGTTGTAGAGGTTGAGACATCCTAATCCTTACCATGTTGCGTGGATTCAAAAGGAGCATAAATTACTTATAACGAGAGTTTTTCTGGAATTTGATTGTGTCTATATTTTTTAGCATCAACATTTCAGATCACACACAGTGATCCATCATTAGGATGAAGAGCAAGAGAATAGAAAATAAGTAGCAAACTAGAGGAGACATAGAGATATAAAAAGAAGAGGGAGTGTGGTGAGGGGTGGGGGGGAATACGAAGACCGAGAGGGGAGATCATTAGATGAAAAAAAGAAGGAAATGAGTGAAAGAGAAGAAATTCAAAAATTCAAGCAATTCAAAATAAATAAAAACAAGAACACATAGATAGATGACAAAAGGACAAAACCAAGGACGAAGAATGAAACCTAATCAGAAAGAATATGTAAAGCTAAGAAAGATGAGACCAAGAAAAAATTTGAAACTTAGAAACAAACATATAATAATGATGAGTATTAATAATAAAATGGATGTATAATATAAATGAATAAGGATGTATAAATATTACAATAGTAACACAAATAATATAACTAAATAAGATTAAAAAAAATGAAAATTAATTATATATATAAATAATAAGAAAAAGAAAATTAATAAAATAACAAAATATAAGTGTAATGAAGAAAAATGAATAAAAATAAAAATAAAAATAATAACGTACTAAGAATGTGAAACCAACAATGAACCACATAAAATAATAATACAAATGGAAATAAATAATGATGATGATGATGATAATAATAATAATAATACTAATACTAATACTAATAACAAATGTACGCCTTATACATAAATATAAGAATGCATAAATATTATAATGAAAAAATGACTAAATATAAAAATAACGAATTGAGAATGTGATTCCAAAAAAGAAGAACCACAAAAAATAATACAAATAATTGATAATAAAAATAATAATAAACTAATAACAAATGGACACATAATACCTATATATAAGAATGCATAAATATAAAGAAAAAGATAATAACATTACAAAAACTATAATTAATTAAGACAAGATGATTCATCTTGATTCAATATTTATTTATGAATCTATATATATTCAATATGTTATTATTGAATATGTGTGTGTGTGTTGTTATTATTATTATATGATATTATTATTAAGAATGAAAATCAATCACAAAATAATAATAATAACATATTTATAAGAAGAAAATCAATAATAATGAAAATTAACCACAAAATAAATATAATAACATATTTATAAGATGAATCTATAAATATAACATTTAATTAAGACAAGAATCAATATATATCTATATATATGACAAAAAATAACAAATAAAACATTGAGTAACATATAAATATAAATATAAAAACAATAATAACGAAACGAACTAAGCATGCGAATGAACCACAAAAAAAAAAAAGGGTAATAATAAAAATAATAATGATAATAATAAGAATAAACAACATAATAATAATATAAAGGGGGTGGCGTATTATGAATATAAATATGAAAAAGACACCAATAATGTAGCTAAATAAATAAATAGATAAGAAAAGGAAGACAATCAATGCACAATAAAAATAATTAAGAACCTTGCACTAAATATAAATAAAATGATGATAAATGACTAAATGGCAAAAAAAAAACTATGAATGAGAATTGGTGAAAGAATGAAAATCAACCACAAAATAATAATAATAAAACTATGTCAGTATATAAAAATATGAAGAGAGAAAAAACCAATAAAAAGAATAACTATAAATAAATAACTAGATATAAAAATGATCTATAAAAGAAGAAAATGGTGGGGGGGCGGGGGGTTGGGTTCAAATTTACACACAAGAGAAAGGAAATAGAAGAATGAAAGAAGTAGACCACAAGACTAGGGACATTGGCACCAAGAAAGCCAAGGGAAAGAGAGAGAGAGAATAAAATAGATGTGAGGGCCCTAGAGAGCAAGACCACAAATGGAAAGGATGCGAAAAAAAGAGAAGAGCAACCACCAACAGAAAAATTGCCACCAAGGGAGCAAAGAGGATCAAAGAGGCGAGGAATGACTGACAAGGTGGGAAGACCACAGGATTAGGATCGTTGGCACTTAGCCAACATGGGAAGCCACGAGGGGTTTAAGGTCCATCCATCATCTCTATTGAGGTTGATGGGGTGACCATTGATTTCTATAGCTTCCTTAAGTTTCCTTTTGTAATAGTTGTCCTCCTTGGATAAGATTTGATCATCTTCCAAACAAATGTGGTGCTTAGTAGCTAATGAGTGCTCGACTAAAGCCAACTTTTAAACCCTATCATGTCCAATATCAACACTATGCTTCTTGATTCTTGTGTTTAAAGAATGACCAGTTTCACCTATATAAGGTATACTACAAGAGCAAGAAACTTTGTAGACTCCTAATTTAGAAAAAAACATCTTTGGAGTCTTTGAGAGTGGGGGTTCGATTTTTTAGCCTATACTAGGGTTTGAAAGCCACATGAAGGCCTTTTTTGCTCAAAATCTTGGCTGATTTCTGGGAGACACCATCTATAAAGGGAAGCATCACAAAAGAGGGAGGTAGAGAGGGGGTGGGTTTGGGTGCAGAGAGGGAAAGAGAGAAAGAGCGAACTTGGATAAGGGCCTTAGAAATTTTCTTGTGGGAGTAACCATTTAATTTGAAGACTTGGCGAAGGTGGGTAAGCTCCAAATTTAAGTGGTCATCATCACAAATTCTATGGGCCCTTAAGGCTAAGGTCTTGAGGATGCCAAATTTTTGGCTCAGATTGTGGTGAGAAGAGGCATGAAGGTACAAATTGGTGTGTGTGGCCTTTCGAAACACTTGACGTCCTAATGAGCTATTTGGTTTCTTAATGAGTAAAACATCAAGGAAGGGCATTTGGTTGTCAATTTCTAGCTCTTTGGTGAAAGAGATGCTTGAAGAAATACTATTTATATGTTTGTGAAACTCTTTAAGTTTCTCTATCTCGTGGGGCCAACAGACATTGGTATCATCTACATACCGCTTCCACCATTTTGGCTTAAGGTGGAAAGAATAGAGGGCCATATCTTCAAAGTGCTCCATATAAAGGTTAGCAATAATATGAGAGAGTGGGGAGCCCATGGTGACCCCATCTACCTGTTCATAGATAACCCCTTGGAATGAAAAATAGGTTGACCTTAAGCAAAGATCAACAAGGTTAGCGATCTCAACATTGGTTTTTCTCTCCACAATTCCAACCACATTAGGAATAAGCACCTTCATAAAGAGGGAGACCACATAAAAGCTAACCAAGATGTCATTATCCTCTAGCTTGGTGTCTTTGATGAAGCTAACAAAGTGGGATGAATCCCTGATGAAGGAATTGGAATTGCCTACTAGGGGAGAGATCAGCTTGACAAGATGGGCGACAAGAAGATAAGTGGGAGAACCTCTGGTGTCCATGATGGATCTAAGGGGGATGCTAGCTTTTTGAATCTTTGGGACACCATAGATGCATGAGGTTACCTCTTTGGATAGTAAAAGCCTCTTCTTGGTGACATCATCAAATGAGGAGGAGGAAATGACCCCTTTGACTTTCTTGGAAATCTTTGAATAGGGGTTGATGGAAAGGGGTCTATAGTTACTGGAATCAAAGAGAAGGTTGGCCATTTTTGCAATGTAGTCATGTCTGCTCATAATGACAGTAGCATTGCCTTTTTCAGCTTTGATGAATAAAATCATCATTTTTCAAAAAAAAGTTGAAGGCTAGAGATTCTCTCTTAGAGGTGTCACATTTTAGAGGTTTAGCACGTCTAAGTGCAACTGCACAATCTTGTCGAATTTCATCAGCAACGTCATTGGGGAGTGAATGGATCACACTTTCAATTTCCACAAGGAAATCAATACACAGAACCTCGTGGGGGGTTAGAGAAAAGTTAAGACCATGTTTGACAAAGTTAAAATTTAGCGGGTCAAGAAAAGCACCAAAAAGGTTAACCACCAACTTGTTCTCCCAATCTAAGACGATGGGGCCATGTTGAAACAGTTGACTAGGCTAGAAGGTGAAGTAGAAAGAGGGGGGGAATTGCTCGAGGGATGCCCAACCACCATGCTATTGGATACATAAAGAGGAGGGGTGGATGGGGCTCGAGGACTCCATTGGGAAGAGGATACACCACCCAAAATGGAAGGGAAATTAATGAAAGAAGGAGAGAGGTTAGAGGAGGATGTACCTAGATGCAAAAGAGATTGGACACCATGTTGAGAGGCAAGCTGGTTGCCAGTTGTTTGAGAGAAGGAGCAGTTGGTTGGAAGTGACCATTGAGAGGTCAATGCATGCACTATTGTGTTCCGAGAGTTTTTCCTCGCAGGGGCAAGGGAAGATCTTGGCATGAAGACTTCTAGCACATGATGTTGAGCACTCTAAATGGAAATTGTTGGTTCAATGCTTGTAGCAGTTGGGCCAGCTTGGAGGGTCATTACTAGAGAAGGGACCAAGCTTGGATGCATAGAACTGAGCTGTGGGTAGGGGCAAGGGAAGATCTTGGCATGAAGACTTGTAGCACATGATGTTGAGCACTCTAAATGGAAATTGTTGGTTCAATGCTTGTAGCAGTTGGGCCAACTTGGAGGGTCATTACTAGAGAAGGGACCAAGCTTGGATGCATAGAACTGAGCTGTGGGCAGGCGTGGAATGCAACATTCGAGCCAAGATGATGAGATGGAGAATAGGGATGCCCGTATATTTTCCACTCAAAATTCTTGTGGGTGTGTTTCCATAGTGCAAGGAAGTTACATTTTTGCTTGATGATGCATTTAGCTTGGCATCCCACTGCCCTGGCATGCGAGGAGGTATCAAGATGAATCCAAAGATCTAGATGTAGAGATGAGGCAAGCTTCAAATGTAGTGGAACCAATCTGGAATTCAAATGGTCAATCACTTTCCTAGTGGATCTAATGACTACTCTTAGGAGGGATAAACCTGCCTGATGGAAGATGCACTTGATGTAGTTGTTCCATAGGTGGTGGGTGATTCTCACAAAAGACAGAATTAAAAAAACATCTCTGCATCTTTTTAGAAAAGCCAAGTCTGTAAATTTCTTCATAAGCTTGATTCTCAACACTTCAAATTTCATGCATTTAAAACAAATTTCTCTCCCATGAAGGGTGCAAATTAGTGTCATGTGACTTCCACAATCCATTAACAAATTACTTGTAAGTGAACAATGCCTTGTCAAATTTAAAATTGGGAATAATCATGATGAAGTCTTGTGTGATATTATGCTTATGTATTTTTGTCATATTCTTTTAGGTAGAACTTGGAAGTATGATAGACAAGATTTTCATGATGGTAGATTGAATCTATATACTCTTTGGGTAAATGGAAAGAAAGAAATATTACTACCTTTGGTGGAAAAGTTGAGTGAAAATCACTGTATTGTAGTCAAAGTATGTTTAGTAGAGGGTAATAGGTCTGCAAGAGAGATGAAACAACATAATTCTTGCTATGCTTTAATTCCAAGGAAAAATGAGAAACAAAATGAATTAGAACATGCACTTGAGATTGAACCTTTGCTGATAGAATTTCATGACATCATTTTTGATAATGTACTTAATGGTTTTCCTTCTATGAGAAGAGTAAGTCATTGCATGGATTTGATACTTGGAGCTATTTTTCCTAATAAAACACCACATATGTTAACACCTCATGAGAAGATTGAGCTGAATTGACAAGTGTAGGAATTGTTGGAGAAAGGGTTGACCAGAGAAAGTTTGAGTCCATGTTAGGTACCTACAATGTTGGCACCTAAGAAAAATGGAGAATGGAGAATGGAGATTTTTCTCTGATTCTAGAGCCAAAAAATAAGATAAAAATGAAACAAAAATTTCCTTGACCTAGGATGGATGGCATAATGGATAGTGTGAGTGGAGAAAAATATTTTACAAAGATTGATTTAAAAAGTGGATATCACCATATTAGAATTAGAGAAGGAGATGAATGGAAGACTACTTTAAAGATTATTGAAGGTTTGCATGAATGGTTGGTTATGCCCTTTGGTTTGACTAATGCACTTAGTACTTTCATGAGGCTGATGAATGAATTTTTGAAATTTTTCTTGGGTAAGTTTTTTATTGTATACCTTGATGATATCCTGATATTTGGTAAAAGTAAGAAAGAGCACGTTGAACATATTAGATAAGTATTGTAGAGATTGAAAGAGGAAATTTTTTTGATTAACTTAAAGAAATGTTTGTTTATGAAAGAGGAGATAGTGTACCTTGGTTTTGTAATTTCAGATGATGGTTTGAAGATGGACCTTGAGAAGGTGAGAGTAATTCTTGAATGGCCTACACTTGAGAATATTGGAGGGGGAAGATCATTTTATGAATTGGAAAGTTTCTATAGGAAGTTTATTAGGAATTTTAGTTCTATTTTTAATGCTATGGCTGAGAGTATGAGAGGAGATAAAAGGGATTTCAAATGGACACATGGAGTATAAAAGAGTTTTGAAACATTGAAGCAAAAGATTGTAGAATTGCCTACACTTGCTTTGCCTGATTTTAGTAAGGTTTTACAAGTTGAATGTGATGATAGTGGAAGTGGAATGGGAGCTATTTTGAGTCAAGAAGGAAGGAATGTAGCTTTCTTTAGTAAGAAGTTGAATGATACTAAGAGAAAATATTCAATCTATGATTATGCATTCTATGCTATTATTCAAGATTTGAAGAAATGGAGACATTATCTAATTTATAAGGATTTTTTATTGTACACTGACCATAAAGCTTTATAGTATTTGGGAAGTCAGAATAAGTTGAATCAGAGACATATGGAATGGGTTGAATTCTTGCAAAGTTTTTCCTTTTCATTGAAATATAAGAGTGGACAGTTAAAAAAAGTTGCTAATACATTAAGTCAAAGAAGAAATTTGTAGACAGAGATGAGAGTTGAAGTGCTTGGCTTTGATGATTTGAATTGTTTATATGAAACTGATCTAGATTTTGAAAAATCTTGGAAAGTTTGTAAGGAGAAAATAGTGAGTGATAAGTTGACTAATTATTTCATTCAAGAGGATATGTTTTTTAGAGGAATTCAACTATGAATACCTAGAGGATCTATGAGCGAGAAATAATGAAAGAGAAACATAGTGGTGGACTTTTTGTACATTTTGCGATTGATAAGACTGTTAAATTGAATTTTGAGAGATTCTTTTGGCCAAAAATTTATAGGGATGTGCAAAGAATGGTTAGAAGTTATAGAATTTGTTGAGTAACAAAAGGAACCGATCAAAATGTGGGATTGTATTGACCTTTACCTATACTTGATAGATCTTGGGAAGATGTGAGTATGGATTTTGTTCTTGAATTGCCTAGAACTTAGAGAGGTAATGATTGTATTTTGGTAGTGGTTGAAAATTTTTAAAAGATGACACTTTTTCTACCTTGTAAGAAGACCTATGATGCCTTGCATGTAGCTAAGTTATTTTTTAAAGAAGTAGTAAGGTTACACAGTTTTCCTAAGACTATTATTTCAAATAGAGACACAAAGTTTACTAGTTATTTATGGAGAACGCTTTGGAGAAAGATGAATATAGAGTTGAAGTTTAGTTCTAAATTTCACCCTCAGAGAGATGGACAAATTGAAGTAGTGAACACAATTTTTTGTAATCTACTAAGATGTGTAGTTGGGGATAAGCTTGCTAATTGGGATTTAGTCTTGGCACAAGTAAAGTTTGCATATGATAATTCTATGAATAAAAGCACTAAGAGGACACCTTTTGAGATTGTTATTGGATTTCATCCTAAAGGAACCACATAGTTGAGATAATTGCATATTGAGACAAGGAGTGCTAAAGTTGAGGACTTTGCAGTTTTCATAAAGACTTTACACGAGGAAGTTATAATAAATTTGTAAGACAATAACCAAAAGTATAAATAGAGAGATGATAAAAGAAAGAGACAATAATATTTTGAATTTGGTGATGAGGTTATGATTCATTTAAAGAAGAACATATTTCTAGTTGGTACCTATAGCAAGATGAAAATGAATAATTTTGAACCTTGTAAGATTTTGAAGTGAGATTACTAGAAGATATGTATATATCACATATATTCAACATTGCAGATATCTTTGAGTATTATGAATCAAAAGATGAGAATGATAATAACCTAGATTATCCTAGAAAGAAGAAGGAAGAAATTGAAAATATTTTGAATAATAGAGTAAGAAAGAGTACCGGAGGAAAGGATTACATGGAATACCTAGTTTTGTGGAAAGAAAAACTAGATGGAGATAGTTCATGGATTACACAAGATGAGTTGGATCTTTATGATTCAGGTAAAAACATGAGTAGTTCTTGATTTGGAAATCAATTCTTTATTAACCCTAGGTGTCTGATGTAGGAGCATCTTGGGTCTTTGAGCAATCTTACATCAACCAAAAAAATTTATTATTTTTTGTACCAGTCCGTTGTTCATGAAGTAGTCGTTATTGCTCTTGGTTTTGTATTATGCATGGTTAACATGTTGACAAGGACCTATCTTCAATCCTCCTCCTAAGATCACAAGTTTTGATCATTTGTATTTCTTGAGTTGTGAATCATTTTTTATTTTCTCTATTTTGGTGTGTTTCTTTCTAGCGAGGCATGTTGTTTCTTTTGGCATGGTTTATTATGTTAATGTGACATATTGTGAAGTTAGGAGTAGACTCTTAGGAAATGTGTGGATCTTCTTTCAAATGCGCAATGACTTATGCTTTATTCAATGTTAGTTTTGGTTTAATCTTCCTAGGTTGGACCTATAATGTAATTAAATGCTTGATTAGATGACTTGTTACTTAGTTGGTTATATAAGAAGCCTAGTTAGAGTTAGACGAGAGAGCAGAGGATGACACAGATATTAAGAAGTGGGATATAATGCAAACTTGGATTCTAACTTTTTAATTTCATTATATATGGCCAAAACTCAAATGGCCTTACAACCAAGCATGTTGATAGAATTCTTTTAATTATTCCATCAATGTGGTTGCCAATTGCCTACCATTATATGGATCTTGTTTTCATGTGTTATCTATATTGCTTCCATGTGTAATTCTAAGTAGGGCTTGTTGTATGTTGAAGTTTAAGTGTTTCTTCTTGAATGTACAATACTCTTGCATTGGGGTTAAAAAGGTCACGAATCAAATTTTAAATCTAGAACATTAATTAAAATCTGGATCTATGCTCCTGATTGAGTCTATGCATATTGAGTCACTATTCTTAGGATGATAGAGAAGTAAAACAAATAATATGATGACATTTTAAAACCACCTCAACATCATGAGCCCTTGTTTGACCTTTGATCTTCCTAGGATACATGGTGTATCTCCACTTTGTTGTAAAGACTAAACATAGTGCATCTCTTGATAACAACAAAGTGACCACTGTAGATCACTTTTAATCTGACAGTGATAAAAAAGAAGAAGAAGCCTCTACATTTGGGACCACACTATACACATGGCATCATGTCATTATTTCACACTAGTTGAAAACCCAACAGCTTCTTATTGTGACCTGTTGGTAAACAGATTTGTCCTTTCTTGTTTCTTAGGAATATGACTCTTAGTGCCCAAATTGTGAACAATATTTGATTACAACAGTTGAAAAGCTGGTCTCTGATTATTGGCTTTTCTCTAAATTGGTAGGTACAACTCCCTTATGGAATGATATACAATGAATTATGTTTTGATCCTAAAACTAGCATAGGCTATGCTCTTAACCTAAGAGAAAAAAAAGAAAATCGAACTAAGCCTAAACAAAACTTAATCTAGGCAAGGTGAACTTTCTAATCTATGAACCAAATGGTAGAACACACACATCCTATGAATTCATACACTTAGCACTTAATTAATCTACATCAACTATTAATAGAGGCATAAATGAAATTTAAAAATTTCATATGAGTCCTTCCCCGAATATTCCACAACACATCCTACTGGATTTATTCACAACCTCAAAAAAAAGGAATGAAACATCTTTTCCTTCCTACTGTAATTTAGTTTAAGAGAAAGAATCAGCTAATTAACAACTATCAACTTACTGGAATAGAAAATAATTGACATAAAACACTCTTCAATTGACTCTGCAACATCAAGTATCCTACCCAAAAAATTTGTCAATCCTCTATTAATCATTCAACTTCATACATATATAGTTTGAGAGATGATCGTTACAATAGGAATTTTAATCGGTTCATCTTCTGAGGATGACAAATGGCAAGATTCTAGTTTTTCATTTTACAAAATTTACAAAATTTACATCAGAAAATGAAAAGGGAGTGTCAACTAAATCACTTGGACTTCTTTCCCTTTTTAGTTTTTGTTCTATATGCCTTAGCAACAACTATAATTGGAATCATTTCTTTGTGACTAGGCACATGTACATTAGTGAATCTTAAGAGCCACTTCGAATGCTCTCAAGCTAGCTCTTTTACTACATTTAGCTGACTTGTCAATTCTTCAACAACCATGTGTACGCATCCACTAAGCATCTGCAACTCTAATACTTTGTTTTGACTACTTGAAGTCATTCCAGCTAGATTACTCAAGTATGTGGAGAAGTTGTTCTTCATTACTTCTACTCCAATAAGAGCTTTCCCTTGTCCACTAGTTTGTGGGTCAGTGTGTAATCCCCACATGAGTTTGAAAGCTCTGTCTTAGGTCTTCCTCACTTTTTCCCCTATTTCTTTGAGTCCCTCTTTGGCTTCTTGAATAATCTCTAGCTTAAATTGCATGCTCTGAAGCCATTAAACAGAGGCTTAGTCCCTTTCTTCAAAATCTTTGCTTCCACTACCTCTTTTCCCTTCATTTGGATGATCATTTTCAGGAGAGAAATGCATTCATCACATTTTGCCTTCTCCACAACCAAAGTGTTGGGATTAGATACGATATTATCCTTCTCAGTTTCCAATTGAAGGATAACATTCCCAATTTTATTGATTAGAGCAATTCCATCTGCATTAAGTTTTTCAATCCGTTCTCTTTCGATCTGGCCAAAATACCTATCTTTCTGAAGCTGTGAGATGAAAGCTTGCACTTCTTCCATTGTGGGGTTCTCAGTAGTAGGCACACCAGTAATGGTTGCCAATGGAACAACCAACTGCATGATAAATCTTTTCAATTCTTCAATCTCAGCCTTCATCTTGATTTTTGACAATTTGAGGCTCTCCAATTGTTCTTCTATCACCTCATTACTTGATCTCCATAGGCCCACCTTTGTATCATGTCCAGCCTCTCCAGGATCAATTGAATGTAGAGTGAAGTCATCAGGTGTCATGTCTTCAATTCTCCCTGCTTTGTTTGGCTTTACTATCTCCATTGTTAAGTGTCCTATTTCTGGATCTTGCCCAGGTATTGATAAAGTCTTTTGCTTCTTAGCTTTCATTATTGTAGACCCAAAGTGAACTGCTTGAGACATAGTATCTTTTGTAGAGATGCTCTCCTCTTTTGTCTTTCTCTTCCTTTCTAAGGTGTCTTCTAGCCAAGACTCTGTACTAATCACTTTTGAAGCAGCCCCAAGTGACTCTATACTGAACATTTTCCTCTTCACCGGAGTCACTGCCACTGTAGCTGTAGAAAAAGGATTCTTTGGATCTTGAAAGAGAAGCCTAGATGAACTTGGGGATTTATCTTCCTCTTGAGTTTTCCTCATAGCTTCATTAGATTCAGTGGACTCACTGCTACTTCTCTTTTCATCCTCGATCTCTACTATCTGAATGGGGGAACCAGTTGGCTTCAAAAGAGGAGCGCTTGCAGATGGACTAGGGCTATGATGAGGATATGGAGTTGGAGTAATGTGAGGAGGTGAGACTAGAGCAGTAACATAAGGAGGTGAGACTAGAGAAGTAACACCATCTTTCAGTTCTTCAATCCTCTTTTCTTCAGTGCTAGCTTGGGCTCCAATAACTGGTAGAGGACTGCCCTGGCAAGTTGGAGTTATTGGAATATTTTTCTTTGAGGGTTGATCACCTCCCCCTATAGATTGAGCAGGTCCTTGAGTAGTTGTAGTTGTAACACTTGGTGTGGCACTCTGAGAAGAAGTGGGAGTAGCAGTAGCTGGAGAAGCTTGAGTAGTCTTGCTCTTACTCTGGCCCTTTTTTGCTATTCACTCGACCCATTTTCTAGTTCTCTTGATAATCTGGGCCATCATAACATCAAGGTCTTCTTCCATATCAACATATGGCTCAAAATTGATTGGAGTATTTCTCAATTTGGTCAAATATGTATTACTATACATATTTTTCCCATCATGTTCTAACCCTTCCACATCTAATTTAATGCCATATGTCTTTATTTGATCCACTATCAATCTAGCAAAAGCCCAATCTCAGTTTTCCAACTCATCTTTGCAATCTACCCAATAATCCTCCACAGTAGTAACATGCTTGATTACGCTTCCAATTTGAAGCACATCTCTGGCATACCCATTTGGGTCAAACATAGGCCTCACCACTTCATACTCCTGTAACTTGTACTTGTTCTCAAATATCTTAAGCATGTTTTTAGCATCTGACCGAGTCTCACAACTATAGGCCCCAACTTTTATGGAGAATTCATACCCCATCTTCTTCAAACTTGCACTCAACATGTTCACCTAAATCACTTGCCTCATGATCTCAATGAGTATAATCATGTCGTTCAGGTATCTAGGCAGCTTCAGAGGAAATCCATCAAACGCTACAAGATGCAAATAAGAAAAAGATGAGAATTGAATGAAATAACTACCAAATTGACTGATGACCGCCATTTCTTTTGGATTAAATCTCTGCTCTAGACATCCTTGGAGTTCCCTACATATTCTCATTGTGAATGCATCATTTACTCGGATATACTCCGCATAACTATTTTGCAACTGTAGGCATGGACAAAATTCATAGCTTTTTACATCATTAGGAAAATCCTCTAATCTGGGGAGTCTTGACCACAATTGTCGGGAAGGCAACATATATATCAAGAAAGAAGACATATAAAATGAATTATAGAACTTAGATGCACTGAGAGCCCTAGATAGATGTTCACTTACCTCATACACCTAGTCAATATATTGTGTATCCGAGCAAATAATTTGTACCAAAAAGAAGTACTGTTCTAAAAAATTAAGGGCTTCTACCTCACCTTTAAGTCGATGTAAGAGAACCAGAATGTCCACAATCTCAAGCTTGAGATCAGTGCCGAAAAGGGTTTTAGGGACCTTACTCTTAGCTACCCTTGGCTTTTGGAACCACAAGCTCATGATCTCCTTTTCCCACACCATCTTCTTCAGAGAGAATTCAAACATAGCTCCTCCAATTGTTAACTTAGAGAACTCTTATCATTTTTGAATCCATAGGTAGTTCACTACCGTCTGCCTATCAATTAAGATTAGCACTGTTTGATCTAGTAGTAAGATTTTCTTTGTATCTAGATTGTAATGATTGATGCATTCAATAATCAACTTTGGAGCTTGTATAGCTACTGGAAATCCGGCTGCCTCTACTAACCCACTTCCTCAAAGTTTCTCCATTATGGGGTGAACTAGCTCTGTCCTTAGTCTCCTTTGGAAATTTTGCATATCGAAGAAGTGAAGTGAATTGTCTATGATATTCTACCATATAGAATTGATTCCACCCAGTCCATCAAAACCGATGAATCTTGTTGCAATTTTGTCTGATATAAAGGTAAATTGAAATCTAATAATTGCAAATAGTGCAACGAGTGAACCTTGTAACTTTGAAATTTTTTTGGAAGCACTAATCAACATAATAGTTCAAAGAGAAAGTAGTGATTTGAAAATCTGTTACACTTATCTTTATATAAGAACCCTTAATCTATCCGTTGATTTTCATGATCCAAGCCACACGAGCGAATTTAAGGATAAATCTATTGAATTAGTAAATATGAGGGTTCTAACAGATTTTTCCCTATCTTTTCACTATTCCCATTGGCATAACAGTAAATTTCTTTAATTATGGACTTACTTCCCCATTTTTACCCTATTTTGGAGAAATAGAAACAGAGTACTCCTTAGGAAGAAATCTGCCTGACTGGATTCTTTTTCAAATACCTTTACAAACTCCATTTATTTGCTTCAATTATCTTTCCTAAAACATCCCATGATCAATTTACACAATTACTATGCTTTGTAGAAACAATTTTCCATTATATTGGAAAAATTGCTATCGAGGGTAGAAAGCCTGCGGAAAAGAAGGCAATTTCCACTTTTCCACTTGTGCCCTTGTTTTACCTTCTCTACCCTAATCACTTTACTTTAAACCTCCAAAAAATATAAAACTAGCTTCACAAGTGAAAGATGGGACTGATTGACCTGCTTTACCTTTCCACAAATGCCTTTTCAAAAAACTGACTTCTTGGTTCGAAACCTACCAAGGAGAAGTTGTTTTTGAGTTTTCCATCGATGCCTTTTTTTATCATCTTAGTGAGTTTTGAAGTATTCCCATAGTGAAAACATGGCAATACTTGAATGATATATCCATAACATAATTTTCTTCTCTTCATTTAAGCTTGCAAATCACATTTGTGAATCTCGGTGGAGTTTCACCTTCAGGGTGCGAAATCTTGCCAAGGAGAAGACGAAACTAGATTTTTCGCCAGTTCAACTTTCTATATGTTCGAAACAAAATGAGCTGCAAGTAAGTTCATTTGAAGTAACATAATTCAAGAATCTCCATCGAGCAAGGTCCTAAACTACCCAAAAAGACTCATGATGATAAAGGAAACCCACCCGGCCATACAATTCAGGAGAAGGGAAAAGATGAAAACCTAATGGAGATACTTATCACTTGAGGAAGAAAGAATCAATTAACTCGACCAAACTAAACACACTACAAGTTATTTTCCATTTCGCAAAATTGGTATATGATGAAAAGTGGGGCAACATGACCAAATGATAGTCGTTAGTTTTGATCACATCAAATGCCCCACAATACACATCTAACCTTTCTTAGGAAGCTTTCACAATTTGCCTATGTGTTATGATTAACCATGGAAAAAAATAAGAGTTACATGCAAATATAACCAATATCCAAAAATAATAAATCACACAAAAGAGAACACAAGACACAAATATTTAATGTGGTTCACCCAATCCCTGGGCTACATCCACCAATAACAAGTCCAATATTATTATTATCTATGTGATTACAATCTATAATCCCTTATAGTTCAATATCACTGTAAAAAGCTACAATATCACCGTACATTATGAAATCCCTAACCTTGAGCCTCTTTATACAATCTTTTTGTCACTTACAAAATTAGGGCTAGAATAAGTCATCCAATAGAAAAAATACTAGTCAATGCCTTTTACAATATAAGGTCATTTTTGGCTTTAGGGGTGTTGCCCCCCCAAAATCCCTGTGAGGGTGTTGCCCCTTGACCCCACCCTATTCTATGACAGGGAGCACTGTAATGCCCCACCTAGAGATCCTTGGAACAAGGATTCAATATAAGCAAAGATATATATTTTTTACAAGTATGAATGCATATGACAACATCATACAGGGATCACAAAGATCACAATGGAAGATTTCACCAACAATCCCAACAATCAATAGATCTCTAAATGCCACAAACTAATTGACATAACCAAATTGAAGAACAAAAACCCAAGATGATATCAGGACACAAAATCTTTGATCTGTCGAATTGTGGAACTAGTAGCATTCCTAAAGGGTACTAAAAAGTCCAAAATGCATTCTCTAAAAAATAATGAAGATGCCCCCTACTTTTTGTGTGAGAGAATAACAACTAACAATATTGCATGAGGAAGTGCCTCTTTGTGTGAGAAAGTACACTAAGCCACATGAGGAAACACCATCTCACACGAGGACATGTGGGATCAACAGTCGAAAAGTATTGCACTAGTGTGGGGTTTTGCACAAGGAAACCCAACACACCATGCAAACATTTGCATTCTTGTGTAAGAAAGTACACATCAAGGACTACTAGATCCACATAGATCAAGGAATTAATACTTGAGTGCATAAGCAACAAGATATCATGAAACAAGAACGAGGAACATCTATCCATCTAAACCATAGAAATTAAAGAAAAAACTAAAAGCAACATCACAATGTACTAAAATAACATCACAATAACTTAACAACCAAACTAAGTATGAGGTTCCTCCCAACTATTAATAGAGTCATTAGACCATCATGGGTCCTAGCCATCCCCTGCGTGTAACATCCCAAACTATCAACCAAATCCTTGGTGCTATCTTATGAGGACATCACTACGAAAATGTGCTACAACATAAGAATAAGGAAATATAACATGATAAAATTAAAGCAATAGACAATCTAATAAATTAACCACATCATCTATCATATGATAAACATCATATGAATAGGAAATCTAACATGCTAAACCAATAAGCAATAGATACACCGACAAAACAATTCACATCATCTAATCATATGCTAAACATCATACTATAGGAATGTGTCAAATAAACTAGCATCATCTAAATATGATATCCAAGCATTCCAATGAAAGCATAAATCACAAGAAAGCATACTCTAGAACCCAAAGTATCAAGTGAAAAAATCTAGCAACGGTCGCACAAGGATAAAAGACCATCTTTGTAAATTGGTCCCTAGCAGTGGTATATGTAGCTACACCTTCCAAACACATGACACCTATAGGTCCATTCTCATTGTGCTGATGGAGATAATGATCGAACCAAAAATACACAAAATAAAATGTCCATGGCTAACACTCATGCCAGATAGTATGATGACTAAAATTTAGACATGGACAATGCATAAACTATAGGTCCTAGTTAGACCACTCAATGGGTTGCTAAGAAGGGGCTAACATCATGGAGAGTTTCTTAGCATCAATAAGCCCAAGCTTAGATCGCACGGATTCAACTACCTTAATGGAAGGCTCAAGCACAAGACATTTTTCATTATCTTAAGTTTTATTACCACCTAGTGTTTTATTTAGTTATTACTTATATAAAGCTCCCTCTACCAACCTATGGCACCATGATCACTAGGTTGTGAGATAGAAGCCCCCTCCATATGCTACCCTACCCTACCCATGCTCATCCAATGATGAGTACTTGTAGGCATTCATTTTCCCAATCCAACCCAAATGATCATAACTTTTGGAAGTACCACAGAAGATCTGGCCTCACAAGTCACCCAAAAAATGTATGCACATGTACTCATGTATGGTACACCACCATCACAAAGATCATAAAACAAGGACTAGATGAGAACACAAATATCACTCAATAGAAACAAACTCGAGAGGATGGATTCTACACGAATCTTAATGAACAATATAACCATACATCATGAAATCACTCAACCGACCTCCATTTGGGAGTATGGATTCTACATGAATCTCAATGATACAACAAGACCAAAAATTATGAACTCACTCAATCAGCCTCAATCCATGAGTATGGATTCTACATGAATCCTAGTGTCTAGGAAACAAGAATAAAGGTCCAAAAGAAACCATAACAACAGGTATAAAACCACTCAACCAAACATGACATTGGGAGTATGAATGTGGCACATATCCCAATACAAACATAAAAGTGAAACAATAGTCTAATTGACATCCTAAAAATAATCCAAGTCCACAACCAACATCATGCCAAGAAAACCCAAGAAAATAGGGTGGCATGCAAATCGAGGCGAAAAAATCCAAAACTAAAAAACTTCAAAATTAAAACCCATTTGGTCTTAGGGAACAAAAGACACAAATATCAAAGAAAATTTGGGTTAGGAGTCTGTATGGAAAAATGACCAACATAATGGTGCAAAACCCCAAGCCCTCATCCCAGAAAATAGGGAAATGCTCATACCCCACCAATCGAGCAAAACCAACAAAGAAAAAAGAAGGGAAATACTAGTTCTCAGCCTCCTAAAAAATGGCTACCAAAAATAGAAGCTAAAATAGAGCATAAAAAATAAAATGGGAGAGCCCTACCTTGCAACCAAAAGGGAAAAATGAGAATCTAAACCATAAAATAAAAATCCCATAGAAGTAGCCCAAAATCATGGCAATCCAAGGTCTCCTTGAGTTGGATCCAATGAGATCAATCTCGTGATGATCCCACACACATAGCCCCCACAATGAACAAAATAGTAAATCCTCTATTGGTCTTAGATTGGTTTTGACGATTGAGTGTCAACACACTTAAACAATTCTCAAAGATGATGCCAAGTATAATACAAAAGCTGAGCTATAGTGTGTGTCGAGCCAGAGATTCAATAGGTGCCAAGTGAACTTCAGGTGCTAAGCGAAGTTTAAATATCGAGTGATAAGTGATGCTAAATCACTATATATGTTGAGCAAAAAAAAGATGCCGAGTGAAACAAAATTACTATAGGAGCCGAGTGAACCAATTTTCCTATATGTGCTGAGCATCAACAACTAGTAAGTGCCGAGTAACATCGAATCAACATATGAGTTTGTGCCTTCACAAACTCAGATGTAAACCGATTTTGAAGCCAACTTAGGATGAATCTCAAAGGATCTTGGAGATAAGATTGAATCTTCTACATTACCTATGTAATAAGCATGTAGTCAATAAGAAAAATGGAGAAGGTATGCAACCAATAGGAAAAGTGCAAGAATTGAGCGTGAAATGAAGATTTAATATTGATCATAGATTCATACCTAACCCTAAGCCTTAAAATTCTTTAAAAGGAGGATGAAACCCCATTATGCATGAGGGTATGTGAGAAGTACATGGGTGAATTATAGTGAAGTGCAAAAGGGTCTAAAGACTTAGTGAAGAACAAAACAACATTGCAAAATCCAATTGATTGAGAATAGAGTATCAGAGCTTCAAAGAGAGACACATTAGATCAAGCAAGGATTAGAGTAGTTAGAGTAGACCAAGGATTTGAAATCAGCAATTGAGAATTGCAAGTTATCAGGTCAAGACATTCTACTATACATTCTAACCGTTGCATTGTGAGAATAAAAATCATATATTGATAGGTTGGCTTAGTAGCTATATTGGTTTAGCAGCCATATTATAGATCCTTAATAGGATTGCAAATCCTTTAACAAGGTAGCATTCCAAGTGAATGTTTGTAAATCCTTTAACCAGGTCACTTTTAACAGGGTGTAAAGTCTTTAATAGGACAAGCCTTTCACAGGGTAGACCATTGGAAGTGGTCAAACTTTGTAACCTTGAAAAAGTTACATATTATTGTAGTGATACTTTGTGGGCGTCATCCCCACCCTAGTTTTACCTTCTTATTTTGGAGGGTTTCTGGGTTACCAAATCTTGTGTTATTTTGTTTCATGGATGTCTTTACTTTCATGTTTATTAGATGAATTAGATGCATGTGAATATTTTCAATTAAAAGGATTTTAAAGAGGTTAAAGTTAGTTAGTTTTGATTCACCCCCCATCTTAGAAGTAAATCTTCCCACTTGTAAATCCCAACAATTGGTATTAGAGCCAAGTTCTCACAAGGAGGAGCCTTATAGCTTGGAGAAAAAATTTGGAAATGGAAGTCTACAAACTTGGGAAGATCATAGAGAATTAAGAAATTAATATACAACTTACTTTACATGCTTTGGAAGAAACCAGAGAAGAACTGAGAAAATCCTTAAAGAGAAGAAGAGAGATTTCCATAGCTAAGAATGATACACAATACAAGGAGATTGGCACCTCAAACTTGTTTACAAATGGAGATTCCAAAGAGTTTGATGCAGTAATAGTAAACCTAATGGAGAAGAATAGAGCTCAAGTAGAAGAAATCATAACACTCAAGCTTGAACAAGAATCACAAGCCATGATGCTCTATGAGGTGACTGAATAGAAGAAAAGAGCCATTGAAGACAAGGCTATGCTAGAAGAAGACAAGAGAAACCTTACCAAAAAACTAGAAGAAAAGTCAATTGAGCTTGCTAGAATTTCAAACATGCAGCTAGACACCCTAAGCTAGATGATGAATGTACATCATGAGCTAAATGTCAAGGACACTGAGATCTCTATACTGAAGATACAAAATGAACAATTGCAAAATGACCTAAAAAGAGAGAAGGAGATTGTAGAGAGCTTCAACAAACCCAATGAGGACATCAAGTACTTTGAGTAGCTATTGAAATCACCAAGGGCTAGCAATGACACTTCAGACTAAGATACATCAACACTGAACAAGGAGAGTCATCCAAGACTACAAAAGAAAGGAGTAACAAAGGTAAGAACACTAAACCTACTTGTCTTTTCTGTGGTAAAAAAGGATATACCTCTAATGTATGTAGGAGCAAGAATTCCCATCAACATGAAAAACCTAAGAATGTGAGTCATTGTCATAAGTGCAAAGAACAAGGACATCAAGCACATAACTTTAGGACTAGGACTATCAGGACACCAAGATTTGAAGGTCACTGCTATAATTGCAAGAAGTATCAACAATGAGCTTTTGAGTGCAAATAAAAGCCTATGTGGACACCAAATTAGGTATCAAGAATAAATAGCCATGGACATCACTAAAATTGGGACTACAACACCAGGTATAATTGTCATTACTATTAGGAATATGGACACATTCTTGAAAATTGTATAAGAACACATTTCAGATGGAACTACAACAGATGGTTGAGCCAAACCACATGTTTTAGTTACTTGAAGACTAGTCATATCAGCATGAATTGCCCAACAAGATCAAAGGCACCCAACTCAAAGAACAATAAAGGAAAAGAGAAGGTAGATGTTGAACACATCAAAGGAGAAATGAATAAGACATGAAAGAAGAAAGATGGGTGTAGAACATCAAATGAAGGGATCACTTCACCTAAAAGGTCAAGTGGTCACATTCATCAAACTAAGCAAAGAGAAGGCATGAGAGATTGATTTAAAAAGCTTTATCATACATCAATTCCTAAAAATAAGTAAAAACTAAAAAGAAGAGATCAACATGATCAAAGATGCAATGTTAAATTTTCAAGATTTTGCAAGTGTTGCCGAGTTACCCTTAGAAGTCGAGTAAAACTCCAATACATGCTGAGTTAACTATTGAAATCAGTAGAAGTCGAATGAATAGTTAAAGCTGAGAGAAATTTTAGTTGAAGCCAAGTAAAGAATAGTCCTGTGGATGCCAAGTGGTTGAAAGAGCAATAGCTAAGTAATGCAGGAATCCTTAAGAAGCCGAGTGGATAGCTGTAATTGCACTAAGCATTAATTGTGGTGAAAATAGGGTATATTATTGTGTTTTCAATAATTTTTCTTCATCACAAATGAAGAGCAAAGATGAGAAAGAGTGCAAAGTGAGTCCAAAGTAGAGAATCTAGTGTTTAAGCAGATTTCAACAACATTTTAGCATAATTTCATGGATTTTGAGGTATTTACATTTGTGCCAAGCTATGCAGTTTCATATTTTCTTTATGTGCAAACCCTAAATTGCATAAATGGCTTCTAGCTCTAGGAAAACTTAGGAGAAGGAACCATTTGAAGTCTAGCTTGTGTCTAATGAAGTGAAACAACCTGATTTCCACCCAATCCCAGAGGTAGCATATAAAAATGACCTAGTCGGAGCCCTATCTATCATAAACCCCAAGGTTTTAATGGTTCAAGATGTTATAAAATGTTAAAATTAGAAGATTGGAGCCATAGGTGACATGGAAATGAGGGAAGCCTATGAGAGATTGTGTGAAAATGGAGTGTTAAAGAAAGAGTGTCGGATTGTTGAGAAAAAGGGTTTAACGCATGCCCTAGAATTCCCTATAGTATTCAAGACTGAATGGATCAGGCTAGTGCTTAGTAGAATACATGATGGAAGCTTATGGTTAGAGGATGGCCCAATGAAAATCACAAAAAGAATTTTTCATAGAGTGACAGGGTACCCAACCCTAGATCAACCAAAGACCCTTAGGAGTGATTCTAAGGAAGCAATTGAGAAAAATAATAGTGCTAAGTGGGATAAGAGAGGGATGACAATAGATGCCATTTAAGACCCTCTTGTTGATTTTGTTGTTAGGGTTATTGCACACAAGTTCTACCAATCCATCATACTCAACAATGTGCCTTGCATTGTAGTGGATGTAGGCTATAAATTGGTGGAAAAGGATCATACTTATGATCTTGTAGAACTAAAACTGTAATAGATTAATGAAAATTTAGTAGCAATTAGGAGAACCAAGGGAGCCCAATGCAAATTTGGTGCTATTTTGATTTGTATATTCTTTTATGTTCAGAATGAGTTTCCTTCTTTTGGTAAAGTAGCCTGGAAAACTAATAGGTCAATCATACCTCAAGTTAATGAATATATAGAGCAGATGGGAGATAATTTTGAGACCCTTATGACTAACTATTTTGAAGACTTCAAGAAGTCAATGAAGAAAAGGCTAAGAATTCCATTTTCTTTAGTAGAGAAACATGTAAATGATATATGTTTTCTTGTAGATATTGACTATACATACATACAAGCTGCCATATGAAGAGTGAGATGGTTAAGACCTCTTGGCTATGAAATAAATATAGATGAAGCATCAACAGCCATAACTGCACTATTATCTAAGGAAATAAACAAAAGTGCACCACATTTTGGTACTTTTGATGTAGTTAGGTCAAAGGTGGATATGGAACTAAAAATTGCCTCCACACTAAAAAAGAAAGATAAACTTGTTAAGAAGTTAAAAGAAAAATTTGGTGAAGGTACAATAGAAGAAGAAGAAGAAGGTGAAGAAGTTGAGGATGATGAAGAAGAACAAGGTCAGGAACCACTTGCTTTAACCCAAGGTATGGGGGAGGATGCTGAAGAGGAGGAAGGTGCCGAGTAGGAAGCACCAAAGGCCAAACCAAATAAAATAAAAGCTCAAAAACAACCAGTTGCCCAACCAAAAGGGAACAAGAAGGCAACAAAGCCAAGCCCAACCAAGCCAAATACAAGGGCAGATACCAAGGCAACAACTCAAGTGGAAAAAGAATAGGAGAAACAAAAGGCAACAAAGCAAGAAGAAAATTTTGGGTTTCATTGTCCAACTTTCCAATTCAAAAGTGGGAAGTGAGGAATTAAATTCCTTTTTGGATACTTATTCACTTTTCAAGTGAATAATTGATTAAGAAAAATAACCAATCAACCTAGTTAAAACCCAAATTGACCCAAATAAAAATAGGCTATTCCTAGAAATAGGAATTCATCTATGGCAAAGCTGCCAAAATTAAATTCAATAAAATTAAAAGCCCAAAAACCCAAAAAGACATAAATTTTCCTAACAAATTTTGTGATCATGTGAGCCTCTAAACTCATAGACACACTCATTGGTCTAATTACATAATGCAAATGAGTTTAGATTTAATAGTCACTGGAAGGATTAATTAAACAATTAAAATAAGGATACATCGACCATACAGGGATGACATTGGTAAAATATGAATGCTTGAAGCACTAACGCCATGTGCCACTGCCAAGGATATTAATCTTGTACACTAAAAAATACAATCAAGTGCAATTACATATAATAACATAGCAGAAGCAATAAATGCATTAAATCACCTAATTTAACCATTTATTTAATTATACTAAAATAGTCCATGTACATCACTCACATTCTCATAAAGCATAATGAAATAGTAATGAAGTAAATAACCATAGCATGAAATCCTTCACAAAACATAATCAGAGATATGTCCAAATACTGAATAACCAAATATCATCATAAAACAAAATGTCATCTCAAAATGGCATCATCATGCAATATGATCAACTGAACAACATGTAGTCTAACATCTATGATACTGAAATCAAGGTATAACATCTGACCCTAAGGTAATCTCAAATGTAAAGCATAACATGAGTAACAAGATATCTCTCTGCTGAAAACATAACAAGGTAAATATCCACAACACATAACCAATGAATCTAACATGAACAATCCATTTCTAATCATTTAAGTATTTAATAATGGTTGATTAAACAACATAAAAAGGCACTTAAAGCATATAAGTGAACACAATCATAAAAATGACTAACCATTGCCACAAGAACCTAGTCCTGTGTAGCAGGGTAATAGTACATAGTGCAATCTCTACACACATCTTAGGGTAATCATGGAATAACATCATGATACCACATCGATCCTGGTAACCACTAGCAAAAACCTCAATGAACTGTAAATCACCTCATAATCTCATAAGTCAGCCATAAGCATAATCAAAGAACTGATGTAGTAACATAAATCAAATCACCTAAATAATGTAGACCACTCACGGTCCCAATCATGATCAATCGCAATGAAATATTAACAAGGTTACATCCATTAGGATGACTTATAGAAGTCAAATGGGAGGGGCACTACAAGTGCACCTAGGGTGTTTCCCCTTGACCCTATCTTGGGGGTGTTTCCCCCAAACACCCATATAAATAATTTGGGGGGAAACCATGCTAAATAAACTTATGAGTTTGATTAGGCTCCACATCACAACACAATATACAACACATGTTAGTCTTTGATTTGTCCCAAGGTTCATCTCTTCTTGTGTTGGCCTACTAACCCTACCAAAGACTTGTGTCTCAATGTCACTTTCTCCCATTGGTTAAGGACCTTGCACATTCTTAAAATGACAAAGGGATAATTGTTATATTTGATAAGATCTTAGGGTTAAGAAAATACCTTGTTCATCAGTTGTCTCCTGACTCACTAGTCCCCACTGGATACTCGTCAATATGTCATGTTGTAGCTATGTATAACATCCTTTCCAGTCTCTATAATGACTACATGATAATTCTAAGATTAAATAGGATCAAATGATCTGGATGCATTCTTCTATATCCTACTTGGGGGTCATCTCTTACCTAAGATTTTGACATGTGGTAAGAGATGAAATGCAGATGGAATGTACTATGATTTTCCTTTCCTTTGGTCCCACTAGACATGTGTTAGTATGTCACATTTTCGCTATGATTAATCAACATGTATCTTTTTATGGTGACAAAATGACAACTATCAAATATCCTATAATCTAACAATCCATAAGATAAAGATTTTGGTGGCTCAAAACACCTCGTGATCCATGTTTTGATGAAATGAAAAATATCACATGGCTAAGAATCATAAACTAAAATATTAAAAAGCACAAATGGGCTTAAGTGACACACTTGATAGGACTAAAACATACGTGACCTTACGAAGAAAATTAAAACAAAGCTAGGGATTTTGAACAAAAGGTTATTTTGCAAGGTAAAAGAAAATCCCCCTTCCCACGATAAGGTAACCCCTTACTAACCTATTAAAAAGGTAAATTAAAAAAATAACAATAAAGGGTTTCTAACCTTAGGGTTAAAATTTAACACTTAGAAATTAAATCGGGCAACAATGAGCTTACTAATCCAACAATTATAAGCATAATTTGATTATTTAGCTCACAAATTTTATGCATCCTTAAAAAGGGCTAACACACCATCTACAAACACTCAATAAAAAAAAAATCAATTCCAAAAATTCCCACTCAACTGCAGTACCAAGTCACCCATGATGTCATAACATCCATCTCCTACATGAAGATCCTCTAGGTCTACACACAACCAAAGTGTTAGTACCAAGTGAAACCAAGATCTCCAAACTAAAAAGATATAAAAAAAACTAGGAACTAATACCACACTACCTCCTCATCACTGTCAAAAGCTCCCACTAAATCATGTATCCAAGCTATCCATGATATAATGATGAAAAACCATTCTCTAACCATGAGAATCAACCAAGGCATCCAACCATAAAAGAACTCAAAATGAACATCATGAGCTCCTCAAAAGAAACCAAATAACCTCAATCCTCAACCAAAGAAGAGATACCACCATCAAAAAATCAAGAAACCAAGCTAATGAACATCAAGGATGTACTATTATATCCAATCATGTCATGCCAAAATCCATGGCACCATGATCACATCCATGAATTGAGCTTCTAATTCTCAAAGTGTCTAACTTATCAACATAAAATAGTTAACCAAAATTCTCCACTATGACTATTCCCAGTAACAATATCTCATCCCTTATACATGAAGAAAAATTAGAAAATTATGTGACTTAGGACATAAACAACCCAAATTCCAAGCCACCAATATAAATAGGCACCAAGAAAAAAAATAATGGGAAAAGATAACCTATATCCAAGCCATAAATGTAACTTGTAAGAATAGACTACATACAACACTGCACAAATTTGTAGTCCCAACAAGTCATCATAAATATCCAAACCAAACATTGATAACAATATCATCATGAGACCAATTTGAAATATAAACAGAGTATATACAGTGACATCAAATCTCAAATCTCTAAAACATACAATAATTAGATAATAAAGTTCACAAATATAACTGAGAAGGGGGGGATGAATCAATTATCCAACTATTATAATAATTATCAACCATATTATTCCTTAATGGCACGACCAATATAATCAGAAACGATAACAAGATACTCATACACAATATCACCAAATATGTTAACTAGGGAACCACTTGATCATAGAGAAAACTCTAGTGGGGATGGTACCCATAAAATGATGTGCTAATATAAATATTCCTTGTTAGAGGATGGACCCTATTAGGAGTCAATGAAATACATTCAGTACATATTGGTCCCTGTTATAAGATTCTAACCCTATTATGAGTTGTGCCAACCTTGTTAAGAGTTGTAGAAGGTAGATGGACCCACTATCCAAATAGCTTCAAAGGAAAGATTAATAAACTCACTGTCCAACTGAATTCTATATTATTCCTTGTAGAATAATAGAAATGAATTGTACTTGTACTTCCTTTTCCTTTGTCCTATCAACTAGATTTCTCTTCTTCTTTTGATCTCTATACCAGATCACTAATTTTGCATCTAATAATCCCTTGGATTGCTTATTCACATTTACCAAATACTCTTCTCTTATTCGCACACTTCATACATCATCCATATTTCCAAACAAGGAAAACATCCTTCCTTTATCCCATTTGTTAAAAAATTCCTTTAGTCAGCTTTGAGGCTCTCCCAATTAATTATAATAGGACCACATTAAGATAATTAATTATATTAAAATTACACAACATTGTCAGCTCACAATCTTTACAATTTCTCACACATGTGACTCTAGAGCTTGAAAAATTGTTGACATCGTCACCAGTCTATCTTTTGTTAGTGTCTAACCTCACATATCATGATTCTACATTTGTTAGGAGATACAATCAATTCATCAAAAACTTCTTCTCAAATACTCTATTTATATACTGCTCTCTATAAATCAAGGATATCTTCTCCTTATTTAATATACACTTAACCTTTTCATTAGGACATAATGTAGAAAACATCCTTAACCATTCTTGACTTGACCATCAATTCTCTATTTGTATGATATTAGTCTCTATCTACTACTCTTCCACTCTTCACAGAAATACTACTATGTTAACATCAATAAAAAACATAGTCATGAATACAACATGTCAATCATGTTAACAATCTCTCACATGCTTTGGCAATGCTTAGGATACTCCCCCAAAGGAATACCATTAGAGTTCAATATAAAAATCTCCCCCTTTAATATTGATGGAAACATAGATGAAAAATATCTAAGTTCTAAGAATACCAAATTAGTACTTTACTACTACTGCTGCTATTTCAAATCCTCTTCATCAATCAAATTTGAAACTCACTAGAGCACTATTATGTTTGCATCCATATCTTTGGGATCAACATTATTTTTTTCCACTTTGATTCTCAGGAACAACTATAAACTTCTCCTTCATTCAATGTATCTCCCCATTGAAATCAATAATACTTTCTCCCTTATTGTGTTTAGAGGATCATCTCCCCCATTCATGATACTTATCTATGCAATCTCTCCCCATAGTAATAAGGATATTTTTTTCATGCATACTCTCCCCCATTGACATTAATGACAAAGGATTCATTATGTCAATCATATTTTCCAAGTTTTCAAAGAGCTCAAGTGTCCAAAAATACTATTTTATACCATCTTCCAAGAGTTGTAGATGAATCTATTCATCTCATATACTCCCCTATACAAGAAGCATCATCATTTAGTCCAGTCAAAAATAGTGCTCTGTACCACTAGACTAATACAATTTCTATATCATCTACTCAGAATTAGGCAAGGGCATAACCCCAAGAATACCTTACAAATACTCAAATGAATCTTTAGGCAAAGGATTCATAAAGATATCTACAATCTAATCTTTTGTAGTTACATATTCCAGTATAATTTCTTTCTTTGAAACTTTCTCTCTCAAAACATGGTACTTCATAGATATATGCTTAGTCTTAGAATGCAATACATGATTCTTAGACATACTGACTATACTTGTGGTATCACAATGTATGATAACATGTTCTAAAAATCTACCCCAATATTCTTCAACATTTGCATTATCCACATGATCTAATTACAATTATTTGCTATTGTTATATACTGTTCTTCAGTTATGCTATGTGAAATACAATCTTGTTTCTTTCTTAGCCAAGAAACCAATCTTCCTCTAGGAAAAAATCTCCACCACTAGTACTCTTTCTATCATGTATACTACTTGACCAATCCACATCAGTATAAGAACATAAAGTAAAATCACTTGATCTATCATACCATAATCCATAATGAGGTGTACCATTCAAATATCTAAATATCCTCTTTATTGCCGCATAATGAGATTCCTTAGGATCAAATTGAAATCTTTCTACTATCCCAAATGTATTTTCTATATCTGGTGTTATGTGAGTCAAATATTTCAAGCATCCAGGCATTGATGTATAATTCTTCTGCTCAATTGTAGGTGTCTCATCTTTTCTAGATAACTAGTAACTAGTTATCATAGTTGTACCTATATGTTTACAACTTTCCAAGACAAATATTTTCAACAAGTATTTTAAATAATTCGCTTGTGATATGAAAATATCATCATTTTTTTACACAATCCATAAACCTAAGAATTTTTTAATCTCACCAATCATACTCATCTCAAATTCATTCTTCATCTCTTTGTCAAACTTATCACTTGCTTCATCATTATATCCAAATATTATGTCATCAAAAAATATCACAATTATCAACAAACCATTTTTAGTTTCTTTCAAATACAAATTACTATTTTTTGTAGGTTAAAAAAATCCTAGTTTTTCCAAATACTTATCCAATCTTGCATACTAGGTTCTAGGTACTTGATTCAAACCATACAAATATATATTCAATCTAAATACCATGTCTTTTTCTTTTGTCAAAGGAAATCCTATAGGCTTCTCAACGTAAACTTCTTCTTCAAGATCTCCATTCAAAAAGGTCGACTTGACATCCATCTGATATACTTTAAACTTCTTACTTGCTGCATAAGCCAAGATCATTCTTACTACTTCCATTCTAGCTACTGGGGCAAATGTTTCTTCATAATCTAGACCTTCTTGCTGTGAATAACCTTTGCATACCAATGTAGCTTTATTCCTCACAACTTCACCTTGTTCATTCATCTTGCTAATGAATACTCATTTCATTCCTATAACATTCTTGTCTTTAGGTCTAGGAACTAATTCCCATGTTTCATTCTTCACAATTTGATCTAGTTCTTCCTCCATTGCTTGAATCCAACGATCATCCTTGCATGCCTCATCTATGCTCTTAGATCAACTAGAGAAATCAAACATAATTCCTCATGTACTATATTTCTTTCCATTACTCCTTTTATTTTTCTTCCAATAATCTATTTTGCAGGGTGATTCTTTTCCAAAATCTTGTTAGGTGTAGGAGTTGTTATCTCAACTCTTATCTGTTCTCTTGGTTATGTTCTCTATTCTTCACTTTTCTCAACAATTTGTACATCATTCTGCAAGTCATTGTTAGTCCCAAAGAAAACTTCAATATTCTCTCTAACAAATCTAGGATTATGTTCTTCCTCATCAAAATTATATTCCATCATCTTTTCTTTAACTCCAAACTTTTCATCCACTTTATAATTTGCACACTCAATAATTGTCTTAGTTCTATGATTAAAAAATTAGTAAGCTTTTCTTTTTAATGAGTAACCAAGGAACATGCCTTCATCACTTCTTGGATCAAAATTACCAATATCATCATCTCTTTATGTAACACTTACTTCCAAAAATTATGAAATGCTTCATTGGGGGTGTATGACCAAACCATAATTCATAAGGGGTCTTGTTTGTACCTTTTCTAACCTACACTTTTCTCATGGTGTATACTGTTGTATTAAACATTTCCCCCGAAAATGTCTTGGATACAACATTCTCAAACATTATTTCTCTTGTTGTCTTTGATATAGACATGTTCCTCCTTTCTACTATCCAAATTTTCTTAGGAGTCTTGGGTAAATAAAATTGTCTCTTAATTCCATTCTCTTCAAAAAACATATTAAACTCTCTAGAAGTAAAGTATCCTCCTCTATTTGATCTCAAACACTCAATATTTACAATGGATTCATTCTCAACTCTATTCTTAAATATCTTAAACTTCTCAAATGCCTCTAATTTTTCTATAGGAAATGCTACCCACATCATTCTAGTGAAACCATAAAAAAATCATAATGAACCTTTCTCCATAGGAACCTCTTGTTTTGGTAGGACCATTTAAGTTTGTATGAACAATCTCCAACTTCTCTATAGTAGTGAACTTCTTCCTAGGAAATGAAACCTTCTTCTATTTAGCCATTGTACATTCCTTGCAAAAAATGTTAGTAGGCTTCATAATTCTAAGAATTTTTTTGACTATAAATGTACTACTAGCCTTCAGAATGTTATCAAAGTTTATATGACAAAACCTTCTGTGTCATTAACCAACTGTTATCCACTTTTACAACCAAATAAGTCATCTCAGTAGGATTTAATTGAAACACATTACCTCTATATCTTGTACCTATTCCAATTTTTTTACCATCCTTATCTTTGATAATGCAAGTCTATTCTATGAACTACACCTAATAACACATGTCAACCAATTGTCCAACACTCAACAAGTTATGCTTCAAAACATCAACAAAATAAACATCATCAGTGTTAGTCTTTCCATAAAGAGTAATAGATCCTATCCCTATGATGTGACAAGTTGCATTGTTACCAACTCTAAAAATTCCTCCATCATGATCTCTAAATTTGATAAACTTGTTCTCAACACTAGTCATATGATGTGAAAAACCATTGTCTATAATACAATCAAATTTCTTTTCAACTTGAGAAACTAGGGATTTGAAATGTCCCCTTTTCTGATTTTATATGATATTTCAAGCCTCTAATCATATCTTTAAGATCAAACAACCAATCTTTCAAAGATCCACCAATTTCTCAATAAACCCCAAATCGGGTATGCCGGAAATAGTGCCAAAAACTTCACAGCTTCACATATTATTAGTAAATCTGAAAGTGGAAATTTTTATATAAATTTCAGCAGCATAACAGCCTAAAAAATTACATTTTTAGATCTGTAAAACATTTACACAACAGCTCCCAAATGGAGGATAAAAACAATGCTCATTGGGCTCCCGAAAACAACATAGAATAGCCCGAAAATACCACAAAAACACTAATAATCTATCACAGAAGTATAATCATGACAAAATAAATATATTCAGCTCTATTTTAACATCTAAAAGTCTGAAATACAGAAGCAACTCAAACTGATATGAAATACTCAACCGAAAACACCAAACTCTTACAAAAAACACACCCGAAAAATCACAAATCTGCACTGTTAAGCACAAAGGCAAACTCTGCATGAGCATGCACATGGAATGGCTTCAAACTACCATCCTTAGCCTTCCTAGAAACCTTCAAACTACCATTCTTGGATCTCCTTCTCCACAAGTTTGGCAACCTTTGAAGAATAACAAAGAAATGAGCAAAAATCAAGTTTTGGAATGAGCCCAAAATGCCTCCAAACTCCTTAAAAGAGGGAATAACCCTAAATCACGTCCAAGAGGGGTTAATAAAACATATTTTAATAATAATTTTCATTTGTTAGTCCATTAGCTTCCAAATATTATCCCCTTTTTCCGAAACTTCACCTTTTTGGGCCTGCCTGCCTTAGAAAAGATTATTATTTTTAATTATTTGAAAAGGGGGCATGACAGGATTTTTCTTCTCTAATTTCAATTTTAGAACTCCCTTATTTTATAGCCATAAATCCTAATTCATCATCACTTTCACTATGAAATCTTTCCTCAGATTCATCATCTTCATTTGCATAGAAACAATCTCTAGGTCTTCTAGGCTTGAAGTTTATCTTATACTTTTTCTCTCTTTTAGGATATTTAGAAGAATAATGACCAATTTCATTACAAGTCCAAAATTTAAATATTTTCTTACCATCTAGTTCTCTTCTCACAAGTAAGTTTATACCTTCCTCAATCTTTTTTGTTATTTAGTTCTGGATCTACTACTGCTAGCATAGTCTCCATGGGTGCTTGCACTTCTAGATAAATAGGGGCGAACAATCAATGTACTAAAAGCTATTTCTACTCTAGTCAATGTTAATAAAAAATGCCCTGCCCTACCAAATATTTGAATTTAAATGTCTTAGCCCACCCAAAGGTCACCTTCCACCTTTAATATTAAATAATGCCAAAAAGAAATGTGAAATAAAACCTTATTGTATTTCTATATTTTCCTAAGTTTATTTCCTATCCCCACAACTTTTCAGACTGTCAGATCTTGCATAGATCCATAGTGAGCACTTTCTTGCATTATGAAATTTCTTTATCTTTATGCAATGGGGGAAAGCACCTTGTTGCCATGTGGCATATGGGTCCTATTTCTTATGGGTCATAAAATAAGTAAAGGTGTCAAGCTCGCTATCAAGTGAGTTGGCATATGACTATATTTCTATTGGTAGTTGCTTTCTCGCATTCTGTATTTTGTCAAAAAAAAATTTCAAAGTAGGGAAGTGATGTTATGACATGTGGACTGGTCGGTCCATTCTTCCATGTGGGTCAGTAGGGTTAAAAAGTAGTGCCAAAAGGGATGCCAGGTCATACTGAGGTGGATTTCCTTCCAGTTGCTTCATGTTAATTCACTAGAAAGGGTGATGTGTTATGTTGGATGATGAGTAGTCTATGGGCCCAAAAGTTTAAAGGGGTAGGTATAGTAATAATGAAGGTTTTCCACAATCGTCAATCTTTCTCAGATTGACAATCAACACTTTCCAACATTATGGATTTGAAAGGACTTTAAGCAACTTGTGTCATTGTAGGCATGGGTAGTAACAATAGTGACGACATCACGGTTAAGTTGCAGTTTCTTAGGCTATCACGGTTAGGGTTTTAAAAGATGACATAGTTATGATGGATAAGATGGTCAAACACATGAAGACCTTGTGGGGTCGTGGAAAGATAAAAAACTATTGGTCCACATAGCTCATCTTGGTTGTAGGACTCAGTTGACCTGTTGAACTTGCTGATTCGTAAGCCAAAAATGAAGGAAGATAAGATTTCTTGCACGATTTGATCTTCATGATTGATTCCAACCACTCTCAAATGAATGCCATACCTAGTAAATGAGTAAACACTCCACCTTTGGTTTTATCCATCTATTTGGTTAGGATGATTAAATGACATTGTTTCTATCTTCTCAGGGCTTTATTTTTGGAAAAATATTAGATTTCATTACATCTAAATCTATGCTAAGATCAAATTTTCTCTAGATCTATACAATTTTTCTTTGCAATCTCAAATTGTAGCAATTGAGTTTAGTTTACAACATAAAATATCTTAGTTATTCCTAAGCTATAAAGGGAGATTTTGTTGGTATCAGATTAGTTTTGACAATTGAGCATTAACACACTTAAGTAAATTATAAGTTGATGCTGAGTATGATATAGATGCCGAGCTATAGTATGTGCTCAACTAGAAATTCAATAGGTGCCAAGTGAACTTAAGGTGCTGGGCAAGTTTCATGTGTCAAGTGACAAGTAATTCTGAGTCACTACAGGTGCTAAGCAAAGTATAAATGTTGACTAAGATAGAGTTACTATAGGAGCCGAGAAAGATAGAGTCCTATATGTACAGAGCATCAATAACTAGTAAGTGATGAGTAACACAAAATCAACATATGAGTTTGTGCCTTCACAAACTTAGATGTAAACGATAAGATCAAATCTATTATATTTCTTATGTAATCAACATGCAACCAATTAGAAAAATGGAGAAAGCATGCAAACAATAGGAAAAGTGTAAAGAATTGAGTGGGAAAAGATGGATGAATATTGATCGTAGATTCATACCTAACCCAAAGTCTCAAAGCCTTTATAAGGAGGTTAAAACCCCATAATTTAGAGTTGAGAGGTTGAGTGGAAGTGAGTAAGAGATCATGTGGAAATACATGAAATAATGCTAGTGAAGTTTTGAAGGAAGTAAAAGAGGTCTAAGGACTTAGAGAAAGAGCAGTACTACAGAAAAAAGTTGATCAGAATAGAGCATCAACACTATGAACAGAGTTATATCAGATCAGGAAGGATCAAATTAGATTGAGCAGAACAAGGATCTAGAATCAACAATTAAAGATTGTAAGTTATCTGGTCAAGACATTCTACTATACTTTCTAACCATTGTATTAGGAGAATGAAAATCCTATCATGATAGGTTGGTTTTGCAGCCATATTATAAATCCTTAATAGGGTTGTAAATTCTTTAATAGGGTAACATTCCAAGTGAGTGTTTGTAAATCCCTTAACCAGGTCACTTTTAATAGGGTATAAAGCCTTTAGCAAGGCAAGCCTTTCACAGGGCAGACTATTGATAGTGGTCAAACTTTGTAACCTTAACCAGTTACATATTGTTGCAAGGATAAGTTGTGGGTGTCATCCCCACCCCAGTTTTGCCTTCTCATTTTGGAGGGTTTCTAGGTAACCAAAATCTTGTGTTATCTATTTTCATGCATATCTTTACTTTCATGTTAATTAGATGTATTAGATGCATGTGAATTATCTTAGTTAAAAGTTTTAGAGGATAAAGTTTGTTACTTTTGATTCACCCCCCTCTTAGAAGTAAATCTTCCCACTTGTAAAATTCCAACAATTGGTATCAAAGCTGAGTTCTCGTAAGAAGAAGCCTTACAGCTTGGAGGAAAAGATCTAGAAATGGAAGTTTAAAAACTTGGGAAGATTATAGAGAACTAGGAAATTGAGATACACCTCATTTTGCATTCTTTGAAAGAAGCTAGGGAAGAACTAAGGAAATCCTTAAAGAGAAGAAGAGAGATTTCCATAGCTGAGAATGATACACAATACAAGGAGATTGAAACCTCAAAAGTATTTGCAAATGGAGATTCTAAGGAGATTGATGCAACAATAGTAGACCTAATGGAAAAGAATAGAGCCCAAGTAGAAGAAATCAGAACTCTCAAGCTTGAACAAGAATCTCATGCCATGATTCTTTGTGAAGTGACTGAATAGAAGAAAAAAGCCATTGAAGATAAGGCTATGAAAGAAGAAGACAAGAGAAACCTTGCCAATAGGTTGGAAGAAAAATTAGTTGAGCTTGCAAGAATTTCCAACATGCAGCTAGACACTTTAAGCCAGATGATGAATGCACATCATGAGCTGAATGTCAAGGACATTGAGATATCCACACCGAAGATGCAAAATTAACAACTACTAAATGACTTGAAAAAAGAGAAGGAGATTGTAGATATTTTCAACAAATCCAATGAAGCCATCAAGTACTTTGAATAACTACTGAAATCACCAAGAGCCATCAATGATACTTCAGGACTAGGATACACCAACACTGAAAAATGAGTCATCCAAGACTATAGAAGAAAGAAGTGACAAAGGTAAGAACACTAAACCTACTTGTCATTTTTGTGGTAAAAAGGGACATACCTCTAATGTGTGCAGGAGCAAGAATGCCCATCAGCACGACAAACCTAAGAATATGGGCCATGGTCACAAGTGCAACAAGCAAGGACATCAAGCACATGATTGTAGGACTAGAACCATCAGAACACCAAGATTTGAAGGTCACTACTACAATTGTAAGAAGTATAGAAAAAGAGATTTTGAATGCAGATCAAAGCCTATGTGGACACCTAATCAACTAGCAAGGACAAAAAATCATGGATATCACTACAATTGGGATTACAATACCAAGCATAGTTGTCACTACTGTCAAGAATATGGACACATTTCTAAAAATTGCAATAGAACACATTTTAGTGGAAACTATAGCAGATGGTTGAGTCAAACTACATGCTTTAGTTGTTTGAAGATTGGTCATATCAATAGAAATTGCCCAACAAGGTCAAATGCACTTAACTTAGAGTTCAACAAAGAAAAGAGAAGGTAGATGTTGAACACATCAGAGGAGAAATGAATAAAGCATGGAAGAAGAAAGATGGAGACAACACATCCAATGGAGGGATCACTTTACCCAAAAGGTCAAGTGGTCACACTTCATCCAAATAAGCAAAAGAAGGCATGTGGAACTAATATACAAAGTTTTATCATACATCAATTTCAAAATAAGTAAGTACTAAAAAGGAGAGATCCACATGAATAGAGATGCAAAGTTAAAATTTCAAGTGTTATCGAGTTTCCTTCAGATGCTGAGTAAAATCTTAGTAAATGCTGAGTTGTCTGCCAAAGTTAGTTGAAGCCGAGTGGTTAGTTGTAGCTGAGTTAGTAGTGGATGCTAAGCAAAGGGAAATTTTAGTTGAAGCTGAGTAAGGGAAACTCCAATATATGTCGAGTGGTGGAAAGACAATGGAAGCCAAGTAAAGTAGAATAGCTTAAGAAGCTGAGTGGACAGCTGTAAACACACTAAGCATTGAATGCTATCAAATAAGGGTATATGATCACATTTTGAATCATTTTTCACCATCGCGAACAAAAGAGAAAAGATGAGAAGAGAGTAGAATGATTTTTATGCAGTGTTTCAAGCATTTGAGTAGATTTATACAAAGATTCAGTAGAGTTTCTTCAAGTTCAAGGTATTTATACTAGTGCCAAGCTATGTAGTTTCAAATTTTCTTTGTGTTTAAACCCTACTTTGAAGAAATGGCCTCTAGTTCTAGGAAACCTCAGGAGAAAGAACTGTTTGAAGTTCAACTAGTGTCAAATGAAGTTAAGCAACCTAATTTTTGACCTATCCCTAAAGTTGCCTACAAGAATGACCCAGCCAGAGCCCTATCCATAATTCCTCCTAAGGTAGTAATGGTGCATGATGTCGGGAGATGCTATAACTGTAAGATAGGAGCTACTGTAGACATGGAAATTAGGGACGCATATGATAGATTGTGTGAAAATGAAGTCTTAAAGGAATAATTTCAAATTGTTGAGAGAAAGGGCTTGACCCATGCCCTAGAATTCCCTACTGTCTTTAAGACTAAATCGATTAGAATTGTGTTGAGTAGGATTCATGATGGAAATTTGTGGTTAGAAGATGACCTAGTCAAAATATGAAAAAGGATTGTTCATAGGGTAATAGGGTATCCAACCCTAGATTGGCCTAAGACCCTAAGGAGTGACTCTAAGGAAGCTATTAAGAAGAATACAAGAGCTAAATAGAACAAGAGAGGCATGACCATAGATATCATTAAGGATCCTCTTGTTGATTTTTCTATTAGAGTCATATCCCACAAATTTAATCAATCAAGTAGACTCAATAGTGTACCATGTATTGCAGTAGATGTAGGCTACAAACTTGTTAAAAATGATCATACCAATGATCTAGCTGAATTGAAACTTTAGCAAATCAATAAAAATCTTGGAGTTATAAGGAGAAAAAAGGGAGCTCAATGTAAATTTGGTGCAATTTTGATTTGTATATTTTTCTATGTACAGAATGAATTCCCATCTTTTTGGAAAGGTTAGCTAGAAAACAAATAGATCTATAGTAGCCCAGGTGAGTGAATACATTGAACAAATGGGGGAAAATTTTGAGACATTAATGACTAGCTATTTTGAAGACTTCAAGAATTCAATGAAGTAGAGACTTAGGATTCCATTCTCACTTGTAGAGTAGCACACAAATGACATTTGTTTTCTTGTTGACATTGATTATACTTACATTCAAGTAGCCATACCAAGGGTAAGATGGCTTAGACCTCTTGGATATAAGATAAATATTGATGAGGCATCTACATTAAGAACAAAATTACTAGTAGAGGAAGTAGATAAGAGTGCCCCACATTTTGGCACATATGATGTGGTGAGATCTAAGGTAGATATGGAGCTAAAGACTACTTCTACATTGAAGAAAAAGGAAAAACTAGTGAAGCAAAGAAAAATTTGCAGAAGGCACTATAAAGGAGGAAGAAGATGATGAAGAGAAATAGGGGCAAGGGCCACTAGCATTAACCCAAGGCATGGGTGAGGATGCTGAAGAAGAATAAGGTGTTGAGCAAGAAGATGAAGTAGCTAACGCAAAGTCCAAAAAGAGGAAATCATAAAAGCAGCCTGCTACACAACCCAAAGGCAAGAGGAGAACAACCAAGGCAAGTCCAAAAAAGCTTACCACAAGGGAAGATACAAGGGCTACAACAAAGGTAGCCAAGGAATAGGAAAAGAAGAAAGCTACACAAGAAGGAGGGCCAGTAGAGAAGAAGAGGAGAAAATATGTGGCACCTCTAGAAATTGATGAAGAGAGGACAGAGTCTAATGATAATGAGCAATTCAGAATGGTAAGTCACACCACTAAATCTAACTTAGAAAATATTTGTGACAATATTAGCGATAATGTGTTGGAATATTCAAATATGGAAAGAATACTTATGAGAGGGGGGGGCGGGGGGGGGGGGGGGGGGGGGGTGTGAATAAGAAGTATCAGACTTTAAGCAATAAAACTTTTAACTGAAAGTAAATTGCATGCATGTAAACACATGAAATAAACATAAAACTAATACATGCATCAACAACACATAATATTGAAATTTGGTAACCTAGAAACCCTCTAGAAATAAGAAGGTAAAACTGGGGTGGGGATGATACCCATAAAAATCACTGCAGTAATATTGTTCAACCACTTCTAATGGTCTGCCCTATTAAAGGCCTGCCTTGTTAAAGGCTTTACACTGTGTCAGTAGTGACCTAGTTAATGGATTTACAAACACTTAACATGAAGTGTCACCCTATTAAAGGATTTAATCACCTTTTGATAAGGATCTACAAGTAGCTGTTAATCCAACCTATCTACATAGGATTTCCTTTCTAATACAATGGTAAAAGAGTATTAGGTATTATAAATTTGATAGTTTGCAATCCTTGATTGCTGAATGCAGGCACTTGTTCTAGCTCTCTCTCTGATTTTGATCCTCTGAGATCTAATTTCTGTTCGTCTCCTTTGCTTTGTTTTGATCAACTAAATACTGAATTGCTGCTCTTCCTTTCACTGAATTCCATTATGTTTTTCCTTCAACACTATTCTCCTTCTCTCATCCCCATTAAAATGAAACTTTCATCTTCCTTAAAAAGACTTCGAGGACTTAGGGTTAGATATGGATCTACGATCCACATTGAATCTCAATTTCCCACTCAATACTTCCCTTTTTACTGATTGATTGCATGCCTTTCCAATTTTCCAATTGGCTACATGTAGATTGCATAGGAAGTGTAAAGATTCGTTCTTATCTCTAGATCTTTCAAGATTTACCTTGTGTTAGCTACAAATATAGTTTACATCATAGTTTGTGCAATTACAAACTCTTATGCTGATATTCTGAGTTACTCGGCTCATGAAGCATTATTGATGCTCAACACATGTTGTTTCTTGGATAGCTCAGCACCTAAACAAAACTATATCACTCGGCACCTGATATCACTCGACACTTGATATTACTCGGCACTTGATAACACTCGGCACTTGATATCACTTAGCACTTGATATCACTTGGCACTTGATATCACTCGGCATGTATAGTGAAAAATGGTTAAGTGTATTTGACACTCAGCTATCAAAATTATTCTTTAAACCAACACAATGCAGATTTGTTTGGATTGAAAACTATTGATTTCAATAAGTTAAGTAGAGAGGTGAAAAATATAGTGGAAGAGTCAGTTTACACTATGATGGCCAAGTTCAAGAATACTCCACTTGAATTGGATAACACAATGCCTAAGGAGTTATATTCAATTGTAGAAAATAAATGGCTTTATTGCCTAAACATGGAGAGAGAAATAAGAGAGTCAAAATTGGCTAATGTGATGCATGACCTCACAAAAAGTCAAATAAGCAAGGCAAGTAAGAAACATGGAAGCAAATTTGCACCCAAATACAGAGCCTTTAGCATTCTGAAAAATTAAATTAAAGTTGTTGTGAAAAAGTCCACACAAATGTGGAAATTAATTTATGGGCTGACCACAGTAAAGGAAGGACAAGAAGATCCCTTTGAGGGAAGAAATTATAATGAGGAAGAAGAGGAAAATGAAAAAGAGGAAGGAGAGAAAGAAAAGGAAGAAGTTGCAGTGGAGAAGGAAACATAGAAGGGTGATATGGCAACGACTAAAGAGTAGCAACAGGAATAGAGTGTGCAAGAGAGACAACTACCACCACCTAGTCCTCCACATGCAACACCTACATCTATATAGACAATAATTGTAAAGAATGTTCTTGACACCTCTAGTCTAAACATTAACCCATTGACTACAGAGGATCTCCAAAAGATCCTTCACCAGAATAATTTGCAAGCATAGTTGTGTACCAATCCAGTCTTGGTGAGTGTAGAGGAACTTCAGAAGGTAGTAGTTGAGATAACCAAGGAGAAGATGAATCCAAAAGAACCACCTTCACAAACTCCAACAGCTACAAGTGGACAACCAAGAGAGCAACCAACACCAGATGCATTTTCTAAGGATTCCATAGTCTCAATGACTTCAACTACCGAGGAGCATGTAAAGGAGCAAATAGGATAGAAGGATACCTCTTATCCTACACCACAAAGTCAAGGTGCACCTCCTTTGGTTACAATAATTGATCAAGGCAGAACTAAAGAAGACAAAGAGGAGAGCCCTAAGGAGAAGGAACAAGAGGCTATCCAAACATTAGTCAATTTGCCTACTGTAGGGACTCCTACTAGAGCAACACAACAGACAAGCACTGATGTAGTACTAGTACAAATATCAACACCAGGCTTGAGTTCTACCAAGGTAGCAAGGGTACCTCACTATAGAGACCCTGCACTTGATGAGGAGATAGTCATACCAAGCTATGACTGTAAAAAAATGAACATAGCATAGATCAATGAAGTGCAAGAGGCACTGGAGAAGAAGAAGAAGCAGAGATACTCAAGAATGAGTATAGGCAAAGGCAAGCATTGATTGAAATCAAAGACATTTTTCTTGATGCATTCAACTTGCAAGTACCTGAGGAGAAAAATCCCTTAATGGAGCAATTATCCAACATAGTGGACTAGGTACAAAATGAAGACCTAGATATCAATGCTAAATTGATTGAATGGTCTAAGAAGAAGTTCTAGATGAAGGTAAATGAGAAAATATATGGTGAAATAACACTATCACAAGTAGAACTTCCTAAAAAGGTTGAAAAGGTGAAAGTAGTACTTGAGAACATATTCTCATTGTACTCCAAATTGTTTGATTCCTCATACTTCACACAATAAACAAGCCATAGGATATTGAGCTTGGAAAGGATCCTTAAAGTATCTAGCATGCAACTACCAAAGGATCTAGCTCAAAGTGAGAAGCATTTTGCCACAATGCTTCATAAACAAAAGGAATTAGCTGTACTCATAGCAGATGAGGCTAATATCAAGGCCAAGTTGATACAGATTCAATTTGTAATAACCCCTCACATGGAAGTTTTGTTTAAAGAAATGGCCTATGCAGAGAATATTTTGAAGAAAGATCCCAATCTTTCTATATTGGAAGGTGTGGTACACCTTGTAGCAAAGACAACCATCCAGGTTAAAGCATTGGAAATTGCATTAGACAACTGGGATGCTGCTCTAAAGATCATTATGAAGGTAAATAAATATTTCCTAGCTAAGTATTCAATTCATTCATAGAACCCTTTGACATAAGTGTCAAAAAGGGGGAGAAATACAATTTGAGATAAATAAAGGGGGAGATACCCAAAGGGGAGATGATACCCAAAAGGCGAGATATACCCAATTTGAGTTTTGAGGAGAAATAAGGAGATAAAGCCACAAGGATACAAAAACTGCAAGGGAAGATGTGTGAGAGGGGGAGCATAAATAGAGTAGACAAGGAAAGGAATGACAATCTAGAAATAAAGAGTATCAGCATGAGACAAATTCAACATAAGGAATTTTGGATAGAAAAATGGTACATCAACTTAGGGGTAGTTACAAGTTTTTGAGGTATATAGTCTTCTACAAAATTTTGAAGAAGTTTTTGAAGTTTTGTACATACATCAAACAAGTTTTATATTATACTCATAAAGGTTAGATTCATAATGTTTAGTTAAGTGTTTTTGACACTCATGTCAAAGGGGCAGATTGTTGGTCTCAGATTGGTTTTGACAATTGAGTGTCAACACACTTAAGTAAATTCTAAGTTGATGCTAAGTATGATATAGATGTCAAGCTATGGTATGTGCTGAGCTAGAAATTCAATAGGTGCCGAGTGAACTTCAAGTGCCAAGCAAGTTTCATGTGCTGAGTGACAAGTAATGTCGAGTCACTACAGGTGCCGAGCAAAGTATAGATGCCGAGTGAGACAGAGTTACTATAGGAGCCAAGAAAAACATAATCCTATATGTGTCGAGTAACACAAAATCAACATATGAGTTTGTGCCTTCAAAAACTTAGATGTAAACCATTTTTGAGCTAACTCAAGATGAATCTTGAAGGATCTAAAAGATAAGATCGAATCTATTACATTTCATATGTAATCAACATTCAACCAATCAAAAAAATGGAGAAAGCATGCAACCAATAGGAAAAGTGTAAAGAATTGAATGGAAAAAGATGGATGAATATTGATCATAGATTTTTACCTAACCTTAAGTCTCAAAGCATTTATAAGGAGGTTGAAACCCCATAATTTATAGTTGAGAGGTTGAGTGGAAGTGAGTAAGCAATCATGTGGAAATGCATGAAAGAATACTAGCAAAGTTTTGAAGGAAGAAAAAGGGTTGTAAGGAATTAGAGGAAGAGAAACACTACAAAATGAAATCGATCAGAATAGAGAATCAACACTATGAATAGAGCTATATCAAATCAGGAAGGATCAGATCAGATTGAGCAGAACAAGGATCTGGAATCAACAATTGAAGATTGTAAGTTATCAGGTCAAAACATTCTACTATAATTTCTAACCATTGTATTAGAAGAATGAAAATCCTATGATGGTAGGTTGGTTTAGTAGTCATATTCTAAATCCTTAATAGGGTTGTAAATCTTTTAACAGGGTAACGTTCCAAGTGAGTGTTTGTAAATCCTTTAACTCGATCACTTTTAACAGGGTGTAAAGCCTTTAATAGGGTAGGCCTTTCGTAGGGTAGACCATTGACAATGGTCAAACTTTGTAACCTTAACCACTTACATATTACTGCAGTGATAAGTTGTGGGTGTCATCCCCACCCTAGTTTTACCTTCTCATTTTGGAGGGTTTTTGGGTGACCAAATGTTAGAAATGCTTTAGAATAATTGAGAGGCAGGGGGGAGGGGGGGGGGGTGTGTGAATCAGTTATTTGAGGTCCAAATTTCCAATTTTTTTTTTTTTTCTTCAAATAAAGTAAGCCTTCAAAACTATTCATTCATCCAAGCTTAAAATTTTCTATTTAGCAAGTTACTATAAATCAACATGCAAGCATAGCACATGAAAAGATCAACACATGACACAGTGATTTATGTGGAAACCCAATTTGGGAAAAACCACTAGTAACATGCTACTCAATTCTCACTCTTCTAAAGTGATGCCCTATGAAAGGCCTACCCTGTTAAAGGCTACAACACATTGTTAAATGTGACCTGGTTAAAGGATTTAACCACCCTATTAGAAGTGGGCTAGTTAGAGGACTTTAGAACATTCACTTGGAATGCCACCCTATTAAAGAGTTTACATATGGCTGTTAAACCAACCTAAGTCCATAGGATTTTTTCCTAACTAATACAATTGCTAGAGAGTAACAATAAGGGTTTTTGACTTGATTATAGCTTTACAACTTATCTTGCAGATTTCAAATCACAATTCAACTCTTCACATTGCCTTGCTTTCAGTCTCTGCAGCTCTAATAGCTTGTCCTCTTTCAAGCTTTGTATCCTTGAGTCTTCATGCTCGATGTACTAGTGCAATCATCCTTGTGACCACTTATCGAAGCATAGCCTCTATGCTCTTTTCTTCCTTCTTTTTGATGTCTTCTCCTTGACACCCTTCAACCACTTCACAATTTTGGCACTCCAACAACTCTTGCTTGTTGGTCTGTGACTCCTTAAATAGAAGTCTAGAATTTCTTTTCCTACTCAATTCTTCCCTCCTTTAATTTCTATTTAAATGGATTAGGTAGGATTCATTGAATCTAACCCATATTTTTTTCCTTCTAGAAACATCATGAAGGATCCTCTTGAATTTGCTAAAAAATGATTTACATAGAATTTTTTACCACCAGCTCATCATCCTTATCCTCCAATTGGTTCACACAATTCAAGGTAGCAAACTTATTGGCTCAGATTTGGCAAATCTTTGACTTTTCCAATAATGCAATAGCTTGGCACTATTGAAATTCTGGTGCTTGGTACATACTACGTTACTCAACATCAACTATGTTTTACTGATGCTCGACACCTACTGTGGATTCACTTGGCACCCACCAATTTTTTCTAATGCTCGACACCTATTACTTTGATTGGCATTTAAACACACTCAGCTCCTTCTATATCACTCGACATACACTAGATTTTTCATTTGCTTGGCACTAACTGAAAATTTGCTCGGCTTGAACTAGCTTGCTCGACACTCACTAATGAACTTAGTTTAAGCTTTGCAGTCAACCTTGTTCCAACTTATTCCTTCAATGTTTCTAAGTGTGGCCAACCTCTGTATCTTCAAGTATGTTATAAATACATCATTTAACATTGTCTTAATTGATCCTTGCACTTCATTACAAAATGATAACTCAACCTTTCCCTTAGGTGCTCTTGTTACAACTCATTGATTAAATCCTCTTCATCAATCAACTAAGTGATAGTACTTGGATCTTATAAGCAATTGTCATTCTAGCAAATAGCAGGTTTGACATCAATGTAAAAACAATGATTGAAAACATTCTTTATCAACCATATTTCCTTTTTTGCAACAATCTCCATCTTTGATATTAATCCTTTTCAATCAATTTTCCAATACCAAAATCTTATGTTATCTATTTTCATGTATGACTTTACTTTCATGTTAATTAGATGTGTTAGATGCATGTGAATAATCTTAGTTAAAAATTTTAGAGGATAAAGTTTGTTACTTCTGATTCACCCCCCCCCTCAAAAGTAAATCTTCCCACTTGTAAAATTCCAACAGATTTTGTAATTTTTGTAGGCTTTGATCTTTCTCTGATTCTCTAGCATTTCTTCTATGCATACTACTATAATTTCTCATACGTCTGAACCGTTGTAATCTTCTGCTGAGTCTCTTTTAACCATTAACACACTGTGTAAGATTTATTTGCCTCTGGTTAATGTTTTTGTCTATATTTTGCAATTTGTATGATTGTATCTACTTTTGGCATTTGAATGATATTAAGTGAAGTCTCTTCCTATAACATTCTTTTTTTGTCTAATCCACATGTGGTTGTTGAATTAAGAAAAGTCTGAATCTGTATTCTTTGAGGTTATAATTGGTTAATTATGCATTTATGGGCAAAGATAAGGTCAAACACTTTATTTTGGTGCATCACCCCTTAGGTTAGAGTAGGTAGATTTTATTTTATGCATTCCTTCTTCCTTTTCTTCTCCAAGTGTAGTTAGGTGCACCTTGATAGTAAAGGAAGCCGACCTTCTTCAAAGAATCAACCTCACAATTCAAGTCCTACAACTTGGAGGTTGTTTCCATGTTTCAAAAGGTTGTCCTTAGGTAAAAACTTTGGACAAGGGTACAAAATTTTGTGACAATAGTCAACTCTCGAGATTGTCTCAAACTTGATAACGTTTCTTCCAATCTTCCAAGCAAAGTGTCCTTGATGAAATTCTTAGTGCAGGGTATCAAAAGTTTAATCATCTGTGATACTTTCTTAAATGGTGTTGTTAAAGTTTTTCAAAATCTTCCATACAATATCATCTTCTTCTTTAGATCCTTTAGAAGACTTAATTCCTACAATAATCTTAGATATTCTACCAATATAGCTTCTCATATATACATCTTCTATCATTTTAGCATCTTGAAAAAAAACATATCCAATTCTATAATCTCACTCTTTTTGTATGTTTATCTTCTTAAAAAGTAGATTCTAAAACTTTTCAAATTTTATGAGATGTTAGTAGTTTGTGGTGACTAATCAGGAAAGTATTGTACATACTTCATAAATTCTTCGGGGCCGACATATGGATGACATATGGCCGACATGTTGTAACCCTAAAGTGGCATAAAATTACTTGTATAAAAGGGCTTAGGGTTAGGTATTTTCATTAAGTTGTGATACAAAATTAGTTCCTGTAGTGGTATTGAGCTGTAAGGGATTACAGATTGTAATTAGGTTGTAATCACTAGATCATAATAATATTGGACTTGCTGTTTGGTGGATGTAGCCTAGGGATTGGGTGAACCATGTTAAATTTTGGTGCCTTGTGTTCTTTTTTGTGTGATATATTATTTTCTATTATTGGTTATATTTTCATGTAATTGTTATTTATGTCCATGGTTTAATCCTAAAAAATGGTATTAGAGAAAGGTTGTTTTTTAGTTATCCTCTACAAGAAAGTATCACAATTAAGTGGGAGTCTCATGGTTGAGTAGGAGCCATGGCAGGCAAGGGTAAGCTAAGGGTTGCCAGGTTTAACGAGAAAAACTTCCAGTTATGGAAGATGCAAATGGAAGACTATCTTTATCAGAAGGATTTATGGAAGCTGTTAGAAGGCAAATCCAAGAATCAAAGATCTATGTCAAATGATGAATGGGATATTTTGGATAGAAAGGCACTTGGAAGCATTCGATTATGCTTTGCACCATCAGTGGAATTTAATATTACAAAAGTGAAGATGACAGAAGAATTGATGCAAACCCTAGTGAAACTATATGAAAAGCCCTTCGCTTCAAACAAGGTATTTCTCATGAAGCATTTATTTAATATGAAAATGGTAGAAGGTGGATCTTTTGTAGATCATTTAAATGAGTTTAATACTATTACTAGTTAGCTATCTTCTATGGGTATCAATTTTGATGAATAAATTAGGGCTCTCTTGGTTTTGTGTTCTTTGCCTAAAAGCTAGAATGGCTTGGTAATGGCTGTGAGTAATTCTGTTCCTGGATCTAGTATCCTAAAATGTGAAGATGTGATCGGTGTTTTTTTGAGTGAGGAAACTTGTAGGAAAACCTCAAGTGTATCTACATTAGGAAGTGCTTTTAATGCACAAAGTAGGGGCAGAATGACTGAGAGAGGAAGGAACTCTAAAAATCATGAAAAATCAAGAGGAAAGTCAAAGGGGAGGAGGTCTCAATCAAGAGGACCAAATTACTACTAGTACTATGGGAAACCAGGTCATAAAAAGAAAGATTGCTAGAATTGAAAGAAAAATGAAGGAGATAAACCAGATGGAGACAAAGAGGTAAATGTGGTAAGTAACAAATCTGAAGAGGATGCTTTACTTCTATCTTTGGAAAGTGTTGATGATTCATGGGTTTTAGATTTTGGTGCTTCATTTCATGCTACACCTCATAGAGGTTATTTCATTGATTATGTCCAAGGAAATTTTGGGCTTGTTTATTTGGGGATAATGAACCTTGTCAGATTGTTGGAAAGGGAAAAACTAAGATTAAGTTGTAGAATGAGAATCATTGGCTAAGTAACATGAGGTAAGACATGTTCCAAGGCTGAGTAGGAATTTAATCTTGGTAGGGCAACTCGGTGATGAGGGTTGTGAAGTTACTTTTAATGATAAAAATTGGAAGGTTTCAAAAGGTTCCCTTGTAGTAGCAAAAGGTGTGAAAGTCGGAACCTTATATCTTTGTACAAGTCATATTGTTCCTTTTACTTTGATTTTTTCAAAGAAAAATGAATGTTTAGGAACAATTGCTATAGTTAAGCAAGGAGAACAAATAGCTGTTGTAGATTCTAATACAGTGCTATGGCACAAGAGACTTGGGCACATGAGTGAGAAAGGTATGAAAGTACTTCATTCAAAGAAAGTTTTATCAGGTCTAAAATGTGTTAATATGGATTTTTGTGAAAGTAGTGTGTACAAAAAACAAAAGAGAGCAAGTTTTGTGAATACTAGGAAGGAAAACAAGAAGGAGAAGTTAGAGCTTGTGTATATAGATGTATTGGGATCGGCTCAAGTATCTTCCCTTGGTGGCTTTCATTATTATGTTACATTTATTGATGATGCAACTAGAAAAGTATGAGTTCATTTCCTTAGACAAAAATATGATGTATTTCAAACTTTTAAGAAATGGAAATACTTGGTTGAAAATGAGACTAGTAAGAAATTAAATGTCTCAGATCTGATAATGGTGGTGAGTATTGCAGTCATAAATTTGAAGATTATTGCTCCACTAATGGTATTTGTAGACCAAAAACTATTCTAAGGACTCCACATTAAAATAGAGTGGCTAAATGCATGAACATGACTATAATGGAGCGTGCAACGAGCATGAGGTTGCATGCTGGGTTGCCCTTACACATGTGAGAAGAGGCTATCAATACTACTGTATATTTGATTAATAGAGGTCCCTCTACTCCTTTGGGCTATGGTATTCTAGAGGAAGCATGGACTAGTAAGAAGGTGAGTTATTCTTTTCTCAAAACTTTTGGCTATGAAGCATTTGCCCACATAGATTCTGAAAATAGAACCAAGCTAGAAGCTAAGTCAAAGAAATATGTATTTGTTGGATATAGCATTAATGAATTTGGTTATAGGCTTTGGGATTTTGAAAATCATAAAATTTTAAGAAGTTGGGATGTCATATTCAATGAGAAAGTGTTGTACAAAGATCTATTGCAGCAACATGAGAAAAAAGAAGATGATTATGTATTGCTAGACGATACTCCAAAAGCTAATGTTCTAGCCATTCCTCATGATGTGCAACAACCACAACAACAAATATGACACACACTGATGAATGTTAGATGGTGAACAAGGCAAATAAAACCTCTAGAAAGATTCTCTACCTCTTTGTATTCAATTTTACTTACTGATGTTGGTGAACCTAAATGTTATGATGAAGCTGTGCAGGTGGATACTAAGATTCAGTGGGAGTCTGCAATGAAAGAAGAAATAGACTCTTTGCTAAAGAATAAGACATGGGATTTATGCAAGTTGCCTGTATGTAAAAGAGCTTTATAGAATAAGTGGGTTTACAAGTTGAAAGAAGAGGAAGGAGGTAAGAAAAGATTCAAAGAAAGGTTAATTGTGAAAGGATTTGCATAGAAAAAGGGAATTGATTTTGATGAGATATTTTCTCCTGTTGTTAAAATGACTTCTATCCATACTATTTTAGGTCTTGTGGCTACTGAAGATTTGCATTTAGAGTAGCTTGATGTTAAATCAACCTTTCTTCATGGTGATTTGGATGAAGAGATATATATGGCTTAGCCATAGGGATTTGTGGTCAAAGGTAAGGAGAGCTTGGTGTGCAAATTGAAGAAAAGTTTATATGGCTTAAAACAAGCACCTCAACAATGGTATCTAAAATTTGAAAAATTTATGCATGAGCATGGATAAAATAGGTGTCATTTAGATCATTGTGTTTATTTTAAGAGGTTGGATGATGATAGTCATATTATTTTATGTTTATATGTTGATGATATGCTTATAGTTGGGTCTAACATGGATCATGTTAAGGGGCTAAAACGCTAATTAGCACATGAATTTGCTATGAAGGATTTGGGGGTAGCAAAAAAAATCTTTGGTATGAATATTTTTAGAGATAGGAAGAATAGAAAATTGATGCTATCTCAGGCTGATTATGTGGAGAAGGTATTGCAACGTTTCTCTATGGAGAATGCTAAAGCTGTCAGCACACCTTTACCTATTCATTTAATGTTGACTAAGGAGATGTGTCTTAAGACACGAGAAGAGGAGGGTAAGATGTCCAAGGTACCCAATGCTTCAGCTATAGGGAGCTTGATGTATGCTATGGTATGCACTAGGCCAGATATTGCACATGTAGTGGGAGTTGTTAGCAGGTATATGAGTCATCTAGGAATTGAGCATTGGAATGCAGTCAAATGGATTCTCAGATATTTGAGAGGAACATCAACTAAGTGTTTACACTTTGGGGGATCTACTACTAATTTATAATAATATGTTGACTCATATTTAGTTAGGGATATTGATACCAGGCAGAGTACTATAGGTTATGTCTTTACTCTTGGTGGGGTAGCCGTGAGCTAGGTTTCTAGATTACAAAAGGTTAATGCTTTATCCACTATAAAGGTAGAGTATGTAGCTGCTATAGAGGTAGTAAAGAAGATGATATGGCTTTAGTTCTTCTTGGAAGAATTGGGACATCCTCAGAAGGATAATTATTTGTTCACAGATAGTCAGAGTACCATTTATCTTGTAAAGGATTCAGCTCTGCATTTGAAGACCAAACACATATAGTTGCGATACCATTTTATTTAGTCACTTTTGAAGGATGGATAGTAAAAGCTGGAGAAGATACATATAGATGATAATCTAGCAGATATGTTGACAAAGGTAGTAGCAAGGGAGAAGCTAAACTTCTCTTCAGCTTTGGTTTGTCTTCTAGACTGAACATGAATAAAAGAACAATAGATTCTATGGTGGTTTGATCTAGTGGGAGCCCCATGTGGTAGTAGTATTGCTATAGGATCAGTCTCCAAGTGGGAGATTGTCGTTTAGTGTGGAGCCTGATTATTCCCCAAGTGGGAGATTGTTAGTTTGTGGTGACTGATCAAGAAAGTACTATACATACTTCATAAATTCTTTGGGGTTTTGAATTTTTTTTGAGTCATGGCCAATGTTGTAGCGACATATGGTCGACATGTTGTAACCCTAAAGTGGCATAAAATTACTTTTATAAAAGGGCTTAGGGTTAGGTGTTTTCATTAAGTTGTGATGCAAAATTAGTTCTTATGATAGTATTGAGCGATAAGGGATTATAGATTGTGATCAGGTTGTAATCATTGGATCGTAATAATAATAGACTTGCTATTTGGTGGACATAGCCTAGGGATTGGGTGAACCACATGAAATCTTGGTGCTTTGTGTTCTTTTCTATGTGATCTATTATTTTCTATTATTGGCTATATTTGCATGTAATTGTTATTTCTATCCATGGTTTAATCCTAACAAATGTCTCTAGTGATTTTACCCGACTACATCCATTTTCAGGAAGAGCTGTTAGTAATTCTTCTCTAGCTTGCATATTGCACATAAACGTGACATCTCTTTCTTCTTCACTGCATTCCTCAAGATTTCTTTCCTCTACAATCTTCTTGTTCCTCTTTTTCAAAAGCCAATATCTTGAACCCATACATAGCAAATGAGTCTTCATATTTTCCTTCCATCTATCACAGTTAAATCCATCAAACTAAGTACTTTCTTTTCTAAAGTAACTCACTAGTGATCTCATAAGTTGTTAAGCTTTCTCTTCAAGGACACGATGCTCTAATACCAATTGTTAGAAAATAAAGTCCACCAATATAACTAAGAGGGGGTGGGGGTGAATCAGTTATCCAATTTTTATAACAATTATCGACCTTATTATTCCTTAACCATATGCGCACTATAATCAACAACCATAACAAGATACTCATACAGAATAACACTAGATATGTTAACTAGGCAAACCCTTGATTAGAGGGAAAACTTCGGTGGGGATGGTACCCACAAAATGAAGTACTAATATAAATATTCCTTGTTAGAGGATGGAACCTATTAGGAGTCAATGAAATACATTTAGTACATATCAGCCCCTCTTAGGAGATTTTGAATCCCTATTAGAAGATTCCAACGTTGTTAGGAGTTGTGCTAACCCTGTTAAGAGTTGTAGAAGGTAGATGGACCCACTATCCAAATAGCTTCAGTGGAAAGATCACTGAACTCACTGTCCAATTGATCTCCATATTATTCCTTGCAAAATAATAGAAATTATTTGTACTTATACTTCCTTTTCCTCTATCCTGTCAACCTAACTTATCTTCTTCTTCTCATCTCTATACTAGATCACCAATTTTGCATCCAATAATCCCTTGGATTGCATACTCACATTTAACAAATACTCTACTCTTATTCATAGATTTCACACATCATCCATATTTCCAAACAAGGAAAACATCCTTCCTTTATACCATGTCCTCAAAATAATTCCTTGAGTTAGCCTTGAGGTTTTTCCAATTAATTATTATAGGACCACATTAAGATAATTAATTATATTACAATTGCACAACACTGTTAGCTCACAGTCTTTACAACTTATCACATGTATGACTCGAAACCTTTTCCACTTACTAACATCATCATCAGACTGTCTTCTGTCACTGTCTAACCTTATATATCATGATTATTTCTCTATTATAAGATACAATCCACTCATCAAAAATTGCTTCTTAGGTACTTTGTTTGTATACTACTCTTTGTAAATCAAGTATATCTTTTGTATATCTTCTCCTTACTTGTTGCACACTTAACCTCATCATCAAGACATAGTGTAGAAAACATCCTTAACCATGCTTGACCTAACCATCAATTTTCTATCCATACGATCTCGTTCTCTGCTTGCTAGTCTGCCAGTCTTCATAGAAATACTTCTATATTGACATCAATGACAAACACAATCATCAATGCAACATGCTAATCATGTTAAAAATCTCTCGCATGCTCTAGAAATGCTTATGATACTCCCCCAAAGGAATACCATCAAAATTAATGCTAAGAACAATGCCATAAACTTATAATGTTACCATAGTCAATATACATAATAAACCATTTAGATCAATGTATCACCAACTAAACTATGCAAAACCTACACCAAATCTGAACAAATGTGTAGAGTTCTCTAAGAGCTTTTTGTTGACTATTTAAAGTCCAAAATCTGACTCTATATGCTCAAGTTATGCCCAAAATTGTGCTCAAAATAAATAACATCTGACTTTTAGGCTCTTAAAATGTAACCAAATGTCAACATCACAAAATAAAACCTACATGAAGTTGTAGTGCTTTAAATAATATTCCCAATGACTCTAGGAAGTCCATAATCTGATATCTAGAGTGAAAGTTATGGTGGTTTTACCAAGATAAACTTTTTACCACTTTCAATGCATTTTTGTGATAAAAATTCCAATAGGATTAAATTTGACAATCATCATGATCTGAAACTAAAAAATATTTTCATTTTTTATCAACATGGCCAAACTAAGGCATATTAAATATCACAATTTATGAAAAGGCCAACCTAGATCCAAAGTGTGGTCTAGTTTTACGCAGGAGGTCTTTTCTACAAGCTCTCCCCCTAAAACCCTCATTTAAATGAAACATTCACAAAAATCTTTTGGCCAACAATTTCATATGCCCATAATTTACCAATTGTTTGAAATTTGTTCAGTGCTCCCCTCAAGATTCGTGAAAAGGGCTTAACCACCTCCTGTGTACTATAAGTTGAGTGGTTGTATCAAGCATTGACATATTAGTCTTTTGGTGCAATGAAAACTCCACTCCAACAACTAGTATTAGAGCTTGGTCAAAGGTTTGAATCCTTAGACCCTCGGGTAACATTGAGGAGGAGATTGTTGGAAATTTGTTCAGTTCTCCCTTTAAGATTTGTGACAAAGGCTTAACCACCTCCTCTATACTATAAGTTGAGTGGTTGTATCATGCATTAATAGATCATTCTTTTGGTCCAATGACAACCCCACTCTAACACCATCAACCCATCATAACAAAAAATCCAAACCCTAATATCTATAATAAAAAACCTATAAAACTAATATATATTCTTCTTTCTTTTATTCTTTCATGCATTCCCATGGATTGAATCTAGGGTTACAACAAAAAAACCATAGCTCTGATACCACTTGTAAGGAAATCTGTAGCAAAAAAATTTACCATTTCCACATAAACCATAATAGATTTAAAATAAATATGTGATTAAAATCCACATGCAAGAGAATAGGCAACATACCCACAAAAATGTGACACAAGATATATCTTGGGAAACCCTCATTAAGAGAAAAAATTTAGCCTCCAAAAGCATCCATCATCATGTATTATTCAACAAAAATACCATTGCAATACAACCATGAAAGATTTCAAAGCCATAGTTGCTACCAAGAAATTCATGTGAACAACAATGAATCCACACATGCCATGCCATGTTTTCAACCTTCACACATTCTCCCTTGGCTTACCTGTCAAGCCTTGTCTTGCTTGTCTCTACTTTTTTCCTTTTTCTCCTTTGGTCTTGTCTCTACTACTACCCTTGTGGTTTCTTATATAGTATTAAGTCCCATAAAAACTACCAAATGGTATTACATAAACCATGTGCTAAAACGATGTGCAACCTAACCCATTGACCCCCACAATTAATATTAGACATTTCATTCTTTTCCCCAATATCAAAATAATTACATCAAATAATATCACAATGTTACAATAGAACTCATCAAGGATATCCCATGGGAATCTCTCCTTGTTGCACACCCATATTGGTGATGCTACATGCCACATTGCATAATAAAATAAAATAAAATAATATAACAATATTGTGCATGTTGATCCCAGATTGGTTTTGATGAATGTCAACACACTTAAGACATTTACTTAGTTCATGCCAAACTAGTAATGCATGCTGAGTACAACATGTAAATATTAGACCATGCCAAGTTGTAATGAGTGCCGAGTCACTTCTAGTGTTGAGCAGATAGACCATGCCGAGTGATTCAAGTTCCAAGTAAAAAATAGATGCCAAGAAGTTTAGGTGTTGAGTTAGAATAGTGTATGCCAAGCATCAGAGACTACATATGCTGAGTAACACAGATTGGACATATTTGTTTGTTATGGTACAAACAACTATGTAAACCATTTTTCACCTGACCTAAGGATAGTTTTTGATCCTTTAGAGATAAGGATGAATCTATATGTAGATTCCCTATGCAAATCACATGCAGCCAATCAAAAATTGGGAATGTATAAGCGGCAAAATGGATGAATCAGTTACCACAAAAACAAATCCACAGATCCTTTAGATGTCTTAAATAACTAGTTACTATTGTCACTTGGTAGCCATACAAAAAAATGTTGTAACTTGGTAGATGTACTTTATGTTAACTTATTACTGATCTTTAATCATTCACAATTATTAGCATGCATGCAAAAGGAAATAACATGAACACAAGAGACACAAGATTTAATGTGGAAACCCAATATGGGAAAAACCACTAAGTAACTAGCTACTGATTTTCACTCTTCTGAAGTGAGCCCTATTAGGAGACAACCTTACTAAAGGTTACAAAACACACTATTAGGTGTGACCTTGTTACAGGATTTAATCACCTTGATAGAGGACTTTAGAACAATTCAATAGAATTGTCCACCTTATTAGAGGATTTACAAAATGGATGTTAAACCAAATCTATTAGGAGATTTAGAAATCATTTCTACAATTGTGAGAAAGTAACAATGAGCTGACTTGAATGAGATGCAATTGAACTTTGCTGATATAGATCTCTGTTCTGCTTTCTAGATCCTCTTAGATTGAATACACCTTTGCTGCTCCTCAAGGATATCTGATCCTTCTTCAAAATTTGCTCACACTTTCGTCTTCACACAATCAACTCACTTGCATGCTCGCTCATTACATTTTAGATTTCACAACTTGACCTTTTATTTATACCATACAAATTGTCAAGTCGGCTCATTTACAACTTACAATTATCAATAATCATTACATCAATCAATTACAATTATTACATGAAACAGTTAAACTTTATTTCCCAAAAAAATGAAATGCTTCATTGGCCAACCCTGCTTGGTAAATACTACTCTAGAAATGATTTTTAGTGTTAACCAACTAAAGCTTGGTAAACATTGTGAATTCTACAAAATCCTTCAGAGATCGAGTGAACTCGATAAATACTAACTTTCCTTTGCTGACCTTGTGAGCTTTGTAGAAACTAACTTCTGCCATAGAAACCTTCGATGCCTGAGTGAGCTTGGTAGACTCTGTAATTCGCTTTGTTGACCAACTGAGCTCGGTAGACTTTGTCTGATAACTGATATGACATTTGTGTAACATCAAAGACAACACACAATTGAACAATTGTATCCAACAATCTTCATCTTTGGAATTGATGGCAACACAACATGTCATAGCATATGAAATTTGAGAACAAGTTCTTTTTGATAGAATATTTCTCCCTCTTAGATTTTATGCCACAAACTTCTCAAATATAGTAATCTCCCTCTGTGAAGGAACTACATAGCTTCTTTTCAAACATCAAACTCTTCACAAATAAATTCAAATTTTAGAAGGATATGATAGTACACTCTCCCTCTTTGACAACACATGCCAAAGACAACACAAACCAAATGTATAGCTATGTACCTTATGTATTGATTCATAAGAAATGTTTCCATAACTATGTTGCATCAGTTGATAAATCTTCAACTTGATACTTGTTGATGCATCACTAAAACTTCATTTTAGTGAGCTTTAGATAGGGGAATGACCCCTAACTTACCTCTTAGATACAAGAATGCTTCCTTAGGTAATGGCTTGGTGAATATGTTAGCAATTTGTTCTTTTGTATGAACATATTCCAATCTGATCTCCTTATCCTGCACCAATTCTCTGACAAAGTGCTACTTTATTGCAATGTGCTTAGTTTTTGAGTGCATCATTGGATTTTTAGATATGTTGATTGCACTTGTATTGTCACAAAACATAACCATAGGTTCTTTGATCTCCACCTTCATGCCTTCCAATAATTGTTTGAACCAAACAATATTAGAATAGTTTACTGATGTTGCAACATAATCTGCTTCAGCTGTAGATTGGGATGTGCAATTTTTTTTAAAAATTTGTCCAAGAAACCAACCTCTTTCCAAGAAAGAATGCTCCTCCACTTGTATTCTTTTTTTCATCAATGTTTCCTGCCCAATCTACATCAGTAAACACTTTCAAATCCAGATTACCTCCAAATTTGTACCATAATCCATAATCTTCAGTGGCTTTCAAGTATCTCATGATCTTCTTGATTGCCATCATGAGATTTTTGCTTGATTTTTCTGAAAATCTTGCTACAATACCAATTGCAAAAGCAATATTTGGCCTTGTATGAACTACATATTGCGGCTTTTCAATCATTGATCTATATAAGGTTTGATCTACCTCTTTTGATTCATCATCCTTGGTAAGCTTTAGTCCAGTACACATGGGAGTCCTCACTGGTTTGCAATCTTCCATACCAAAATTTTTGAGTATCTCCTTGATGTATTTAGATTGAGTGATGTAGATACCATTCTTACTCTACTGAATTTGAAGACCAACAAAGAATTTGATGTCACCAAACATTGACATCTCAAATTCCTTATTTATTTGCTCTGAAAATTCTTTGCATAGATCATCATTACCTGTATACAAAGTATCATCCACAAATATTTTTGCTAAAACAATTTTGTTATCTGGTCCTTTGATAAACAAGCTACTATTATCATTACTTTTTTTGAAAACTAATCTGAATAAGATAGTTATGTAATCTTTCATACCATGCTCTAGGGGCTTGTTTCAGACCATACAATGCTTTATGTAATTTGTAGACCATGTCCTTCTTGTCTAGATCAAAAAAACTTTCAATTTTCTCAATGTAAACTTCTTCATCCAAAATACTCTTGAAAAATGTTGATTTGACATCCATCTAATATGCCTTAAATCCTTTGTATGTAGCATGTGCAAGTAAGGTCTTGGCACCTTCCAATCTTGCAACAGGAGCAAAAGTCTCTCCATAGTCTATTCCTTCTTCTTGAAAGTTTCCTTTACATACTAGTCTAGCTTTGTTTCTTGATAATTTACCATCTTCATTCAACTTATTTCTAAATACCCACTTAGTTCCAATCACATTTTTATCTTTAGGCCTAGGTATGAGAGTCCATATTTTGTTCTTCTCTATTTCCTCTATATCTTCATTCATAGATTCAATCCAACTCTCATTTTCTAATGCATCTTTAACATTTTAGGTTCAAAATCAGCATGTAAACAAGTACCTTTTAGCTTACTTCTTGTCATGGTGCCTTTAGATTTGTCTCCAATAATCTGATCTGGTGCATGATGTCTCCTAATATACTTGGACAACACAGGTTCCTTGCCTTTTGACTGAGTTCTACTATCTTCATTTTAAATTTTAGTTTCTGGATTTGGTTGATCTTTCTGTTGCTCGGATCCTTCAAACTTGATAGGCATTAGCTTGGTAGCATCTGAATGTGACTTGGGTTCCTGCAACTCGGTTTGAACTTCTTGTGACTCAGTGACTGAAGACTCGAGAGTAGAAGTTTCTTGATTGAAAGATGTATCTGGCACTATATCAGGTTCAATGAAAAAAAATCTCCTGTAATCTTCTAGTTTCCTTTTTCTTTCTTCTTCAGTCCTTTCTGCAAACTCATCAACTGTCACATGTGCACTTTCTATGACTTTGTGAGTAGAAAAATTCAAACATCTATATGCCTTACTCTTGCAAGAATATCCCAAAAATATTCCTTCATCACCTTCCACATCAAATTTACCTTTTTTAGATTCTTTCAAAATATAAAATTTACTTCCAAATACTTTTATGGAACTTACATTAGGTTTATAGCCATACCAAAAGTCATAGGGGGTTTTGAATGAGTTCTTCTTCAGTTGTACTTGGTTCAAGGTATGAACTGCAGTGCTGATAGCTTCCTTCTAATATTTGATAGCAATGTTCTTTTCAATTATTAAAGTTCTTGCACAATCCATGATAGATCTATTCCTCCTTTCAACTAGTCCATTCTGCTTTGGAGTTCTACGGGCTGATACCTATCTTTTGATTCCCTTTTCAATGCAAAAGTTATTGAATTCATGGGAGATGAATTCACCACCTCTCTCTGACCTCAAGCATTTTAGTCTTTTCCTTGTTTCCTTCTCTAGTCTGGCCAAATACCACTTGAACTTCTCAAATGCTTCTGATTTCTCTCTCAGATACATGACAATCATCATTCTAGAGTAATCATTAACAAAAAAAATGAAGAACTTTTCTCTAGTATAGCTCTCAATTCTAATAGGTCTACACAAATCAATATGCACAATTTCTAAAACTTCTTCAAATTGATAGCTCTTATTTTTAAAGCTAGTCTTTCCCATCTTACCAATCTAACAATTTTTGCATAGACCAACCTCAGGTTTCTTTATACTAGGAATGCCTCTTACTTTCCTGAATTTACTTATTTTCACTAGGTTATCAAAATTCACATGACATAACCTTTTGTGCCATAAAAAAATTTCTCCAACTTGAGCAATAAAACATGAACATTCACCAAGTTCAAGATAGAAAAAGTTACCTTTTGTTTGTATGCCAGATCCAATCAGCTTTCATTTGTCATCCAACGGTCTTGCTTTTCCACGCATGAATTCCATCCTTGAATCCAATATTGATTAGCTATGCCACACTCAATAGATTGTGTTTTAGTCCTTCAACCCAATATGCATTATCACATACAAGCTCTTTGGTTAGTGAGATTCTTCCTCTTCCTTTTATGCAACAAGGTTCATTATTACCAAACCTCACACTACCACCATTATAGTCTTCAAATGTTCAAACTTTGTTTTATCACCAGTCATATGATGTGAACAACCAGTGTCTATGATCCATGTATCATTTTTATTCACATGAGAGATAAGTGCCATTTTATCTTCCTCATCATTATCAGATTTATCTTTCACAACAATGTAAACAATTTCATCTTCACCGTCATCAGAATCATTAGAATCCTTAGCCATGAAACATATTTTCTTACCTTTTTCCTTGAATGATTTAAAATCTTTCTTTCCATTGCACTTGTGACCTTTCTTCTCATCCTTGTTTTGTTTGTTTGGGCACCTAGCAGCAATATGTTCAATTTCTTCACATGAAAAATAGATTAGAGGAACCTTACCTTTGTATTTTCCTTTGCCTCTAGAATATTTCCTTGCTAGTAGAGCTTCAACCACCTCAAGAACACTGCCAGAACTCTGTTATGATTCTTCTTCACTTTCTGACTAAGAATCTTTTATCTTCTTGCCTTTTTGTTTGAGTGAAAGCTTGGCTTCAAATGCTGATTCAATGTTCTTGGAAGTTGGAACATAGTTGTCATAGTTATCTAACTCAAATGCAATCAATCTTCCTACTATGGCCTCTATATTTATCTTATGATGTGCTTCACATCTTCTTTCTTAAATTGCAAAAACTCTAATTGCATAAATGGGAAGTAATGTTCTAAGAACTTTACTTACAACTATTTCCTCCTCAATATCTCCTCTAGAAGCCTTGATTGCACTGACGACTACTTTGACTCTTTCAACATATTTGGCAATGTTTTCATCCTCTCTCATCCTCATCTGATCAAATTGTTCTCTTAGAGTTTCTGATTTGACTCTCCTCACGTTATCATCCCCTCCATAGATATCCTTCAGCTTGTTCCACATTTCAAAGGCAATTGTGCAGTCCTTGACATCATCAAGTTCTTCATAGCTTAGGCCAGATGCATTGTCTATCATCATGGTGTTATAAGTCTTCTTCTTAGTAATTTCATTGATAGATAGTGTACCAAAAGGAGTTACATATGCTTCATCAAGATATTTTAGTCCTCTATCTCCAATGGAAGCCAAATGGAGTCTCATGAGACCTTGTCGAGCTGAAAAGTTATCCTTGTTAAGCCTTGAAATTTCTCTCTTGTAAGACATCTTGATCTTTAGCTTAGATCTTTGAAATGCTTCTTGCAAGCACCAAAAACTCTGATATCAATTGTTGAAAATATAGATGGAGTAACTGAGAGTGTGGGTGAATCAGTTACCACAATAAACAAATCCATAGATCCCTTAGATGTCTTAAATAACTAGTTACTGTTGTCACTCGGTAGCCACACAGAAAAATGTTGTAACTTGGTAGATGTACTATATGTTAACTTATTACTGATCTGTAAGCATTCACAATTATTAACATGCATCCAAAATAAAATAACATGAACACAAGAGACATCAGATTTAATGTGGAAACCCAATATGTGAAAAATCACCAAGTAACTAGCTATTGATTTTCACTCTTCTGAAGTGAGCCTTGTTAGGAGCCAACCCTGTTAAAAGTTACAAAACACACTATTAGGTGTGACCTTGTTAGAGGATTTAATCACCCTACTAGGAGTGGCCTTACTAGAGGACTTTAGAAAAATTCAATAGAACTATCCACCTTGCTAGAGCATTTACAAAATGGCTATTAAACCAACTCTGTTAGGAGATTTAGAAATCACTACTACAATTGTGAGAAAGTAACAATGAGCTGACCTGAATAAGTTGCAACTGAACTTTGCTGATATAGATCTCTGTTCTGCTTCACTAGATCCTCTTAGATCGAATACACCTTTGCTGCTCCTCAAGCATATCTGATCCTTCTTCAAAATTCGCTTACGCTTTTGTCTCCACACAATCAACTCAATTGCATGCTTGCTCATTACATTTTAGATTTCACAACTTGACCTTTTATTTATACCATACGAATTGTCAAGTCGGCTCATTTACAACTTACAATTATCAATAATCATTACATCAGTCGGCTACAATTATTACATGCAATAGTTAAACTTTATTTCCCAAAACAATGAAATCCTTCATTGGCCAACCCTGCTCAGTAAACACTGCTCTAGAAATGTTTTCCAATGTTAACCAACTGAAGCTCGATAAACACTATGAATTTTGCAAAATCCTTCAGAGACCTAATGAACTCAGTAAATATTGACTTTCCTTTGCTGACCTTGTGAGCTTGGTAGAAACTAACTTTTGTCACAAAAACCTTCGACGCCTGAGTGAGCTCGGTAGACTCTGTAATTTGCTTTGCTAACCAATTGAGCTCGATAGACTTTGTCTGATAACTGATATGACATTTGTGTAACATCAAAGACAACACACAATTGAACAATTGTATCCAACAAGCTTCTGTGCTTGCAGGTTGTAGGTTTTGGATTCAGGGATGAGGTCCCCTAGATTTGTAGCCTCACTAGTTCATAGCTCCAATCAAAAGTGAAATTTTACTGATCAAAGAAAAAAAAACCATAGTTACAATGTGTACTTGTACATCAAACCTTTATAGAATTATATTAATCTACATTTCTATTCTTTGTACTTTGAACAAGAAGGGCATAATAATTATATTTCTTTGCTTAGACACATTATATCAAACTTAGAATTAAATAACTTTGGCATTTAATAAAGTGTGTGTTGTCAATGGTCTTTTTTTGTTTTCATTGTTCATTTCCACTCTACATAATTTGAACGTGTATCATATATAAAGAGTTGCAAACATAACCTGATTAAAACTATTTAATTGAGTTTGTCTAATCCTTGTGTCTCAAGTCAATAGGCATAAAATTGTTGCTCCTTGAGTCATATAATGCTAGGTCATTTTATTTTGTTTAAGATGTTCATTATCTCTACTTTAATATGTCATGACATAAATTAATTTTAACTATGATACCATTGTGTATAGGAACATAATATTTAATAAGAGTAAAATGTAATTATTTTATGACTAATGCTTATAATTTTTTAGAAAATTATCAATATTCTTATAAAAGCATGCCAACTTTATTAAATAATTCAATCTTTTTAAATAACTTTTAAATACACAAAAGTCATATATGAATTTGAGTGTTAATACATTTAATATACAAATTAAATTTATAATATATTATTTTGTTAATAACTTGTTTATCCTTTTATTAAAATATTGTTAAGTATTTGCATAATTTAGAAATGAAATTTTATTTTTCTTATTTTTATATGAATTAAAATATTCTATTTTTATAAATTAATTACGATAAAAGTAATGGCCTACCTAATACATTAAAAAAATTCTATATACAAAGGAACATATAGTCGATTAAAGGAAGGTTGCATTCAAGTATCGTGTAATTCCTGTTGAAGTGGACTATAGCATCATCTTTTAATTTTTAATACTAAAAATACCAATTTGACTTGAATTTATTTTGAGTGTTTAAAAACTAAACTTCATTTTAAGAATCACATTTGGGATAATGATTGATTTGTACATATTTTAAAGAGCCTCTTTAGTTACTTTCAAGGAGACGTAAATTTAAAGATGCATTCTAGAAAATTAACCATATATTTATCTTAATTTATTACCAATCATTATTATTATTATTAATTTATTATGTTGCATGAGGTTGTTCAACCTTTTTCTCGTGTATTATTTATGGGTTGTATAACGTTGATATTGAAGTTCTTAAGGCTAAATTTTCAATAATTGTTTATTAATTCTTCAAATAAGGTTGTCTAATTTTTTATTTGATCTTTAAGATAAGCTTATGTAATAGGTAAGACCATTCAATTTTCCAACTATAAGAGATAAAAAGATAAGAAAAGTATTGGTATGTTAAAATATATTAGAATATTTTTGTATTAATTAATTAAAAATAAATAAATATGGATTTTTATTAAGTAAATTTTATGATTGATATTTTTATGAATAGTTCATTTTTAATTAATAAAAATATTAAAGTTATATATTCACAAAAAAATTTGGGGGATACAAGATCACCTTGCGAAAGTTCAGACAACATCAAGGGTGAAAAGTTATAAATTTTTTATTAAAAAATAGTAATATAAGTTCCGAGGTTGCAAGAACCATGCCAACAAATAGAAGAGGATCATGGCAATCATCAGAACCCCATACATTAATGGGGTAAAAAAGTGGGTCAGGCAGGGAGCCCAAGGCAAGGGAGGAAATGACCATTTAGATAAAGTGACCCTAGGCCATGCAAAGCCACTACTAGGGACATGATGGAGTCCTAAGTTCTTGCAAAAATTAGGTCCTCCATTTGAGAAATAATGTTGGAAACTTGATAAAACATTGTTATTAATGTCAAAAAAGTATATAGTCAAACAAATGGAAGGAATGTAATCTGCAGGTATATCATTGCAGCTGGAGATTCTAACAGGTACCACATAATGCATTTGGACCCTATTGATTATCAATCAAAAGGTTTTAAAGAAAAGTCGTGAATGGTTCCAAAAGTTAGAATTAGAGTTTGGTTTCTTCAAAGTGAGTATACAACAAAGCATACCACTCAAGGGACATATGTAATATGGTGAAGCATAGACCCACTTTGTGAACTGCTTCACAAAGATTCACCTTGCAAGAATCTATCAACATTAGGAGGCCTTAAAATTATCAAGCAAATAGCATGGCAATACCTTAAAGCTGATCTAGAGACCTCCACAAGAACCTTCATAGTTGGAATGAAATCTAAGTTATTTAGCACAAAATGCACATTAATTGTTTGACAATATTCTCATTGGCATACAAAAAGCATGAAGGAAGAGACATGGCACATGAAATGGTTGACATAAAGCTACATAAAGCTTCAAAAGGTGGTCATCTATTTGAACAAATCAATTGCAGGGTGTGGTGTTGATTGAGTGAACTAGTCTAGCATTGGAAAAATTATAAGTTAGTGATGGAGATTACATGAACATATGCACTATCCCCAATATAGTTATTAAAAACCATAATATGATTGCTCACAATAATAACATATATTTAAAGAAAAATGGAGAAGAAAGATATTTTGTTCATACTATTCAAATAGAGTGAAATGTATATATGCAGAGATATATAATCATTGATTTATCCTACAATAGTGAAGGCACATAAAGCTCGATGTTTATCATAGACATAGAAATATATTTGTGTTGTAGAAATAAACAAAGAATGCCCAAGAAGTTTTCCAAAGATAGAAGATGGTAAAATTTAACATAGATTGTGCAACGATAATAGGAACATAGAGCATTGATATAAGACAATGGAGTTCTCATCAAATAACATCCCAAGTTTTTCCCCACTATCTGCCGGTGTTAACGAATACAGGATGTTCTTCATATATTTATTTGGCACAAAAGTGATGGCCCTGAAACAAATAAAAAAGGATGGAATCATTATAGAAAGTATACATGATAGTTCCAAAAGAATCACAACACAAGTTTTGATGCATACCAATTTAAATGTAACAACTACATTGGAGGAGAGCCATCATCATTATTCAAGAGAAGAAAAATCCATCATCATGGTCAAAAGCTTGATTCAGATGATTATTTAGGGTGTTAAGTGATCTACATATTAGTTCGTTTGCATTGAGAAAATGGAGGTTCGATAAAAAACAAAAAACTTTTGAATGGATATATTTATATTTTAAGACATGGGATCTATTTGTTAGAATATATAGTCCACCAATATAACCAAAGTGGGGGGGGGGGGAGGGGGGTGCTATGAATAAGTTATCTAACTATTATAACAATTATCAATCTTATTAAACCTTAACCATATGAGAAATATAATTAGAAACCATAACAAGATACTCATACAAGATATGTTAACTAGGGAAACCCTTGATCAGAGGGAAACCCTGGTGGGGATGGTACCACAAGATGACGTACTAATATAAATATTCCTTGTTAGAGGATGGACTCTATTAGGAGTCTATGAAAACATTCAGTATATATAAGTCCCTATAAGGAGACGTTGAATCTCTGTTAGGAGATTCCAACCCTATTAAGAGTTGTGCAAATCCTGTTAGGAGTTGTAGAAAGCAGATGGACCCATTGCCCAATTAGTTTCAAGAGCAAGACCAATGAACCCACTATCCAAATGATCTCTATATTATTCCTTGCAGAATAATACAATTGAACTATACTTTGTTTCCTCTTCCTCTGTCCTGTCAATTGGAATCTGCTCCTTTTGATCTTGATACCAAATCACCAACTTCGCATCTTCTAATCCCTTGGATCACTTAATCACATTTAACAAACCCTCTGCTCCTTGTTCGCACACTTGGAAATCAATTTGCCTCACACTCATACTTTACAACCAAGGAAAATACTTTCCTTTATACCAAGTCCTCAAAACAATTCCTCGAGTCAGCCTTGAGGCTTTCCCAATTAATTATAATAGGAGCACAATAAGATAATTAATTACTTTGCAACTACACAACATTGTTGGTTCATAGTCTATGAAACTTCTCACATGTGCAACTCCAGGACTTGCGCACTCATTGATGCTATTATTATACTATTCTCTGTCTCTATGTAACTTCACGTATCCTAATTCTATCTCTATTAGGAGATACAATCCAATCATCAGAAACTACTTATTATGTATTCTGTCTGTACACTAATATCTATAAATCACATATATATTCTATATGTCTTTGACTTATGTTACGTGCAATTAATCTCATCATTAGGACATAGTGTAGAATATGTCCTTAACCGCGCATCAATTGAACATTAAAACTTTGTCTGTATGTCCACAATCTCTTTCTTGTACTTTTCTAGTCTTCATAGAAACCATACTATGTTGTCATCAATTACAAACAAAATCATGAATGCAACATGTCAATTATGCCACACACTCACCAATTCTTAGAATACTCCCCCAAAGGAATACCATCAACATTCATGCTAACAATCTCCCCATTTGGCATTGATGGCAACATATATGAAAAACATGTAGGTTCCAAGAATACCAAAACAACACTTTGTTGCTACTGTTCTCATATTTTCAAATCCTCTTCATCAATCAAATCTAAAATCCTCTAGAACACTGCTCTATTATATATCTCTTAGGATTGGAATAAGTTGTTCACACACTAAACAACTCTCATCTTCTCCCCCATACATCAATCTATACTTATTTTCCTCTTCATGTTGTGTATCTCCCCCATAGAGATATTCCTTCTCCTTACATGAATCTTTCCAAATCTCCCTAATAGAGTAGAGATGTTTTTTATGTACACATCTCCCACATTGGAATCAATGACAAAGACCTCATTATGTCAATCATCTACTCTAGGTCTTCAACTAGATCAAGTGTCCAAAGACACTGTTCAAAACCAATTACCAAGAGTCTTTAGTAACTCTGTTCATTAGATACTCCACCATATAGGAAGCATCAACATTCACTCCAATCAAAGAATAATGCTTTGTACCACTGGACTGATGCAATCTCTATGTTATCTAATTTGAAGTACACAGGGGCATAACCACAAGCATACCTCTCAAGTACTCAAATGTATCTTTAGGCAAGGGATTTGTAAATATATTTTCAATCTGGTCTTTAAAATTTACATACTCCAATCTAATCTCTTTCTACAACTTTCTCTCTCAAAACATGATACTTAATAGATATATGCTTAGTCTAAGAATGCAATACATGATTCTTAGACGTACTTACTGTACTTGTATTAGCACAATATATGATAATAGGTTTTAAGAATTCTATCCCAATGTCCTTCAACATCTACTTCATTCACATAACCTAATTACAATTATTTGTTGATGCTACATACTCTACTTCAGTTGTACTCTAGGAAATTCAATATTGTTTCTTGCACATAAAGTACAAGCACATAAAGTGAAATCACTCAATTTTTCATGCCATATCCCATAATCAAATGTTCCCTTCAAATATTTGAATATCCTCTTTACTTTTACATAATAATAATTCTTAGGATCATCTTGAAATTTAGCTACAATCCCAATTGCATTTGTTATATCTGGTCTGGTGTGAGTCAATTATTGCAAACCTCCAATCATGGATTTGTACTTGTTTTTCTCAACTGTAGGTGTCTCATCTTGCTAGATAACTTATGACCACTTATCATTGGTGTACCAATAGGATTATAACTTTCTAAGACAAATATTTTCAATAAGTCTTTCAAATACTTAACTTGTGAAATGAAAATGCCATAACTGTTTTGCACAATCTGTAAACCTAGAAAGAACTTCATCAAAAAATATCCCTATTATCAACAAACCATTCTCAATTCCTTTCAAGTACAAGTTACTATCTTTTTTACCTTTAGAAAATCCAAGCATTTCTAAATACTTGTCCAAACTTGCATACCAAGGTCTAGGTGCTTGCTTTAGACCATATAGATCTTTCTTCAATCTGCATAGCATATCCTTATAGTCTGTCAAAGGAAATCCTTCAAGCTACTCAATCCATTCAAAAAGGCTGATTTGACTTCCATCTAATACACTATTCATTATGGCTATAGGGGAATATGTTTCCTCATAATCCATTCATTCTTTTTGTGAATAACCTTTGCATACCAATCTAGCTTTGTTTCTTACAACTTCACCTTGTTTGTTCATCTTGTTTATGAATACCCATTTAGTTCCTATAACATTCTTGTCTTTAGGTCTGGGAACTAATTCTTGTGTTTCTTTCTTCACAATATGGTCTAGTTCTTCCTTCATTGCTTGAATCCAATGATTATCTTAGCATGCCTTATCTACATTCTCAAGTTCAACTTGAGAAATCAAACACAATTCCTCATTTACTCTATTTCTTTCCATCACTGATTTGCCTTTACTTCCAATTATCTTCTTTGGAGGGTGATTCTTTGTTAGGTTCTTGTTAGAAGTAGGAGTTTCCATCTCAACTCTAATCTCTTCTCTTGGTTCAAATCTATGTTCTCCTCTTTGCTCAAAAATTTGTACATCATTTTGTAAATGATTGTTAGTCTTATAGAAAACTTCTGCATTCTCTCTAAAAATTTCATTATTTTCTTCTTCTTCATTGGAATAGTAATCCATCATCCTTTCTTTAATTCCAAACTTTTCATCAACTTTTACATTTACACACTCAACTATTGTCTTGGCTCTATGTTTAAAACATCTGTGAGCTTTGCTTTTCAATAAATAACGAAGAAACACACCTTCATCACTTCTTGGATCAAACTTATCAACATCATCGCCTCTCTTTATATAAAACTTGCTTCCAAAATTTTTGAAATACTTTACTAAAGGTGTATGACCAAGCCCTAGTTCATAAGGAGTCTTATTCATACCTTTTCTGATCTACACTCTGTTCATGGTGTACACTGATGTATTGACTACTTCTCTCCAAAATGTGTTGGATAATTGTTCTCAAACATCATTTCTCTTGATGCCTTTGAATCTGATTTGTTTCTCCTTTCTACTATCCCATTCTTCTTAGGGGTCTTAGGTGATGATATCTATCTCTTAATTCTATTCTATTCACAAAACATGTTAGAATCTCTCAAAGTAAACTCTCCTCCTCTATCTGATCTCAAACATTTAATCTTAACACCAAATTCATTCTCAAATCCATTCTTAAATAACTTGAACTTTTCAAATGCTTCAAATTTCTCTTTGAAAAATGCCACCCACATCATTCTAGTGAAATCATAAAAAAAAATCATAAAATACCTTTCTCCATAGAATCCTCTTGTCCTGGTAGGGCCACTTAATTCTGTATGAACAATCTTTAGCTTCTCTATAGCAGTGAACTTCTTACTGGGAAATGATACCTTATTTTGCTTAGCCATGATACATATTTTGAAAAGAACATTAATAGGCTTTTTTATCTTAGGAAAATCTCTAATTGCAAATGTGCTACTAACCTTCACAATGTTATCAAGCTTTATATGAAAAAACCTTCTATGTTATAACCATCCATTATCCACTTTTGCAACCAAACATGTCATCCCAATAGGATTCAACTGAAATACATTACCTCTAGATCTTGTACATGTTACAATTAGCTTACCATCTTTATCTTTGATAATACAAGTCTTTTCTATGAATTGGAACTAGTAAACTTTATCCACCAATTGTCCAACACTTAACAAGTTATACTTTAAACCATCAACAAAGTAAACATCATCAATGTTAGTTTTTCCATCAAGAGTAATAGATCCTATCCATGTGATGTAATAGGATGCATTGTTCCCAACTCTAACAATACCTCCATCATGATTCCTAAATTTAACAAACTTGTTCATATCACTAGCTCTTGCACTTCTAGATAAGAATGGACAAATAGCTAAGGCACTAAAAGCTGTCTCCACTATTGTCAATTCTCTAGACTATCTCAAACTAGCTTCTATTGCATCTAATCTTCCAAGAAAAGTTTCCCTAGTGAACTTCTTAGTACAAGATATCAAAAGCTCAATCATTTGTGCTACTTGGTTGAATGGTGGCATCAAATTTTTCAAGATCTTCCATAAAATCTCATTTTCTTCCTTGGATCCACCATATGACTTGGTTCCTGCAACAATCTTAGATATCATACCAACATAACTTCTTACAGATTCATCTTCAGTCATTTTAGCATCTTGAAACAAGCATATCCAATTCTATAATCTTATCCCTTTTGTATGTGTATCCCCTTCAAAAGTAGATTCTAAAGCTTTCCAAATCTTATGAGATGTTTCTAGTAACTTTACCTAACTATATTCATTCTCAAGAAAAGCTATTAGTAAGGCTTCTTTGGCTCTCATATTGCACATGAAAAAATCTCTTTTTTCTTCATTGCATCCCTCAAGCTTGCCTTCTTCCACAATATTTTTATTTTCCTTTGTCAAAAGCCAATATCCTGGACCCATACATAGCAGATGAGTCTTCATATTTTCTTTTCAACTATCATAATTAACCCCATCAAACTTAGGACTATCTTTTCTGAAGTGACTAACCATGTATCCCCCAAAGTTGTTAACCTTTCTCTTCAAGGACCTAATGTTCTGATACCAATTATTATAATATATAGTCCACAAATATAGCTGAGAGTGGGGAGGGGTGGGTGGGTAGGGGGCTGAATTAGTTATCCAACTATTATAACAATTATCAACCTTATTAAACCATAACCATATAAGCAATATGATTAGAAACCATAACAAGATACTCATACACAATAACACCAGATATGTTAACTAGGGAAGCCCTTGATTAGAGGGAAAATCCCAATGGGGATGATACCCACAAGATGATGTACTAATATAAATATTCCTTGTTAGAGAATGGATCCTGTTAGAAGTCTATTAAAACATTTATTACATATCAATTTATATTAGGAGACTTTGAATCCCTGTTAGGAGATCCCAACCCTGTTAAGAGTTGTAGAAGGTAGACAGACTCACTGTCCAAAAAAATTTAGGGACAAGACCAATGAACTCACTGTCCAAATGATCTCTATATTACTCCTTATAGAATAATATAATTTAATTGTACTTTGTTTCCTCTTCCTCTAATTGTCAACCAAACTGCTGCTCCTTCTGATCTTGAAACTAGATCACCAACTTTGCATCCAATAATCCCTTGGATTGCTTACTCATATTTCCCAAACATGCTGCTCATTGTTCACACACTTCACACTTAATTCACATCACACTCACACTTTACAACCAAGGAAAATACTTTCCTTTATACCAAGTCCTCAAAACAATTCCTTAAATTGGCCATGAGGCTTTCCCAATTAATTAAATAGGACCACAATAAGATAATTAATTATTTTGTAACTACAGATGACTGTCAGCTCATAGTCTATGCAACTTTTGACACGTGTGACTCCAAGACTTACGCACTTGCTAATACCATCATTAGATTGTCCTCTATCTTTGTGTAACTTCACATATTCTTATTCTATCTTTGTTAGGAGATACAATCCAATTATCATAAACTACTTATTAGGTACTTTGTCTTTGTACTATTCTTTGTAAATCACATATATCTTCTATACATCTTCGACTTATGTTACTAGCACTTAACCTCATCATCAAGACATAGTGTAGAATATGTACTTAACCACACATCACCTAAACATCAAAACTCCATCTGTATGACCACAATCTCTATGTGCTACTTTGTGAGTCTTCACAAAAACCATATTATGTTGTCATCAATAATAAACAAAGTCATGAATGCAATATGTTAGTTATGCCACATGCTCACCAATGCATGTGGCATAATCAACATGTTGATACTAAGCATTGATGAGCATGTGGCATAATTGATATTTTGTATTCATGACTATGTTTGTCATTGATGTCAACATAGTATTGTTTTCATAAAGACTGACAAAGTAGCAGATAGAGAACAAGGTCATATAGACTGTGTATTGATGATGAGGTCAAGCGTAGTTGAGGATTTTTTTTTCATGTGTCCTGATGAAGTGGAAAAATGTGCACATAGAAAGTCAAAGACATGTGAGAGTTATTCAAGAATTATAGAAGATAGTGTGTAGAAAGAGTACCTCATAAGTAATTTCTAATGTTTGGATTATATCTCTTAGCAGGTATAGAATTGTAATGAGAGAAGTTAGATAATGATAAAAGATCCTAATGATGATGTAAACAAGTGTGCAAGGTTAGAGCTCACATGAGTGAAGAATTGTATTTGTTTTGAGATGGAAGTGTTTTGTAATTGCGAAAAGATGTAACATCTCAATGAGGTCCTATTATAATTAATTGGAAAAGCCTCAAGGCTGACTCAAAGAATTATTTTGAGGATATGGTATAAAGGAAAGTTATTTTCCTTGTGATGAAATGTGAATTCCATTGTGTTGAGAAAGTGATATTGAAGTTGGTAAATGCATATAAGTAATCCGAGGGATTATTGGATGTGAAGTTGGTGATCTAGTATTGAGATAAAAAAAGGTTTTCTCTAGTCAAGAGGAGAGAGAAGGAGTTCAAGTTATTTCATCCTCTTTTTCTACAATGAATAATACAAAGATAAGTTGGATAATGAGTTTTTCATGAGCCCAAAATCATAGGATATATAAAAATTACAATATTATATTATTCATATAATATTATAAAAATAATAATCATAAAGAATGGTAACATCAAAGTAAAATATGATCTATTATACATAGTGATATATTTGCAACAATTTATCAAGATGTAAATTTAACATAATTAAATATTAAATATAGTTGATCTTAAACTATAAAAATATCATCATATATAAATTTAGAAATATAAAATTATTATATTTAATAATATAATAATATAAACATGTAGTACTTAGATTAATAATAGAAAAAAATTAAGGAGATGGAAAGACACACCCTTTCACTTGTGAGAATATAAATAGAGAAATCATATCATGAAAAAAGGGATTCAAAATGGCTTTATATCAAAAATTGGAAAAACTAAAATGATGATAGAAAAGTATCACCATAGCATTCGGTGCCCTTTCCCCTGAAGCTGTTTGGATAGTGGGTCCTCCTACCTTCTACAACTCCTAGTAAGGTTGGTGCAACTTCTATCAGGGTTGGAATCTCCTAATAGGAATTGATATATAATGAATGTATTTCATTGGCTCCTAAACGAGTCCATCCTCTTACAAAGAATTTGTTGAAAACTACAATCAGAACAATTATTATGTTGTCATTGATGTCAAACCTATTGGTGAGGCAATTTTCTATCTGATCTAAGCGTCATATCTATTTGATTGATGGAGAGGATTTGATAAGTTGCTCATAAAAAAAGAGCCTAGAGGAAAGGTTGAGTTATGAAGTGGAAACTACAAAATTACACTTGATTATTTAAAACAACTACTCTGATAGTCTAAAACAACATTCCTACCTCGATTTAATGCTAACTAGATAAATGCTCAAAATTTGTAAGAAATCCCCATCTTGAAAATCCTCTTTCTCAAAATTTTCTCGTCCAAACATCTATGTAGAGAAATGAGCTCTAATTTCTAAATAAAGAGCTTTCTCCTTTAGGGTTTCAGTTTTGCAAACATGCAAACCCCTTTTCTTTATTATTTTATTTTATTTTAATTTCATGTGCATTTTTTTTGCATTTTTAATCAAAATAAACATTATTAAATTTATTTTCTCTCTCTTTAATTAAATCATAAGAAATTTTTAATAGTATATTTATTAATTTAACTAATAATAATATTTAGAGTTTATTATTAAAAGAAAACTCCTAACTAAATTATTATTAAATTAAATAAATATAATTATGCCAAAATTATAACTTTAATTAAATCTTTTTCATTTAATTCTTTAATTTAATTAATTTTTCAATTAATTAAATATAATTAAAATTTGATTTTTTTCTTTATAATTTTTTTGTTAAATTAAATCATTTAATAATTTTTTTATTTGATTTAATTATAACTGAAAATCACAACAGACCCACAAATCCAAATAAGAATACCCATCTGAAAGACAAAGAACTAAATCAAATTCAAGGGTCAAAATCTCAAATTCACGTCACTTGACGAACACAAAAGGGTAAATAACTCAGATACTTGTCCTATTTTCTAGGACAATTGGCTTAGGGTTAGGATTTGGACTCAAGAACTATCTCCCCTCTTTACCATTGAGATACTATAATAGGGCATGTTCATCTTGGCAATTCAGGGAAGTCGATGCCTAGTACCTACAATCTGCATGCATGTAAATATACATAAAAAAATCTAAAGTAAATGGGTAATGGCAGGAAGTGGTGCATTGTGTAGATCTCGACTAGTAGGTGACTACAACTCCCTCCCTCAACTACATAAGAAATGTCAAACATAAAGTAAAATATACATAAACACCATACACATGCAAGTATGGGTTAAGTATCCATAGAAACTAACCATAAATTTTCCCTCTAACTATCATCATGAAATAACTAAAATCACTATATGCAAGCATCATCATCGAAAGAATAATCGTGAACACATGAAATAATTAAGTATCAAGTAGATCATCAAATATATCAACTGAGTATGAACTAACATCCATCAAATTAGGTAACCAAGTACCTCTAATCATAAAACATAACCGCAAAAATGGCCTAAAAGAATTTGGTAATCCAACATGAAAAGTAAACTAGGGGTAGGAACTACATCGACCCCCTTAGACTTAGGATTAATCTTGGAAGCCTACAAACAAAATAAAACTCAAGCATTCAATGTGTGGGTCCCATTGGACCTTTTCCTCCTATAGGAGGATAAGACTCCATTGAAACCACCCTCTATGATCTACCCATATCTCTGTCTGTGGGTTCTAGAACTATAGATCTCTGATTTGAGAATTGTGGTTTCTAGTAAGGACAATAGGACAACTTATGCTCATGTTCTCTAGATGAAAAAAATTCTCCATCAAAACTCCCTTGCACTCTAGGTGCACTAGACTGCTGAAAACTACCCCTACTAGCAAAAAATTGAGTACTTTGTGCTAGCTGGTCATATGGATTGCACCTATTGTACTGAGAGTACCTAGAATCCCTAGAGTGTGAATCATTGCCACTACCCTGTACTGGAGGATAAGATCCTCCCTATTGTTGCTGCTGATTGCCTCCTAAAGAAGTAGTTTTCCTATTACTATTTGTTCCCTGGCTACCTTTGGACCTTGATGTTGTAGGTGCTCCCACAAAAACACCATCCCAAAGTGACAATTTTCTCTATAAGGATAGCCTGATGTACTACATCCTTGAGGGTTTTAGGTTGGAAAATATTTACACCCCCAATGAGATAGTTTTTTACCCTGAATTAAGTGTTGAACCATCAGTGGTGAATTGTCACTGGTTCATGCATAAGGCATGAGTTCATTGAACTTTCGCTCATACTCTACCATGGCCATAGTATACTATCTCAGATTGTGGAATTCATCTATCCTCTACTAGTGCTACTCCTCTGGTAGGAAGCGATCACATAAGCTTTCACGGACTAACTCCCAAGTAATAGTGTTCATATTCACACCTAGTTTCTTCTCTTCAATGTTCCACCATCTAGCCACAAAGAGTTGTGATGGCATACCTCTCTTTGACATTAGAGTCAAAGTCCTACATAGAAAAACATCTATAGGTCCCTCATGTGAGTGGCCTTAACTAACCTCTATCTATTACTGTAGAGGTCTCCTCGATGACTCTCAGATCTGTACCTCTCCTCATTCCCAACACGATGTGATTCCTCTTGATCAACATTCTTTGGAGGACGTAGGTGCTCTAAGATCATGCTCATCATTTGTCTCAAATTAGTCTCCTCTGAGTTAGAATTCTCTTCTCTATGGCTCTCTTACCTATTTTCCTCTTAAACAAGACTCTATCTGAATCGAAAGAGAACTATCATGTCTACCTCTCCCAAAACCTCCACCTCTGCTAGCACTATGACTTCTAACAATTGATCAATTCTCAGACACGATCCTCCTACAACACCCAAGAAAGAACAACAAAAATTCTCACAATGTCAACAAAGGCATACCACCTTAAAGCTTAATCATAAGAAAACTATGTCTAAAAACTAACTCAAGAGTTATTCAAGCTTTTCATTTTTCTATGATCAACAAATCAAGTTTGAGGTTCAAAGTGTTCAAGTTGTAAAAGATACATATAGCTATTTAAGTTTCATTTTAGTTAAATAGATATCATCTAGTGGAATTCCAATATACACGAAGTTCCCATTGTAGAAAATCTGGCTCTGATACTAGATGTAACACCCCACCAGGGAACTAGAAAGAAATTAACCTAAAGTTTCACTAAGTTTGTCAATAGTATTTTTTGAAATATTAGAATAACAAGAGATTATATAGAGGGAGCAATAACTCACATATTTATAAACAATCCATAAACATATTACATCTCTTAAAGGTTCCATGATGTTGAATCAAATACATAAGTTTTATTAATACTAAATCTAATATGTAACAAAATCAACATCATAGAATAACCACAAGTATGAATTTAATTAAATAATATACAATTACATAAGATGCCACATGGCATAACCAGAGTACATAATCATCTATTGTACAAGTCACATGGTATGAAAAGATCAAAGAATATACATTATAAATAAATACATCATCTTAAAAGATCTCTGATAATCAAGTACAAAATGAAAGAATATAACCATCCAATAGAAACACAAGATCAAAATGAAAGGAACAACTACACTGGTACATCCAACAATGAAATCCAGTTGTTAGATGTCAATGGTATAAGAAACACTACTACCCAACCTCATGGAACCTAAATGGTCCACTCCCATCCTACTAAGGAGATAATCTCAAGTCCCATATGGATATCAATCCACAAGTCATATATGTTAGCATGAATGTTGATGGTATTCCTTTGGGGGAGTATCCTAAGCATTGGAGAGTATTGACATGTTGAACTCATGATTGTGTTTGTCATTGATGTCAACATAGCAATAAATTTGTGAAGATTAACAAAGTAGCGAATTGAGATCTTTATTGTATAGACAAGGCTTTGATTATCTAATGATGTGTGGTGATGGACATGTTCTACACTATGTCCTGATGTTGTGGTTCAATGTGCAACAAGTAAGTTGAAGATGTACAAAAGTTGTACCCGATTTATAGAGAGCAGTTAGAGACATAGTGCCTAAGAAGTAGTTACTGACATTTGTACTATATCTCCTAACAGAGATAGTATCTATTGATGTACAATCAACTAGTGACATATAACAGTCTGATGATGATGTCAACGAATGTACAAGTCCTAGTATTGCATGTATGATAAGTTGTATAGATTGTGAGATGACAATGCTATTATAATTATAAATTAATTAATTATCTTATTACAATTAATTAGGAAAGCCTCAAGGATGACACAACAAATTATTTTAAAGATATGGTATAAAGGAAAGTTGTTTTCCTTGTTTAAAATGAAAGTTGTATGTGAAGTAATTAAGCATGTGTGAAAAGGAGAAAAGTGTTTACTAAATGCAAGTAAGTTGTCCAAGGGATTATTGGATGTGAGTTGTGTGATCTAGTTACAAGATCTAAAGGAGTAGAAGTTAGGTTGAGAGGACAGAGAAAGAGGAAGGAGGAGTGTTATTTATTTCTCTTATTCTATAAGAAATAATACATAGATCATTTGGACAATGGGTTCATTGGTCTTAACCTTGAAGCTATTTGGGCAGTGGGTCTAGTTGTCTTCCACAACTCCTAACAGGGTTGGAATCTCCCAACAAGGATTCAAAGTCTCCTAACAAGGATATGTATTGAATGTTGTTATAGACTCCTAATAGGGTCTATCCTCTAACAAGGAATATTTATATTAGTACATCATCTTGTCAATACCATCCCCATTAGGGTTTTCCCTCTCATCAAGGGTTTTCCTAGTTAACATATTTGGTGCCATTGTGCATGAGTATCTTCTTGTGGTTTCTAATTATATTTCTCATATGGTTAAAGTTTAATAAGGTTGATAATTGTGATATTAATTGGATAACTGACTCACCCCCCTACTCAATTATATTGGTGGGCTATATATTCTAATAATAACTAACATCTAGGTTGAGGAAATTTTGATGGTAATCTATCTCAAAGGGTATAAAGACAAAAATAATATCTAAACCCAAAAGCACCAAAGACATGTAGGAAATATAATATGTAAGTGGCAAGTGTCATCACATGATTCAACTCTAAGGTTACCCTGGCAACCTCTCTAGACTCTAGCCCCTTAGTGACTCTACGCAACATCAATATCCTTTTGTATAGACAAGGAATACTAACAAGGCAAGGTCACAACCAAGCATCCTCTCTACTCCCATCCTAGCCTATAGTAGCACTCAAGGCACAGGCAAGGCACAAACACTGACTCTTATTAATTCATTTTAAACCCATTTAATGAAATGTTATCACTTAGTAAAATACTTACAATGGGTTACTCAAGTAGCCTCTTTAGGGCTCCACTCTCCATTGCAAGCCACTTAAAAACATACACATAGATAACTTACCCTAATCTCATGAAAAGTACAATTCATAAAATCACAATATTCACCTCAGTCCTATACAAGCAACTAGAAAGCACCAAAAGATAACCAATCAAAAACTCAAAGGTTACAACAAGGAAGTCACAATAATAACCTTAGTTCTATACAAGCAACTAGAAAGCATCAAAAGATAATTGATTGAAACTCAAAGGTTACACTAGGAAAAGAACACTATTCACCTCAGTTCTATACAAGCAACTGGAAACTACTATCAAGCAATTGATCAAAACTCATCATAGAAATATGTGAATACATCACAATCGTTGGGAATAAAAGATCATGACCAAATAATAACCATAACATCATCATAGAACAAAACCTCCCAAGCCTCTAGTAAATATCCTAACTAGTCAATGTACTAAGTCAACCCCAAACCCAACACAAAGTAAAACATACATCTCATCAAGTATTAACCTATATATGTTAAAAAATTGATAAAGTTGTCAATATAATACTATAAAAATTGATTCACAATAAGGTTTTCAAGTTTTCATTTTTCAAATAAGTCAATAATCCATTAAAATCACTTTTAGTGTAAGACACACTTCCATATAAAATACTTTTTAAATAACTAACATAATATTATAAAAGAATTTCTCTAAATTTAAATGTTTCCTTTTAAAATAAATAAATAAAAATATATACATATTAACTAATAACCAATATAACAAAAAAAACTTAATTAAATATTATTAAAATTAATAATAATTATTAACTACTAATAAAATAATTATTAAACTATTAATAAAATAAATAAATATTAAATTATTAATAATTATAAATATTAAATTAAATAATAAAATAAAAATTATTAATAATAATTAATAATTTAAAAAAAAAATTAATAAACATAGAATGTGATTAAAATTGCATGCCCCAAATTATGGGGTTATTTATAAACATTAAAACTAGATCCGTACTCCTTAAAAAGCCCAATACAGATTCATTTTTCTTAAACAATATTATTATTACACAGTAGTATATTATTACCGTGGTATTAATACACACACACACACACACATACACGCACATATAATTTATTTCAATATAATTCTAATAGGACAAAATAATTAAATCAGTCAAAAATTGTCAAATTAAATTATGGCATTCTTTATCAACCCCTAACTTCATTCAAAATTTTCTAAATCAATCCCTATTTTCCAATAAGAGTATTCAATAAGAAAAATCTAGATTTCTCATACGAGGGTTTCAATAAACAAAGTCATTTTAAAACAAGATTCTCACACAAGCACGAAGAAGGTAGAGGAAAGATTTGAAACAACTATTGTGCTAATCTCAAACAACATTCCTACCTCAATCTAATGCTAACTAGACAAATGCTAAGAATTTGTAAGAAATTCCCATCTTCTTGCAAACTAGCTTTCTTGAAATTTGCTCCTCCAAACCTATGTGTGGAGAAGTGAGCTCTAATTTCTTAATAAAGAGCTTTCTCCTTTGAGCCTATTTGAATCATGGATTTGAGTAGGATTTAGAATTCGAAATTCTAAATAAATCATAATCCACTGTTTGGGTCTACAAAATAGGAATTGGAATTAGAGAAAAATAGAATTATGTATCCTCATTTATCCTCAAATTTGAGGATTTGGTCTTCCTTCCAAATAGTTGGTATTGCTCAAATACCCATTTTAATTCCAATTTTGGAAAAATAAGTAGTCCAAATTAATTGAAAGAAACTTTTATTTGATGTTAGCCATAGACCTATTTGTTTTGGCACTTAGTATTGGTCTACTAATATTTTCATTTTCACTTTTTCTCACCATTTTTCTACTCTAGTTTCTCAACATTGTTGGTCTGCAAACATATCGTCTACATGTATGGACTTATTTTATCATATTGGGCTTACTAGGCTTTATTTATCTTCTATTTCTCCTTATCATTTAGTTTCTTTAGGTTGTAGAGGTGAGCACATTTGGTTATTAGGAGGTTGCAGAGGTTGCATTTTTCACTGGGTGAAATCTTCTTGTAAGTGTCTTTTTTTTGAGTTGTTTCTTGTTAAGGGCTTTTTTGAGCCATTTCAAGGATAAACCATGCATGGATCTCTTTTATTTGGTTTTGTTTTCCATGTAAATGCTATGAAATATATTTCTAGGGTTTTCTATATGGTGTATTCTATTTCAATCTCCTTGCTTGTCAAAAAAAATTTCTAGCCCTGCATGGTATCAACCTAATACAAGAAAGTTAAAGGATCATGTTTCTTTTATTGTCTTCTTTTTTGGGTTTAGATGGTTGGAGTGTGATTTTAAAGGTTTTCTATGACCAGATATAGTATTCAATGTGCTTTTGTGAACGGTTTGGTTAGAGTATGATTTTTTTCACATGTGTGCATTGTAATTGTAGGAAGTATGTGGAAGTGGAATAAAATATGTTCTTTTCATTGGTTCTTTCAATTTTGCATTGCATTTTTCTCTCCACTATTCCTACCCAATTTAATCCAATCTACATACTTCGTAGGCTACTTTCATATACAATCTGGTAAAGCTGCTTCCCAATCCTTTATATACCAAATTGCTATCACATTTCTTTGATTTAGGAGATGCCCAATAATTACTTCTCACTTACAAAAATATAGATTTTGTTGTTATCAACTGCAAGATAGAAGACTATGGAGGAGTATTTAAGCACTTGAATATTAACACCACTCATGCTGTTGTAATTGGTGAAAACATGTTTGATAGAAAAGCCACTTTTGTATTTCCAAAGGGGCTTAAGAGGAATTTAGGTGCCCGATCAAATGCCCTTCCCATAGACAGAGGCATAGAGATCACTAAAATCAATAATACTATTATTCAAAAAATGTATTTGACCCATCATTTGAATAATCTTCTAAAGTTTAGATTGTTGTGAATTTCATGCTATTTAAAATCTTTCAACTTTCTTTTAGTTCATAAACTTGTATGAATAAGGAAAGTATCATGGCATAAAAATATTGTGTTCTCTACTTTTGTAATGTGATTAATCATTATAGACACTCTAATCTAGTAGGCAAAAATTAAAATAGTCTCCTTTTATTCATCTTCAACATGTATGTCCCTTTACAAGAAGTTGAATCTTAAGAGATTGAAAGATAGTTTTGGAAAAAGATGGATTGAAAACTTAGGTTCAATTCCAATAAGGTTTAGATTGTTTATCCGAAAGGAAAAACTAGAAATAGATTCATAGCTTTGAACAACTATTATTTCCCTTTGGAAAGGTTCTTGCATGATGCTAATGACTTTTATGACCTTAATGGGTTCATTGGATAATTTACAAGGTAGAAGGAGAAGATGGAGATTTTAAGTTAGTAAATTGAATAAGACATACTTCTCTCCTAATCTTATCACATATACAAGTAGATGACAACTAATGAGATTGATTCAAACCTGATAATTAATGCTTGGAGAATACTTGGCATTAGCAAAGATTGCTTTTGAAATTTACCTCTACGAAGACTACTTTTCTTATGGATTTTTCTTGGTGTTGTTTGAATTGGATTTGTTGTTTTTAAATGAGGCACTTGATTCCACTTATAAATTGATTATAAATTTATAATTTTCCCAGTTTGAAAAGGTTAAATATGAGTTTGGAAACCCCCACTCATAATCCAATTTTCAACTTCTCCATGTCCATTTGTTGCATCTGAGGTTCGATAATTAAACCTATAATAAATCTAGTTTTAACAAATTTTGAAGACAATCAATGATTTTGTCTTGTGCAAATTTTCTTTTAGGATTTTACACCTTTTGCACAAATAAATTTGAAAAATTCTACATTTGTTTTGATTAAATGAGGACAAATCACATGAACTTTTTTTCCCCTAAATTCTTCAAAAATTTTCCATCTTGCATATATTATTCTTATACTTTAGTCTGAAGATGGAAAATTGCAGCCTCCTAGGCGTTTGATGTCTATATCTGACTTTGTTTCAAATTTTGAGGTATTACAGATAGAGATCTGATTGTGAATCTTTAACTAAATTCATGTCTTTCACAAAATTCATACTTCCTTGAAATACATGAGATTTTTCTATTTTTGAATTTTTATGATTTCCATCCTTGTGGTGGTTAAAATTAGACCCTAGTACATCAAAATTTCTATTCATATCCAACTTTAAGTGTATGATCCTACCTTTCATAGATTGTCCTTTGGTTATCTTCTTCCCTTGAGTCTCTAGTTACTGATGTCCTCCTTGATCAATCAACTTCTCCTTGTTCCCTATTGTACTTACTCTACACTACCTAGTGGTCTTTTAATGTGTTATGGGTTTTGGTAAATGTCTCCATAGAAAATATGTGGTAATATTTTTGCTTGTTAAAACATGGAACTTGTGTGAGTTGATTTCAATTAATCTCTTTTGAATTTTTTCATTAGACTTTCATTTAATCATCCAAGTGGATATTTAATGCCCCAATAGACCAAAATCACACTACATTTTTTATTACCTCACACTTTACCCAACTAGTGGGAGATCGACCAACATGAGTACAATTTGGTTGCATTTAGACTTGACCATGTCATTATATTTTGGGCCCAAAACATAAGTATAGCTGTTGATTAAGGACTAACAATTCCTCTTGCTAGATGTTCCACCCACAAAAACTCTCTTAACTACTCATGAACCATTGCCTTTGCATTTAGACTCTTCATTTTGATGATTTCATTGATTTTCATTGAATGACTAATCTCCTGATTAATATCTTAGGCATATTTTTTGTTGTTTTGATGAGAATTTATGAATCTATCTCTATTGTTCACTTCTTTCTAAATTGTAGGTTACTATTCTTTCTTTATCTACTCCTTACCACTAATTATCTCTAAGCTCCTTGACAGTAGTTTTCTATGTTCTTATAATAGTGATGTCCTCTTCCGTTCATATTTTTCTCTTACTAAGGTCAAGACCATCTAATAGTACTCTAGAAAAGTCATAAATACACATTTTTCTCTTCATAGGCCTTTTATCATCATGCATTGCCAATGGCCTTTGTTTTGGTGCTATCAAAATTCACTCTTTTCACCTTACTATGTAATATAAATGTTATCCATGTTGATCACTAATTTATATACTATGTAGCTTTGTTCTAGATTTCTTCAAGTGCTCACAAAAATTAGAGAGAAAATATCTCAAAGGGAAATATGAATTGTAACCATAACAAAAGCTACATAATTTTCTTTTGCTTCTATCATATGTAGAAAAGTAGTTCATAGTAGTAATGCTGAGTTAAAATATGATGGACGTTCATAGTAGTGATATATCGATTGTTTGTCATTGATGACAACATATCAATGAGTTTGTATAAGACTAACATAGCAGCTGATTGAGATTTGTGTATTAAGGACATTACATTGCACATCTACTTATGCATAGTTACCAGCATATACTACAGTATGTATTTGACATGTGGGCAAGTGCGTAGAACCTGAATTGACATCGTACATAAAATATTGATGATTTATAGAGAACCACAGGAAAATAGAGAATTGGAAAAATAGCTTCTATTGTATAAAAAATATAGAGCATTGCATTTGGAATTAAGGGTTGCATAGTTAACTAGAGGTAGCACATTGACTACTGATGACATCAACAAGTGCGCAGGTACAGAAGTTGCACGTGTGAAAGTTTGGGTATAATTGTGAGCTGACAACATTAATTAAATATGTATTTTATTTAATTAACATATGGTAAAGTATGGAGCCAACTCAAGGAATTAATATTGAATGTGGTATAAACAAAAGATGTTTTTTGAGTTTTAGAGACCATCATTGAGATTGAGAAGTAGAGAAGACTTGTGAATTGCAAAGTAGAGGAGCCGAGTAATCTTCTAATGCATGTAAGTGACCTTAAGGATTACTGTTGATGGATACAAAGTTTCAAATATGATTGCATGATTTGAAGGTGAAGAAGTCTGACATACTGGATAGAGAAAGAAGCAAAAGATTGTCACACATCTATTATTCTGATAGGAATAGTACCGAGATCAATTGGATAGTGGTTTGATTGATCTGATCCTGAAACTATTTGGACCTAACAGGGATTCAAAATCTCCTAACAGGGACTCTTTGTACTAAGTATTGTAATAGACTCCTAACAGGGTCCATCCTCTAATAAGGAATATTCAGATTAGTACATTATTTTGTGGGCATCATTATTAGGAACATTGCAGAAGAACACAATCTTGAAACCTACACCAAGGAACAAAGAGAAGTGTTTATTTGCAACATAAGGGCAAGAGAAGCAATATTGCTAGCATTACCTGAAAGTGAGTACAGTCAGGTAAAACAAATTAAAACATCTCATGAAATTATGAAAACTTTAGAGGCTAATTATGAAGGTGATACACATGCAAAGAGGGTTAGATTGAAAAAATTATATTGTGCATTCCAAGATGCTAAAATGATGGACAATGAATCTATAAGAAGTTATGTTGGCAGAATAGCTAAGATTGTTGTAGGAATCACAATTCTTGATGGAAAGAAATCTAATAATGAAGTAATATGGAAGATCTTGAAAAGTCCAACACCACCCTTCAAGAAAATAACACAGATGATTCGAGTAATGTTACCTTGCACCACTAACTTCACCAAAGAAACATTGCTTGGGAGATTGGAAGCCGAAGAATTTGATCTGAAACAATCCAGAGAATTAGCAAAGGTTGAGACAACATTTAGTGCACTAAATATCAAACTTGGTTTAGCAAAGAACACAAAAGTGCAAGGAGATATTGCTAGCAACAACAAGTCTATTGACACGGGGGAGTGGCTTTTCTTGTAGAAAGAGAAAAAGATGGTAAGAATATCTTCAAATGTTGGACATGTAATGAATATGAAAATTATGTATCTAAGTGTCCTAAAAGAGAAATAAAGTATAAAGGAAGATTCAAGTCTAGAAGACCTAGAATTTTTTTATATGCTAATGAAGAAGAAGAGGAAGATTCTAATCAAAATATGAGTGAAGACAAATTAGGATTTGCAGCTATAAAGGAAGATGATCTTGATAGAGAAATCAGAGAAGAAAGTGCACTGATCTCACAAGTTGAAAAGAAAGATTGGATCATTGATAGTGATTGTTCAAATCACATGACTGGTGATATGAGCAAATTTTTCAAATTTAGAAGCCATGATGGAGGAATTTTCAGAGTAGGGAACAATTCAGCCTATCATATTATGGGAATTAGATTTATCACACTTGATGGTAAAGCATACACTAATGATGTTTGTTTTGTTGATGGACTAAAGCATAACCTGTTAAGTGTTGGACAGGTTATGGACAAAGGTTATCAACTACAATTTGGTAATAAAACATGCATTATCAAGAACAAGGAAGGAAAACTACTTGGTACTGTCACAAAAACTAGAGGTAATGTATTTCTATTAAACCTCACTGAAATAACATGTTTAGTGGCAAAGATTGACAATAGTTGGTTATGGCACAAAATATTTTGTCACATTAACTTTGATAACATTGTGAAGGCCAATAATACACTTGCTATGAGAGATTTACCCAAGATCACTAAGATGTGTCTTGGCTAAGTAGAAGAGAGTCTCATCTCCTAGTAAGCAGTTCTGTACTACACAAAAGCTAGAATTGGTTCATACAAATATGAGTGGTCTTGTAAGAACAAGAGGATTCCATGGAGAAAGGTACTTTGTGATTTTTGTTGATGATTTCACTATAATGATGTGGGTAGCTTTTCTTAAATAAAAATTAGAAGCATTTGAGAAATTCAAAAATATTTAAGAACAAAGTTGAGAATGAATCTAGTGCTAAAATCAAGAGCTTAAGATCAGATAGAGGAGGAGAATTCACCTCTAGAGAATTCAATATCTATTGTGAAGAGCATGGTGTCAGAAGCCAACTATCCTCACTCCATACACCTGAGCAAAATGGGATTGCTGAAAGAATAAACAAGTCAATTGCTGAAGCAACAAGAGCTATGTTATTTGAAAATAATGTACCAAAAACCTTTTGGAGAGAATCAATCAATACCACAGTATACCCACTGAACAGAGTGCAGATGAGAAGAGGTATGGACAAAACACCCTATGAGCTATGGTTTGGTCACTCACCATTAGTCAAATATTTTAGGATATTTGGAAGCAAATGTTACATCAAAAGAGATGATGATATTGGTAAGTTTGATCTAAGGAGTGATGATGAGGGGACACAACCCAAGCACAACATGGACACAACAGGAAAGGGAAAATTTTATTAACTGTAAAAATATGCTAGTACACTTAGTGTACAGAAATAGACTCCAAAACATGCCCTATGGGATTACAATAGCATAAATTTGGAGATAAATTCTTCTCCCAGTACCTTCTCTCAAACTCCACTGCGAATTGCCTTTTACAATGCCAGAAATGTTCTTAAATAGACCCTGAAGGGTTAAGGATTAGGAATACATTCTAGAAAGTGCTAGTTGGCATCCACCGACCAAATAGAAGGCTCCAAAAGTCGCATTATAAGTTGGCACAAAATTAGAAGAATCTAGAAACAGTAACCAAACTTTTAGGAGGCATAACTTTTGAACCATAGCTCCGATTGACAAATCGTTTACATTTCTAAAAAGCTCTTGAAGTTCTCTATAGCCCTATGACCAGCTTCAGCTCATCCCCCATTTTTTGGCCCTATTTGAGGTCATTTAATGCCCCTAACCTAACTTTGAAGTATTCTTAGGATGTCTCCAGAAATTGAAAAACTGCGATAACTTTCCAACCGTGGGGCCTTTTGACTTGATTCTTTTTTTGGAATGCTCTAAATTACAATTAAATTCATTCAACCAATTTACATCCTCTAATTTACCAAAATTATGGCTCAATTACATTCTCCTATTTTTTCAACATTTACATGTATCCCAAGGTGTTCAAATACTCTAACCTAGAACATTGATAGTGGAACTGTGAGTGTTGGAACCTTTATTTGACCCAAATGGGTATCCAAAAATGAAAAAAAATGAAATAGAAACTAAGTCTAAGTACATTTTTTTGGGTGACACAGGATTTCCCTTATACCTCTGGATGCTCTTGCATCAATGATGTAGGTATGTTTCTTGGCTACTCATTAAAATGTAAAGCTTATAGATATTTCAACTATAGAACAAACACTATAGTAGAGTGCACAAATGTCAAAATTGATGAAAAATTTGGCACTAAGGAAAAGATAGTGGATTATAACTCAAATGGAGGTGATTACTTTGGAATGACTAACAGAAGTAATGAGTTATTTTTCAAGACTAACAATGACTTGTAGAATAATGTGCAAGTCAAAGATATGAGAGAAGAATAGAGTGTAGTGCTAGAAATAAGAGTTGAAGCAAAAAATCCTACCCCAAATAGGAACTTGATAAGAAATCATCTTGCTGATTAGATAATAGGAAGTAAAGAAAAAGAAGTAATGACAAGGAGCAGAATTAATGAAGAACTATGTTTGATATCTCAAGTAGAACCAAGAAGTGCAAATGAAGCAATCAAAGATGATTATTGGATAAGAGAAATGGAGGAAGAACTTCAGAGGATAATTAAAAATGACACATGGGAATTAGTTCCTAGACCTAAGGACAAAAATGTGATTGACACAAAATGGGTATTCAGAAATAAATTGAATGAACAGGGAGAAGTAATAAGAAACAAGGCAAGAATTGTATGCAAAGGTTACTCTCAGCAAGAAGGAATTGACTATGAAGAGACATATGCACCTGTAGCAAGACTGGAAGTAGTCAGAATGTTCCTGGAAAATGTGACAAATAAGAATTTTAAAGTATATCAAATGGATGTTAAGTCAACATTCTTGAATGGAGAGCTTGAAGAAGTTTACATTGAACAACTAGAGGGTTTTCCTTTAATAGAAAAGAAGGACATGGTTTGCAAACTAAAGAAAGCATTATATGGATTAAAACAAGCACCAAGAACCTGGTATGCAAGGTTGGGCAAATACTTAGCAAAGCTTGGATTTGCTAAAGGAACAACAAATAGTACCTTGTACTTGAAGAAAATAGAAGATGGTTTGCTAATAATCATTACATTTGTTGATGGAAATGATGAAATGAATAAAAATTTCTTAGAAGACATGAAGAATGAGTTTGAGATGAGAATGATAGGAGAAATGAAATTTTTCTTGGGATTGTAGATTGTTAAGAACCAAGAAGGTATTTTCATCTCTCTGACCAAGTATTTGAAAGATTTGGTCTAGAAAATTGTAAACCTGTTGGAGCTCCTATGGTAACTGGTCATAAGTTATCAAGAAAAGATGAGATGCTTACTATTGAACAAAAGAAGTATAGATCTATGATTCAAGGAATGTAGTATTTGACTCATAGGAGACTAGATATAGAAAATGCAGTTGGAATTATGGCAAGATATCAAGCTGATCCCAAAGAATATCACTATGCAGCAGTAGAAAGGATATTCAAATATCTGAAAGGAACATTAGATTATGACATTTGGTATGCCAAAAGAAATGACTCTACTCTTTGTACTTACATAGACGCTGACTGGTCTGGAGATAGGGATGACAGAAAAAGCACTAGTGAAGGGAGCATTTTTCCTTGGAGGAAGACTAGTTTCTTGGCTTAGCAAGAAGCAATATTATACCTCACAAAGTACTATAGAGGTAGGATATGTTGCAGCAGTAAACAACTATAATCAAGTCATATGGATGAAGCGGATAATGAAGGATATTGGAATTACATTCATAGAACTTGTTATCATTTATTGTGATAACACAAGTGCTATTAAAATGTCTAAGAATCCTATTTTTCATTCTAAAACCAAGCACATATCAATAAAGTATCATGTGCTAAAAGAAAAAGTTTTAGAGAAAGAAATCATATTGGAGTACATTAATACTAAGGAATAGATTGTAGACATTTTTCACAAAGGGCTTACCAAAGGATACCTTTGAGTACCTGAGAGGTATGCTTGGGGTTACGCCCCTACCTAGCTCAGAGTAGAAGATGCAAAAGTGAATCAGTCCAGGGTACATAGCACCATTATAAGATTGGACTAAATGATGATGCTTCCTCAATGGGGGAGTATTTGTGATGAACAAACTCAATAAGGGCTCTTGGTGATTGATAATTGGTATACAATAGTGTCTTTAGACACTTGTGTTGTTTATAAAATTATATGCAAAATTTGTAGAAGCAATAGATCGGCTTGTAGTCATGCTAATAGAATATTGTATGCTCAAGCAATTAAACCTTTTACGTGTAATCTTTGACATTGATGTTAATGGGGGAGAGAATGACATGAAAAACATTAGAGAAGGTTTGTACTATGGGGGAGAAGTGTTGCAATTGGCTTGGTATTCTTGGAACTAGATGTTTTTCATCTATGTTGCCATCAATGCCAAAAAGGGAGATTGTTAGCATGAATGCTGATGCTATGGGGGAGCATTGCAGAACATTGTTTGTCATTGATGACAACATAGCAATGATTTTGTATAAGACTGACAGAGTAGCTGATTGATATTTCTCTATTAAGGACATTACATTGTGCATCTACTTATGCATATGTACCAACATATACTACAATATGTATTTGACATGTGGGCAAGTGCACAAAACCTAAATCAACATTGCACAAAATATATTGATGATTTACAGAGAACCTCAAGAAAATAGAGCATTGGAAAAATAGTTTTTGTTGTATGACCAATATAGAGTATTACATTTGGAATTAAGGGTTGTGAAGTTAACTAGAGGTTGCATACTAACTACTGATGATGTTAGTAAGTGCGCGGGTTCAGAAGTTGCATATGTGAAAAATTTGGGTATAACTATGAGCTGACAACATTAGTTAAATATGTATTTTATTTAATTAACATATGGTAAAGTATGGAGCCGACTCAAGGAATTAATATTGAGTGTGGTATAAAGTAAAGATGTTTTCCAAGTTTTAGAGGCCATCATTGAGATCGAGAAGTAGAGAAGACTTGCAAATTGTGAAGTAGAGGAGTAGAGTAATCTACTAGTGCATGTAAGTGACCTTAAGGGTTACTATTGATGGATACATAGTTCCAAATCTGATTGCATGATCCAAAGGTGAATAAGTCCGACATACTAGATAGAGAAAGAAGTGAAATATTTTCACATATCTATTGTTATGAAAGGAATAGTACCAAGATCAATTGGATAGTTTGTTCGTTGATATGATCCTGAAGCTGTTTGGATAGTGGGTTCAACTACCTTCCACAACTCCTAACAAGGTTCGAATCTCCTAACAGGGATTCAAAGTCTCATAACAGGGACTCTTTGTACTAAGTATTGTAACAAACTCCTAACAAGGTCTATCCTGTAAAAAGTAATATTTAGATTAGTACATTATTTTGTGGGCATCATTCCCATCGGGGTTTTCCCTTAGTTCAAGGGTTTCCCTAGTCAACATATTTGGTGTATTTGTGTATGTGCATTTCTTCGTGATTGTTGTTTACTTTGGTTGATTAATTAATAATTACTTAATATTGATATGTATAACTAATTTACCCCCACTCTCAGTTATATTTGTGATCTACTACTTGTAAAAAAATTTATTCAAAGTGAACCCATAATATTTCTAATTTTGTCCTCTTGTTGATCACATTACAGATGATATGTTTGCCTATGTAGTAAAAGGTTGAAGCTGATAGATGCTTCAGTCATAAATCACACCATAGTTGCTATTTTCTTTTGATCAAACCTTAACTATTATATTATTTTATCACTAACTCTGTTATATATCTCCCTCTTATATGGTGCAAATGATCTTCTCTTTTACTATTAATTTTCTAACCCTCATTATACTTCATTTCACTATTGAATCCTCCATTCTTTTTATTAAGATGTTAGGACTATTTAAATTTAAATTATTCTTCATTGCATTCTACTATTTACTCTCAAAAAGTTGTTCATTATTTTAATTTTTTTTTTCCAAATCCATGGATCTAATGAAATGTGTCTCTATATTGGTCTTAGGTTACTAATGGATCTAATGAAAGATAAAAACATTCTAGGGCACATTTCTAGGAAGAGAAGAGTCATTTGTGCTCTTTTAGTTGGTCTTGCAACCTTTGTTGCATCTATAGCAACGACCACACAAGAAGTTAGAAGAGAATTATGTAAGCACAAAAGAGGCAAGATTCCCTTTTATAAATATATTATCTATTTGAATGAGATTGATTGTCATGATCAAATTCTAATGAGTAAATAGGCCTTCTTTCATCTAGTTGATATTCTTAAGAAAGAACAAAGTATCAAAAATATAATGCACTTAACTCTAGAAGAATAATAGGTCATGTTTCTCTATATTCTTGGCCACAATAGGAGGAATCATAAGATTGCTCATAACTTTGGTCACTTAGGGGAGACAATCAATTGATATTTCCATGAAGTTTTGATAGTAGTCTTGGCACTTCATGGAAATTAATTTTTTCCACCTACTCCAAACATCCCTCTAGAAATTAGTGGGAAGGACCATTTTGATCCGAACTCCAAGGTACATACCCTATTGGTATACATTTTTTTCCCTTGACTTTAGTTCTATTATTTTGTCCCTTTGATTATAAATTTTCCTAATGTAGGATTATGCGGGAGCAATTGATGGAACTCATATTCCAGTCACAGTCGATGTTGACATGCAAGCTCCATGTTGTGATAGAAAAGGAAAATTGACTCAAAATTTTATGGGTGTGGCTTCATTTGATTATAAGTTTCAATATGTCCTTGTTGGATGGGAAGGATCGGCTACATATAGTCATGTTCTATCTTCGGCTCTGTCAAGATCCAATCAATTGGTAGTTCCCCCCAATATGTCTACTATGTTTATATACTACTACATATGACTTTGTTAAAAAGTTATATTAATATAGTTTTCTTTTATATAGGAAAAAATTATTTAGTGGATGCTGGATATCCCAATGTACCTGGATTTCTCATGCCTTATCATTGCACACCTTACCACCTAAAATAGTTCTCGAGGGAAAACCCAATAAATACTTTGCAAGAGTTGTTTAACCACTCCCACTTATTCCCCAAGAATGCAATTGAACGTATCTTTGGAATTTTGAAGTAGCACTTTCCTATCATAAAACATGTGACATCATATCAAAGCATGACCCAAATAAATATTTTTTTGGCGTGTTGCATACTACACAACTTCATTACCATAGAAGATGGCATTTCATGTGAAGTTGATGTTGAAGAGGAAGATGATCGTAAGGGGATAGATGTAACAAAACTTGAGACATATGGGATGACTCAACATGGTAGAGATGATTGGGGAAAGTTTAGAGGTGATATAGCCAAAAGGATGTGGGTTGATTACATAACTTGATTTTAGTTGTGATATGGCAAGATGATGCTACAAATTATGGCCAATGATATGGAAAGATGATTCAAATGTGTTCTAGTAAATTCCTTATAGAGAGCTATTCTTTTGTTGAATGCTACTTGATGCCTTATTAGTCTACATTTATTTACAAGAAAAAAAAACTATTTTACATAGATATAAAATCTTCCTTACCAGCAGTAGTCTTTGTTTCAAATTCTAATTTACTGGTAAATGTTTATCAGTTCTCATTTTTTACTAATAAGCTATGAGATTATGATGAATCGATGAGATTATTCTTTGTTTGGAAGAAAAAATAGTCAATTTTTTTCTTGCAAATTAATAAGGGGATTTGAAAAAGTCAAGATATATAAAACCTTCAAAGAAATAAGGCATTTTGACCTTAACCTTGTAACATAATATATAAGAAACCAGTAGCAAAAAATGCTCACAACTTACACAAGTTTTGGGATGATAGCTTTCTACAGTAGGAGACAAGACATCATTTTACTTTTCCTACTAGGCACCATAATTTTTGGCATTATCAATCTCCTAACATGCAATAAAAATATCATACATAAATATCACCTATTCGAAACAACATACCACCTGCTGATAGAAGAAATCAACATATCTAGTTCTACACCTATAGTAAGGAGTCCAAATTTGTCTTCTAAAAATATTTATTTTAGACTAAATGTTTCTGCTAATCTTATTGTAGAAAAGTGAGATCTCATAGATGCAACATGGTATTTTTTTTCAATTAAATAAGCTTGATTTGTTCAACATGCCTGGCCTACTCTAAGATCTATTAAATAAGCATCCATGCCATGGATTTATGGTTTAGTAAACTAGAAATTGAGCTCTCTTAGGTGCAAAATGCCATTTATTTATTGGATATAGATTACATATTTGCTTCATACGTCAAGCAACTATTATAATTCTAAAACTTTGATGCCAGTTTCCTAAAATGCATAGTATACAAACTCGGGTTCAATTCCAATAAGGTTCTAGCTATTTCACATTTCTAGAAGGTATGGAACAAATTTTCTACTTAAGAAAGAAAAAAATAGAGGGATGATTTATTTAACCACACCTGACCCACTTTGAGCTCTATTAAATAAGCACCCATGTTGTGTCTTTATAGTTCAGTACTTGTACAAATTTTGACACTAAAGAAACCACTATCATCCTAAGGACCCATGTCAAACACTTTGTATTCAAGTGAGGTGATATAAAATTGGGAAAATATTATTGTTTTCCCTAGTTGAAAGATCTTTTTTTCCATGGCAATAGAAAGCATTCATTTTAAGCCTATTTCTTATGATGTTGTTATGTGATTAACAATAGCATTTTTCTCACTTCCTTAAAATCCCATTTCTTGTGTTGTTAACCACTTGTATAAAAATTTGGTTGTTCTACAACAATATATAAAATTCTAGTCATTTGTATTTTAGAGTGTATAAATTTGGTTGTTTGACAAGAATATATAAAATTTGGATGTTCCTTCAAGAGATCTATGTACATTAGAGACTGTCACACACATTGTTGTGTCCATCATAGCCTTTGAGCTCTAGATATTTGGAGCCAAATTCCTATTGTTATTCCCCAAAAAAATAATTTATCAAAACACTTTTATATAAATGCATTGTAATGCTCTAGAATTTTTCTTCACAAGTTGTTTGGTTGATAGATTTTTTGTTTAAACAGAGTCTTGACATCATACACAATGCTCTTGATAAGCATGGACACTAATGATGTTTAAGCTATTGATAAACCTTTTTTAAAGAAGGTATTTTGGAAGCCATGCATGGAGTGGAAGTTTCTAGACTCGTTGCACATGTCACTCTTGGTAGGAAAGGTGAGGGAGGGTTTAGAAAACAAGCCTAGATAACCATTGAACAAAATTTCACTGGAGAGATGAACATAACCTTGTTTAAGGATAATTTCAAGAACAAACTAAAAACCTAGAAGTAAGGATATAGAATAATGAAAGAGATGAAGAATACAAGTGGGTTTGGGTGGAATGAGTCAACACAATCAATGGATGTTGATGATAATGTTTGGAAAGAGCTACTAAAAGTAACATGACCATTCAAATGTTTTGTTTTTTATTTAATAAGTGTAAGAATTTAGTATAACTCTGATACCATGTAAGAATTTGCCTTAGGGTAAAATTCACCCAGGAACTAAGAACTCAAACACAAGCACAACTGTAGACCAAAAAATGGATATGATCAAATACTCAAAGTATGTCCTAATACATTGCTCTATTTAGCATATGATGTGATGTGATGTCCAAACACACTAGGAGTGCCTGTATATAAAGGCCTCTCAGGAAGCACCTAGAATGTCTCTAGAAACAACCAGGAGATAAGATAAGCATCATGACAACTAAGCACATGCCTTATCCATCATTCTAGATGAATGGATAAGAATGACAAGATTGTAGACACTGTGTGCTTAATTAGTGTGCTAACTCCTATGTTGTAGACACCATGTGCATAAAAGAGGTGCAGACTCCTATGTTGTCAACATGACAACTCACAAGAGTGCACATACTCCTAGGTGGCTAATAAAATAAAAAAATGCATTAACCTAAATAAAATTAAGTAAGTGTAAATAGTGAATAATTATTTACACCAAACCCCCCCCCCCTCAAGTGCAACTTAGGGGAATGCCCTTAAGCTTATGAATACTAGGATGAAATGCATAATGGATCTCGGCTACTAGGCCATGTTATTTACCCATGTACATAATGCAATGCAAATCTCCCATAAAGTGAGAAAAGAGGGAAAAAAAAAATCCTCCCCCAAAAAGAGAGATGAAAAGGGGATGCATGGACGGATGGAGTAATCAAGACCCCCCCATTATGACATACATCAAGTGTATACAAAAGAGAAAGATGGGAGAAGGAAAAAACCCCCTAAGAAGAAAAAGTCCCCCCCTCCCCCCACAAAAGGAGAAGAAGGAGATGAGGTAGCACAACCCCCACCCCCCCCCCCCCCTCCCCTTTGGAAGAAACAAATGTAAGGGTGCCTATGAGATGTGTCCCCTGTATGGAGAATGAATCTCTATGATGATCGGTATCATTGAAACCTGTCCAAATGTCCCTGTGTCAATATTGACAATGGATTCTTCCAAAATTTTTGAAGAGAAGTAAAAATCAAACAAGGAGTAATGTAAAACCTACTTCAGGAAGCCAACTATCTTCTCAAATGTGAAAGAGACCTCCTAGAGATGTTGTACATAAGAATTCACAATCACACCAACCTGGAAGGATTGATCATGTAGTGAATGTGCAATAACTGTAGAAGAATCTACCTCAGCAAAGAGAAACAATAGATCATCATAAAAGTCTTCCATATCTGCTATGTGTGACTCCAAGAAAAAAGCTGAAATGTCTGCCAAGGAATCATCACCTAGAAGACCATGTGTACCCTACAGTGTTGAAGTACATAAATCTATCACTGCGGTAAAGGATGGAGTATCTACCTCAAAAAGAAGATGAATGTCATCAACAATGTCTCCCACATCTTCAATGTGAGACTCCATGAACAACTGTCTAATGTTTGAAAGGAAGTCTTCACATGAAGGTAATGTAGGAAGACATGTAATGTCCTGTTGTACTGAATTTGAAGCATCTATGGCTGGAACAAGATCAGTAGGAACAATAGAAGCTGGAGGTGTGATCTCATCTAAAGTTGAAGAAACCATAGCTGGAGTGACTGGATGTAGAATGTCCTATAGAGATGGAGGATCACAAGGATCTCCATATGCTTCCCAAATAGACATCCAAATGTCACAAGGAAAATGTGCCAATCTAAGATGAGCAAAATATTCCTTACTCATACTTTTATGCAAAAATTGATTAAGGTTGATAATATATGTCTAATTAAAATGTGGTGGCATTGTATAAAGATAAGGAAGCAATCCTGGATGTTCTCTTAGATGGTCAATTATCAAAGTCCTCCATTTGTGATAGTTCCTTGTTGTCAATTGTGGTCTAACACTAGACAGACAAATCTAACAAGACTCCATGAGATCAATCAATGGACCTCCAAGAAATCAAGAGAAATCAAAGAACCCCCCTGAATGAATGATTTAGGCACTTGGTACCCACTTGCCAATTTAGGGCCTACTTCTAAAAGTAGTATTTCCATCTACAAAACCTATAATATGATTGTAGATCTAAAAAGTAGACAAAAAATTATGCACTTTCAAAAAAAATGGAACTTGATTTGGAGTCCCGATGAGCCCATACTAAGCATTTTAAGTGGCAAAATTTTGGATTTGCAACTTGTAGAAAAATTTTAGGAACAAAGATATCAAACCACCTACACCAATGTGTAGATCATGAATTCCTACCCCAAAACAAAAAAAATTGCTCGCAAAAAGGAGTCTGTATGAGGGAGATATCGTTGTTTGAAAATTACTACTACTGTTATTTTTTCTGAATCGCCACCGTGCCTCAAAAAATCAAATGGCTCTAGATTTTGCCTCAGATTTCTAATTTGGATGAAACAAAATCCGATATGGGGGTTTTTGACCTTTTGAATTTGATGCAAATATTTGATTTGCACCAGCAAGCACCAATCTTCAGTTGCAAAAAATCTCTCCTATGGCCCTATGGCCAAATTTTTTCCGAAAAATAATGTAGATCTGGAACAAATAGCAGAGATGCAAATGAAAAAAATGCAGATCTGAAAATTAAATGTACAGATCTGAAATGATCATACCAATGCTGCAAATCAGTCCTTTGGGTGTCGGTTTGCAAAAAAATTGCCTCACAATCGACTTTAGCCAAAGATAGGCAACTTTATAGTCAATTTTCACCAAATTAGCGTTCTAGATGCAATGGTGAGGTCAGATCTAATGCTAAACGCTCCAAATTTCTATGATACTCCAGAGTCAGGCTGCAGTGATGAAGCAAGCTGAAGGTCTTGAATGGCTTCATGTAGAGGAATTCTCCAAGAGCTCTAATACTATGTAAGAATTTGGTATAGCTCTGATACCATATAAGAATTTTCCTAAGGGAAAAATTCACCTAGGAACTAAGAACTCAAACACAAGCACAACTGTAGACCAAAAAATGGATATGATCAAATACTCAGAGTGGATAAGAATGACAAGGTTGTAGACACCATGTGCTTAATTAGTGTGCTAACTCCTATGTTGTAGACACCATGTGCATAAAAGATGTGCAAACTCCTATGTTTTCAACATGACAACTCACAAGAGTGCACATACTCCTAGGTGGCTAATAAATAAATAATAAAAAACATGCATTAACTTAAGTAAAGTAACTATAAATAGTGAATAATTATTTAGGCCAACAATAAGTTATTAAGTTAGAGATGGTAGTCAAATGAGTAATCCAATTTTTATGACAACATGTAGAGGAGAGAATTCAAAAATGCAAAAGTTTTTTAGAGGTAGTCATTTCAATACTCTAAAGACTTAGCCTTGATTATGGGAAATGACATGGTTGAGGGTGTCACAACTACAATAACACAAGACATAGAAGAAGGAAACAATATGGAAGTGACTTTAGATATTAATGATGATTATGGAGACATTTATACACCTCTTTAGGTTGTTGTGAATTTAGATGATGAAGATATGAGTATTTCCACATCCAATCAATGTAGTGCAGCAAGTGGAAAACATGGTCGTTCGACATGATCAATAAAGAGGCCAAAGAGGAAGAAGGCCAATATGGCTAGTTCCATGGATGGGATGTATCATTCAACCAATAAGATAAATTAGACATTTCTTAAGCCTCAATTTATTGAATTGGGTGAAGAGTGCAAGCTAAAAGATTTACAAGATGTCTATGCTATAGTAAAAGCCACTAGCGAACTTAGTATTAGTACTTTGATTGGTGCATTTGACACCTTTGTATCTGATCTTGATTGAGCCAAAGGGTTCTTGATAAGAAACAAAGAGGAGAGAGAAGAATATGTTCGAATAAAGTTTCTATGACTTTAGTAACTATGTTGTTGTTGACATACTTTTGAGATCAGTATTATAACTGTCACATGTTATTTAATTTTTGTTGTTCACATCCCATTTGATGGATATGAGCAATAATTTTTTGATGAATATTGTAGTTATATTATATTAGTAAAATACAAAAAAAAATTATATAAGTTTCTATTTTATGGTCACATATGAGTTACTTTCAAACCTATTTTTTATGAAATCAAATAGTTTAAAATATCATAGAAATCTTGCAGCTTCTTATGCACTCTAAAATATTGTTAGGTGTGAGAGTGACTGCTTATATAAATTTCTTCGTGAAAATGACTAACTGCAATAGGAGCCCTATATGTCATATAATTAGTTTATTGTGTGGATGATGTTTATTTCTTTTTATAATTCAGGAATTGAATTTTGTATGATTTAAATTGTATACTTATTTCAAAAAGCTAAGCCTTTGTTTTGAATTGGTGCATAGTATTGAAATGAAAAATATTGTTGTAGCACTTGTCTTTTTGAAAATCATATGTGGTAAAGCTTTATACAATAGTCAATTGCATATCCTTACAAATTTAGTTTAAATCCAAAACTTCAAATATCATATTTTACCCTATAGGTTCAAAACTATTACTAAGGAACATTTATGCTACAATTAATGATATGACTACAATAGGGGGCAATAATGAAAATGTTGTCTTGAAGCTTATGACTAATTTTGTTTACAACCTAACTGTGCTCTATACTATGACGCTTGACTTATTTTATATTGTGTTCTTTGTCCATTGTGGTTGTGCACTTGATATGCTTTTGGCTTATGCTTCTCATCGTTTGTTGTTATTTACATATATTGAATATTGTGTTCTTTAATTGAAGATAGTTGATAAGATGACACAAATATGCTATTGACTTTTGAATTTGCTACTCTTCCATGTAATTTTCTATTCATTAATGAAATAAAATGTTGCTCTATCTATGAGAAACAAGTGTTACATGATGAATTTTCTCTTCATCACAAATGGATACACTATTTTTTCCATTATATCCACCATCAATTGAGATTAGCTTTTGATAAAATATTCATTCTTTATTGATACAAGATCAATTCTTTATTAATACAAGATCAATTCTTTATTGATATAAGATTCATTCTTGCATGCCATTTTGATAAGTTTTCATGGTGCATTATTTTTTGATATAGGATTTATGGCTTCAAGAGATGTGCCAAATCATAATTGCCCATGTGGTGCCGGATCATGCCATGTAAGTGTGTCATGCACAAAGAAAAATTCTGGGGACTAGTTTTGGTGTTTTCCTAAGGGGAAAAAGGTTATTAGTGACGTGTTATATATTGTATGTTTCATATTAATGACATGTAATCCTTTTAGTATGAACTAATGACTATTTTGTATTGTAGGGGAATGATGGTTGCAAACATTTCATGTGGGTTGATGTTTTCTCTACAACTACACATAACGAAGGAGATGAGTAGAAAATGTGTAAGACATGAGAGGTGGTCAGGGCTGACATTGCTTCAATGACTATTAGCCATTTTTGCTCTCCCACCAAAATTTGAGTTTTGCCAAGCATGGCCAATGGTCATTGTATATGAGCAATGTTAACCAAATTTAAATAAAGCTTCTACAAACTAAACAAAATTCATAAACTTCAAGATAGACTAAGATGAGCTCTCAATTGAGAATATGAGCCATTAATGGGCTCTCTCAACGAGAAGCTCTCTTGTTGAGTAGCTCTGTCTAAATAGACAGGATGTATGCTCAAGCTTTATGCTTCAAAAAGTGCTTCAAATGGAGTTGGAATTTGGGTGTGAGTGTATGGTTTTGATGTAAAATGGCTTCTCAAAATGGAATTATGACTTTACTTCATGGATTGTGTTATTTTGCAAAGGGGAAGGATCCAATTTATAGGAAAGAGGTTTGAGGGATTGAGGGCTAAGATGCAAGGATGGGAAAAAGCTTATGGAGGGCTCAGATTGCATGAGAAGAGAGCACATGGATTGTGCTTCCTTATAACCAATCAAGGAGTGACACATGTCACATGGTGAGAGGATGGAGGAAAGGGGAAGGATGAGTCAAAAAAGGAGGCTCAAGGGATAAAATCTTCATAAAGACCCTCATAATGACTTGTAAGAGCAATAAAAGGGCTTGTACGAGTCATTTATGGCCTAGTGGACTTCATAAAGTTTTATGGTTGAGATATTTTGAGGGAGATGAGAGAAATTTTGACTTGGGCTTGATTAGGAGGGTTTTAAGCTTGCTTAGGCTTGTGCAAATGATTAGAGGATGGATTAGGATGGTTTAGGATTAGCTTAGGGATAGGCAAGTGGATGGCAAGTGGTTTGCAATTAATGAGGGTGGGTGAAGGAGGAGATATTTGTTAACTTTGGCTTGGGTTAGGAAGTTTTAACTCATGTTTAGGGAATGTGACAAGGTTAGGAGGGGATTAGGATTAGTTTTAAAGACATCTTCTAGAAGAGTCTAGACTTTGGATGAGGATAAAGACTTTCTAGAATAGTCTAGAATTTCCTAGGATGAGGATGAAGACTTTCTAGAAGAGTCTAGAACTTCTTAGGATGAGGATAAATTAGATTTTTAGGAAATAAATAAAGTTTTATTTATTTCAAGGGTTTGGGTTGAGGAGATATTTATTAAAACTTTTTTAATAAACATGAGGATTAATATTTAATCATAATTAAATATTTTGAGTTGGGATTAGGGGTAGGAAATGATGGGATTAGCCTTTAATCAAAATTAAAGAAGGATTAGAAGATTTTGGAAGAGGTTATTGGTCTCAAGAAGATTGGCCAAGTTTTGGGCAAAAAATAATTTTTTTATTTATTTTGGGTTTTTTGGTCAATTTATTAATTAAATAATTAATAAATAAGGAAATAATGTTTAAATAAGATTTAAACATTTTGGGAGGGATTCCTTAATTAAATATTTTTAATTAAGATAAAGGGATTTAATGGCATAAAAATAAATAAATTAATTAATTAAATAAGTAATTAATAAATGATGATGTCATCAAGATTTTTTCAAAAAATAAAAATACTTTATTTTCTAAAGGATTTTAGGTGTCTACAGTCATATTTTCAACTATTCAAATGATCAAATGTTATAAGGATACATATAAAACCTTGGGTTATCTTTATATCTAAGTCTTTAGGTGGTCTTATGTTATAAACAGCTCGGTGGGCTGACATCTTCTCAACCATCTAATTTAAAGAGATCAACAAGCGTCATTTTGTCATTTTGAAAGAATGTATAATGAATTTTCATAGTGACATAACAAAAGTATGACACACATCTAGGTAGGGCCTCTTCCTTCAAGTCATGCACAACAATCAACCATAAACATCTCTACCACAGATTGAAAATAGAACTACGGTTGTCACATTGTTACTATGGAAAATTGTATGTTGAATTTTCATAGAGACATAACGATAGTATGCCACACATCCTAGGTGGGCCTTTCTTCTTGGCAACTGGTGGAGTTTTCAGGCAAGGTAACAACTGTTAAATTTTTTTATTCATTACCTTTTGAAGTGGGCCAGTTTCTTGATGTACCCTCATCCACCATTGATTTGGAGATGATCAATGATCGTTGCTTTGTTGCTATAGAAAATTGTACAACAAATTTTCATAGTGACATAATGATAGCTTGACACATGGAGGTGGTGGGACCAGCCCATGAAGGGAGTTTCCAAAGGTTTTCTCTGATAAATGAAGCTCCAACTATCCAATTCCTATTCATTACAAATATAAACATAGAGATAGAGTATTTTTTCATGGTCATCTGATCTTCCAAGATCAATGCATGTCACTATGTTGCTATGAAAATTTGTATGATGATTTTTCGTAACGAGATAGTGATGATGCAACACGTGTCTAAGTGGGCCCATCATAGTTCATAAGATGTTATATTTTCTCCACCGTTAGATTAAAGATAGATCGAGGATCGTTGCTTTGTTTTTATGGAAAATTGTACATTGAATTTTAATAGCGAGATAACGACAGGTTGACATGTGTCCTCCTAGGCCTAGGTGGTAAAGTCAGAATAGAGGAAAGAAAATCAAATGCTGCTACATGGCATGCTCCAGGAAAGTTGAAAAGTCAGCAGGAAATGATAAGAAAACTTGAATAAAAAATGTGGTGAAGTCATGCCAGTAGGCAGTCAATGGTCAACATAAGGTTAGAGGATTTAATAGGGTCACAGAATGTTTTGTTATGGTTGGACCATGTGGCAAAGCCTAAGGATTGACTCTAGTTGACTTGCAAATTTATTTGATTTGGCATGTCAAGAATAAGGAAAGACAACTCTTTAATGGAAAATCTGATCTTCTTGATTGTCTACAACCACTTATGAATGTTCTCTATGCTTGATAAATGTAAAGGGACACTCCATCACCACCTACTTATCAGTCTACTTGAATAAAACATTAATGACTATCAATTCTATCTTCTCATGGCCCCGTTTGGTGAAATACATGCTTTTTCTACATTTGAACATGTACCAAGATTAGATCTTCTTCAGATTTGTAGTGATTGTTCTCTGCAACCTTAATAGTAGTGGTTGAGCTTTGCCTTAGGGTGGAAGCTATCTAAGTTATTCTTTCACTATAAAATAAAATTTTGTAACCCTTCTTACGGTCAACCTTTTTTTTGATTCATTAGTATTGCATTTTATGCTTTGCTACTATAATTCTACTTTTGTCTATGAATGAATGTAATCCTCTACGTTACCTTATTCTCCAATTAATATAAGTGCAAAATTTCCTTGCCTTTGTTGACATTTTGTCTTCTATTTTTCAATTTGCATAACAATATCTACTTGGCCTTTAATGTTATAGAGAGAAGTTCCTTCCTTGTAGCATTTTAGTTGGTTTCTGATCTGTATGTTATTGTTGGATTAAGACAAAGATCAAATTAGTGTATTTTGAGGTTATGTTAATGAATAGTGCATTGTTAGGAAAAAATAAGGTTGAACAAACTATTTTGGTGTATCACCCCCTTTAGATTAGATTGGTTAGTTTGATTCATGCATTCCTTCTCCCTTTTCCTCTCAAAGAGTAGCTAGGTGCACCTTGATAGTAAGGAAGCCAACCTTCTTTGGAGACTCAATCTCATAGTTCAAGTCCCACATCTTGGAGATTGTTTCCATGTTTCATAGGGTTGCTTTTAGGTAAAAAATTTAGGTAAGGTGAAATGTCACTTTTCTGATTTTTCATGGTATTTCAAGCCTCAAATCAGATCTTTAAAATCAAACAACTAATATCCCAAAGATCCACCAAATTCCTCAAGAAACCCCAAATCGGGTATGCTGAAAATAGTGCTAAAAGCTTCACAACTTCACAAATTATTAATAAATCTGAAAATGGAAATTTTTACAGAACTTTCAGCAACATAAAAGCCTACAAATTGACATTTCCAGATCCGTATAGCCTTTACACAACAGCTCAAAAATGTAGGACCAAAACTATACTCATCGGGCTCCCGAAATAGCACAAAATATGCCCGAAAACACCACAAAAACACTAATAATCTATCTCAGAAGTTTAATCACGTCCCAATATATATATTCAGCTCTATTTTAACATTTAAAAGTCTGATATACAGTAGCAACCCAAACTGATGTGAAATACTCAACTGTAAACACCAAACTCATACAAAAAACACACCCGAAAACTCACAAATCTGCACTGTTCAGCACAAAGGCAAACTCTGTATGAGCATGCACATGGAATGGCTTCAAACTCCCATCCTTAGCCTTCCTAGAAACCTACAAACTCCCATTCTTGGGTCTCCCTGGAAACCTGCAAACTCCCGTTCTTGGGTCTCCTTCTCCACAGGTTTGGCAGCCTCTGAAGAATAACAAAGAATGAGCAAAAATCAAGTTCTGGAATCCCCCAAAATGCCTCCAAAACCCTTAAAAGAGGGCATAACTGTAACTCACTTCCAAGAGAGGTTAATGAAACATATTTTAATAATAATTTTCATTTATTAGTCCAACGGTTTCCAAAGATTAACCCCCTTTTTCCGAAACTTCACTTTCTTGGGCCTGCCTGCCTTAGCAAAGATTATTATTTTTTAATTATTTGAAAAGTGGACATGACAAGTCCTCCCCTCCCAAAAATTGCTTGTCCTCAAGCAATGGTTGAACAATAAACCAACCAATCCACCTGGATCCCAAATGTAGTCATGAACTATACTACTACCAATTAACACAGGCTCCTGCAATATCCTCTGCAATATGACCAAGAGGAATCCATAATCAAACTGACAATTATAGCTCAACCAAACTCCAAAATCACCACTACCACAATCAAAAAACCATGAGGCACAAACTCTTAGAACATCAGAACCCAAGCAAAGTGGACAAATCAAACTACCAACACAGTAAATACCATCAACGCATCCCACTGGCCTATACGGAATGCACAATCCAACTCTGCAACAATGGTGAATGCTCTCGAATGAAACTGTACCAAGTATGGAGAATCCACACACTGTACAACTCCTGCAGTCAACACAACTTTGCAAATCACCGGCCACTATCTCATAACCATAACTACCATGCACCCCTGATGGTGAAAAGCCATCACAAGATAAATAGCAAGAATTGGAACCCAAACCAAATCTTCCTGCCATCAAATCCTCAACACAAGGATCAAATGCTAACTGATGTACATACCTTGCAATATAATGTTGATAAAAAAAACCAACCTTAGTCAACAACTCACCATGAACAAGTGATACAACCCACTGTGACTGATCACCAGCTAAGTCAGGAGATGTCATAGCCAAAGGAGTAGAATCAATAACAACACCCACTGAAGCATCACTCCGAAACTCCTGCTCTAAGTCATGTATTATCAAGCTGTCAACTGTAGAACCTATCGCCATGTCATGCCCATCACAACTCTCATCTTGAGGCATCAAATTGTCCCATAACTGATGATAAGCACTAGGAACCAAAGTACATCTCTGTATCATTATCTCATCAACATGGTCATCAAAGGTAAATTGATGAGCATACCTCATAGTGTAATGCCAATAGAATGCACCAATCTCAGTCAGTGGCTCAGACTGTAATCCAGATGAAACTAACTGCAATTGATCATTAACCATGTTGGAACTAACTACTACCTTCGAAGATATCACCAAGGGAGTAGTGTTACTAGTAGGAACCATGCCAACTGCCGACTCACCAACATCACACATGATCTTTGATAAATCTCTAGTCTCTGTGCCATCAATACTAGAGGCCACCACCATGTCAGGCATACAACAATCTGCTACAACACCCAACTCAACTGAACCTAACTCTAGTGGGAATGAACCTGATATTCCAATGTTAGTATCAAGAATGGATGCATCCCCATCTCCACTGTCTCTAACAATCTCGGCCATGGACATCCTCGGATCACCAAACACCACTGCTTGTGGCTGTATAGAATTAGGTGAAGACTGTAGTCACTCTAACTCCATGGTCACCTTAGCCAAATGAAATTGTGACTCCTTGAAAGCCAATTGTGTACTCTCAAGAATCTCAGAAGTCACCACAAGCTGCTCAGTAAGCTCACTCACCTCATCTTCCTTGGCCAACAATGCATCATATGCTGCACTACCCCACTTCATAAGATAATCTCTGTCGGCTACCAACTGCATATAATCCTGTCTCAGAATCTAGATAGCCTCCCATAAAGAGTGGAACTCTGTCAAGGAAAGATAACTGCCTCCCTGCTCATCACTAGTAGGAGAACCCCATCCATAAACTGCTAACAACTGATGAGAAGCATCGAAATGCTGGCAAGTGATAGCAATGTCTTGGTCACTAACTCTCAACTGATTAGACACATGATGGCACTGGCTTGATTGTCTCCTACAAACGTCCTCTGATGCACTATCTAAAGGAGTATCCTCAAAGTTACTAGTCTCTAGAGTATTACCATCCATATCCTGTGAATCAAATCTAAAACTCATATCAACATACAGAGTATCAAAAACATTAGCATTGCTGTCCAACTCCTCTATACCCAAGGAAACTAAGTCTTCAAAATTTCCCACTACATCCTCCTGGATGTCATCAATGCCAATATGATCCTGGGACTCATCTATACACACTGCCAAATATGAAATATCATCAACACATTCTAGCAAGTATGGTTGACTGGATATATGAACAAAGCCCAACATTGGTGTATAAAAACTAATACCAACATTGGACAAGCTGCTAGCACAAGAAAAGACAACACCGTGCAATCTACTAATCAAATCCATGATAGCACCCAAACAAACACTACTACCAAAAAGTGTTAAAGATCTCCTGTCAACTGAATCCCAAATGCCAATATAACAATCTTGAGTCCATATCTGTAAACTAGAATCAGCTGGTAACTCAAGCAAAATCCTCACTTGAGTAATATGACCAATACCAACTAACTCCACATACCTATCATGATGAGATAATGAAGTTAAAATACTATCTTCACTCACCTTCAGCTAGCGGGATAAATCATGTGAAGTACTACCTGCCTCAACCTCATGTGATGAAGCATCTAACTGTGCCTGGTACTCTTTCTCAGCAAAGTCATTAATGCTCAATGTTTGCTCATCTCTACCAGGTATCTCACCATCCTGCACAACAACATCCTCATAATCATCATCTAAACCCACTACACTGTAGTCACTACCTGTTGTAACTATACCATCCTGAATACCTGTGGCATCACCCTTTGACAACCTGTAAACAATTGTCTCAATTTGAGTATCAAGTTGACTTTTACTATCAATCTGTGTAATATCCTTTCCAACCACCTCCTATGGCAGAGTAGAATCTAAGACCTCTACCTGGCTATCAGCTAGTTTCTCAAACTCCTCATGCAAATTCTTGGGAATTGTGTCATTTGTCCTGTGAGAAAATTTGCCAAATAGAAATCCAGTCAATTTATCCACCTTAGCTAGGTCAGATAACATGTCATTCATTATACGGTGGTGCTCAACCAACTGTTTAGACATGTCATGGCTTATTTTCATAAGTTTATCTCGAATGTCTAAATAACCATCCTTTCTACTATTTTGACTCTGGCTATCAATTGTCCAAGATCGTTCCCTTTGAGACTCTATACTATACCTGTCCATTCTGGATAAAGTAGAGTGTAACCCCAATAGGATATAAATTCTTCAAACACCAAGAACTAACATGCAAATGATTAGAAGTAGCATGCAACCATATATTTGGACATGAAACTGATTAGAAGCAACATGCAACCACCAAATTATGACATGCAAGATCTGGGTAGTTGTCAAAACTGACATGCAAGATCTGGGTAGTTGTCAAAACTGACATGCAAACTTCTACAGCCACCAAATTTACCAAGAACTAACATGCAAATGATTAGAAGTAGCATGAAACCATAGATTTGGATATGCAACTGATTAGAAGCAACATGCACCCACCAAATTATGACATGCAAGATCTGGGTAGTTGTCAAAACTGACATGCAAGATCTGGGTACTTGTCAAAACTGAAATGCAAACTTCTACAACCACCAAATTCACCAAGAACTAGCATGAAAATGATTAGAGGTAGAATGCAACCATAAATTTTGACATGTAGCTGATTAGAAGCAACATGCAATCATAAATTATGACATGCAAGATTTGGGTAGTTCTCAAAACTGAAATGCAAGATCTGGGTAGTTGTCAAAACTGACCTGCAAACTTCTACAAACCCTCAGGCTGGCAAGATCATGGCTCTGATACCACTGAAATGTCCTTTTTCTGATTTTTCATGGTATTTCAAGCCTCAAATCAGATCTTTAAAATCAAACAACTAATATCCCAAAGATCCACCAAATTCCTCAAGAAACCCCAAATCAGGTATGTTGAAAATAGTGCTAAAAGCTTCACAACTTCACAAATTATTAATAAATCTGAAAATGGAAATTTTTACAGAACTTTCAGCAGCATAACAGCCTACAAATTGACATTTCCAGATCCGTATAGCCTTTACACAACAGCTCAAAAATGTAGGACCAAAACTATGATCATCGGGCTCACGAAATAGCACAAAATATGCTCGAAAACACCACAAAAACACTAATAATCTATCTCAGAAGTTTAATCACGTACCAATATATATATTCAGCTCTATTTTAACATTTAAAATTCTAATATAGAGTAGCAACCCAAACTGATATGAAATACTCAACTGTAAACACCAAACTCATTAAAAAAACACACCCGAAAACTCACAAATCTGCACTGTTCAGCACAAAGGAAAACTCTGTATGAGCATGCACATGGAATGGCTTCAAACTCCCATCCTTAGCCTTCCTGGAAACCTACAAACTACCGTTCTTGGGTCTCCCTGGAAACCTGCAAACTCCCGTTCTTGGGTCTCCTTCTCCATAGGTTTGGCAACCTCTGAAGAATAACAAAGAATGAGCACAAATCAAGTTCTGGAATCCCCCAAAATGCCTCCAAACCCCTTAAAAGAGGGCATAACTGTAACTCACGTCCAAGAGAGGTTAATGAAACATATTTTAATAATAATTTTCATTTATTAGTCCAACGGTTTCCAAAGATTAACCCCCTTTTTCCAAAGCTTCACTTTCTTGGGCCTGCCTGCCTTAGCAAAGATTATTATTTTTTAATTATTTGAAAAGGGGACATGACATAAGGGTGCAAGCTTTTGTGACAACAATGAAAAAAGCTAAAAAATATGATGAAGGATATGAGTGTAAAATGTGTAAGGCATAAGAGCATGAAATAGTATTTTTACATTACCTTGTATGTTGCCTTCAATGTGTAATTATTGGCCTCCTACTTGGCCTTGTATATTGGAACTTTATATGAAAATGAGCTTAATAAAGATAGAAGTTTACTACATGTTTATGAGCTACCTTGATCTCATAATTTTTTATACAAACATTTGGCTAATTTTATGTAATGTCATGATAATTTATAAATTAATGAAAGTTATTTTTTTTGGAGTACTTTCCATGTCTAGTTTGGATTTAACAACAATAAATGGAATGATTTCAAAATCATGTAATGTATAAGGTAAATTTTAATCACATTTTAAATCATGCTAAAATGATGTATTAAAAACATATTTCATTCACATTGAAAAATTTAAACAAATAAATTTTCTTATTCTGGTCAGTATTCCAATTCCAGAAATGTGCAACCAAATGGTGGAAATGTGTATCATCATAATGAATTCTTGGTCAACCAAACGGTCCCAAATCAAATCCTCAAAACAATAATCTAGATTTCAAATTCTAGAATCCCAAGTCAAGGATTCTAAATGCCAATTCTCATATCATATTCTAGCAACCAAACGGGCCCTTAGGGTTTTAGTTTTGCAAACATGCAAACCTCTTTTCTTTATTATTTTATTTTATTTTAATTTCATGTGCAAACATTTTGTATTTTTAATCAAAATAAACTTTATTAAATTTATCTTCTCTCTCTCTTTTATTAAATCATAAGACATCTTTAATAGCATATTTATTGATTTAATTAAGAATAATATTTATAGTTTATTATCAAAATAAAATTCCTAAATAAATTATTATTAAATTAACTAAATATAATTATGCCAAAATTAGAACTTTAGTTAAATATTTTAAATTTAATTCTTTAATTTAATTAATTTCTCAATTAATTAAATACAATTAAAAATTGATTTTTTTCTTTATAAAATTTTCATTAAATTAAATCATTTAATAATTTTTTTTCTTCGATTTAATTATAACTAAAAATCACAATAGACCCAAAAATCCAAATAAGAAAACCCATCTAAAAGACAAAGTACTAAATAAAACTTAAGGGTCAAAATCTTGAACTCACATCACTTGACAAACTTAGAAGGGTAAATAAATTAGATACTTGTCCTATTTTCTAGGACAACTTGCTTAGAGTTAGGATTTGGACTCAAGAACTATCTCCCCTCTTTACCATTAAGATACTGTGAGAGGATACATTCATCCTAGCAATTTAGGGAAGTTGATGCCTGGTACCTACAATTTGCATAAAATTTGAGCATGTACATATAAAAAAAAAATCTAAACTAAACAGGCAATAGTGGGGAGTGGTGCATTGTGTAGATCCCAACTAGTAGGTGACTACGTATCCCTCCCTCAACCACCTAAGAAATGTCAAACATAAAGTAAAACATACATATACACCATACACATATAGGTATGGGGTAAGTATTCATAGAAACTAAATATAAATCATCCATCTAACTATCATCATGAAATAACTGAAATCACTATATACAAGCATCATCATTAGAAGAATAATCACAAACACATGAAATAATTAAATATGAAGTAGCTCATCAAATATATCAACTGAGTATGAAATAACATCCAACAAATTAGGTAACCAAGTACTACTAATCATAAAACATAACCATAAAAATGGCCTAAAATAATTCAGCAATCCAACATGAAAAGTAAATTAAGGGTAGGCACTACAAGATGACAATGGAGGCCAGACAGTGAATCAATACATAAGAGATGAACATATATTTGTACATGCAAAGTGACTCGTACTTAATAGATCAAACCTACTATTACTTTCTAACCATTGTGAACAGTATTTAAAATCCTTTGATCAAGGTTGACCTAACAGTTTATGTAAATCTTTTAACCAGGTGACATTCTAATGGAATTTTCTAAAGTCCTCTAACAAGGCCATTCCTAATAGGATTATTAAATCTTTTAACAAGGTCACATTTAACAGTGTGTATTGTAACCTTTAACATGGTTGCCTCTTAATAGGTCTCACTTTAGAAGAGTGAAAATTGGTTCCATGTTGTTGGTGGTTTTTTCCAAATTGGGTTTCAATGTTAAATCCTAGTGTTGAACTTGTGTGGATGTGGTTATGATGTTTTACTAATTAATGTTTACATTTAGCAAGTTGATTATTTCAGAATAGTGGATAGCTAGCTAATATTACTGTAAGTTCACAGTACAAACCGAGCTATGAAAATTTTTAAGTTTTTGTTTATTCAATTGGTACATATGGACCTTGGGTAACTAGTTCACCCCTACCCCCTCCTAGTTATTCTAAATATTCTAAAAATTGGTATCAGAGCATTGGTTCTTGTAGAGAGAAGTTTAAAGGTACTCAAAGCTAAAGATCATGGCATACAAAAGGGAGGTACCAAAGTTTATCAAGGAAAATTTTCTTGCATGGAAACAGTTGATGAGGCTACATATAACTAGTATTGGTGATACTACATTGTATTTTCAAGACTATGCATATGTGGATGTAACAATAGCCCCTTTGACTGCTTAACAACTAAAAAGAAGAAGAACATAATTAGTCAATGTTGGAGATTACTTTAGCCCTAACCTATGTTGAGCTTGATGACTAAAAGAGTGTAAGAATTCAAGGGAAATGTGGGATGAATTGAAGACCATCTATGGAGGAGATGATAATGTCTTAAGAGTCAAATTAGAAAGTCTAAGAGGTAAGTTTGATGGAATGAGAATGATAGAAGGAGAGGACATAGTGTAGTACTGTGCAAGAATCAAAGAAGTTTTCAACACTGCTAGAGGAACTAAAGGAAAGATTGAGGATGAAACAATAATAAAAAAGGTATTGAGAACTCTACTTCTTATTTATGGTATTAGGGTTTTGACAATACAAGAATTGAGATGTACTCCAAGTAATGACCTAACTCTAGAAGGTGTAATTGGTAGGATTACTTCTTTTGAGATGTCTAATTTTGATAATTACACTCTTGCTACTATTGAACCTTCTTTTAAATCACAACTAGTTCTTAGAAAGAAAGGAAAGAGAAAACATGTGAAAAGTGACAGTGATACTTCTAATGATGAAGTTGAATTCAACATTTATTTCTATAAGATTTGGAAGAGGCAAAGGAAAATACATAGGTAAATTTAACATGATCTTTTTTTCATGCAACAAGGTAGGTTATATTGCTACTAGGTGTCTTGATAGAGAAGACAAGGATGAATGGAAGGAAAAAAAGTATAAAAGAAGAAGAGATGACTGAGACTTCAAGGAGAATAAGGACTACAAAGGAAAAAGTAATAAATCTTATTAAATTGTTGAAGAAGAAATTGATACTAAATTTGAAAGTAATAACGAAGAGGTATTCTATAAATCTATGAAAGATGATTATGATGAATATGAGAAAAATTCTTTAATATCTTATGTGAACAAAAGTGATAAATGGATAATTGACATTGGTTTTTTTAGTCACATGACTAGTCGTAGAAGTAAATTTGAGCACATTGAACCATACAAGGGTGGTTGTGTTAAATTTGGTAAAGATGTTCCATTCCTTGTGAAAGGTAAAATATCAATTCAGCTAAATAAAAGGATAAAATGTGATAATGTTTATTGGGTTGATGAACTTAACTATAATTTGTTGATTGTTTCATAGTTAAACAAATTAGGATATAAAATTGAATTCCATCATAGGAAGGTCAAAATATTTGATGCTGATGGAAAATTGATTGGAAGTGGTGATCAAACAAGAGGTAAATTGTTCTATCTAGATTTATCTAATGAGACATATTTGTGTTAATCTTAGATTGGTTTTGACATATGAGTGATAATACACTTAAGTCATTTTCTTAGTTCATGTCGAACAAGTAATGTATGTCAAGCATAAGTTTTCAGATAGTGTATGGTTAGCAAAGAGTTATAGAATATGTGCTGAGTAATTAGTAAGTTCCAAGTCACTTAAGTGCCAAGACGATAATATATGCCAAGTCATTTAGATGCTGAGTGATAGTAGATGTTGAGTCATTCAGAGGCCAAGTTATAGCATTGAGCAACAATGGATGCTGAGCATTAGACACTTCAAGTGTTGAGTAAATAGTTTTGGACATAGTTACTTGTTATGGCACTAACTTCTATGTTAACTATTTTTGAGCCAAGTTAAGGATTTTTTTGCGATTCTAGATGATAAGGATGAATCTATATTGAGGATCCCTATGTAGTACATGCAACCAATCAATTGAATGGATGAGTCACAATCATTGATTCATACCTAATCCTAAGTCACCTAGATCTTCTTAAGGAGGATAAACCCTAAACATTGTTTGTGTGTGGAAGGAGCAAAGAGAGAAGTTTGCATGTGCAAATAGAGTATTCATGGTGGATAAGGAGTCATGAATTGAGATACATTGTAAAATCAATTAGAGGAGAATAAAGGAAAGGAGTTGGAGGATAGAAGTGATACATCTGATCAGCAAGGATCAAATACACATAAGGAAAGAGGTGATCTATTATCTAGTAGCAGAGTGCTAACTATAGGATCATTGCTAATATATTCTAGCAAGTGAATAAGTTAAATCCCTTAACAAAGTAGTCCTAACAGGATGTTGTAAATCCTTTAATTAAACACACTTCTAATAGGGCGTTGAAATCCTTTAATAGGGTAAGATCTAACAATCCTGTAAGCCTTTAATAGGGAAGACCTTTTATAGGTTAGATCATAGTTTATGATCAAATATTGTAGCCTTCATTGGATATATTTTATTACTACAATAGTGGAGATTTGTAGGTGTCATCCCCACCACAATTTTACCTTCTCATTAGAAGGTTTCTAGGTAACCAAATATCTTGTGTCATACATGTGTTGAATGTTATTTGCTTTCATGCTATGGATGAATATTTTTACTTTGCATACAAATTGTGAGATGGATGTGTGGTGAATGATTTTATTGTTAAAGTTTTGAAGGAATAATTCACCCCCCCTTCTTAGAGTTTACTTTTTGTACTGTATTTTGAATAGTTTGTTTGCACAACATGGATATATTTGGTTATGGCACAAAAGGTTATGTCATGTAAATTTTGACAATTTGGTTAGCATTAGCAAAATGAAAAGAGTAAGAGGTTTTCAAAAACTGAAGAAACTTGATAATCTATGTGTAAACAATGTCAATTAGGAAAAATGACAAAGTCCAATTCCAAGAGAAAAACATATTCATCTGATGATATTTTGGAATTGGTTCATATTGACTTATGTGGACCCATTGGTTTTCAAAGCTATTGGGGAGACAAATATTTCATTCTATTTGTTGATGACTATTCTAGAATGATGACCATAATGTTTCTCAAAGAAAATTATGATGCTTTTAGCTATTTAAGTGTTATTTGGCCAAAGTTGAAAAGGAGATAGGAAAGAGTCTAAAGTGTTTGAGATCTAATAGAGGTGGTGAATTCATTTCTAATGAGCTCAATATATTTTGCAATGGCAAAGGAATCAAAAGACAGATGTCTACACCAAGGACCCCTCCTCAGAATGGAACAATTGAAAGAAGGAATATATCAATCATGGATTGTACTAGGACATTAATGATGGAGAATAATGTGTCACAAATATATTGGAGAGAAGCTATAAGTACAATTATTTATACTTTGAATAGAGTACAAGTCAAGAAAGGTACAAATGCTACACCTTTTGAATTTTGGTATGTATATGCACCTAATGTAAAATATTTCAAAGTTTTTGGAAGCAAATGTTACATACTTAAAGAAAAGAGGAATGGAAAAAATGATCCTAAAAGTGATGAAGATATATTCCTAGGATATTCTACTAAGAGCAAAGCTTGTAAATGTTTGAACTCTAACACTAACAAAGTTGTGGAAAGTGCATATGTGAAAGTTGATGAATACCCAGAGAAAAATTAAGTTGAATGTAAGACATAACATGAAGACTAGAGATCATTCATATATTTGAATGATAGTGCTCCAAGCACTCCACCTAAATAATAAAACAAAGCTTCAAATCCTCAATAGATCAAAAATGCCAAGTTGTCAAGCAATAAACTGTGGGTACCGAGAAATAGATAAATGATGTCAAGTCATAGATAGAGGAGGCTAAACAACAAGAAGGTTATGCTAAGCATGCAAAACTTGAATCAAAACTTGAATAAGAGAGATATAATTATCTTGAAATCATTTTTCAAGATGAAACTGTAGACACCTAAAAATCCTTTAGAAAATAAAGTATTTTTATTTTCTGAAAAATTCCCGATGACATCATCATTTATTAATTAATTAATTATTTAATTAATTAATTAATTAATTTTTATGCCATTGAATCCTTTTATCTTAATTAAAAATATTTAATTAAGGAATCCCACCCAAAAATGTTTAAATCTTATTTAAACATTATTTCCTTATTTATTAATTATTTAATTAATAAATTGACCAAAAATCCTAAAATAAATAAAAAATTTATTTTTTTCTCAAAAGTTGGCCAATTTCCTTATGACCAATAACCTCTTCCAAAATCTTCTAATCCTTCTTTAATTTTGATTAAAGGCTAATCCCATCATTTCCTACCCCTAATCCCAACTCAAAATATTTAATTAAAATTAAATATTAATCTTCATGTTTATTAAAAAAGTTTTAATAAATATCTCCTCAACCCAAACCCTTGAAATAAATAAAACTTTATTTATTTCCTAAAAATCTAATTTATCCTCATCCTAAGAAGTTCTAGACTCTTCTAGAAAGTCTTCATCCTCATCCTAGGAAATTCTAGACTATTCTAGAAAGTCTTTATCCTCCTCCAAAATCTAGACTCTTCTAGAAGATGTCTTTAAACCTAATCCTAATCCCCTCCTAACCTTGTCACATTCCCTAAACATGGGTTAAAACTTACTAACCCAAGCCAAAGTTAACAAATATCTCCTCCTTCACCCACCCTCATTAAATGCCATCCACTTGCCTATCCCTAAGCTAATCCTAAACCATCCTAATCCATCCTCTAATCATTTGCACAAGCCTAAGCAAGCTTAAAACTTTCCTAATCAAGTCCAAGTCGAATTTGCTCTCATCACCCTCAAAATATCTCAACCATAAAACTTTATGAAGTCCACTAGGCCATAAATGACTCTTACAAGCCCTTTTATTGCTCTTACAAGTCATTATGAGGGTCTTTATGAAGATTTTATCCCTTGAGCCTCCTTTGTTGACTCATCCTTCCCCTTTCCTCCATCCTCTCACCATGTGACATGTGTCACTCTTTGATTGGCTATAAGGAAGCACAATCCATGTGCTCTCCTCTCATGCAATCTGAGCCCTCCATAAGCTTTTTCCCATCCTTGCATCTTAGCCCTCAAACCCTCAAGCCTCTTGCCTATAAATTGGATCCTTCCCCTTTGCAAAATAACACAATCCATGAAGTAAAGTCATAATGCCATTTTGAGAAGCCATTTTACATCAAAACCATACACTCACACCCAAATTCCAACTCCATTTGAAGCCCTTTTTGAAGCATAAAGCTTGAGCATACATCCTATCTATTTAGACAAAGCTACTCAACAAGAGAGCTTCTCATTGAGAGAGCCTATTAATGGCTCATATTCTCAATTGAGAGTTCATCTTAGTCTATCTTGAAGTTTATGAATTTTGTTTAGTTTGTAGAAGCTTTATTTAAATTTGGTTTCTATTAGCATACTAACATTGCTCATATACATTTTGGCACGCTCGGTGGGACCCCACATGGGTCATCTTCATTAGCTTTTTTAGTCAAGTTTTGTATGTTATTTGCTGATTTTGGCTAATTTTTCTTGTCTTTGTGATTGGTAGGATTGTATAAATTGGTTTTGTAGGTCCACATGAGCATGAAGAAGACAAAGGAACTCATAGTCTATCTCATAGTATTTGCAGATTTTTCAAGCTTATAGGTGGACAAAGCACTTGGAATTCTTCTTCCTCTTCTTGTCTATATTCTTCTTATTCCATCTACTTCTTCTTCTTCTTCTTGTGGGAGATCTTGGCCATTTTTTTTTAAGGAAGAAAAATCATACACATTTCTTTTTAGTGCTTAAAATGAACCCCCAAATCATACTTAAATCCATTAAAAAATTAAAAATTTGCAAAAAAGAAAAAATCTTTTAACAAGTGAAACTAAACCAATCTAATCATTTGCATCCTTGCAACATCAAGGTTTTAGATGCATTCATGCAAAGTTAGGAACACTTCATTTCTGGAAATTTAAAAAGAACTTCAAGTTTCCATTTCAAAAGGTTCAAAATCAACACTAAGTGCACACTAAAATCTAAATCAAACTCAAAGCATCAATCAAGGATAAAATGAACCTCATTTGAAAATATTTTAAAGTTCTTTTTAAAATCTCATGAAAACTAAGAGTCCTAAAAGTTTTGTTATTTGTTCCAAACAAATGTCTTGTTGCAAAATCTTGAATGTTTCTTAGGTTTTTCATGCATCAAAACAATCTAGGAATATCTTTTTTGGGCTTAAAATATGCAAACTAGAACACAAAATCTTGAATGAAAACCAAAGTCCAAAGAGTCATTTTCACTTTTGAGTCCAAAAACAATCTTGAATGATCTAAGGTTAAAACAAAGCACTTCAAAGTTCTTAAAACAACACACAAAATCTCAATCTTGAATGCTCAAAGGAAAAAACTTGAATGTTTAATCACTTGTCTTTGAATGCATGTTGCTAAACACAATCTTGAATGCCTAACAATCAATGAACATTGCATGGTTTTGATGCATTTTAATGACGCTCGCATTTCTTATGCTGACAAATTCTTGATTTTCATTATGTTGACGACGTTGTCAAGTTGGAATGAACATTGTATGTCCTAATCACGAGTGTCTTCAATCATAGCTTACAAAATCTAAATCATCAATTGGAAAAGAACAAGCGTGTTTTTTAGCCCAAGATCATCCAAGTCTTCTCTCCCCTTGTCGTCTTTCGAGGCCATCTTGGGTGCATAAGATTAGGATCCAAAATCTTGTCTTAGCTTTTTAGGAGGCCTGCTTGGGGATTTCATCACCCCTTGGGACGACCTCAACTCCAACGTTCCGGCGGAGTATAAAGATCGGGAGGTGAATCCAAAGACACCTCTCTTGGGATCAAAATTTTGTCACTCGGGCTAAGCCTCAAGGAACTTTATACCCTTGAGAAGTGAAAGAGGAGAAGTGGGTTACCGCTCCTCTCGGCTGTGTGACATCTTTTTGGTTTCATCTACGGATTTGAGCCTCACGTACCTTGCGTATATCGAGGACTCCCTAGCTAAACCAAATTTCATCCTTGTAGAAAGCTTCCTAGGATGTTGGTGTGTTTGACATGCTTGCTCCAAAATTTTGTCTGCTTGTTTGTTCATAGCTTTTGAATGAATGTTTGCCAACTTTGGTCAAAATCCCAGAAAAGCAGAAATCTCCCAGCTCAAGGCATACTTAGCGTAGTCACTGCCTTATTAGAAAATCATCCAAGCTCCCCTGTTGCAACTGAATCTATCTAGTTCTTTGCCTCAGAACAATCCCAAATCCAAAGTCCATCCAAATCATCCCCCCAGCCAGCTAGCAACCCAATCCAAAATCACCCAAGCCTTTAAAGAGTTGTTGTTACTCTGCTAGAGTTTGCTATCCAATCAATCCTACCAATCAACCAATCTCACCAAGGTTATCCCTCTGACAGAGCATTGTCTAGGGTAATCTAGCTTTGTCACTTGTATCCCTCATCACCTTGAGCTAAAGGTTGGGATCCACAAGTGGTCAATCTCATGTAATGCCCATAGGATCATTAGTCTATCCCCAAGTTGACATAGCCACCACCAAATCCAGCGCATAGGAAAGCAAAACTCTCACCTTTTGATAGCATGCCCTTGAAGTCTCCCATCCACAGGAAAGCCAAAAATCTCCAGCCATCCTCCTTAGGTCTGTCATATAGCTTTGACTCTCCCTAGGAAATCTTTCATCAGCCAATCAAAAATCTGTGCTTAACCCAAATCCAACCATGAGCTTCCATGTTCATCCATACGCAAGACCCCATCCCCATCAAACTCATCATCAAAGCATGAAGTACCAATCCTATCATGATGTGTTTGGTCGCATTGTCCTTGCTCCCGCCACCTCCTATTCCAATGATGATGAAAATCTTGTTGACTATGATGGGTATATTGAAAGCCTTAGAAACATTTCCCCAAGCATCCCCCAAAATCCAAGAGTTATTCCAAACTATCTAGTCATGCCATCTGATATTCCAGCTTCCCCTCCATCACCCCATCAACCAAGCTTCCAATCTTCCACCCCCATCACACTAGCTATTCCTGTCAATCCACCTCCACCTTCGACACACGAGTCTCCAAGGAATCTCCTAGAGGAAATACAAGAAAAGTTGCCTCCAACAGTCGATAATCCATGTCATCTAATCCAACCATGTGAAGTAGTCAATGATGAAGCTTCCCCATCTATAATATCACCTCCATCTCCCATAGCTATCATCCCCATACCATCCATCAAACTGCTTAAAATCCTTCCCCTTCCCGCAAGCATCAAAATCCCACCACCTGTCAAATCCCTCCAAATCCTATCCACATCGCCTCCAAGCATTTCCCAAATCTCTCGTAATGACCCTTATGCATCCATCTTCTACTCACCCATCTCCACTACTAAATCTCCCATCTATCCATCCGCTGCCTTTGAAGAATCCATCCCTTCACCTCCTATTGCACCATCCACTCCAAACCAATCCTATCAAGATCCTGCCCAAAAGCATGTTGACATCCCCCAAAGCATAAATGAAGATATCATCGTACCATGTCTTCCATCCATAGTGCAGTCACCATCTCCTCCATCTCCAAAACCTTGAGCCATATCTCCTCCACTACAAGATATCTTGTCATCCCACCAGCTACATCAAGATCCTATCCTTCCATCTCCCCCGCTCCATGCTTCCATCTTACCACCTATCCAAGCTATTCCACCATCTATAATCTACTCTCTTGGTTCACTTACATTCATCCACGATGGCCCTCTCTCAACAAAAGAATTAAGAACAGTATCTCCCCATTGCAATACACCTAATAAATCACTTCTACCATTTTCTGCAAGCAAAAAGTTTCCTCAGCTTTTTCAAATGCTCAATCGATGGCATTATCAAGGTCAAGGTTTAGGACCACAAGAGCAAGGAATCAGAGAGCCTATTATTGCACAAAAAAATCTAGGATTTCATGGTCTTGGATATGTATCCAAAGGCTCACCATCTAAAGGTGTTGGTACACCACACCCCCAAACCAAGCCTATCTCCAAGCCCACCATTCCAGCCTCCCATCACTCCTTCAAGAAATCTTATGTCATCCCCCCTCCACCATCTTTGCAACCCAAAACAACCTACCATATCCCCCCTTCATCCGCTAAATCCATTTTGGGTCCCTATGTCCCAAAATCTACCATCCTCCATCCTCCTATCAGCCATCATAAAAATCCTATTCCATCCATTTCTATGCAAGATCAACAAAGGCACATATCAGGGCACATCATCCATCATCATCCCTCTACATGCTCTTTCATATCCTCTCCATCTCACAAAGCTTCTCCTAACCATCTTCCCAAATCTTACCATAGCAATGTGAATGCCAACTTCAAAATGCATAAAGCTAAAAATCAACATCCTAGGCAATCATATGTTTATTCTAAAAGACATACTCCAAAAAGGAAAAATTCAATCAAAGAATGCAATACAATGCAAAAGCCTATGCAAAGAAAATCCAAAACCATGTGGATCTCCAAGAAAAAAGTTGAAACCCAATGCAAACTGGCATCCACCATTGTTAATCCCCCATCTAGTGACTCATGTCCCCCATCTCCTAACTCCATCTTGGGTGCCTATATCCCCAAGAACGCTTCCACAAATCCTCCATCACGCCCGCATCTACCATCTATCCCCCATATGCTCTTTTCATACCTGTTCCAACATGTGCCAATGTTGCTCTTGCAAGCATCCCCATCTCATGCTCTTTTCCAACCTTTTCATCCCTCCATCTCCTACCATCAATCCCATCTAATCCAATCTATTGCATAAATCACACATCCGGTGTACCAACAGCTAGCAACAAAATTGAACATTCCAATAGCCAGTGAAAAATCCCAAAAAAGCCAAAATAGCTAAAGAAAGCCAAAATCATTCCAGCTAAGTCCAAAGTCAAAAATTCAAAAAAGAAAAGAAAAATAAAGCGTCCATTGGTGAAAACTTGGCAATTCAAGCGCCTTGGACAAGTACCATGATGAAAACTTGGCAAACAAGCGTCATGCGTAATCCCGCCATCCCCAGCTTAGCCTATCACCCTCATGCTTTTGGTCATCTCTTGACATCCAAATCCATCTTCCAATCTATCCACCTATCCTCCACCCTCCATCTTCCATCTCACACCATCCACTTATCTCCTATAGCTTCAGCCAACCATCCCAGCTATCACCCATCTCCCTAGCCCCTTCAGCTTTTTCCATCCTAGCTTCAATCCTATCACATCCATCATAAGACCTCCTTCTGCATGTTATCTTCTGACTGGGGGCACTATATTCCTTGGAGATCTTGTCTTGTCCATCCTCCCTTGTCATTGGTATCTAGCTCTAGGCTATCCTCATCCAAACCCAATGTCATCTCTTTATATCCATCATAATCCTAGCTATCTACCATCTTATCTAGCCATCTCATCTTGCTCCTCTAGCTATCCTTGGTCACAAAATCTCTCATCATCATTGGATGCATCCTGCCAAATCCATATCTTTCGTTATCACCCCACCCTTAGCTTTCGCATCTTGCACAACATCGAACCATCCCGCTATCCTATCATCCTAAGCTTTTTCCTGCTTGTAACTATCTTGGTCCGTTAGCTTGTACCATATCTTGGTCAGCTTCAGCTTGTAAATATCTTGGTCCATCATCTTGTACATCCTCTTTAGCTTAGTACTATTGTATCTATCCAACGTTCGTGTCAGTTCGTCCTTGGTCAACATCTTGCACACATCACACACTTTGGTTAGATATTTCAATGCATCCTTTAGCTAGATTTCCTATCACCAAAGTGTTATCTTTCTTAGTTCAGCTTGCCAGATGCATCACTCATCCAAATCCACCAGCTTAGGTGCTCTCCGATAGGTCCTTGCAGGATTTAGCTTTCCTCATGTCTGATCTTGGTCCGTTAGTACCTCGTCCTACCCATCTCGTTGGCAAACGGTTCTCTTTTGGATTTTCACTTTCTTTTGATTTGGGATCTTCCCTTTTGGGTTTTGAAGTATCTTTTCCAAGCAATCTCCTTGTTCCCTCCTCAAGGTTGCCACAATCTTCCATATCATGGTATGCTGCGAATGGGGCAATTAGAGCGTAAGGTCTTGATCAGGTCTTTCGTTTGTTTTTCTTTTCTGCTTGTGGGTTCTCCAATGTCGTTTCCACGCTGCTTCCTCTAGGATTCATGTGTGATGCTGGGGCAATCCTTGTGTGTTTGTTTTGAGTTAGTTTGTCAGTCCTTTGGACGGTTGGTGAAAAGGCCTTGATGTTCTTGGTAACCTTGGCAATTAACCAATAGTCCTATAGCAAATCTAGTGCTCAACTACATGGTGGTACTTCTCTTTGAAGTATCCCCCCGCTCAAAAAGCTTCAATGGTTTTCCTTCATCTCCATTATCCCCCATCCATATCCAGCATCCGTCTCTCCTACCCCAGCTGATGCATCAGTATCTCTTTGAATCACTCATCACTCTTAGCTTTATTGATCCACAATCCTAGTCTTAGGGATCCACCAATCCAAATCAACCCACCAAGCCTCATCTTTCGAGATCCACAATCCTAGTCCTAGGGATCTCCGAAACCCATCTTCCGCCAATCTAACTCTTTGAAATCCTGTTGCATCAGCTTTATAATCCCCTCATCCATCTCCCTATCTTGGATTCCTTTTTATAGCACTCTGCTCCTTCATCCTCCACCTTCCCTAAGGTCTTAAGCTTGCTTCCTCTTGTGCATCTGATTCTCCTTTATCATTCTCCCATAGTGAGAGTTTGAGCTAATTCAACCTCTTCTCTTAATCCAATTTGAGTCTCCTTGCTCATCCCAGATTCTTGTATTTTTCAAGAAGCCACCAAGCCTCGCTTTCTCTCCCCACTGCCTTCTTGAGGGGGCATCTCATAGTCCATTCTCTCCTCTTCTGCTCTAGCCTTGGGCATCTTATTTTCTTATCTTTGATGTCATGCCACTTGCGGCATCACATCAAAGAGGGGCAAAATGTAGACACCTAAAAATCCTTTAGAAAATAAAGTATTTTTATTTTCTGAAAAATTCCCGATGACATCATCATTTATTAATTAATTAATTATTTAATTAATTAATTAATTAATTTTTATGCCATTGAATCCTTTTATCTTAATTAAAAATATTTAATTAAGGAATCCCTCCCAAAAATGTTTAAATCTTATTTAAACATTATTTCCTTATTTATTAATTATTTAATTAATAAATTGACCAAAAATCCTAAAATAAATAAAAAATTTATTTTTTTCCCAAAAGTTGGCCAATTTCCTTATGACCAATAACCTCTTCCAAAATCTTCTAATCCTTCTTTAATTTTGATTAAAGGCTAATCCCATCATTTCCTACCCCTAATCCCAACTCAAAATATTTAATTAAAATTAAATATTAATCCTCATGTTTATTAAAAAAGTTTTAATAAATATCTCCTCAACCCAAACCCTTGAAATAAATAAAACTTTATTTATTTCCTAAAAATCTAATTTATCCTCATCCTAAGAAGTTCTAGACTCTTCTAGAAAGTCTTCATCCTCATCCTAGGAAATTCTAGACTATTCTAGAAAGTCTTTATCCTCCTCCAAAATCTAGACTCTTCTAGAAGATGTCTTTAAACCTAATCCTAATCCCCTCCTAACCTTGTCACATTCCCTAAACATGGGTTAAAACTTACTAACCCAAGCCAAAGTTAACAAATATCTCCTCCTTCACCCACCCTCATTAAATGCCATCCACTTGCCTATCCCTAAGCTAATCCTAAACCATCCTAATCCATCCTCTAATCATTTGCACAAGCCTAAGCAAGCTTAAAACTTTCCTAATCAAGTCCAAGTCGAATTTGCTCTCATCACCCTCAAAATATCTCAACCATAAAACTTTATGAAGTCCACTAGGCCATAAATGACTCTTACAAGCCCTTTTATTGCTCTTACAAGTCATTATGAGGGTCTTTATGAAGATTTTATCCCTTGAGCCTCCTTTGTTGACTCATCCTTCCCCTTTCCTCCATCCTCTCACCATGTGACATGTGTCACTCCTTGATTGGCTATAAGGAAGCACAATCCATGTGCTCTCCTCTCATGCAATCTGAGCCCTCCATAAGCTTTTTCCCATCCTTGCATCTTAGCCCTCAAACCCTCAAGCCTCTTGCCTATAAATTGGATCCTTCCCCTTTGCAAAATAACACAATCCATGAAGTAAAGTCATAATGCCATTTTGAGAAGCCATTTTACATCAAAACCATACACTCACACCCAAATTCCAACTCCATTTGAAGCCCTTTTTGAAGCATAAAGCTTGAGCATACATCCTATCTATTTAGACAAAGCTACTCAACAAGAGAGCTTCTCATTGAGAGAGCCCATTAATGGCTCATATTCTCAATTGAGAGTTCATCTTAGTCTATCTTGAAGTTTATGAATTTTGTTTAGTTTGTAGAAGCTTTATTTAAATTTGGTTTCTATTAGCATACTAACATTGCTCATATACAGAAACTACTAATGAGAAAAGAAGAAAAGATCCTATATTAGAAAAATATGTAAGAAGACATCATGCACCTAAATAAATCATTAGAGATAAAGAGTCTGGTGTTATGAAAAGAAAAAGACTTAGAAGTGATACATGATTACTTTGTAGTTTGAGCCCAAATATGTAAAAGAATCTTTGGAGAAAGAAGATTGGATACAAGCTAGGAATGGACAAATTCAATAGATTGAAAAGAATAAAACATGAACTCTAGTACCTATACCTAAAGATAAAAATGTTATTATAAAAAAAGTGGGTATTTAGGTACAAGATGAATAAAAAAGGTGAAGTCACAAGGAACAAGGCAAGACTAGTATGCAAGGGATATGCACAAGAGGAAAGTGTTGACTATGGGTAAACCCTATAGCAAGACTAGAAGGAGTTAGAACACTGCTTGCATATTGTACTTATAAAGTATTTAAGGTATGTCAAATGGATGTCAAATCTACATTATGAATGAGATACTTGAAGACGAAGTGTACATAAAACAACCTGACGGATGTATAGATCCCAACAAGAAGAATATGGTGTGTAAGTTGCACAAAGATTTATATGGTTTGAAACAAGCCCCTAGAGAATGGTGTAGATTGGTTTTGAAAGAAAAAATTATAACAATAATATGTATTTAAAGATTGACAAAAATAATGAGGTATTATTATCTTAATTTTTTATTGATGATATCATATTTGGAGGCAAGGAAGCATTATGCAAATCATTTTCTGATGAACTAAAGAAGGAATTTGAAATGTTAATTTTTGGTGAGATCAAATTCTTAGTTGGTTTACAAGTGTATCAAATAAAGCAAGGCATCTTCATTACTTAATCCAAATATATCAAAGAGATATTGAATTTTTTTGGGATGGAAGATTCAAAACTAGTGTGTACACCTATGTTTACTAGACACAAACTATCTAGGAATGATGATTCTACTAATGTGAACAAACACAATATAGATCAATGATTGGTAAACTACAATATGTTGTTCATAGAAGACCAGATATTACATTAGCAGTTAGGATAGTTGCTAGATTTCTATCAAGTCCTAAGAATAATTACATGATGGAAGTGAAAAGAATAATGAGATATCTAAAAGGAATAAAAGACTATGGATTATATTACAAGAAGAATGATAGATTTGAACTAAAGCTATTTACTAAATCTAATTGGGAAGGAAATGTTGATAATAGGAAGAGCACAAGTGGTGGTGCATTCTATCTAGGAAAGAGACTAGTTTCATGGACAATCAAGAAGGAGAAATGCATTTCCCAATCAACAGTTGAAGCTGAGTATGTGGCAAAAATAGTAAATTGTTCAAATACGATATGGATCAAACAATTGTTGAAAAGTATAAGGAAGAAATTACTAATATAATGGTTATTTATTGTGATAACACAAGTGCTATTAACATATCAAAGAACCTTGTTATGCACACAAATATAAAACACATTTCTATCAAGTATCATTATTTGAGAGAGCTAGTTCAAGGAAAAGAAGTTAAATTGGAATATGTGAATACAAAAGAACAAAAAAGTTGACATATTCACTAAAGTTTTACCTAAGGATGCTCATGAGTATCTTAGAGCTAAATTGGGGGTGATTCCCCTAGAGAAAGCTACTTAAGAAAAAGTGAAGCATTGCATCAAATTTGTTGATCAAAATATTTTACATATTGATGTAGACAATTCTACTTTAGGAGTTTCCTAAGGTACTAGCAATGAAGAAGGATAGAATAACAGACTAGTCACATGAAGATGAAAAAAGAAGATTTTAGAACTAACATGCAAGTATCTACATGATAAAGATGTATGAGAAAGAGATAGTGTCTTTGGAATTATTGTCAAAGAGGGAGATATTGTCTAAAATATAAAGAGAGATTATCTAAGAAGAAAAGAGAAAGAATATGAATCTAGTGGGAGAAAATACCCCAGAGGGAGAAAGTGAAAGCTGACAGAGACATGTTAAGTAAGAGGGGGTGATTACTTAGAGGGAGTTCATAAGATTTATTTTAGAGGTGTTGCCAAATCAAATATATTATTCAGAATAAAACTAAAGGTATTAATAAATATCCAATACATTGAGAGTGTAACTTGTGTTGTACAAATTTTAGATTGTATGGTAACCTAAAATAATCGTAGAATAATTTTGGAGGTGTTGCCATCAAAGCCAAAGAGGGAGATTGTTGGAAACTAAAATTGGAACAATTGTTATGTTGTCATTGATGTCAAACCTATTGGTGGAATAGTTTTCTATCTGATCTAAGTGTCATATCTATTTGATTGATAAAGAGGATTTGAGAAGCTACTCATAACAAAAGAACCTAGATGAAAGGTTGTGCTATGAAGAGGAAACTACAAAAGGACACTTTATTAGCTAGACTTTGACAAGATGAATTGATTGTTTAAATCATGTTATAAGAGGAGAAGAGAGTAATGTTTGAGGCTTGAAAGTGTCAAAAAATATAGATCAAATGTATAGGCTTCACGAAGTGATAGAGTAAAAGATTGAAGAATTTTGTTGAAAATGCCGAGTAATGCTACTGTCAACTGAGCCATAGTATGTGCCAAGAAAATTTAGTGTTGACCAAGCATCACTATCAACTAAGCCACAATATGTGTCGAGTATGAATTTTAATATTGATCAAAATTTTCATTGATGACAGAGTGTGAGCACAAAGTGTTGGATGAGGAACAACATTTTAACTGTTTGTAAGGAATCATAATTTTCAACTTAGTAAGTTGATTTCTTGGGATATAAAAAGTGTGTTGAAGATAAAGATTGATGAGATGGATCATTTAATTATAGGAGAGGATTTGGTAACAATCTAAGAGATGAATTCCAAGATAAGTTTCTAGTAAAGAAGAGATACATAAAATGGTAGTTAGATACATTGAATCTGATCGATCGAATCATTAGCCCTAAAACCTATAGTGTTGATCAAGTAGAAAAAGATCCAAAGGAGCTATTTAAAGAGGTATAGAGGTGAAATTTCAAGTTAGGGAGAGTAGAAAGACCTTGAGTATGAAGTTCCAAAGAGTTGGAGTTATTACTAATGTTGTTGACTAGAAAATCTAAGAAGAAGGCGTAATTGAGTTGAGAAGAAGTGAAGAGTGATTACTTGTAGAGTTGCCAAGAAAAGAGAAGATTGAGATGATAATGGAGGCCAAATAGCGAGTCAATACATGAGATCTAAAAAAAGATCTATACATGCAAAGTGAGTTGTACTTAATAGATCAAACCTGTTGTTATTTTCTAAACATTGTGAACAACATTTGAAATCCTTTAATCAAGGTTGACCTAACAATCATAAGGACCTAATAGTCTATGTAAATCCTTTAATCAAGTAACATTCTAATGGAATGTTCTAATGTCCTCTTACAAGGACACTCCTAATAGGGTGATTAAATCCTTTAACAAGGTCACATTTAACAATGTGTATTATAACCTTTAATAGGGTTGGCTCCTAATAGGGCTCACTTTAGAAGAGCGAAAATTGGTGACATGTTGCTAGTGATTTTTTCCAAATTGCGTTTCCATGTTAAATCCTAGTGTTAAACTTGTGTGGATATGATTGTGATGTTTTATTGATTAATTTTTACATTATGAAAGTCTATTATTTTAGAACATGATAACTATCTAATGTTATTGTAAGTTTACAATAGAGATCGACCTATGAAAAGTGTAGATCTAAAATTGTCTAAGTGTTTGTTTGTTCAATTGGTACATTTGGACCTTGGATAAATGATTCACCCCTCTCTTAGTTATTCTAAATATTCCAACATAAATTTTATATTAGTACATCATTTTGTGGGTACCATCCGCATTGGGTTTTTCCCTTTGATCAAGGGTTTCCCTAGTTAACATATCTGGTGTTATTGTGTAGGTGTATCTTCTTATGGTTGTTGGTTATATTGTTCACATGGTTAAGGATTAATAAGGTTGATAAATTTGAAATATTTATCTTTGTGTACTTTACTTTCTAATGGTTAGTATCAAAGCATTAGGTCCTTGAAGGAAAATATTAATAGCTTAAGGAGATCAATGATGAGTCATTTCCAAAAAGAAAGTCTTAAATTTGATGGATTTAACTATGTGTCAGTAAATTTATTTGTCACTTGACATGATGTAACTTGGACTAACGAAGTGTATGTGGAAAACTATTCCCAGTAGTTGGATAGGCCCTTGATAAGAGACCTTCCTCCGTGTTAAGAGGGACAACTCCCTCGTACGATGTAAATTTTTTGTTTTAAAAATGTTAGGGATAAAAACAAGTATCAAGATTTGCAACACTTCATTCTTTCTCAAAGAATATACAAACTCCTAACAAGAACTCATACTGATAAAGTTTCAAAATCTATGATAAATACCAATGAGATACACATACATGTATCAAATGAAGTAACTTTAACTTTCTATATTATAGGCATATTTTTAAGATACCAAGAAATGTGCTTGATTGCATAGAATAAATTATTAACTTTCTAATTTCGTTTACAAAAGAGAGAGAAAAAAAATGTTATATCCTCCTATGATGAAAATTTTAGAAAGTAAAGTCCACCAAGATAACTGAGAGGTGGGGGGTGAATTAGTTATCCAACTATTACAACATTTATCAATCTTATTAATCCTTACCCATAGGAAAAATATAACTAGCAACCATAAGAAGATACACATGTCAGCATGAATGCTGATGCTATTCCTTTGGGGGAGTATCCTAAGCATTGGTGGGCATGTGTCATATATCTCATATGTTGCATTCATGAATGTGTTTGTCATTGATGATAACATAATATTGTTTTTGTGAAGGCTGATAGAGTAGAAAACAAAGATCATGGTCATACAAATAGTGTTTTGATAGTCAGGTGATATGTAGTTAAGGACATGTTCCACACCATGTCTTGCTAATGAGGTTAAGTGTATGTATCATAAGTCAAAGAGATACATAAGATATACATGATTTATAGAGAGAAGTGTAGAGATAGAGTGCTTGATAAGTAGTTTCTGATGATTGGGTTGTATCTCATAAAATAAATAAAATTAGGGTACACATATTTATATAGTGATAGAGGATAGTTTGATGATGAAATCAACGAGTGTACAATTCCTTAAGTCACACATGTGAGAAGTTGTATAGACTGTGAGGTGACATTGTTATGTGATTGTAAAATAATTAATTATCTTATTATGGTTCTAGTATAATTAATTGGGGAAGCCTCAAGGCTAACTCAAGTAACTATTTTGAGGACTAGGTATAAAGAAAAGTATTTTCCTTGATTATAAAGTGTGATTGGGATGTGAATCAAGTGAAAAGTGTATGAACAAGAGAGAGTGTTTGGTACATGTAAGTGATCCAAGGGATTATTGGTTGAAAACTTTGTGATGTGTTATCGAGATCAGAAGGAGAAGAAGTTTGGTTGATAAGATAGAGGAAGAGGAAGGAGAAGTACAATTCAATTATATTATTCTACAAGGAATAATATAAAGATTATTTGGATAGTTTTTTCATCGGTCTTTCCCTTGAAGCTATTTGGATAGTGGGTCCATATGCCTTCTACAACTCCTAATAGGGTTGGAATCTTTTAATAGGGATTCAAAGTCTTCTAATAGGGACTAATATGTATTAAATTTGTTCATAGACTCCTAACAGGGTCCATCCTCTAACAAGGAATATTTATATTATAAGGTTGTACTCCTTATCCAGTTCTAGATCCATAAAGTCATGTTCTTTATCTATTGTCTAAATCAGTGCCTTAGATCTTGTCCTAGGAGCCACCAAATGAACTGGTGATGCCTTAGTTTCTAGTTTAGGTGGGGCCATTGTCTTTTTCTTCTTAGTTGTGGAAAAGTGTCTTAATCATCATTGATATTCTTCTGACAATCTGGATTTAGTTTTCATTAGAAGATTTGGCTTTTGCACTTACACTACCAAGTACTAATTCCAAGGAGGGGCTATTACATCATCATTAGAGCATCGTCCTTCACACTTTAGGTGTAGTTGTCACATTAATCATTGATTTCACCTCTCGGCGCTAACTTTCAATGATGGAACTCATTTGAACCTCTTCAAACCTTGGTACAAAGTGGTACAAAGTGGTTTGGGTGCATTCTGTGACACATTTGATAGGTAACCACCTCCAAAACAAAGGTTAGTCCAAAACCTTCGATAGAACCCGCTTGAACTCCTTTGAAACTTGGTTCAAAGTAATTCAAAGTGGTTCAAAAGACTTGATCATTTCACAACAAATTCAAACCTATATGTCTAGGACAACACAAATACTTGGACGAATTGACAAAACTCATGAAAGATAAACTTCAACAGGTGAGACGACAATAGAGATGAGTTTTATTTGTGACACGGTGTAGGATGAAGAGTTGAAATTTAAAGGGGAATATCATGTATGCACCAATGGATCTTGTTAGCATAGAAAAATTTAAGTACTACAATAAGTCTGTAAAGTAAATAGTTTGTTTAATCTTTATTTATTTTGAACAATTATAAAAAAAATATCAAATTAAATAACCAAAAAAAAAATGTTCACAAGACTTGATACTATGATATAATTATATATGTAAAATATTTTTTTATTATTAAAATTATATCTAGAAGGTGTTTTAAACATAACTATATAAAACATTAAACATATCTATGAAAAATATTAAACACCAAAAATATTAGTCAATGTTTTTAAATAAATAAATTTAAAGTACATATTCCAATTTAGAATATTAAAATCCGATTACCATTATCCCCATTTGATTAAATTCTATTTAATAATTAATAGAAAACTTATCCTCATTAGTGTAAGATAACATGGTCAAAGTTTGACTTGATTTAGAGGTAGATAATTAGCGAAGTTTCATTAAATTTAGAGGCAGATCAAATTTGACTTGGTCCTCCTTAAATTTAGATAACATGCGGAAAATACTTTATTTCAACCTTTAGAGTGGAGATTATTTATCATTTGCACACATTCTAAAGCCCCGCGTTTAGTTGCTTCCTAAATTTCACAGTTTGACGAGCTTTTCTATAAAGTAATTTGTACGATTCATTTTTATAATAATTGTTTATATTAAAATTTGTAACTGATAGAGTTTTTCCATTTTCTATTATGGAAAATATGATTTATTTTAGTGAAGTCTACTAATATAAATTATTTAAGGAAATTAGAAAATGTTATGGCCATGATTCTTTAAAATATAGTTTATCTTCACTTTTGTGATCATATTGCTGGGCTAAATATTAACATTCTCTTTCGAGATTCGTGATTCGTGATATGGTTTAACTGCCTCTTGTGTTGTATAAGTCTAGTGGTTGTATCAAGCATTGAGAGGTTGATCTTTTGGTGCAACGACAACTCTAAGTGTAACACATGTCTATTTTACAACTTATTATCATCAAATGTAAATATTATACTTTTGAAGGTGTTACCAAGAAATTGAATTGTTTTTTTTTTTTTTTTTTTTTTCAAAATTTAAAACATAAATTTTATTGTGTGAATATACAATTTTTCTTTAACGTAAATTTACTACCACCTAAAATATATTAAGATTAATTTATTTACACAACCAACCATTTTCTTGTCCAAGTAAATTCAAACCTCTCATTTTGATATATAAGAGATTTTATGGTCAAGATCCAAGTTCATATTGTACACCTATAAGACACCATAAACTTAGTAACCCCAATGACCTCACACCCATCATATTTTTTAAAACTTAAAATGTTAAAAATGTTGTTAGATCCTTCAAGAATTATCTTAAGTTCCCACTTCCTATGTTGTATTCTCTACTTTTTGTTTTCTACTTTCTTAGGTTTTAAAAATAATAATTAACCATTATAAAATAATTGTAACCTATATCTCATTGTAATTTTTTTTAATTAAATAAGTGTGACAATCCACCAGACACACTAGACCATCCTATAGTTAAGTTCACTTAACTACAATATACATTTAACAAGACAAAGAAACATGATTCTAATTATATATTCTATTTTAAATGCATGGTTTCATATCCACACTAGTACATAGTTAAACCAAAAATTATTTAGGTGAGAATCGAATGTTCAATGAAAAATTCAAACTTAATTAGGATTCGTACTATTAAAATTTAAACATAATCATGTAACTTAGTTCAAGCTTACCTAAGAAGAGTTCATACACAACATCAAATAAACATTGTACACTTATTCATACAACCCAAATGCCATAAATAAAAGGATTATTTTGTAAAACAATAATCCAAAAATTTATATTTAGTATATGCTATAAACATACAAAAACCTATAAGAAACATGTTCTATTGAATACTCTTTTCTTTCCACTTTATTATCATTTTGATTTCATTTGATCCTTATTATCATTATAACTATATGGTACATGCACACTCATGTTTGATCAATTATCTTCTTTTTCTTTCTCCCCATTTCATTTATCATGCTTAATTATGTTCAATTGGTGTCATCATTACTAATATAGTACAAACAAACACACAAGACTCTATAATGCATGTTCTATCAAATGTGATATTTTCTTCTTCTTGAATTATCTATCATATATTATTACATTAAATCCTTATTAAATTTAAATTGCTATCCCAATATATATTGGACTTCTTTAAATGCATCCACTTGTCCATTTTGGAATTATATGTAGTAATGTCAGATCATGGAATTTTTAACTAATGTATGTGGGACTAAGAAATGTTACTACATATAAATGCTAATGTAAATTATGCCAAAAATGAGTCAACCATAAGACATGATACAATCTAAAACATTAGCATCAATTTATAATAAAAAAATAAGATCTTAGCTTGAAAGCATAAGAGATTTGACTTAGGATATCAAACAAAGTTGTAACTAATACTACCTCAGGTCTCACAAGGACCATTAATATGTTGGGTCCAACATGAAGAAGACATGGTCCATTATGTATATTTAGGTGGTTTATTTGCATTGATCGTGCATTGATGTAACCCATTTACAAAGAGGACCCCTCTATAGTGAAATCAAATCTTCATGTGAGATAGACCATAATTTAACCTAATGACATATTTTTATGTGTGCATAGATGTATAATGGAGAAGGATCTCCATAATTAGAACACATCAAGATGTTTGAATGAATATAACCATATTTTGTGTCCTCTAGTGGGAGAGGAGATAAAAGTGCTAGTCATCATGGTGACAAACAAGCTAACGTTAAATTTTAATGTGTATAAACATGTTTTGTGTCCTCTAGTGGGAGAGGAGATAAGAGTGCTAGTCATCATGTTGACAGATAAGATAATTCTAAATTTTAATGTAGGGTTATCTCAATCCTCTCCCACCTATTGAAGATACTAAGAAAAATAATATCTCAATCACTGATATAATGGATGTGCAAGTTGATTCTAATGATCCTAATTTTTTTTTATCAAGATTGAAAAATGGCTAGATGACAATGAATGTCAACAACTCGTTGATCTTCTTAGATCAACTTCTAAGATATTTTTCATTGGGTATACTTGGACATGTGTGGTATTTATCCTAAGATTGTCACTCATAATATTGTTCTTACACCTAATGTTGAATGAGTTAGGAAAAAGATTCAAAAAATGAATTCTAGTATTGCTCTTCTTGTCAAGGCTAAAATAAAGAAACCTTTGGAAGTTGGTTTCATAGGTCTTATGGATTATCTCCCTTAGATTTTTAATATTGTGGATGTCTCAAAGGGTAAAAATAAGATAAGGATGTGGATTGATTTTTGTGATTTAAATAAGGCTTATTTAAAGAATGATTTCCTCTTTCCTAACATTGGCATGAATGCGGATTTTACAGTGGGTCACATATTATTATCTTTTATGGATGAGTTTTCAAGATATAATAAAATTTGTATTCCTCCTTATGCTCAATATAAGACCACCTTTATTATCCTCTGGGAAACCTTTTATTGGGTTGTTATACCTTTTGGGTTAAGGAATGCAGATGATACTTATCGGTGAGGTATGACATTGATCTTTCATGATTATTGTTAGAGTTTTAGGTGACTCTATAACACCCCAGGATCAATTGAAAGACCAAGATAGCTTCCACAAGAGATTGGCAAGACAATTGCATGAAGATGCAAGAATGCTATTATTGATAATGGGCATAATTGACATCCAATGGATTTATTTGAAATGCATATAATAGGCCTCCTTATATAGGAGAGGTGATAAGAGAGAATGATAAGGAGAAGATAAGCTATCACCCACACAAGGTGGAATCACATTTCCATGAAAGGTGGATCATCCTCCATTATGCAATAAAGTATGTGTGATGATGAGGATGATAATGTGATATGTGCACTAAAGGTGGAATGAGATAACAACTATGACCACATAGAGTGGAATTCTCCTACACCATGTGTTTAATTGAGGTGCAAACTCCTAAGTGTCTCAATCACAAACTACTATGAAATACATTATCCTAAGTAAGCTTAGTAAGTGTAATTAGTGAATATTTAGTTACACCAACACCCCCCCTTAAGTGCAACTTAGGGGAATGCACTTAAACTCACAATGCAAGATGGGTCTCGGTTACTAGGCCATTTTAGGTACCCATGGACAATATGCAATACAATACATGAAATGTGATCTCTCATAAAGTGGAGAAAGAGAGAAAACCTCATGGGAATAACCCTCCTCCAAAAAGAGAGATGCAAACAAAAGGCATGGATGGATGGAGTACTCAAGACCCCCCAAAAATTGTATACATCATGTATATACAAAGGATAATCCCCCTATATGAAGGAAATAAGAAGATATGATATCCATAATGAAGAAGAGTACCTGCAAGCAAAATATAATCCAATGCCTACAAGAAACATGTCTCTCCTTAGGGAGAGATAAATACATCAAAATATGAAGAAGCCACTCCATATAAAAAGTGAGGAAGGAGGAAGAGGGTCTCCATGTATGCATCTTTGAAGACTGAATAGATGTCTCCAAGCTTAAAGATTTTGTCACACCATCAAGCTGACCTATGAGATGTGAAAAACCAAGAGAACATGAAGAGTTGGGAAATCCAATCTCTAAATAAGGTGAAGAAGTATCTTGAAGAGAAACCTCCTCAGATGTATTAACCAAATCTAAATTATGAGACTCATCTAAAAGAGCATCCAAGAATTCATCTCACACTACAAGATCTAAAGCATAAAAATCATCTTGCTGAATAGTAGAACTCATGTTTGAAGAAGCAAGAGGTGGAGGAGTAGGAAGTTCAACACCTGTCTCAAGAATAAAATGATTCAAGTGTCCAATGTTCTCCTCACATGAATTATTCATGCTTGATAAAGGGTTAGATACATCATGAATATCATCATCATTATCAAAAAAGTGTGCAAAATAATACAAGTGTGACGTATGATCAACAACTCCTATAGCTATGAAATCTCTAGTCTCCATGTCCCTAATATAGACATAGTCAGGAGTGAACTCAACAATTTTACCTTGTGCCCCATGAGTAATTTGGAAAATGGACAGGAGATTAGTGGTCAAGGATGGTACACAAAGAACATCATTAAATGTATCCTCTCCCATAGGAATAGAACCTTTCCCACAAACCTTCATGTATGTATTATTACCCATCATTAGAGGTGAAGAAGTACAAGGCTCAATAGAAGAAAATATATCCATAGAAGATGCCATATGATGTGATGCACTTGAATCAAGAAGCCATTTACCTTACTTAGGATGTGTGGAAGCAATGAGTGCTTGTCCTTTGCCTCTAGATGATGATGTAGATGTAGTAGATGATTGATATTAAGAAGAAGGAGAAGACACTGATGGGGGCAAATGGATATTGTTCGTTTCAAGAATGTGAGTGAGCTCATTAATCTTCTTATGGAAACATTTATGCTCATCCTGTCCTAACTTTTTGCAATAAGCACATGTAACTCTCTTTCTTATAGATGATTCCTCTCTTGAAGAGGACTTGGATTCAATATTATGTTGTGAAGGAGAGTCATCACCTTTTTCATGTTGCTTAGGATCCTTCTGTTGTTTGTTTCCCTTTCGTTTGGGAGCCTTTGGAGTGGAGTCATTTGCAACCAATGCTTGATGCTTTGAAAGCTTCAATTGACCCATGTGTGCTAACTTTACTTGTTTCCTTGTGAGCTGAGTTGTAATTTCATCAAGAGAAGGCATTTTGTATGCACTACCAAGAGCATCCATAGTAGCATAGAATGTGCAAACAAAGATTGAATATTCGAGACCTAGCTTAGAAAGAATAGATAATATCAATTGCTCATCATCTTCAGCAATACCACAATTAGAAAGCTCCAATCAAATGGAATTGAACTTAGAGAAAAAGTCTTGAATATTGTCAAAATCACATGGACTTAGACCTATAAGCTCATTCTCCAATTGGAATTTTCTTATTCTATTAGGTTTACCAAAGATTCCTTCCAATGTTTTCCAAGCACCATGAGGATGTGTGCAGTATGCAATATGATATAGAAAATCACGAGAGATGGTGGATCTAAGAGAGCCAAGTGCTTTTTCCCTTCTATCAGATCATTTCCTTATTTCTGCAACAGCTATAGCTAATTCTAGATCCCATCCAAGAATCATTATAAGAAATCCAATACTCATCAACTGATTATAAATTGCTTGTTTCCATTCATGGAATGAATAATGGAACTTTTGAAAAATCCATAATGAAATCAAATGATGATTGAAATAAGCTAAAAACTCCTTCAAATTACATATCCAATTAAGAAAATTGTAATCCAAGTATTCACCAAGTGCAAATATAGCTAGAAAAGACGTATTTTTGAAAGTGATATGCCCTCTCCAAATCACCAAAATTTGATTATAGATATGGAAAGTGGAGGAAAAATCATGCACTTTCAAAAAACATTACACCTGAAAATGTTACTGAATGTGCCTAAATATAGCCTTGAAAGTTGTGAATAACAAGATTTGTAATTTTCAAAAAAATTTAGAGATAGAGATCCAAAATCACCTATACCACTATGTAGATTTTGAAATTCCACCCCAAAACAATAAAAATTGCTCAAAAAAAGGAATCCATATGAGGGAGATATCACTGTTTGAAAATTGTCTCTAAAATTATTTTTTCTGAATTGCCATCGCCACACCTTCAAAAATCAAATGGATGTAGATTTTGCATGAGATGTCCAATTTGGATGAAATAAAATTTGATTTAGGGGTTTACCTCCTCTATATGATTTCAACATCTAATTTGCACCAGCAAGATCCAATTTTTGGTTGTAATAAAAGGTCACAAAATACAACTTGCAAAATCTCTTCCAAATTGTGATGTTCAAATTGCCAATACTGCACCAACAATAAGTCAAGCCAAGATTGCACTTCTTGAGAAGAGGTCTTCACACCATGAGAGCTTTGATACCATGTTAGAGTTTTAGGTGACTCTAGAACACCCCTAGAATCAAATGAAAGAACAAGATAGCTTCCACAAGATATTGGCAAGACAATTACATGAAGATGCAAGAATACTATTATTGATAATAGACATGATTGACATCCAATGGATTTATTTGAAATGTACATGATGGGCCTTCTTATATAGGAGAGGCAATAAGAGACAATGTTAAGGAGAAGATAAGCTATCACCCACGCAAGGTGAAATCACATGTCCATGAAAGGTGGATCATCCTCCATTATGCAATGAAGTATGTGTGATGATGAGGATGATAATGTGATATCTACACTAGGTGGAATGAGATAAAAACTACGACCACATAGAGTGGAATTCTCCTACACCATGTGTTTAATTGAGGTGCAAACTCCTAAGTGTCTCAATCACAAACTACTATGAAATGCATTATCCTAAGTAAGCTTAAAGGTTGTTATGCCTTTTGAGTTAAGGAATGTAGATGCTACTTATTTGTGAGGTATGACATTGATTTTTCATGATTACATTCATAAGTTTCTAAGGGATTGTGTAGATGATATTATAAATAAATTTGTGTGAAGAAATGAACATGTTGCTACACATAAAAATCTTTGAAAGGATATGTATATACAAAATACATTTGAACCCACAAAAGTGCAACTTTTTGGTTGATAGTGGAAAGATTCTTGGTTTTATTATCTTTGGTAGAGGCATCTAAAGTGTATATAGAAAATATTGATGCTATTATTAACTTGCCTTCTCGTTGAAATATTTTTCAAATTTATAGCTTACAAGGGAAGATACAAGCTAACTATAGATTTGTCTCTCATTTAGTAGATCATACTATCCCTTTTACTTCCTTTCTCAAGAAGGATATCACCTTCTCTAGGAAAATGTAAGAAAACTTGCAATAAAGAATATGACTATTTCCACATAACCCACAACATATCTAAAATAAATATGCAATTAAAATCCACATGCAAGAGAATAGAAAACATACCCACAAAATTTTTTGACACAAGATATATGCTAGGGAACCCTCATTGAGGGAAAAACCCAACCTCTAAAAGCATCCATCACCATGTATTATTTAGTAAAAAATACCATTGTAATACAACCATGGAAGTCTTCAAAGTCATAGCCACAACCGAGCAATCTATGTAAACAAGCACGAATGCACACATTCCATGCCATGCTTCCAACCTTCACAAATGGTCCCTTGGCTAACTTTTCAAGCCTTGTCTAGCTCAACTCTTTCCCTTTTTGCCTTTTGTCTTGTTAAGTTTACTACAATAACTACCCTTGTGGCTACTGATATAGTAGGAAGTCCCACAAAACAACTAAGTGGTATTACATAAACCATGTGCTACCTAACTCATTGACACCACATTTAATATTGGAATTTTAATTCTTTTCCCCAATATTAAATAATTACTTGAAATATTATCACAATGTTAGAATACAAATCATCAAGTATATCCCATGGAAATCTTTCCATGTTGCACATCCATCTAGGTGTAGTACTACATAGTAAAATAAAATAATACAATATAACAATATTATGCAATATATGCAACACCCATTATCTCAACAATCTCCCACTTGTTGTATACATTGTATAGGGTTAATCTATAGCCACATAAATGAACAAGAAAAACAATTCCTCCTAGCACATCCACCATCATGGATCAAAGTACATGAAGTGTTCCATCTTGGTACTTGCAACCAAATCAAAGTATCTAGCATCTCAAATATGAATGATCTCACCTCCTATTATGTCACTACCACCAAACATACATAGAAGCCATCCAAAGAGAAAGCCACCCAACCTGTCACATTAAAAGATCATAAAATCTTGTACCAACTAAAATTCCAAGAATAAAAACTTGATCCAAAGGTAATCACATGTATCTATAGTTTTCAAAATGTCCATAGCTGAAATAACACCCATAGCAAGTGCCAAATCCATCCAACTATCCATACCTCGAAGGGTATACCAAATGAATTTTACATCATCAACATATCCAATCTATAACTTGCAATCACAAGCCTCAAGAGAAATATACCACGAAGCTCCCACTACAGAAAATAATGTCAAATCTATAACCAATCCACTCAAAACATCTCAAAGAAGTGAATCCATGTAGTCTCAAGGACATCCACAGTACATAAACCGATAACTTACAAGAACAACTCTCATAACAAGTCTCCAATAGTCTACCAAGCTCTCCACAACTAATAGAGGAAAGAGATAAAGGAATAATCATGTCATCTCTCAAATGACATACAATATCTAACCAATCTCAAATCCAATGGAAGTGAAACCAAAGATCCAGGAAGATAACCAAGACCAAAGAGAAACTATGCAAATCAAAACCTCTATCATATCCTTCTTCACACACCTCTAGATGTAAATTGTGCAAGTATGATCTCCTCCATAAAACCCCAAAAGGAAGTCTCAACAATGCCCAAACCATACCATATAACTCATCATGGATGTACGCCTCTCACAAGAAGATCAAACTCATAAACCATTCCTAAACCAAGGAATATGCCCAATATAAAACTATCTCCCAAACTCAACTAGCATAACAACATATGAAAATGGAGATAACTAATGCTAAACCATCTCTCAAATGAACCCTCTAGAACTAACTCATGTATCGTAGCTCAAGATCCATATCCATGAAAGAAAAGCATAAACATAATACACCTGAGAAAAACAATGGACTATACCTCTCAAGTAGCAAAACTGTTGAGTAGACCAAGAGCGGGGAATGAGAATGCTCATCAAGATATCGAAGTCTCCAACCAAGATTCATCTAAGAGCAATCTCCTCTCGAGTCCATATTAGGTTAATGCCCCTTGGACTCTCCTACTGAAACCATCAACCTTCCCAACAAATACTTCTCTAATCTAAGAGAAATCAACATCACCACCATCTCTAAGTATCCATGAGCACCTATAACCAATCAATACATACCAACTTCAAATGTAACATAGCAATATCATGAAGTATCCAACTTATGATCAATGTACTCAATAAAAAGAAACTAAACCAATATCAATGTCAAAGTTCCAACCATGGTCTAAGAAATATAAACATGACAACATGATCTAACCATCTCAACCAAAGAGATAACATGGTCCACATGAACATACTATAACATGTCAAAACTCTAAATGTGTATCAAGAATATACAATGACATAAAAATGAAACCATCTTTACACCAAGGATAACATGTCAAATGAAAGCATAAACCACACCTTTGCCAAGAACCCCATTAGTCCTCCTGATGCAATCATCTCTACACACCATGAAAAAAACCATCTCCACATACTATGAAGAACCATCTCCATACACCATGGAGACCATCTCCACACACCATGAAGATAACTAGGAACTCTATGAGTCCTCAAGATCTAACCATCTTCACACATCATGAAGATGACAAGTGCAACAAGAAAATGTCAAAGATGCTTCTGTAGCAACAGGATCTAAGATAAATCTCCAATATCTGCAACCACTCAATATATATATCTATGCCAAAAAAAATCACACTCAACCATGGTACCAACTCACCTATGGAATCATAAAATTCATCTCCTACATGAAGATCTTCTAGGTCTACACCCACACAACCAAAGTGTTAGTATCAAGTGAAACCAACATCTTCAAACCCAAGAAGATACAAACCAGGAACTAATCCTGCACTATCACCCCATCATTATCACAAGCTCCCACTAAATTGTATATCCAATCTATCCATAATATTATGATGAAAAATCCATCTTCTAACCATGAGAATCAACTAAGGCATCAAACCATCAAAGAACTCAAAGTGCACATCATAAGCTCCCCAAAAGAAACCAAATAACCATGATCCTCAACCAAAAAGATATACCACCATAACCAAATAAGGAATCAAAACCAATAAACATCAAGGATGTACCTATATATTCAATCATGTCATGCCAAAAATCCATGGCACCATGATCACATCCATGAACTGAGCATTTGACCCTCAATATGTCCAAGATGTTAGCATAAAATACTCAATCACAATCCTCCACCATGACTATACTTGGCAACAACATCTCATCCCTTCTACATGAAGCAAAATCAGAAAATCATGTGACTTAGGCCATAGACAACCCAAATCCAAGCCACCAGTCTGAATATGCATCAATAATGAAAGATCAATGGGCAAAGACAACCCATAACCAAGCTATAAATGCAACCTATAAGTATAGACCACTTAGAACACTGCACAACTTGTAGACCCAACAAGTTATCATACATATCCAAATCAAATATAGATAATCATATCATCATAAGACCAATTTGAAATATGAACTGAGTATACAATGGCATCAAATCGAAATCTCCAAACATGCAATATTATAAACTCATAATGTTACCATAGTCAATATATACCATAAACTATTTAGATTAATATATCATCAAATAAACCATGCCAAACCTACACCAAAGCTAAACCAATGTGTAGAACTTTCTAAGAGCTTTTTGTTGACTACTTATAGTCCAATATCTGACTTCGTATGCCCAAGTTATGCGCTAATCTGTGCTCAAAATAAATAATATGTAAATTTTAGGCTCCTAAAACTTGAAAAATTATCAAAATCATAGACCCAAACCTATACCAAGTTGTAGTTCTTTGAACTAACTTTCAAACACCTATAAGAAGTTTATAATTTGATAGTTTGAGAGAAAGTTATGGCCATTTTACTAAAACAGTCTTTTTACCATTTTCACTGCGATTTTTTTTTTTGTGACAAAAATTCTGATGGGATTAAATTTGATAGCCATCATGGGCTAAAACTAAAAACTCTTCCATTTCGTCTAAACATGGCCAAATTAGGGCATATTATATATTAAAATTTATGAAAACATCAACTCAGATCCAATGGTGAGTTTTGTTTTTACCCATGAGGTTATTTCTACAAGCTCCTCCTAAAAACCCTCATTAAAATGAAACATCCAAAAAATCTTTTTGACCAACAATTTCACATGCCCAAAATCTATCAACATCCCATCATAACGGCAAACCCAAAACCCTCAGATCTGCAATAAACAACTCATATAACTTGCCCTATCTTTTATCCTCTCATGCATTCCCATGGATTCAATCTAGGGTTACAATAATAAAACCATAGTTCTTATAACACTTGTAAGGAAACTTGCAAGAAAGAATATAACCATTTCCACATAACCCATAATAGATTTGAAATAAATATGCAATTAAAATCCACATGCAAGAGAATAGAAAACATACCCACAAAAAGTTGTGACACAAAATATACACTAGGAAACCCTCATTAAGGATAAAACCTAGCCTTTAAAAGGATCCATCACCATGTATTATTTAGCAAAAAATACCATTGCAATACAACCATGGAAGCCTTCAAAGCCATAGCCACAATTGAGAAATCTATGTGAATAAGCATGAATCCACACATCCCATGTCATGCTTCCAACCTTCACAAATGCTCCCTTGACTAACCTATCAAGCCTTGTTCTGCTTGACGCTTTCCCTTTTTTCCTTTTGTCTTGTCACTTGCTACAACAACTACCCTTGTAGCTGCTTATATAGTAGCAAGTCCCACAAAACCACCAAGTGGTATTACATAAACCATGTGCTACCTAACCCATTGACCCCACATTTAATATTGGAATTTTAATTCTTTTTCCCAATATTAAATAATTACATAAAATATTATCACAATGTCATAATACAACTCATCAGGTATATCCCACGGGAATCTTTCCATGTTGCATGCCCATCTAGGTGCAACATTACATAATAAAATAAAATAATACAATATAACAATATTATGCAGTGTGTACAACACCCATTATCTCAACAAAAAAAATACTGCAAGATTTTGTTTGAATAATTCAAGACTTATCTCGCTAATCCTCTTATTTTACAACTAGCTCAACCAAATAATTTTTTCTTTCTTTACACCTCTGCTTCCTCAAAAGCATTGAGTGTTGTCTTGGTTGAACATGATAAATATGGTAAGGAACTCCATGTATATTCTAAAAGTCTTACATTTATTAAATATGATAATGTTACACTATAATTAAAAAATAATGTCTTGCTTTCGTTTTACATGTTAAAAAATTAGACATTATCTCGTAAATGTAGAAGCTAATCTTTATGTGAAATTTGATCCTTTGAAACATCTCTTTTAAAAATTTGATCTATCACAACATTTTTCTAAATAGGTCATGCTTCTTACAAAATTTGATTTTAAATTTACTTTTGACAAACATATTAAAGGGAAAGCCTTAATAGACATCTGGTCGAGGCTCCTTCATATCTTTCTATAACGGGACCAATTGAATTATCTAGTGACTTTGTCTTATCCATTGAAGCAAATTATATTGGAATTATACTTTGATGGATTCAACTATCAGAATGGCTTGATGTAGGTGTTATATTAATACCCCCATCTAAGAAACCTATCCATTAATCCTAAAATCTACATTTTTATCATACTAATAACATATGTAAGTATTAAAATCTAATCACAAGATTGAAGGTGACATTATCTCTATAAATTAAACATGTCAAAATGTTTGGTGATTCAAAAGTGATTGTGCACTAAATTAATGGAATTTATCTGGAAAATAATAATAAATTCACCAAATATTGTGACCTTGTTATAGGATTTCTTAAAAAGTTTCCTTAGTCCTCCATTTAGACATGACCTTAGAGAGGCATGTATATGCTATGGATAGTACAACATCTGTAATCTCCCCAGATAATGGAGTGGTGAAGCTTTGGACTACTATTCAAACTCTATCTAGTCCCTCTATCTTTGAACATACATTATTAGATAATATAATCTATCTTAATCTATATCTTTATGAATGGTATTAACATATCTATCATTATTTAAAGGATGGTTCACTTTATAGGTCAACAACTATAAATTATAGAAATAGAGTCTAAAAGCTTACAAGTCCTTATATTATTCTTGTGGGAATTCTTTATATGCATTCCTATGATGAGATCTTTATTAGATGCCTTAGTAAAAATAAAATCTTTTTGGATTTAGAACAAGTTCATGCTAGATCTCATGGGGGGCATTTTGGTGGAAAGTCACTAGTTAACAAACTCCTTCACATGTGATACTATTGGAAAACTATTGAACAAGATTCATTTGCTTTTGTCAAAAATTTCTTGCAATGTTAGCATTATAAAAATCTTACTCATGCTTCTGTTTATGTGTTGCATTCACAAGTGCCTCCATGGTCATTTAGTGTCTAGGGTCTAGATGTCATTAGCAAGATTTACCCCTCTTCTTCTCAAGGAAACACATATTTTCTTATATATACTGACTACTTTACCAAGAGGGTTGATTTTATCCCTCTTCATTTAACTACTGTGGAGATTATTTGTGATTACATTCTTCAAAATATCAATTCTCAAATTGGTACTTCCATGGAAATAATTTATGATAATGTAAATTAGTTTAAAAATAAAGAAGTGAAATATTTTTTGGAGAAATACCTCATTTAACACTATTTCTCTACTCCTTACTTCCCTCTATCTAATGATCAAGCTAAAGCTTCTATTAAGGTTATCAAGAAAACCCTTTAGAAGACTGCTAATAAGGATGCTAAGGATTGGCATATAAAATTAACCTATTATTTATGGAATTATAGAACAAGTTTATATATTGTGGTTGGAAGATCACCTTATAATCTAGTTTATGTAGAACAGATGTAGTTATTCCTTTAGAGCTAGAAATTCCTTATTTAAGAGTTTCAAGGATATTTTAGAGAGAAATGATTACAAGATCTTGAGATGTTATATTAGAAACATATTAACAAATTTTAAAGCATATCATAGCCTATAAAAAATCTATCAACAAAAGGTACAACTATAAAATGATTGGACAATCCTTCTTGGTTTCTTATTTAGTTCTCTATGAAAATTAGAGGAATGTGAATGCCTTACCTAGTAAAAAGGGAAGTTTAGTTCTAATTGGCCAAATCCATTTCCATAGAAGTGTATGGCTCTAGTGCATATAGAATTTCTAATATTAACATTGTGTTAATCTAAAAATGGTTTTGACACTTGAGTGCGAACACACTTAGCCACTTTCTACATTGAAGCTAAGTACACTGTGTATGCTGAGCCACAACATGTGCCGAGTCAAAAAATCCATCAGGTGTCGAGTGATCTTCAGGTGCCAAGTAACCTTCAGGTGCTAAGCATAATCCAAGTGTTGAGCAATATACAGGAGCCAAGTTACATAAAGGATGTCGAGCATATATAGGAGCCGAGTTACAGAAGGTGCCGAGCATCAGGAAGCAGTAAGTGCTGAGTAACTCAGAATCAACATATGAGTTTGTAACTTCACAAACACAAATGTAAACCATTTTCATAGCCGAAATATGATGAATCTTGAAGGATTTAAGTGATAAAATCAAATCATTTATATTTCCTATGCAATCTTCATGCAGCCAATAAGAAAAATGGAGAAGGCATGCAACCAATGATAAAAGTGCAAGGAATAAGCAAAAATTAGAGATTAAATATGGATCGTAGATCCATGTCTAACACTAAGTCTTCAAATATCTTTATAAGGAAGACTAAGTCTCATTGTATAGACAAAGGGACGAAGGTGTGGAAGGAAAACTATTTTACAGAGTGAAGTATATAAAGACTTAGAAGAAGAGATCAACAGGAGAATATTCAATTAATCAGAACAAAGCAGGGGACACAAACGAGTATCGGATCTCAGAGGATCAAGGTTAGAAGAAAGCAGATCAAGTGCCTGTATTCAGCAGTCAAAGATTGTAAGCTATCAGGTTTATTATAGCTAATACTCTTTAGCCATTGTATTAGAAAGGAAATCCTATGATGATAGGTTAGCTTAACAAAGCTATTTTGTAGATCCTTTAACTAGGTGACTAAATCCTTTGACAGGGTAACACTTCATGTAAAGTGTTTGTAAATCCTTTAACCAGGTCACTATTGATATAGTGTAAAGCCTTTGATAGGGCAGGCCTTTAATAGGGCAAACCATCAGAAGTGGTCAAACATTATTACTGTAGTGATTTTGTGGGTATCATCCCCACCCTAGTTTTACCTTGTTATTGTAGACACCTAAAAACCTTTAGAAAATAAAGTATTTTTATTTTCTGAAAAAGTCCTGATGACATCATCATTTATTAATTAATTAATTAATTAATTAATTAATTAATTTTTATGCCATTAAATCCCTTTATCTTAATTAAAAATATTTAATTAAGGAATCCCTCCCAAAAATGTTTAAATCTTATTTAAACATTATTTTCTTATTTATTAATTATTTAATTAATAAATTGACCAAAAATCCTAAAATAAATAAAAAATTTATTTTTTGTCCAAAACTTGGCCAATTTCCTTATGACCAATAACCTCTTCCAAAATCTTCTAATCCTTCTTTAATTTCGATTAAAGGCTAATCTCATCATTTCCTACCCCTAACCCCAACTCAAAATATTTAATTAAAATTAAATATTAATCCTCATGTTTATTAAAAAAGTTTTAATAAATATCTCCTCAACCCAAACCCTTGAAATAAATAAAACTTTATTTATTTCCTAAAAATCTAATTTATCCTCACACTAAGAAGTTCTAGACTCTTCTAGAAAGTCTTCATCCTCATCTTAGGAAATTCTAGACTATTCTAGAAAGTCTTTACCCTCATCCAAAATCTAGACTCTTCTAGAAGATGTCTTTAAACCTAATCCTAATCCCCTCCTAACTTTGTCACATTCCCTAAACATGGGTTAAAACTTACTAACCCAAGCCAAAGTTAACAAATATCTCTTCCTTCACCCACCCTCATTAAATGCCATCCACTTGCCTATCCTTAAGCTAATCCTAAACCATCCTAATCCATCCTCTAATCATTTGAACAAGCCTAACCAAGCTTAGAACCTTCCTAATCAAGCCCAAGTTAAAATTTCTCTCATCACCCTCAAAATATCTCAACCATAAAACTTTATGAAGTCCACTAGGTCATAAATGACTCTTACAAGCCCTTTTATTGCTCTTACAAGTCATTATGAGGGTCTTTATGAAGATTTTATCTCTTGAGCCTCCTTTGTTGACTCATCCTTGCCCTTTCCTCCATCCTCTCACCATGTGACATGTGTCACTCCTTGATTGGCTATAAGGAAGCATAATCCATGTGCTCTCCTCTCATGCAATCTGAGCCTTCCATAAGCTTTTTCCCATCCTTGCATCTTAGCCCTCAATCCCTCAAGCCTCTTGCCTATAAATTGGATCCTTCCCCTTTACAAAATAACACAATCCATGAAGTAAAGTTATAATGCTATTTTGAGAGCCAAATCCATACTAAAGCCATCTATCCACACCAAAAATCCACAATCATCCATTGAAGCCTTTGGAAGCATATTGAACATACATCTTATCCATTTAGATAAAGCCACTCAACAAGAGAGCTTCTTATTGAGAGAGTCCATTAATGGCTCATATTCTCAATTGAGAGCTCATCTTAGTCTATCTTGAAGTTTATGAATTTTTTTTAGTTTGTAGAAGTTTTATTTAAATTTGGTTTCTATTAGCATACTAACATTGCTCATATACATTTTGGCACGCCCGATGGGACCCCGCATGGGTCATCTTCATTAGCTTTTTTAGTCAAAGTTTTGTATGTTATTTGCTGATTTTGGCTAATTTTTCTTGTTTTTGTGATTGGTAGGATTGTATAAATTGGTTTTGTAGGTCCACATGAGCATGAAGAAGACAAAGGAACTCATAATCTATCTCATAGTGTTTGCAGATTTTTCAAGCTTATAGGTGGACAAAGAACTTGAAATTATTCTTCCTCTTCTTGTCTATATTCTTCTTATTCCATCTACTTATTCTTCTTCTTCTTGTGGGAGATCTTGGCCATTTTTTTTAAGGAAGCAAAATCATACACACTTCTTTTTAGTGCTTAAAATGAACCCCCAAATCATACTTAAATCCATTGAAAAATTAAAAATTTTCAAGAAAGAAAAAATCTTTTAACAAGTGAAACTAAACCAATCTAATCATTTGCATCCTTGCAACATCAAGGTTTTAGATGCATTCATGAAAAATTAGGAACACTTCATTTTTGGGAATTTAAAAAGAACTTCAAGTTTCCATTTCAAAAGGTTCAAAATCAACACTAAGTGCACACTAAAGTTCTTTTAAAAAATCTCATGAAAAATAAGAGTCCTAAATGGTTGCCAAAAATTGTCCTGAAAGCTTTGTTATTTGTTCCAAACAAATGTCTTATTTGCAAAATCTTGAATGTTTCTTAGGATTTTCATGCATCAAAACAATCTAGGAATATCATTTTTGGGCTTAAAATATGCAAACTAGAACACAAAATCTTGAATGAAAACCAAAGTCCAAAGAGTCATTTTCACTTTTGAGTCCAAAAAAATCTTGAATGATCTAAGGTTAAAACAAAGCACTTAAAAGTTCTTAAAACAACACACAAAATCTCAATCTTGAATGCTCAAAAGAAAACACTTGAATGTTTAACCACTTTTCTTTGAATGCATGTTGCTAAAATCACTCTTGAATGCCATGGATTAAAATCAAATTTTTCTTGAATGCATGATTAAAACAACAAATCCAATCTTGAATTCTAAGGATCAATTAACCATTGCAATATCAAACACTTCATTTGGAGCTTCTAAAAATTGAACAAAACAAATCTCTTTTCCACATGCAATCTAGGTAAAGTTTGATTTTTGGACATTTAAGAAACCTTGTTAAGTTAAAATACAAATTTGCAAAAATCAATTTGAGTAGTTCCTTGGACTCACCTCTTTTCTAATCACCCATCAAATATTAACCATTGGTTGCAATCTCAGCGCCATTTATGGGGATGGGTCTACTTGGAAAAGGTGTTAAATGTTCCACAATCTAACTCACTCACTTGGTCTTTGAATGTTTGCTTTAACTTTATCAAAATTCTTAAATGATCAAAACTCTAGATTAAATCGATCACACTTCAAGTTTGGGCACTAAAATTGAACAACAACTGACGTGGAGAGCCTCCGGGCGCGTGCTTGAAATTGAATCTCACACACTTTTGTTTTGGGCTTAAAACAAACTCACACTCAATCTTGAATGCCTTAAAAAAAATTAATCGATACTTGATGTGGAGGGCCTCTGGGCGCGCGAGTTTGCTTTTGTTGACCCTAACTCTTCTTATTGTTTGCATTCTTCAATTGATTTACTTTTGTTGGGGCTTCAAGTTGGAATTGAACATTGTCTCTTAAACATGAGTGCTTGCAAAGTCTAGATTAGCACACATAAGAGTCAGTTGGTAAAAGAACAAGCGTGTTTTTTAGCCCAAGGTCATCCAAGTCTTCTCTCCCCTTGTCGTCTTTCGAGGCCATCTTGGGTGCATAAGATTAGGATCCAAAACCTTGTTTCTTTTTAGGATGCCTTCTTGGGGATTTCATCACCCCTTGGATGACCTCAACTCCAGCGTTCTGACGGAGTATAAGAATTGGGAGGTGAATCGAAAGACACCTCTCTTGGGATCAAGATTTTGTCACTCGGGCTAAGCCTCAAGGAACTTTATACCCTTGAGAAGTGAAAGAGGAGAAGTGGGTTACCGCTCCTCTCGGCTGTGTGACACCTTTTTGGTCTCATCTACGGATTTGGGCCTCACGTACCTTGGGTATATCGAGGACTCCTTAGCTAAACCAACAGTCAACCTTGTAGACAACCATCCAGGATGTTAATGTGTTTGAGGTGACTGATCGAAACATTTGTAGAACATACGCACTCCTTGGCGCAAGTATCACTTTTTGAGAATCAAAAACTTCTATCTGGTTGTTTCTATCTATTGCTTGATCTTTTATTTGTTGAATGAATGTTTGCCAAACTTGGTCAATCCTAGCTTAGGGCATACTTAGCGTAGTCACTGCCTATTCCATAAGTTGAATGAGTTGAAGCAAAACAACCAAGATCTCTCAAAGCCAAGCAGATTCAAAAATTGATGTCAGAGCAACCCAAACCCAAACAGAAGTTCCACAAAGTTAAACTCAAACCATCTCTAGCATACCAAGAACTTTCAGCCAAGAGAAAAGAAATAACACCAAGCCCACGAATTGCCAAACTCCACAAAGCAGAGGACAAAGCTACCGACGAAGCACTTCAAGAGGCCTGGTTAGAGCGAACCATCAAATTTAGCCAACATCCAGGAGTTAATCCTGCTTATGCCTTACCAACTAGGCATGATTTCTATGATTAAACACCCTTGTTTCTCCACATCTTCTTGGATTAGCTTCACTTTAGAGTCATCTTTGTAGAAAAGCCAGCCATCTTAGGTTATCCCCTTAAGCATTATTAGCTCATCCATCTCATTTAGAATCAAACCATCTAGCTAGCAATCAAAACCTCGCATCCAAGCCTTCAAAATTGTTGTCACTTTTGCCAAAAGTTTGCCACTCCTAAAATCTTCCAAAATCCATCAATCTCACCAAGGTTATCCCTTTGATAGAGCTTTGTCTAGGGTAATCCAACTTTGTCACTTGTTATCCCTCATCACCTTGAGCTAAAGGTTGGGATCCACAAGTGGTCAATCTTGTGTTCTTCCTAAAGGATCATCAGTCTATCCTTAAGTTGACACAATCACCACCGAGCTTGCACATAGGAAAGCAGACCTTTCGTGCTTTGGCAACATATCTTTGAAGTTTGAATCTCCAACCCAATCCTCCTTAGGTTTTGTCATATAGCTTTGCCTTAACCTAGGAAATCATTTGCATAGAGAAGCCTTCCCCCTTTTGCATCCATCAGCATTATTGCATCTCATCCCTAGGAGCATTTTTCATGCCACCCGTCACTCGCTTAGCCAAGAAGAAAGAAACAATGGAGCCCTATCATTTGGATCGAACAACCTCACCCCCCTTGAGCACTCAGCCATCCTTCAGCCCAGAGAAAGCTATGCCATCATGTACTGACATTGAAGCTTTCATGAACCAACCAGGAAATGCAGTATTGGTAAATGCCATTATAGACAAGAACAAAGAGACAATCATGGCTAATTTTCGAAGGGAAAATGAAGGAACCTTTGACTTTGGAAGACCCCCTCCATTATCAGATCCATCTCACCCATTGTTTGGGCAGCTACCACCACCCATAGGCTCTTATGATCCAAATTATCCTCAATATATGCCAAAAGAAGAGCCTCCAGCCAATCCATATGATTCAACAGACCCAAACATACCATCATCCACCCAAGTTGAAATCTCCATGCCGCAAGCCAACCCATCCACCACCACTCCATCCTTGGTTCATACCTCTCCGCTCCAAACCCCCTTTACCCAAAATAGCTCACCGTTCACCCCCTTCACTATTGCTGCTGCTGCTCCCCAACCCAGCCTTCCAAATCCACCCATCTCCCAAATCAGTGCTAGCATCTTTGGCCAGCCTCAGCAATATACAACAGGGATGCCACCCATGGGGTCAAATAATCAACCTTTCATCACCCCCAGCTTGTTCACTGCAGCCCAAAGCACAATCCCATCATTTCCATTAGGTCTTGGGAGCTCAATACCATTAGCCAAAAATCTACAAGCTACTACCCTCACTCCACAAAGCTATCAAATCCCACAAGCTACTACCAATTTTCTACCAAACTCCCAAGTGACCCCAGCCCCTTCCACCACTCTACCAAGCTTCCAAATCCAACCACAAAGCTATCAAACCCCATCAGTTCCATTCCCAAGCTTTCAATTCCCACCACCTCCACCACCAACTAATCCATTACCTCCAATTGCCAACTACTTTTCAATGCCACTTCTAGGAGGTAATCCACCACCCCAGCCAACCACCAATTATTTGCAGATACCATCCCAAATGGGGGCACAACCCACATATATTGGTCAAACCCCACAAGCCCCCCGATCCTTTCCCCAAGCCTCTCAACCATCTTATACCTTACCTCCACAAAGCAATCCATTTATCCCACAGCGAGCTTATGTTCCTCAATCCCAACCTCAAATCCCATATCAACAGCAAGCCTCGCAACACATGCAGCAATATGCGCCACCTCCCCCTCAGCAACCTATCATCCACCATGCAGCTGCCCAAACAATGTAAAATCCCTATCAACAAATCCCTTATAGCCATCCATATTCAGTGGCCCCATCCAGCACATACCTACCTCAAGGCACTCCTACATTGGGGGCACCCCAGCCATCACCTATCAATTCAGAATGGGAGCAAATGAAGATAGCTCTTAAAGCCATCCAAGAAGGGAATGATCCGAAGACATTCAAGTTTGAGAATGTGTGTCCTTACCCATTTGACAGAGCCATTACCATGACACCATTTCCCAAACACTTTGAGGTACCCAAATTCGACAAATTCAGAGGAAAAGGAGACCCTGTCACACATATCAAAGAATTTTACATGCACTGCCAGGACGTAGCATACAATGATGTCTTCCTCTTGCGCCTTTTTCCCAAAAGCTTAGCTGGACCAGCTCTTGAATGGTTTTATAGAATCCCCTATGGCATAATTAAAAACTTTGCTGAATTATCTGAGGCATTTGTAGCCCAATATGCCCATCTTGTTGAAACAGAGCTATCAATAGTTGATCTTGTCCACACCAAGCAAAAAGGTGGAGAAAGCCTTGCCGAATACCTGCAAAGATGGCAAACCCTTACCACCCGCATATCTTGCACCTTGCCAGAATGCCATGTGGTGAAAATGTTTATTGATAATGCCCATCCTAGCTTGGCTCACCACATGACCATGAACTGTTTGCAAACCTACAAAGATATCAAAGAGAAAGGAATGATCCTTGAGCAAGGACTCATTAAAGATGGTGTGGTCAAGCTTTACAAGGAAGCCAACCAAAATCAATCACATTCCAATGACAAGTCTAGGTATTGGAACAAAAACAAGCACGTTGCAACAGATGGCGTCACTGACACCAGACATGTGAATATTGTTGGTCCTTCTCACAACCAATCCAACCCACCATATCAACCAAAAAATCAACAAGCTATCAACTACCAACAACAGAATAACCAAAGCTATCAAAACCACAATCCAAGACCCAACTTCCAAGGGTTTAGCAATCAAGCTAATGCCATCAATGTAGCTACAGGACAAAAGCCTAGATTCCAACCTACACCTAGAAACTATACACCCCTTGGTGAGCCATTGGATGTCATTTTTGAGAAATTAGTCAAAGAAAACCTCATCAAATTTCCTCCTACCCAGCAAATTGACCCAAGCCAATCCAAAGCTGCATGGTACAAAGATAATGAGTACTGCAAATTTCATAGGGTAAAAGGTCACACTACCCTCAGATGCATGAAACTGAAAGACTATGTGCAAGACCTCATTGATCGGAAGGAAATCACTATTGGTGCCCAAACCTCTCCCAATGCAGGCTTATAGATCTATCAAAATGCTTTTCCTCCACACCACAACCAAAATCCTGGAAAAGCACCTATCAGAACCAACAACAACAACACCAACAACCGTCAACCAAACCAACAGCATGGGAAGAACAATTACCACACTTCATCCTATATAGACTATGGTAGCCTTATAGGTTGTATATCCAAGAAAGAGCCTTCCGTCAATGTTATCAATATCCAAGGACCAAACATTGAGTGTGTAGTCACCACTCGAAGAGCGCGATTTAACATCGCAGGCCCACCTATTACACCAACACCATCAGCTCCATCAAAAAGCCAATACAATATCTTGAAACACCTTGGGAACATGCCAGCCCAAATCTCCATTTTAGACCTTCTTCGCACTAGTCCTGTGTACAAGAACATCCTTGACAGTGCTCTCATAGAATCTCATGTCCCTTCTGATATCAATGCCACTAATTTTCATAATCTTGTTGGACACCTCTCATCCTCATGTGCCCTATCGTTCAAACCCACCGACATACCCGTGGTCGAGCCAGATCACACCCTTCCACTTTGCATAGCCATCATGGTATCCAGCTTTGCTGTAAAAAGAGTAATGATAGATAATGGATCAGCCTTGAATATTTGCACCCTAAAATTCATAAAACAAGCTGGGTATACTGAGGCAGATATCATCAGTGAGGTTATCACCATCAAAGCTTATGACAACTTGGAAAGAACCACAGAAGGAACTATTTTGTTGCCAATCAAGGTTGGGCCAGTCATCCAAGAGACACTCTGCCATGTTATTGATCTAAACCTACCATTTAACATCCTCCTCGGTCGCCCATGGATTCATGCCATGAAAGCCGTTCCATCCACTTACCATCAGTGCATCAAATTTTTGCATCAAGGCACTGAGGTAACCATCCATGCCGATCCAGAACCCTTTGCTTACTGCAATGCGGTTGAAGCTTCATATACAAACCATTTCCTTGGAATTGATATCGGCACATCCATCGCTAGCTCATCCAACACTTATAATGACCCAGAAACCATCCTCGCCTCTACCCTGTCTACCGTGAAGATCAATAACAAAGGTTGTGGAGAGTATAGTCTGTCAGATGCATTTGCTGTCGGGGCACTCCCACTTGATCCACATGCCCATGGACGACCAACATATCACAAAGCTAAGGAGGTTCCACCTCCTCGATACAAACAATTGGGCCCAACAACCTTTGTATCCTCAAAAATCCCTCTTCATGAGGAGCTCACTCCAGATATCAACAAATGGTTACATAAGGATGCACCTCAAAGAAATCAAGCACGCCTTGATCACTTCAGCCAAAAGTATCTCCAAGAACATAAGCTCATCACTAACAAATGGAACTATCAAGGTGGTGGTCTAGGACCAGAAGAAAGAGGCATGCAGTGCCCCATCGACGCGCACGAGTGGGAATCGAAGTCAGGTCTTGGCTTTGGCATACCCACAATTGGGGGCACCAATGAGAACGGTCATGCTTTTTTAAACATTCACCGCAACCTTGTCGAAATCGAAGACATTCCTGAGGAAGTTGAAAAGAGAGCCTACGACGATATCCTAGACCAAATCTCCCTCGGAGACTCTATTCTCCAAGAACTATCCATCCACCTCATTGACCTACCACTCGCCCATCCACAACTCATAGATTGGGACCAACCAAGTGTCATACACATCGATGAGTTCACATCAGAGGAGGCACTTCTAAGATTCATGGGAGCTGAAACTCCTCACAAGAAAACAAAGCCAGATCCTGCCTATATCTACAAGCTAGATCCCAAGGGGTATTTTGGAGAAAATCCCCAACGTAGTTCTGATACACCCAAAACTGGAACTAAGGTGAATCTAAGACTAGCTAAGGCAACAAAGAGAACCCCTCAGCAAGAAAATCCAGAAGAACATGAGGATTTAGCATTGCCTCCTCAAGATAATCGACCAGAGGTGTCTTCTATTCTAATTGAGGATACTCAAGAAGTCAACATTGGTTCTTCAGAGATCCCCAGACTTGTTCACATTGCTGCATCCCTATCACAAGACCAAGCTGACCTCCTCTTTGAGGTCTTAAGAGAGAACATTAGCCAATTTGCATGGTCATATCAGGACATGCCAGGACTTGATCCAAAGCTTGTAGTTCATCATCTTGCAGTTGATCCAAAGATCAAGCCCGTCAGACAAAAGCTTAGAAAAATGCACCCCAAGGTGGCATTATTGGTCAAAGCTGAATTAGAAAGAATGTTAGCTGCTAAGGTTATCCGACCTATTCACTACTTAGAGTGGATCTCCAACATGGTCCCTGTCACTAAACCTTCCGGTGACATCAGAATCTGCACTGATTTTAGAGATCTTAACAAAGCTTGTCCAAAAGATGATTTTCCCTTGCCCAACATAGATATGATTGTAGATCTTACAGCTGGACATGAAATTTTGTCCCTCATGGATGGATTTTCTGGGTATAATCAAATCAAGATTGCAGAAGAGGATCAGCATAAGACAACATTCACTACCCCTTGGGGAACCTTTTGCTACAACATGATGCCTTTTGGCCTAAAGAATGCTGGGGCTACCTATCAAAGAGCTATGACAGCCATTTTTCATGATCTCATCCATAGCATTTTGGAGGATTATGTGGATGATATCTTGGTCAAGTCTCATACCTTCATGGATCATCTTGCTGACCTGGAGAAAGTCTTTGATAGGTTAGCCAAATATCATCTCATGCTGAATCCCAAGAAATGTGTCTTTGGGGTCACATTTGGCAAGCTTCTAGGTTTCATAGTTTCTAAACGAGGTATAGAGATTGACCCCAAGAAGGTCAAGGCTATCTTAGACATGCCTCCTCCCCAGACACTGCGACAGCTTCGCTCTCTTCAAGGAAAGATCCAATCTGTTCGACGCTTCATCTCCCAGCTTGCAGATAAGTGTACACCATTTTCACATTTACTGAAGAAGGATGAGAACTTCAAGTGGGATCCTTTATGTCAGCGCAGCTTCGACCATCTCAAGCAGTATCTCATCAATCCCCCTATCTTGGTTCCACCAGTTCCTTGTCGTCCCCTGATTTTGTACATATCAGCAACACCTACTGCTCTAGGGGCACTTCTAGCACAGCTTGATGACTACAACAGAGAAAGAGCCATCTACTACATCAGTAGAACCCTAGTTGGTTATGAACTCAATTACACTCCTATGGAAAAAGCTTGTTTGGCAGTTGTTTTCTCAACTCAAAAGCTTCGCCATTACATGCTAAGTCATACCATCCAACTAGTCTCCAAGATTCACCCTCTCAAGTATATGCTCTCTAGAACAGCACTTATAGGCCGTTTGGCCAAATGGGCTATGCTCCTTAGTGAATTTGACATCCAGTATGTGGATAGAAAGGCAATCAAAGGGCAAGCTATAGCAGATCACCTAGCTGATGCACCTCTAATAGATGCTTATCCATTGATCATAGAATTTCTAGATGAGCATATCTATCTAATTGAAGAACAACCCCCATGGAAACTTTATTTTGATGGCTCATACACATCTCATGGATTAGGGGCAGGAATATTGTTGGTCACACCTCAAGGAGATTACATTCCAAAAGCCTTCAAGCTACAATTCCCTAGCACCAACAATATAGCTGAATATGAGGCCCTCATAGCAGGATTAAAGATAGCTGCAGAATGGAACATTGTTGAGCTACAAATCTTTGGCGATTCTCAGCTCATCATCAAGCAAGCCTTAAATGAATATCAAACCAAAGATGAAAAGCTATTACCCTACAAAGAGTTGGTTGATCAGCTAACCCAACATTTTACAAAGCTTCAGTTTACACAAGTGCCTCGAATATAGAACAAAGCAGCAGATGCTATGGCTACTATAGGCTCGCTCTTGGAAATTCCCCAAGCAGCTACACAGTATGAGTTTTTAGTGGAGCAGCTCCTCACACCCGCCTATGCGAATGAGGATTCAAACTGTGTTTGTATCTTGGTTGGTCCCCAATCCCCTTGGTACCATGAGATTCACGCTTACCTTAATGATGGTATCATATCCCCTCACCTCACACGTACCCAACGCCAGAACCTCATCCGAAAATCATCCCGCTATGTTATCATAGCCAATACCCTATATCGTCGGGGTTATCACGATACTCTCTCTCAATGTTTAGACCAAAATGAGGCCGTGATGGTGTTAAAGGAAGTACACTCTGGACTTTGCGGTGCCCACACGAGTGGTATTGTCCTAGCGCAAAAAATCCTTAGAGAAGGCTACTATTGGCCTACCATTGAAGAAGACTCCTGTGACTTTGTTAGAAAGTGTCTCCCATGTCAGCAGCATGCAAATCTTGTGCACGCTCTGGCACAAGATCTAGAGCCTATTGCACCACCTTGGCCTTTCGCTTGTTGGGGCCTTGATCTAGTTGGAACTATCACACCCCTCTCATCTGATGGACATAAATGGATAATAACAGCTACAGACTATTTCACTAAATGGGTGGAAGCAGTCCCCCTAGTCTCAGCTACAGGAGTTCAGGTCTCCAAGTTCATCTTGTACCACATTGTTTGCCGCTTCGGCATCCCATCCACCATCTTCACCGACCACGGAGGTAACTTTGAAAATCTCAACATGGAAGAATTATGCACTTCCCTCCACATCCATCACTGCTTTTCTAGCCCATATTTCCCACAAGGTAACGGCCAGGTAGAGGCAACTAACAAAACCCTCCTCAAAATTCTAAAGAAAGTCGTCAATGATTCCGGCCGTGATTGGCACCTACAAATAAATCCAGCCCTATGGGCCTATCGAACTTCCTTCCATACATCCACAGGCACAACTCCATACTCCCTAGTCTATGGTGCTGAAGTGGTACTACCTATAGAGGTTGAACTTCCCTCCTTGCGCATATCTTTGCAAGGGCAAATATCAGATGAAGAATATAGAGTAGCTCGACTCACCCAGCTAGATCTCTTAGACGAGAAGCGGCAACAAGCCTATGATCATCTCACAGTCTATCAAACTCATCTCAAAAGAAATTTCAACAAGAAGGTGCTTCCACGACACTTTCAGCCAGGTGACATGGTCCTCAAAGAAAACATGAAAGTCCAAGTAGATCGAGAAAAGAAAGGCAAGTTTGAACCTACATGGCTTGGTCCTTATGTTGTCACTGCTTCCTTTGGCTCTGGAGCTTATTAGCTATCTACACCAGAAGGAGAACTCTTGAATGATCCTACTAACATCATTCATCTCAAGAAGTTCTATGCTTGAAGATCCTTGGTATACCAGGCTTTTGAAAAATACAAAAGAAAAAAATAGTAAAGAGAAATAAGCGTCCAATGGTGAAAACTTGGCAATTCAAGCACCTTGGATAGGTACCTTTGTGAAAACCTGGTAATTCAGGCGCCTTGTGTACTAAAGACTAATCCATTATCTATCATTATCCTATCCCTCATCCATTTACCCACCATCCCATAAGACACACTTGCTTGTTCCCTTGGTGTTCCAACCAAATATCCAAAAATCTGATGAAGCTTGTAAATACCTCCTGTACAGCTTGTAAACTTGTACCAAAGCTTGTATTATACCTTGTAAATCTTATACCATACCTTGTCTATCCGAATCTTGTCCAAGGTTTGTACCATATTCCAGCCTATAAATAATCTTGTATCCTAGCTTGTATACTATCACGTGCACACACAAAACCCCATTTTCACTTAATCTTTTCGCAAACCATCTACCTATCCACCTATCACCTATTATAGACATCCCATCCTTCACAAAAATTTCCATCTCACAAAAACCAAAACATGAAAAAACTTGTACATTTGTAACATATCTTGGTCCATCAGCTTGTACATCCTCTTTAGCTTAGTACCATTGTATCTATCCAGCGTTCATGTCAGTTCATCCTTGGTCAACATCTTGCACACATCGCACACTTTGGTTAGATATTCCAATGCATCCTTTAGCTAGATTTCCTATCACCAAAGTGTTATCTTTCTTAGTTCAGCTTGCCAGACGCATCACTCATCCAAATCCACTAGCTTAGGTGCTCTCCGATAGGTCCTTGCAGGATATAGCTTTCCTCATGTCTGATCTTGGTCCATTAGTACCTCGTCCTACCCATCTCGTTGGCAAACAGTTCTCTTTTGGATTTTCACTTTCTTTTGATTTGCGATCTTCCCTTTTGGGTCTTGAAGTATCTTTTCCAAGCAATCTCCTTGTTCCCTCCTCAAGGTTGCCACGATCTTCCATATCATGGTATGCTGTGAATGGGGCAATTAGAGCGTACGGTCTTGATCAGGTCTTTCGTTTGTTTTTCTTTTCTGCTTGTGGGTTCTCCAATGTCATTTCCACGCTGCTTCCTCTAGGATTCATGTGTGATGTTGGGGCAATCCTTGCGTGTTTGTTTTGAGTTAGTTTGTCAATCCTCTGGACAGTTGGTGAATAGGCCTTGATGTTCTTGGTAACCTTGGCAATTAACCAATAGTCCTATAGCAAATCTAGTGCTCAACTACATGGTGGTACTTCTCTTTGAAGTATCCCCCCACTCAAAAAGATTCAATGGTTTTCCTTCATCTCCATTATCCCCCATCCATATCCAGCATCCGTCTCTCCTACCCCAGCTTATGCATCAGTATCTCTTTGAATCACTCATCACTCTTAGCTTTAGGGATCCACAATCCTAGTCTTAGGGATCCACTAATCCAAATCAATCCACCAAGCCTCATCTTTCGAGATCCACAATCCTAGTCCTAGGGATCTTCAAAACCCATCTTCCACCAATCTGACTCTTTGAAATCCTGTTGCATCAGCTTTATAATCCCCTCATCCATCTCCCTATCCTGGATTCCTTTTTATAGTGCTCTGCTCCTTCATCCTCCACCTTCCGTAAAGTCTTAAGCTTGCTTCCTCTTGTGCATCTGATTCTCCTTTATCATTCTCCCATAGTGAGAGTTTGAGCTAATTTAGCCCCTTCTCTTTGCCAATCTGAGTTTCCTTGCTCATCCGAGATTCTTGTACATTTCAAGAAGCCATCGAGCCTCACTTTCTCTCCCCGCTGCCTTCTTGAGGGGGCATCTCATAGTCCTTTCTCTCCCCGCTGCCTTCTTGAGGGGGCATCTCACAGTCCATTCTCTCCTCTTCTGCTCTAGCCTTGGGCATCTTATTTTCTTATCTTTGATGCCATGCCACTTGCGGCATCACATCAAAGAGGGGCAAAATGTAGACACCTAAAAACCTTTAGAAAATAAAGTATTTTTATTTTCTAAAAAAGTCCTGATGACATCATCATTAATTAATTAATTAATTAATTAATTTTTATGCCATTAAATCCCTTTATATTAATTAAAAATATTTAATTAAGGAATCCCTCCCAAAAATGTTTAAATCTTATTTAAACATTATTTTCTTATTTATTAATTATTTAATTAATAAATTGACCAAAAATCCTAAAATAAATAAAAAATTTATTTTTTGCCCAAAACTTGGCCAATTTCCTTATGACCAATAACCTCTTCCAAAATCTTCTAATCCTTCTTTAATTTCGATTAAAGGCTAATCTCATCATTTCCTACCCCTAACCCCAACTCAAAATATTTAATTAAAATTAAATATTAATCCTCATGTTTATTAAAAAAGTTTTAATAAATATCTCCTCAACCCAAACCCTTGAAATAAATAAAACTTTATTTATTTCCTAAAAATCTAATTTATCCTCACCCTAAGAAGTTCTAGACTCTTCTAGAAAGTCTTCATCCTCATCCTAGGAAATTCTGGACTATTCTAGAAAGTCTTTACCCTCATCCAAAATCTAGACTCTTCTAGAAGATGTCTTTAAACCTAATCCTAATCCCCTCCGAACCTTGTCACATTCCCTAAACATGGGTTAAAACTTACTAACCCAAGCCAAAGTTAACAAATATCTCTTCCTTCACCCACCCTCATTAAATGCCATCCACTTGCCTATCCTTAAGCTAATCCTAAACCATCCTAATCCATCCTCTAATCATTTGCACAAGCCTAAGCAAGCTTAGAACCTTCCTAATCAAGTCCAAGTCAAAATTTCTCTCATCACCCTCAAAATATCTCAACCATAAAACTTTATGAAGTCCACTAGGTCATAAATGACTCTTACAAGCCCTTTTATTGCTCTTACAAGTCATTATGAGGGTCTTTATGAAGATTTTATCTCTTGAGCCTCCTTTGTTGACTCATCCTTGCCCTTTCCTCCATCCTCTCACCATGTGACATGTGTCACTCCTTGATTGGCTATAAGGAAGCACAATCCATGTGCTCTCCTCTCATGCAATCTGAGCCTTCCATAAGCTTTTTCCCATCCTTGCATCTTAGCCCTCAATCCCTCAAGCCTCTTGCCTATAAATTGGATCCTTCCCCTTTACAAAATAACACAATCCATAAAGTAAAGTTATAATGCTATTTTGAGAGCCAAATCCATACTAAAGCCATCTATCCACACCAAAAATCCACAATCATCCATTGAAGCCTTTGGAAGCATATTGAGCATACATCCTATCCATTTAGATAAAGCCACTCAACAAGAGAGCTTCTTATTGAGAGAGTCCATTAATGACTCATATTCTCAATTGAAAGCTCATCTTAGCCCTCAATCCCTCAAGCCTCTTGCCTATAAATTGGATCCTTCCGCTTTACAAAATAACACAATCCATGAAGTAAAGTTGTAATGCTATTTTGAGAGCCAAATCCATACTAAAGCCATCTATCCACACCAAAAATCCAAAATCATCCATTGAAGCCTTTGGAAGCATATTGAGCATACATCCTATCCATTTAGATAAAGCCACTCAACAAGAGAGCTTCTTATTGAGAGAGTCCATTGGCTCATATTCTCAATTGAGAGCTCATCTTAGTCTATCTTGAAGTTTATGAATTTTGTTTAGTTTGTAGAAGCTTTATTTAAATTTGGTTTCTATTAGCATACTAACATTTCTCATATACAGTTATTTTTGGAGGGTTTCTGGGTTACCAAAATCTCAAGTGTTATGTGGTGATGCATATTTGTTAATCATGATTGCTTAATGTTTATATGCATGCATGTTCATTTCAAAAATATGTTATTAAGGATATAAAACGGAATAGAAGCTAGTACTTCTGATTCACCCCCCCCTCCCCCCCCCCCCCCCCCCTCTCAGAAGCATTCTTTCCAATAAGATATTCCAAAAAATTGGTATCAGAGCCTATTTTTTCTCAAAAAGGAGCCTAACAGCTTTGAATAAAAGATCTAAAGATGGAAGTTTTCATACTTCGAAAGATCATTGAAAACTAGGTGATAGATGTGCATCTCACTCTACAAAAAGTAGAGGAATCTACAATGGAATTAAGAAAATCTTTGAAAAGAAGAAAGGAGATAGCCATAGCTGAAAATGACATACACTACAAGAAGATTGATACCACACAAGTGTTTGCCAATGGAGACACTAAATAATTTGATGCAACAATAGCAGAACTGATGGAGAAAAACAAAGTTCAAGCAGAAGAGATAAGATCTCTCAAAATGGAACATGAATCATAGGCCATAATGTTATATGAAATCACTGAACAAAAGAAAAGTGTAGTTGAGGACAGAATCATGATGGAAGATGACAAAAGAAATCTTCCAAACAGACTGGAAAAAAAGGTACTGAATTAACAAGGATCTCAAACATGTAGATGGATACACTTGCTCAAACGATGAACCTTCATCATGAACTTAATATGAAAGATATTGAGATCTCTACTCTGAGGATGCAGAATGAACAATTGCAAAATGAATTGAATAGAGAAAAAGAGATAGAAAAGAATCTCAACAAGTCAAGCAAAGCCATAAAATACTTTGAACAGTTGCTGAAATTACCAAGATTAGCCCATGATACATCAGGACTTGGACACAACAGCACTGAAGTTGGTGAATAATCAAAGAGTGTCGAGCAAAGAAGTGACAAAGGTAAGGATTCTAAACCCACTTGTCATTACTGTAATAAAAAGGCACATACTGCTAATATATGCAGGAGTAGAAGAATCAATCAGCTAAACACACACAAAAGCAAGAGTTACTATCACAAGTGCAACATGGAAGGACATATGACACAAGATTGCAGATCCAAAATTTCAAGAACACACAGATTTGGACATTGTCATAATTGCAAGAAATATGGACATAGGGCATTTGAATGCAGATCAAAGCCTATGTGGACATAAAATCAACCAAAAAAAGGGAATGAAAGTCACTATCATTGGGATTATAACACCAGGAACAGTTGTCACTATTGTCAAGAATATGGACATATACCCCAGAATTGCATAAGAACACATTTCAAGGGGAATTATAAAAGATGGTTGAGCCAAACCACATGTTTCAGTTGCTTGAAAACTAGTCATACTAGCAAAAACTATCCTACAAGGTCCAAAGCACCAAATATTGAAGCCAACAAAGGAAAAGAAAAGATTGATGCCATAAGAGGACAAATGAATAAGACTTGGAAGAAGAAAGATGAGTGCAGTACATCAAGCAAAGGGATCACTTCACCTAATAGGTCAAGTGATCACACTTCATCAAACTAAGCATAAGAGAAATATATGGGACTGATATACAAAATTGTATCATACATTAGTCCCAAGACAAAGAAGCACTAAAAAGAAGAACTAAGCATAAGATAAGATGCTAAGAACAATGATGCCTAGTTGTCTTTGGATGTCGAGTAAAATTGCTTTGGATGCTGGGTTATCAAAAAAGTAAGTAGATGTCGAGTAAGTATAGCTATCAAGTCGATGCCAAGTTGAAAAACATTTGGAAGTTGAGTGATAGTTGTAGGTACTAAAATGCATTAAATGCAAAAGTTTCTTTGGTCGCTTAAAGGTAAAAATTGATTCATTCTTGAGCCATTCAAACAAAAAGTGATTTCTTTGAGCACAACTGAGAAACTTTCAAGCTTTCAACTAGTTATTTGCAGCAATTTAGCATCTGCTCAAGCGATTTAAGTATCTATCCAGGTATTTCCTTCAAGTGCCAAGTTTTACAATTTGAGAAGTTTACTTTAATAATTAAAACCCTAGTTCAGATATAAATGGCATCTAGTTCAAAAACAACCCAACAGAAAATGAGCCATGAGATTCAACTTGTTAGCAATGAAGTAAAGTAACCTGAGTTTAGACCTATACCAGAGGTTGCATACAAAAATGATCTCATTGGTGCCTTATCCGCCATCCCTGAAAAAGTTGTTATGGTTCAGGATGTGCGAAAGTGCTATAATTGTAAAATAGGAGCCATAGGAGATTTGGAAATCTTCAATGCCTATGACAAACTCTGTGAAAATGGTATCCTGAAAAATGAGTTTTCTATCATAGAAAAGAATGGTTTAACCAAAGCCCTAGGCTTTCCAATCGTATTGAAAACTGAGTGGATATGCATAATACTAAGCAAAATTCATGATGGATCATTCTGGTTAGAACAAGGGCAAGTCAAGTTTACCAAGAAGATGGTTCATAGGGTTATTGGTTTTCCAACCCTAGATCGGACAAAGACATTGAGAAGTGAAAAGAAGGAAACAATTGAGAAGAACATAGGTGCAAAGTGGAACAATAGAGGCATGACTATAGACACCATAACTGATCCCCTTCTAGACTTTTCTGTAAGGATCATATCACATAAGTTTTATCAATCCAATAGGTTAAATAGTGTACCTTCCATAGCAGTAGATGTGGCACATAAACGTATAAAGAAAGACCATACTCATGACCTTGCAGTGCTCTTGTTGCAACAGATCAATGAAAATCTTGGAGCTATTAGAAAGTCCAAGGGAGCATAGTGCAAATTTGGTTCAGTGTTGGTTTGTATGTTCTTCTATGTAATGATGGAATTCCCTTCATTTGGAAAAGTCAACTGGAGTTAGAATAAAACCATTGTTGATCAAATTAATGATTTCATTGCACAAATGGGAGATAGCTTTGATGATCAAATGTTTATCTATTTTGAGGATTTCAAAAATGCAATGAAGAATAGAATGAGAATACCAGTTTCACTAGTAGAAAAGCATATAAATGACATATGTTTTCTTGTTGATATTGATTATACTTACATTCAAGAAGTCCTTCCATGAACAAGATGGCTTAGACCATTGGGATATGAGCTTGATGTTGACCAAGCTTCTGCAGCCATCACAACATTACTTTCAGAGGAAATGGACAAATTTGCCAAGGCATTTGGAACATATGACACTGTAAATCAAGAGTTGTTACAGAACTCAAGACAGCCTCAGTAGTAAAGAAAAATGACAAGCTAGTAAAGAAGATAAAGAAGAAATATGGTGTTGGAGAATCAAGTGCAGCAAGTGAAGAAGAAGAGATTAGTGAAGGAGAAGAAGAAGGTGAGCCAGTACAAGATCCACTTGAGAAAGATGAGAGTGTCAAGGAAGTAGAAACCAAGGAAGCACCCATCAGAGGCAGAGGCATCAAAAGGAAAACAAAGACACCTCCTACTTCTCAGCCTTCACCAAAGAAAGCTACCGTGAAAAGGTCTAAGAAGCCAACAACCAGAGCTACAACAAGGGTCTCCACCCAAAAGGCTAAAGACGAAGCCACAAAGAAGAAGAACACAAAGGCACAGGAAGAGCCAAAGAAAAGAAAAAGATATGTGGCCCAACCTGATACTGATGAAGAAGATCAGACTGAAAAGGTAAGTCCTCCTAAATCTTCAATTGATATATTATGTGAGAAGATTAGGAATGGAGAATTAAATGAAATGAAAAAGACTAATTTCAATAAGTTCACTAAAGAGGAACAAAATAACATAGAAGAATCAGTCTATGCATTAATGGCACAGTTCAAGTATACACCTCTTAAACTAGATGGACAATTACCAAAGGAATTGTCTAAAATTATAGAAGACAGATGGCATTTCTATCTAATGATGGAGAAATAGATGAGGGAATCAACCCTAGCAAACCTACTGCCTGATTTAACAAAAGATTAGGTAAGTCAAGCAGTCAAAAGGCATAGAAAAAGGTTTACACCTAAATATAAGGCATTCTCCATCCTGCAAAACAAAATTGAAGAAGTTGTTCAGAGAACAACAAGGGTTTGGAAAAACTTGTACAAGACAATTGAAGATGTCCTCAAAGAGGTATACAAAGAGGAAGCTGCTGCTAAACCTGAACAAAGAAGGAAGAGGAGAGAAGAGAAAATAGAAGAAGAGAAAAAGGTTGAAGAAGAAGAAAACAAGAAAGAAAGAGAGGAGGAAGGAAAAGATGAAGACAAAAGGAACTGATGAACATCGAAGTGTGCAAGACACACATCTTTCACCTCCTAGCTTGCCTCACTTGCCTACTAGACCTGCAAAAATCATAAAGATTAAGGATGTTGTTGACACCACATGTCAAAACATCAATCCATTAACTATAATGGATCTTACTAAGATCCTTGACCAAACAACTCTACAAGAACATTTGTGTACAAGTCCTATATTGGTCAATGTGGATAATCTCTAGTCTGCAACCTTGATTTGTTGAATGAGATTCCTTTGGAGTGTAATGATCACCTTGATGTGATGGATAAAGCTTTGCAACTCCTTATACTTCTTGCAGCCTTCTTACTTTGTACTTTTTTCTCTTAGTGTGTCTTATTAATATTCCGTTCATATTCATATCTTTGGATGCGATGCAATTCATTACATATTTACTAATCTAATTTACAGTTCATCAAAGTCAGCTAGAATACAAGTTTCACCAAAATACACAAAGTTAGCCAAATTTCAAGTACTTGGGTTCTGAAGAAAAACTCAATGAGGTTTGATACTCAAAAACTATTGTCAACACTTGGCATCATCATACAATTAGTAGACATAGAAGATCAGCTCATATTAATCAATTCCAAGCAGTCTAAATTTAGTCTACACTGGTGACTTGGTGATCACTATGAAATTTGGAATATAAACTGAACCACTTGATTGAAACTACATAGCTCAGTCAACACTATCATCGCGAGCTCGATATAAACTGAATCACTTGATTGACACTATATAGCTTGGTCAACACTAGATTCACATTGTTGAAGTTGGGAATTGGGTAAGTACTAGAAAACTTGGTTTGCATTGAGAGACTTGATAAACACTAAGAATCTTGGTTTACACTGATAATCAGCAACTTGGTAGATACTACTTGGTGCAAATTGAATATTGTTCTTGGAACTCGGTAGCAACTGTAGAACTCAATATAGCTTGAATTACTTTGGTTAACACTATAGACTATAAGATAAGCTCAGTAGCTACTAACGATTTGATTAAGTGTGTGTATGTGTGTGACTAATTAAAAAACTTGATTGTAATGTTAATAATCTCCCTCTTTGGCATTAGTGACCAAAACACTTATCAATCAAAACTAAATTCAAAAAGTTCAAAAATAATCTTTAGTCTCCTTCTTCTGTCTTCAACTTGGTAACATACTCTGTTTATGAGATTTTTCAAAATTTCTTTTGTAAGAGATGTTTATCTAAATATCTTGTACATGTATATGTATAATATTATGATGTTCCCCATACATATATATTCAATATACTTTACATATTATATACATCTTCTCATTTTCTCCCCTTTTACACATTCTCCCCCTTTTTGACATAAATGGCAAAGGTTTATGCTATATAGTTATTCCAAAATGTGACAAGAAGTTAGAATATAGTTTTAAAATTAGTGACATTGTCTTGTCCTAATTTTCTTGCAACACCTTGGTTGCATGCAATGTAATTTGAATTTTTGCTGATAATTCCATCATGTGATCATCTATGGAGAATTTTTTTTTATCATGGATGAGAGTTTTGGCATGTGAAATGTGTTTTTGCAATGCATCCATTTTTGGAAGAATCATGCCTTGTATATCTACAAGTGTAGCCCTTATCCTAGCTTCTTCTCTTAGTAATTCTGCTTGCATAGTAGTTAGAAATTTGATCTTTATGTAATGAGTATAACTCTAGTTTGGGTCAAGTGACAGCTAGTGTGCACTTGCCTTGAGATCTTCATCTATCTTGGAGAGTTAATCTTTGATTTCTTACATGAAGATAGATGTGTCACATAGTTTACCAAATATAGAAGTGACATTATTGGGAGAGGTTTCCAATGAACTAAGAATAGTAGAAAAGTCTACTTGATATATTGCAATCTTCTATGCAACTAGCTCCAATACTTTGTTTTCAAATTTCTTCTTTTCTCTTTGCAACAATTTTTCTTGCCAATTCAAATCTTCATTAAAATTTTGGATCAATTCTGCTAATTGAACCAAAATAGGTTGAGAGATATCAACCTCAATGCTAAGTGAAACTATAGGAATGCTCTTTGCATCTTGTAGCACTTAATTTTCTCTATTATCTCCTCTCTAAGCCTTTTTTGCTTAGCTTTCTTCTGCAAAATCTCACCTACTATATGTATTTGATTAGGATTTAGAGTAGAGATATCCCAATTTGGGATAACTATATCCTCATCTAGATCGATGTCTTCTTCCTTGTCTTTTCCTTTGCTAGAAAATATAGTACTCAGTTGAGGCTTGCTCTCAACTATATTTGTACTAATTATTTGCATACTTGGAATAGTAACAATGATAGAAATGCAAGGACTAGCAACAAAAGGAGATATTGCACTGATTGAAGAAATACCTTATTGTTGAGTAGCCAAAATTGATGGAGGAAGAATTGTCTACTCATTATATAAAGTTATGATTACTTTAGTCAATGAAGTATTAAGCTAAATAGGTGCAAAGATTGGTTGAGTGCTTGGATTTTTAGTGTTTGTCATGACCAACTCAGCAGTAGCTTTCTTTGAGCTTCATGGATTTCAATCTTTGCTCAAAGAGTGAGGAAGTGAGACCATAATTGTTGCTGTAATATTTTTAGGGTTGGTTTCCTCAATGCTCTAAATCTTAGGGAGATTCTCCTCAGTAGCTTCCTACTCTTGTTCCTCATCATCTATATTATCATAATTTGTTTCTTCTTCATCATCATTGTCTTGTTCTTCCTTGTCATCTTCATCATCATCTTTATCATTGACATGAATAACAAGATCAAATTTTTGATGAAGATTGTAGATATTCTTCCATGTATTAGTGGCATTCCACACCACATGTTCAATGTCATTAACTAGTATCAAGTAGGTGTTAAATTTCAAAGTGAGTTTTATTTTATTTTGCTCCATGGACTCTTTTACTTCTTTGTCATTAAGACTCAACATGAGTTTCTTCTAGGTCTAGTCATATATGTCCTTTGTAGTTTTCTTGGCGTGTTCCCATCTTGGTTTGATTCTTTCCATTAGTTCATTGGGAATTTTTTGTACAAGTTACTCAACTGAATATTTCCATTTCTGTAGTTTAAACATAACCATGTCTTCAACTTGCTTCTTCTCTTCTACATTTTTTGTTTCATAAATTAATGATTTAAAGTTTTCCATGCTAGCTCTAGAATCAATTTCTTTCAATTTCTATTGAAATGTAGGTGGAGGTCATTTGAAGATCACAGCCACTACTTCTTCACCTAGTTTCAATTTCTTTCTAGATGTTCTTCTTGTAAATACTATAGTAGATGACTTTGTACGTTTGGTTATAATAAACTTACCATTCTTCTTGATTAGCTCTTCTTTTTCTAATTTTTCTTCACCCACCTCATCTTCTACATCATATTTTATTACATCATCTCTTTTTCCTTCTATTAATAGTAGAGTAGGACTAGTTTTTCTCAATTTTTCTATCCTCTTCTTTCCTTTATTGATAGCCTGAGGAAGCTTTTATCTCTAGTTCAATTTTGGCTTTGGCTTCATGATATGTACCAAAATATGTGGCCTTGGGATCCATAGGTTCATTCAAAAATACCTTAATAATATCCCTAGTGTCATCAATATTGACCTCATAGCCTAGAGGCTTGATCCATACCACTCTAGGTTTAAATGCTTGTATGTACACTTTGTCACAATTGACCATAAAACAAATATCATCCTTGTAATCTTCAACAATTTTCTTTGGAATTATAAATCTATTATTCATCTTTTCTTTGAATGAATCAAAATAATTATCCATGATAATGACATAATTTTCACCCATTTTTGCTATATAATTATTGATTTGATAAAGTACAAGCACATCTTTTCCCCATACAATTTTATCTTTTGAAGGGAAAAATTTGTGTATAAAGAAGAATAAATAGGTTAAAGTGAACCAAACTTAGACATGTTATTATTCAATGTTTGGATGCTTTCAATGTTTTTGTTGAATTGGTTCGACACCAACTTGACAAGGTCGAAGGACATGTTGTTCTTCACCACTTTGAAAGCAAGATCCACTACCTCATGTGATACATTGTTGAGATGACTGGAGCTATATATTTTGTGTGCAATCATATGAATTCCAAACTTTAGCTCCATGTTAGCTACTTAGCTGATCTTCATACCTCTTCCATCCCATTCAGCAAGAGTTTTCTTTTCTAGTTCTACCTGACTTAGGGTTTTGGTGGTTTTTTCCTTGGCCAACTTTGGGAACCCCATGATTTGATGAATCATTTTCTTTGTTAAGAGAATAAGTTGTTCAAACCATAGTTTACTATTGTGTACATTGCTAAGGATAAACCTTATCCATTTTGTCTAGAATTCTTGGGGCATGTGTGGAATGTGGGTTAAACCCTTGGTTTCCAATTGTTGATGCTTGGGTTTTAATGCACCATTCACACACAAATTTTCCAAAGTTTCATCCATTTCTAGGAATCCTATGTCTTGAATTGAAAAATTAAAATGTGAGTGAATATTGTTAACTAGTAATACCTTAAGAGGAATCCATGAGTGAGCTTTGATAAGATCAAATGTTTCTGCAATTGCCAGACTCAATTTGAAGTCAGGTGCTTTGCACTCAACTCCTCAAACTAACATCCTGGATCCTTTCTTGGGTTTGCTATTGGAGGATGCCATTTCTTGGTAGGGTCTATGAAAATCATAGCAAAAATTAACAAAAAATCACATAGATCACTTGGATGCATAGAAATCGCTCTTCACATAAGCTCTTGAAAATTTATGGCGACAAATGAATTTGATTTCACCCTTTTTAACACATTCCACTTTCCAATTGCCATAAACTCTTGGTACATTCACTTTCTTGATGATAGACAATCTTCCACTTATTTTGAATTGATTTCTTGATAGATCCATTCATGACTTGGTGTCCATACAATGACTTAGTTGCTCCCAACCTTGCTCGGAAGGGTCTTGCAACCTGATCTAGCTCAGTAAGGTTCAAAATTTCTTTAGACACTTGGTGATCCCTTTGCATCTTGAATGCTGATATGGATCTCTCCTCTTTACTGACTGGAACTAATCTAATATGTCCAGTTTAGAATCTTAGTTCTAGTTACCCTTGTAGGAGATCAAGTTGAATGCTTGAGTTGCCCAATTCTTGAGTGACCTGTGCTTCAATGCTCAGACTTGCATTCTCAAGAGATTTCAAAATCCACTATTGTCTCATCTATTTTCTAATATTATCAGCCTTGGTTTTCTTTTCATCTTCAATTCTTCTAGTGTTGATATAGTTCTTGGTGAGGTCTCCAAGTTTTGTACAAATGAAACATCTTCTAGTGGTGTCTCTTGTCCTAATGTGATTTTTTACACATTTTATTCCAATGTGTCAAAATTCTCCACCGTAGTGACATCTGTAACAAGTGTTGTAGTCCCAACCAAATATAGTTTTTGTTGGAAATGATTGAAAATATCATAAATGAAGAATAATGGAACTGGTAAAGAATGCTTTCAACCATTTTTTTGTCATTGATGTCAAACTTGCTACTTGTAGGAATGACAATTGCTTAAGTGATCCAAATACTATCACTTAGTTGATTGACAAGGAGGAGGCAATCAATAAGATGTAAATAAAGCACCTAGAGAAAGGTTGAAGTTATGATGTTGTAATGAAGTATAAGGATCAGCTAAGCCATTGATGGAATAGTGTATTGATGACATACTCTAAGACACAGGGAATGGACACACTAAGACACATCAAAGATGCAAATTTTAACTAAGTCATTTGTGAGAGCCGAGCAATCTAGTTAGTGTAAAGAAAATTCGTAGTGGAAGCCAAGCAAGTCCAACTCTTCAGGTGTCGAGTAACCAAGAAACAAAGTGGATGTCGAGCAATCCAGAATAGATGGTGTCGAGCATTAGCAAATGCAGTAGAAGCCAAGTAACATAGAAGGTGCTGAGCATTAGTAAACCAATGATGCCGAGTTGCTGGATTATTTGTAAGGTCAAAGATTTGCTAGATCAGTAGTGATAAGTTTGTTACATCAAATTTTGTGAATTAGTTGGATGATAAGGATGATGAGTAGATGTCACATAATTTTATGTAAACCATGCAAACCAATTCAAGGCAAATACTGATGAAGTTTTTGGAAGAAACAATTTGGAGGGAAAACAATATCATTTTCTCAGATCAATTCAAATTGATGAGTGGGAAGACATGAGCGGGAAATGAAGAAAATAACTTCTTTATAAGGAGTTAGAGGTTAGATATCAAGTGTGTATGTGAGAGGGAGTTGGTCATAAGTGTGGTCGTGTAAAGAAGCCAAGAGAAGGCTAGTGTGAAGAAGATGACACAGTGAGGAGTAAGCACAGAGCATCAAGACTCTGAGTTGATCAAGTGACCATAGAGTGCATTGGCATAACAAGTGGAAGAACTCAAGGAGATAGATCTTGAAGGGTGCACAAGCTGTCAGCATTGCAAGGAAGAAAAGCCAAGCAAAGAAAAGAAATAAAGAGTGATATGAAATCTGCAAGGTTAGAGTTGCAATTTTTATCAGGTCAAAACCTTTCTAATACTTTCTTACCATTGTATTAGAAACTAAAATCCTACATTGCTAGGTTAGCTTAACAGCTAGGTGGACAAGCCTCAAGAAAAGGATAGAAGATCGCTAGGAGAAGGATATGAGATCCTTAGGAGAAGGATAGGAGATCCTTAGGGAGGGATAAAAGATTCTTTTGAGAAGGTGATTGTAAATCCCATGGACTTGGGTGGGCCTAACAAATCTATGTAAATCCTTTAACAAGGTGACATTATAAGTTGAATGTTCTTAAGTCCTCTAACATGGCACACTCCTAACATGGTGTAGAAATCCTTTAACAGGGTCACATCTGACAGTGTGTAAAGCCTTTAACAGGGTAGGCCTTTAATGGAGCAAACCATCAGAAGTGGTTGAAATCAATTATGCAGTTATTTTGTAGGTGTCATCCCCACCCCAGTTTTACCTTCTTATTCCTGGAGGGTTTTTGGGTCACCAAAATCTTTTGTGTTATGGTGTGATGCATGTTTACTTATCATGGTTGTTTAATGTTTAAATTGCGTGCATGATAATTTCAATTATATGCCATTAAGGATTTGACAATAATTTGTATTGGACATTATTGGACCTTGGATAACTAATTCACTCCCCCCTCTCAGTTATTCTAAAAGAATTCTAACAATTGGTATCAGAGCCTACTATCGATTTGTTTCAAGGAACTAGCAGCAAGAAGATCAAGATTTCCAAGAGAGAAGCTCCCAAGCTAAACAAAGACAGCTTTGTTGCATGGAAAATTCTGATGAAGTTGCACCTTGGATCAATAGGTGACTATGCACAAACCTCAATCATAGTTGATCATGTAGACCCTGTAGGACCCTTCACTGTAGAAGACATGAGCAAGAAGAAGGAGCACAATCAAGTGATGTCAGATATTGCTTCAGCACTAAGCTATGCCGAGTATGATGACATCAAAGGATGTGGTACTGAACATAAGATGTGGAAGACATTATCAAGCATCTATGGAGGAGATGATAATGTCAAGAGAGCCAAAAGAGAAAGCCTAAGAGAAAAGTTTGATGACATGAAAATGGAAGAAGGAGAGTATGCTGGTCAATATGGTGCAAGGATGAAAGAAGTGGTAAGTGCCATAAGATACCTAGAAGGACAGTTATCACAAGAAACAATATGTAGCAAATACTTGAGAACTTTTCTTCCTATCTATGCTATAAGAGTATCAGCCATCCAAGAGCTTTGGTGTGTACCAGGCAACACATTGTCATTTGAAGGAATAATTGAAAGACTCACTACCTTTGAGCTATCCAAATTTGACAACTACAAGCTAGAGAACTTTGAATCTACATTCAAAGCCAAGATAACAATAAAAGACAACAATGAGGTGCAAACAAAGAAAAAGACTGGAAAAGGAAAGTATGTATCTAGTGATAGCAGCACTGATGAAGATGATGTAGACCAATTAGAGCCATTACTAACAAGAAGATTTTGCAGAGGAAGAGGAAAATTCAAAGGTAAGTTGCCAATAATTTGTTTCAACTGTAATGAAGTTGGTTACATTACATCTAGATGCACACAAAATAAAAATTACAAGGATGGAGGCAACCTCAAGAACAAGAAAGAGGACAATAAGGACTACAGAGGTAAAGGCAAAAGATGCTACATTATTGAAGAAGACTCTGACGAGAATGATGATGAAGTAGTCAATGTGGCTATAAAAGATGAAACAGATGAAGATGAAGCAATTTCCCTAGTAACCTGCATGAACAAGAATGAAAAATGGATCATAGATAGAAGATGCTCTCATCACATGAATGGAGATAAAAGTAAGTCCATTGCACATCTTAGTCCACTATAGAAGCAGAATATGTGGCAGCAACAGTCAATTGCACAAACATGCACATCTCAATCCATTGCAGAAGCAAAATATGTGGCAACAACAATCAATTGCACAAACATTGTGTGGCTCAAACATCTAGTGAAAGGAATGAAAGAAGAGGTAACCAAACCTATGATACTGTATTGTGATAATACAAGTGCTATAAACATATCCAAGAATCGAGTAATGCATGCAAAAACCAAGCATATTGCAATCAAGTATCACTATGTCAGAGAATTGGTGATTGAAAAACAAGTGAAGATGGAGTACATTCACACAAAGGAACAAATTGTAGATATCTTCACTAAACCATTTCCCAAGGATACTTATGAATATCTTAGAGGCAAGTTGGGGGTAAAGCCCCTAACTCAAGCAGTCTAAAGCAACAAAGAAGCTGCCCTACATCAACAACAATAGATCATTGAAATATTAGAAGAATGATGTAAAGGATAAAAATAGGAATATAAATTCCAAATTAGTCACAAACACAGTGACAGAGGGAGAAAACATGAGATGCAAAGCTTACATCAAGCATGTTGAAGATGCTACATCTTTGGCATTTATGTCAAAGAGGGAGATTTATGAGAAACTGATCAATAAAAGGTAAGAGGGAGATGTATGAGAATAGAATCAGCATGTAGCTATGAAGGATTTAGAATATAGCATAAGGATGCTACAGTCAAGAGGGAGAAGGATCAGGAATACAACGTAAGGATGCATCAGTCAAGAGGGAGAAGCAGAACAAAGGATTTAGTTTGTATTAGCAAAAGAGGGAGACATGATACAAGAATTGAAAAAAAAGGAAGATATGAAATGTCAACAAGTTTTCTATTTGGTATGTAATTTTGGTGGTAACGAAGATGGTCAATTGATCAGTTTGGTTTACCATCAATGCCGAAGAGGGAGATTATTGGAAATGATTGAAAAGATCATGAATGAAGAATAATCGAACTAGTAAAAAATGTTTTCAATCATTGTTTTGTCATTGATGTCAAACTTGCTACTTGTAGAAATGACAATTGCTTAAGTGATCCAAATACTACCACTTAGTTGATTGACAAGTAGGAGGCAATCAATAAGATGTAACTAGAGCACCTAGAGAAAGGTTGAAGTTATGATGTTGTAATGAAGTATAAGGATCAGCTAAGCTATTGATGAAATAGTGTATTGATGACATACTCTAAGACACAGGGAATGAACACACTAAGACACATCAAAGATGCAAGGTTTAACTAAGTCATTTGTGAGAGCCGAGCAATCTAGTTAGTGCTGAGAAAATTCTTAGTGGAAGCTGAGCAAGTCCAACTTTAGTGTGTGCCAAGCAACTCTTCAGGTGTTGAGCAAGAACATTCAGGTGCTGAGTGACACAACAATCCTTCAGGTGCCGAGTAACCAGGAAACACAGTGGATGTTGAGCAATCTAGAATAGATGGTGTCGTGCATTACCAAATGCAGTAGAAGCCAAGTAACAAAAAAGGTGCCAAGCATCAATAAACCAATGATGCTGAGTTGTTGCATTATTTGTCAAGTCAAAGATTCGCCAGATCAGTAGCGATAAGTTTGTTAAATCAAATTTTGTGAATTAGGTGGATGATAAGGATGATGAGTAGATGTCACAGAATTTTATGTAAACCATGCAAACCAATTCAAGGCGAATACTAATGAAGTTTTTGGAAGAAACAATTTGGAGGGAAAACAATATTGTTTTTTCAGATCAATTCAAATTGATGAGCAGGAAGACATGAGCAGGAAATGAAGAACAAAACTTCTTTATAAGGAGTTACAGGTCAGAGATCAAGTGCGTATGTGAGAGGAAGTTGGTCATAAGTGTGGTTGTGTAAAGAAGCCAAGAGAAGGCTAGTGTGAAGAAGAGGACACAGTGAGGAGTAAGCACAAAGCATCAAGACTCTAAGTTGATCAAGTGACCATAGAGTGCATTGGCATAATGAGTGGAAGAACTCAAGGAGACAGATCTTGAAGGGTGGACAAGCTGTCAGCATTGCAAGGAAGAAAAGCCAAGCAAAGAAAAGAACTGAAGAGTGATATGAAATCTACAAGGTTAGAGTTGCAATTTTTATCGGGTCAAAACCTTTCTAATACTTTCTTACCATTGTATTAGACACTAAAATCCTACATTGCTAGGTTAGCTTAACAGCTATGTGGACAAGCCTCAAGAAAAGGATAGAAGATCCCTAGGAGATCTGATCCTTAGGAGAAGGGTAGGAGATCCTTAGAGAGGGATAAAAGATTCTTTTGAGAAGGTGACTATAAATCCCATGGACTTGGGTGGGCCTAACAACTCTATGTAAATTCTTTAACAAGGTGACATTCTAAATTGAATGTTCTTAAGTCCTCTAATAGGGAACACTCCTAATAGGGTGTAGAAATCTTTTAATAGGGTCACATTTGACAATGTGTAAAGCCTTTAATAGGGAAAACCATCAGAAGTGGTTGAAATCAATTGCACAGTTATTTTGTGGGTGTCATCCCCACCCCAATTTTACCTTCTTATTCCTAGAGGGTTTTTGGGTCACCAAAATATTTTGTGTTATGGTATGATGCATGTTTACTTATCATGGCTATCTAATGTTTAAATTGCGTGCATGATAATTTCAATTATATGCCATTAAGGATTTGACAATAATTTGTATTGGACATTACTGGACCTTGGATAACTGATTCAAACCCCCCCCCCCCCGTCCCCTTAGTTATTCTAAAACAATTATAATAGTTTTATAATCTATTCCACTAGGTTCAATGTCTTAGTTTTGCATTCAAAAGATTTGTGCCCATGCTTCTTGCATTTGTGACATTTTCTTTCAAATTTAGGTTTCTCTTTGCATTCATTAGATCTATGAACATGATTATTGCAATTGTAGCATTTTCCATTGAATTTAGCTTTACCATTACTCCTATGTTTATTTGATGTATGACCTAGCTTACTATACTGATTGCAAGTGGGTCTTTGATTCTTTTGAACTCCTTTCTTGGATGATTCACCTTCTTTTGTATATCCAATTCCTACTTTTCCTTTCTATCTATATTGGATTTTCTCATTTAATTGATTCATGTCTACTTGATATTTCAATTTCCTCTCATTGATTTTCTTTTCAGTGTTTAGATCATTCTACAATCTTTTATTTTCTGATCTTAGATTCATGGTTTCTTCATTTGCATTAGTAAGCTGATCAATGAAGTCTACCTATTGAAGGGATAGATGCTGAATTTCATTATTCTTTCCTTCTAACACTTCTTTTATATTATTTTTCTCTTCCAGGACTTCACATAATCTTACTGACTGAATTTATTGTTCTCTTTTCAACTTCCTTACTTCTTCTTGAAGTATACCATTCTTTTCTAATAGTTCTCTAATTTCTTCATTAGCTTCATTCGAATTACTCTCTGAATAGATATCTTCAATTCTTTCTTTAGTGTAGAGTTTGTCATTCATCTGTACTGCAAGATCCATTCTTCCTTTTATGGATTAAGAGAGTTTCTCCTTTTCTTTCTTAAGTTTCCCAATAGCCAATTCCAAATCTATCTTTTCATTGTCAATAACCTTATCAAGTCTAAATCCTTCCATTTCCTTTGATATGTTCTCAAGCTATTTGTTAGTAAACAGTTTTGTCCTTCCAGAATTAAATATAAAGAATGACTCAAGATGCCCAAATAGAAGAACAATTGCCACTAACAATTGGAAATACTATCATGAGATTGATAGCTTTCCTCTGAATTGAGAGGTATAGCTCCCTCTTAGAAAGATATTCGAAGAATTTTAATAACTGGTTATGCCTTTTACCAGAAGACACCAAGGCTTTCCAACAACCACTCATCAAAATGAGATGAACGTGATTATAAGATTAATAAATTGATCATGAGTGAAAAACCAACAAATAGCCATAGGACTATCTACCAAGTCTTTCACATTAAAGAGAAAACTGAAAGAGAGAAAGTTGTAAATATCTTTATGCAAAAGCGTGAATACATAATCACAAGACTACATATATCACATTCAACATGGTAATAAAGGACTGCATCTAAAATAGAAATAAAAGGACTCCAAAATCCTTTCAGATCAGAAACAAAAATGTATATGATTGTAGAATCTAACACACTTATGTCCCTCTTTATTTCAGAGACATGATAAAACAATAATAGTACTGTTCAATCTCCTTATCACAGTCAATCTGCATAAAATGAAACTACTTCCTTTGTTACAAAAAATAAATCTCTTCTCCCTGTAGTAGTAGCTATAGAAATCCTTTGCAGAAAAGAAGACCCCTCTCTTATTATTCTCTATACCATTTATCTTCTCTTTTTGTCCATTATTTCTCAGTTTGAATAATTGTTTCTTGAAACTGCTCCCAACCTTTCACATTCCACTGTCCGTTATTGAGGAAAAGTGATGTATCAAAAAAGATAAACATAATGTTTAATAAACATTATGATATTGCTTACATTCATCCAAACTCCTCTTATGGACACCTGTCACTACAAAAATGAATTGCATGTGCATGTTGGACAGGTGGTGTATGCTGGTTACAAGTTACTGTCATGATCTTGTAACAGTCATAACTTTTGATCCATTTTAAATTTTGCAAAATGGATTGGAGAGAGTTTATATAACTAGGTTTTCTCAAAAATATCCAAAATTCAGCTCAATCCAAGGGTTAGATTAAAATTTGTGGGCCCCACAACATGACTATTTTTCCGACTGCAAAACATTTTGCATTTGCTGATATATTGACAGACCTGCATTTAATTCATCATAACTTTTGACTTTGGCCAAATTTTGAAGATCGCCTTGGTGGACCTTTAGAAAACTTGATTTTGAACAACATATCCAAATTTTGATGAGATCCAATAGTGTAATTAAAATCTATGGGCCCTTCAACATGATTGTTTTTCTGATTGCAGAACATTTGGCATTTGCTGTTATGTTGACAGACCCACATACAGTCCATCATAACTTTTGACAAAAATTTGTAGCTACAGGCTGTATTAAAATTTATAACAATATATACACCAGTACTTCCACATGAATCACGTGTTGTTTTCCTACTATATATCTCGTTATCCACTACCACCTTCTAACCTTGGATCTTGGACTTTGAGCCTTGAAATAGGATCTGAGCTTGATTTTAAACTTGAGCCACAAATTCAAACTGATGAATCTGAGCCTTTGATCTATGAACTGCATACTTCAAACTGTCCATGAGCTTTGCACTTAAGAATGGTCGATTCTTTTTACGCTTCACCATTTCAAATAAAATTTTGAAGCTCCCAATCTTGATTGAATCATAATGATTCTTGAACTTCTGGATGCTAGGGTTGAAACTGAAATTTCAAACTAAACATTGCATTTTTCACCGATTCCAACATGAACTTGAAGTTGAAGTTGAACTGACCTGAAACTTCAACTTCAACTTCAACCTCCCCATATGTGAATAGGAATGTTGATGAATAGGAGAATGACTAGTCTTCTTTAAGATTTATGCTAATGACAAAACTTGAAGTTGAACTTGAATTGGCTGGAAGCTCAACTTCGACTTCGAAACTCAAAAGTATATTATGAAATCACTGAACTTGAAGTTGAACTAACTTGAAGGTTCAACTTCAACTTCAACTTGGGCACTCCCATGACTTAAATGTTTGACTTTAAGGCTAAAGAAAACTATAAGTGTAACAATTGGCTCTGACTGGGGACATGGACTATAAAGTGCATGACGAATCCAGTAATCTTTGGTTAAGACCAGTGTCTAGCCATTGGGAACAGAGTCATCAAAGCATAGAGGATAGAGGGAATTCCTATAGATAAGATGGAAGAACAGAGAGAACACCAAAGCACAAAGCTAACAGCAAGCCAAAAACCAGCAAACTAAAACTAAGCACAACCAAAACTTTATGTATAAAGAATTGGGAAAACTGCCCAGTCTTAAAAGAATGTACCTAACTGCTCATGGAAAACCATTAACTGGTTCGAAAAAATATATGCCAGTGCGGAAAAGTGGTTGGAAAATGAGATGCATCACTCTAAGCAACTATCGAACAACTGATAAAAGCATGGATCTAAATATCATGTTTTGGACCAACCTTTGAATCACTATGCCAATCCCAAATAGCCATACAACCCCACAGAATTTTGATTTTTCATGTTCCCTCAATGCTTGATCTCCACATGGCCGCAACATTTTGATTTGTCTGACATGATGCTGAAAATTTATTTAACAACTTTTTTGATCAGATTTTTAGAATGAGAATAACTTTTTTAATATGATTTCTCTTTGATATGAACACCAAGCCTATTTTCAAAGTAAACATGTTCTAGAATAGGCTGATCTCAATCTTCTAGAATTTCAAGGAAATCATTATTTCCTCTTTCATGGAAATGAAAAACTTCATATTCAAATAATTCATTACCCATATCAATTACAAAACTAAATGATTCTTGCATTTTAGTCTTCTCAAGATCTTGAGATGCTTTGGGCTGTAGAAATTCTTCACTGATCTCCATGTAACCAAAATAGAAGCATTCATAAGCAGTATGCAAAAAAATTTCAGTTTCAGCATTACCACCCTTAAGTTTTCCTTGATCTTGATGACCCATTACACTTTCTTGATTAAAGTGGCTGGTTGAATATACATTAGAAATTTTAAATCTAGAAGATTCTAATTCAGAAAAGAAAACACCTGGCAGCAAGCTCTTACTTGTTTCAACATCAACAATGCCATCCAGAGGATCTTCTTGCTCCCGTGGTAATTCAAGATTTGATCTTTCTCTTTTAGAGGTATAATGAAGATGATAGGTTTCATTTTCCCTCCATGTATCAAGATAATAGCTACCTTGTTGTTCATGTTGACTTATTACATTTTTCCAATTATCACCAATGGTTGGGACAGCATTAGATATTTCAAAAGAAAAAGATTCAAGCTCCTACAAGGGTATATCCAGTAATGAGCTTTCATGTGGCTGATTATCACCAAGTTCCCCTTCGGTGGAAAGGCCAGAAAAGCAAGTCATTATATCAAATGACTGAGGAAGATACTGATCATTAATTTCAGCATGTGAGATAGGTTCCTTTTCCATATCCAAAGAATCATTTTTAGTAGGTGCAGGTTCATGACAATCTTCATCACTATGCTCAACATGTAAATGATAGGCTCCAACTATACTACAAGGAGTACTTTCACTCATAGGAGAGGTTAGGAAATCTTCATTATTAAAGACTATTCTAGATTGTGACAAACTGAAATAGAAGGTGTTGATTTTAGGGGAAGTGATAGTTAAGATCAATAGAACTAGTGTTTATTCAGCCTTTAGGATCCCTCACAAAGAACCCTATGAACCATGGATGTTTGAGGAAGTAGAATGACTATATGTCAAAATAAAAAGCAATTACCATAATAAGGTAGCCCAATATTGACTTCTCAAACCAGTAGAGGGTGGTTCAAGGTTGCCCAAACCATTAACTATTGAGCATTTCATCAAAGAAATTGCAAACATTGTACTTCGATTGAATAGAATTAAGGGAAATGAACATGCATTTCATTGGGATACATGAATCTATTTCTTTATCCCAAAGATTGTAGAAGGAGATAAGTTCATTGAATAGGCATACCTACTTGCTGAGAATTTGCACAAGGGTTTTGTGGCCATCAACAACTTCGGTTCATTTTTCTTGTCTTCCTTTTTTATTTATGTCCTAGCAGCATCTAAAGAATGTGAAAACCTTCCACATTCACCATGGATAGATGAAATGCCCATTCACCAATATTATAGTGACCTTCAAGAAGCTACTTTCTGTAAAGAGTTCAGAAGGGTAAATGATGTCTTTTTGGGAAGGTTGGTCTTTGAACTTCAAGGTCACGAAAACAATAGGTTATCTGAAGAAGCTATGCAAGCTATACAAGTCTATAGCTACTTTTACATTCAATTCCCTAGGTTCACATATCTCAGAGTAGGTGGTTTTTTTGGTGAACCATTGAAGTTGCCTCATTACTTCTTAGACTCTATTGTTTTATCTAAAATGTGCAGACAATTTGTCTCTATGAAAGAGTCTTTTGAAATTTCTAAGAGGTCTTCTTTTGTATTCTTTCCTATTGAAATCGGTCACTATAGGTGTCCTAGTATAAAGCAAGCCATGTTAACAAAAGCATCATTGACCCCTCTATGCTTTAAACCCTTCTCCCTTTGAGAAAATTTTGATTATGGAGGGTTTGTCAAGAATAATGTTAAGGATGTAGTCTCTCTTGTTCATACATCTTAATTACACTAATGAATTTGAAGTAAGGAAAAGACTATGGTTGAGGCTAACAGTTAAACAAATCAATATGTTTAATGTGGATCTTGATACATGTGGGCTGAATGAGGAATATTCTGAAGAGGTACTTGATCCATTTTACATCAAGTAGATTGAGTGCATGCCTATTCCCAAAATTGATTGGGGAAGAAGAGAAGAGGATGATGTATTCTCTTGCACTAAGGATGTGTTGGCTAGGACTGCATGTTTGATAAAATCAAAAATTGTTGCCACCTTTGTCTTGACTAGGAAGTCTTTAAAATCCAAAAGTAAATTGGCTCCTCAAAAGCAAAAATTAATCTCTAATCAAGATATTCATGGTCCTATTGTAGGTCTGGTTGAAGTTGAAGTTGAAGTAGTTCTAGAACCACTTCAACTTTAGGTTCAAGCAAGGACCTGTAAAACTAAAAGGGTGACCTGTTCAAGCACAAAGAAGGTGTCAACAAACAAAGGCAAGAGTATAGTGATAGTTGATCTCGAGGTTGTACAAGAATCACCTATGGTAGATAGTGTACCTAAACATTAGAAGTCACCGGTGAATACTGAAGGCCAAGAGAGTAATCTCACTTTAGCCAAGTTCTCCCCTACCATCGATAAAGAACCAATCATACCTAAATGGTTGGAGACTTCTATTGAAAATAAGTGGAGCATGATTCCCCTCTTCTTGCCAATTGATTTTTTTTCAATAAATGCGTGGTTAAAAAAACTAAAGTGAAGAAAGCTAGGACAGAATCAAGGATCAAATTTGATAAAAACTTAGGGCATTGGTCGATTGAAATAGCCATGCCACCAGATGGAACCTCACGTTAATCCTTGGCTCCTTAGGACTACTAGATAACAAAGGTTGATTTGGGAAAAGGAAACTGTGATGTGGATATGGAATTCTTTGAAGCCTCTAATAAGAAAATTGCACACAGGATATGGAAGGATGGACAAGATAAATAGGAGATGAAGGAGACAATAAAGAGTATGGCATAGTATATCAACACCATCCTTCATTCTGAAGCAAAACCTATCAGTGAGATGTTAGTGATTTTTGATGTGTCCTCTACAACCAACCAACAATCTCTTGATAACCTGCACATATGCAAAGCAATTGCAAAGACAGTAGGGGAATGGGTGTAAGGTCTCTTGAATGACATTGTGAAACATATAGGTCTCCTGGATAAGGCTTCAAAAGAAATATTAACCATTACTAAATAGGTGGAACTAAGAAATGAAGAATATGAGAAGGAAAGAAACAATTGGGGGAAAGTAGTGATATGGCTGGAAGATATCCAAGATCTTGGACTACAAAAGTTTCAGGCTGAATGTCCTATGGTAGGTTTAGATGAAAAATCCTTGTATGTGATCAAAGATTGTATTGAATGGAGGAATGAATCATTAATACTAGGCGTAATTGAAATAAAAAAACACTGCAAGAAGTTAAGATCATACACCAAATAATTCAGGGAGACCTTAAGTGGTTTTTCAAACATTTCACATGAAAAGAAGAAGACTCTGTTGGCTAGTCTGAGGAAGTGATCAAAGAGGTTTAGAAGAAATTCAAAGAACTTCAAGCCAAGAAGACACCAACTAAGCAAGACTTCTTGAACGTAGCAGACACTGAAGCCATGTTGATAATTAATCTGAAACACTTGGAAATGCATGAAGAAAAGATAGCAGAATTGAAGAAAGAAAAGGAAATTTGGAAGTAGTAGCTTGCCTACATTGGTCTACCACATCAGTCTATTATTTCGGCATTTTCAACTTCAAATGAAGCATGAAAAGTGGCAAGAAAAATGGCTAGCGGGGATGGTGCTACTTGATCAAAAAATGTAGTTACACATAGTCACTTAGTTGTTCTTTTCTGTTGTTTTACTTTTCTTGCATTTCGGTTAGCACAGTTGTGTTAACCAAAAGACTATTTTACTCCTCAGGGGGTAATTTTGGCAACTTTCCAGCCCCATGCCTTATAAATATGTCATAATTAGTATGGCATAGGGTTAATCTCCAGTAGACCAATAGAAAAAACTATTTTTGTTTCTAGTTTAATCTTAAGTTTTAGAAGTAGCATTTCAAATTTCAGAAAATACAAAGAAAACTCTGTAGTTTGATTTTGTTAAAGGATTTTGGAAGTACATACTATTATCTACTTGTTTGAATTAGTATTTCTAAAGATATCATTTATATAAAAAAGCTTTTTCCATGTTTATCGCCAATTCTAAAATTGCCAGTTCAGAATTTGGGAAGCTGTGAGAAGTGAGTTTTATTGAATCTGCTTGCTCGATTACTTAATTTTCAATTATGTGGATAATATTGATAGTTAAAATTGAGTGGTTCTTTAGCATAAAAATATATTTTATATTGATGATACAGAATAAGTTGATTCAACATTGTCAGCAGATTGTATTTTGAAAATATATTTCTATTGAGTTTAAAGATCAAAAATCATTATTTGCAATAAAGGTAGCTACACCTATTTTATTGAAGAAACTTTAAGCAGGGAATTCCTTGGTCCTATAGAGGAATTCATTTTTTGGTATACATTTTTCTCTATTTTTCATATAAAATCATTTGAGAAAAACTGTTTACTAATAGTTTTTGGCGACTCTACAAGGGAAGACTAGAAATGGTTTTACCTCATCATGAAATTTTCCCAGTACTTCAACCAGGTTTAGTGTTTGATAATACTCAAGAGGACATTATTTTAGATGAAAGTGCACAAGCCTAGAAACTCAAAACAAGCCTAGAACAGTTTACATAAGTTAACCAAGTACTCGAAAGAGAAGAATAAATAGTCGAACTCATTAGAGGTGTACCGGGTGCTAATGAAGAAGCAGTAGTCAACAGACCAATTCTGAGGCCAGTTTGAGTATTGGATGTTTGTTCTATTGTTATGAATTGGCTAGTAAGAAGTATACTCGAAGTGAAGAAAGGAAGGGGTTTATTGATTAGTCTTATGAATTTGTAAAGAGTGTTAATTTTTCTCTTGATCTCTTTGATAAATGCAAAAAATCTATTCAAAGCAAAAGTAGACCAACATCTCCTCAAAAACCTACCCCTATAACCATAAGCCTCCAAGCTCTAATCTTACTAGGGACACTAGTACCTTCCCATTTTAACGCTCAACCTTTGAGTTTCATCCCACCAAGAATGGTTGATAATCCATGGGGTGCACAAGTAGGTCCCCTAGCCCTTGGAGCTAACCTAAATCCTCTTCCTAAAGGTGCTAGAGAAGTATTACCCAAATTCAATGGGGATGGGAAGAAATCTACTGATGAACATCTCAATGCATTCAACATTGTGTGTGTAGTTCTTGCTATCGCTCATGAAGATATAGTTGTAAGGCTATTTGTACAAACCTTAATTGATGATGCTACCGATTGGTTCCACCATCTCCCACAAGGGTCCATCACCACTTGGGGTGAGATGCGAAATGCTTTTGAAAATAGGTTTAAAGCTGCTGATGATGAACATACTTTACTCCTCCAATTGACCCAATTAAATAAAGAAGTACATGATCCCATGAGAGATTTTGTAGCAAAATTCAATAAAATACTTCATAAAATCCTTGCTACTAAGAGACCTAATCTAGAAAAATGCAAAGGTTTCTTTGTTAATGCAATGCCTCTAGATATTAGTTTTCATTTAAGAAGGGACAGGGTAGAAGATGTTGATATTGTTCAAAGATTAGCTGTTGAATTAGAGGATGACCTTTTAGCCCCAGGGAAGTGGAAATGGGAAGTGCAGACTTAAAATTTGCAACCATCTACTTTTGAAAAATTAGACCCATTAGTTCAAAAACTCATGAATTATGTGTTGATTATCAAAAAGAAAATTCCTAAAATGAACACTCAATACCAAGAAAATATCTGAATCAAAGTCATTTTCAAGGAAAACAAATTAATTTGCCCCAAATCAACAAAGGTTATAGATTGAAGCTCCATCTAATAAAAATAACATGTGTATTTTTCATCTTACAAATGATCATGAAGGAAGTTCTTGTCTTGAGAATATAATATATCAACAACTTGAAGTAGAAAAAGTGGTCTTAGCTAATGTAAAAATAGAGGAAGAATCTTCTGAAGAACTTGGTGACTCCATAAGCTATTATCTTGAATATGAATACGATTCTAACATAAGTGGTGATATCCTTTTAACCTTTGAAGAAGCTGCATGCTTAGTCTTAACCTGTGGGTAGAAGGCTGCTAAAGTTGATGATTCTAAAAATAATGCAACCCTTACTCAAGCAAAGGAATTAAAGAGAAAGGGGGAAAATGAGAATAAGTCATCAACCATGCAGTCAAAGACACCCCAAATCCTGAAAAAGGTCTGATCCTGATTCCTTATTTGACATTGTTGAGTTTTGTAAAGCATCTAAAATACAGATTTCCCCTACTGAATACCTAAGGATGAACCCTAGAGAGCTCAATAAACTGATTAAATACATTCATTAATGTTCTCCTGATTTAGCAACTAAACAAATAAATGAAACCAAGGTCTTAGAGAACAATGAAATGTCTGCTAAGAAAATGAGCAAAATTCCTCAGGCAAAGAAATGTGAAATCCAAGCATTTGATAACCATGAAGGGACACTTCAACTAGAAAAGGTCAGACCTAAATCTCCCTTTTCTCCAAAACCTAATCCATTTTATGTATCCCTCTTCCTTCATGGTTTTAAGCTAAATAATTGCATCAAAGATTCAAGTGCTTCTGACAACATAATGCCAGCTGTAGTAGCCAAGGCTCTTGATCTTCCTTTAACCAAAACCTTTGGTAAGTGTTATTCCATGGATTCCAAGCTGGTTCCTTTAATAGGTCAGATTAAAGATGCCCAAGTCTCTTTGGTAGCCTATCCTTAGAAAAGAATTAATCTTAGTATATTACTGGTAGACATTCCTACTAGTTATGGTATGCTTCTTAGCCGAACTTTCTGCCAAGACCTAGGAGGAGAAGTTAAAATGGATTGGTCTCAAGCTATTATACCTATGGGGAAAGAAAAAGTAACTTTGTTACCTGAAGCCAAATCCAAATATATAGACTTTCCATCTAATAATCCCAAATCTCAAATCCTTTATTAAGAGACTGATTTTGCTAACTATTTGATTTTATCTGAAAATGAGAAAACATGTGAGAAATCAGAAGTTTAAGACTCACTATGGACTTTAGAGTTTGATGGGAGCTACTGCTCTAATGGATCTGGGGTTGGCATAGTGTTAATATCTCCTGATGGTCAAATTTTTTCTTCCTCTTTAAAACTTTATTTTGAAAACAAAAATAATATAGCAGAATATGAAGCCTTACTTCTAGGAATAGAAGAAGCCAAGAGAAGAAACATTAAACTGCTAAAGGTAAGGGGAGATGCTAAACTAATAATAAAGCAATTTAAAATTTTTTTCTCAATACAGAATCAAAGAATAAAACATTATAGGAATCATGTGTGGGATGAGATTAAGGATTTTGAAGCCTTTGCAATTGAAGTGATTCCTAGAGAACTAAATGATAAAGCAGACTCTCTAGCAGTATCAGCATCTTTATTGATTCCTCACCCAAACTTCATAAATAACAAATATTTAGTTGAGATCATTCACAAGCCAAGCATACTAGACAATAACAATTCATGGAAAGTATTTAAGGATGATGCTCACATTAATGCTTTTTTACAAAGTATTGAAAAATTCTCTACTAATTATTTTGAAGGTTTAGATTCTAAATGTAGAGAGTTTTTTCCTAATCTCATTGATGAAAGTGATGTGTTACAATTAAAAGGAAATGTAATACCTAAAGTCCTAGTTGAGCTTGAAAGACTCTTTGACAGGCATGATGCTTTCCTAGCCCAAAAATTATCACCTAAAGAAGATCCAAATGCTGATTATGAAAAGGTCAATCTGGGAGATAAACATAATCCCAAAATTATCAACTTGGGAACCTATTGTGAAGAAGACAAGAAAGCAAGATTCATCAAACTTCTTACAAAATATATGGATGTCTTCGTTTGGTCTTATGAAGATTTAGAAACTTTTAGGAATGGCCAATTTAAGCATCATATCACTTTAAAACTAGGCACTACCCCTTTTAGGTGAAAGTTGAGAACGTACAATCCAAAGGTTTCTAATGTAATTTCAAAGAAATAGATAAAATTCTTAAATCTCACATCATCTTTCCAATTCATCATTCCACCTAGATGGAAAACATAATACCAATAAGGAAGAAGAATGAAGAGATAAGGATCTATGTTGACTTTAGAAACCTTAATCAAGCAAGTTTGAAAGATAATTTTGCTTTACCTATAATGGATCAAATCCTTCAAATAGTTGCTGGTTCAGAGATGATGTCCCTTTTATATGGCTTCTTAGGTTATAATCAGATAGAAGTTACCAACGAAGATTAACACAAACCAACTTTCACAATGCTTTGGGGCACTTTTGCCTATAAAAGGATTCCTTTCGGCTTAATAAATGTAGGTGCCACCTTTCAGCAAGCCATGAGTTCAACCTTTGGTCATTTCCTAGATAGATGTATAGATTTGTATCTTGATGACATGATAGTGTTTTCTAGAAGACGAAAGAAACACCTAAAAGATTTGAGAAAAGTACTTGAAAAATGAACGAAACACAGAATTTCGTTGAACCCTAAGAAATCAATTTTTGATGTAACTGAGGGAAAGTTTCTAAGACACATGGTTTCAAAAGAAGGGATCAAAATTTATTTAGAGAGAGTAAAATCTATTCAACAATTGTGTCTTCTTGTAAATTGTAATGCTGCTAAATCCTTCTTTGGGTAGATCAAGTTTTAGGAAATTTGTACCTAATTTCACAGAGACTATCAAACCAATGGCCAAGTTGCTAAGTGAAAAGTAAAATTTTAAATGGGATGAACCAGCATCTAAAGCATTCAAAGAGATAAAAGAGGCTATTGCTAAAGCTCCAACACTTTTTCATCCTGATTTCAAAAAAGATCTTATAATGTACTGCTATGCATCAGAACATACCATGTCACGAATATTGCTTCAAAAGAATGACAAAGGGGAAGAGATGCCTATCTTTTTTATGAGTGTCTCATTGAAGACACATGAGCTAAATTACTCCTTGTTCAAAAAAAAAGCCTTTGCTATTGTGAAAGTTGTGAAATATTTCTAGTACTATATTTTGCATTCACATTCTTTAGTTTATGTACCATCCACTACAGTCAAGAGTATCCTCACACAGCAAGACGTAATAATTAATAATCAGGCAACTTGGGTAGAAAAAGTGCAAGAATTTGACCTAGATATCTGGCCAACTAAATTGCTTTGAGGGCAAGGACTGTGTAAACTTATTGTAGAAGGAGAAAAAGAAGAACCATATCCCAATTTATTTTTTGTTGGCTTGAAAGATGAATGGTTTTATAACATAGCTTATTTCTTGACATATTGGAGATGTTAGAACCATTTAAAAGGAGAGGATCGAAGGAGTCTTCAACTTAGAGCAGCCAAATTTGTGATTATTAATGATATCTTGTACAAAAGGGCTTAGATGGTATGTTTTTAAGGTGTGCTGATGCTGACCAGTAGGAGAAACTACTTAAAACCTTCCATGATGGGGCCCGTGGAGGACATTTTTCATCAAGAGTGATAGCCTTTAAAATCCTAAGAAGCAGATACTATTGGCTAGGTATGTTCAAGGTTGCCTACCATTGGGTGAGAAATTGTGAGAAATGTAATTGTTTACTAGAAAACCACAATTAGTTTCTCTTCCTCTAAAACCTATGATTATAGAGGAACCCTTTCAATGGTGGGGATTAGATTTTATAGGACCTATTAATCAAACATTCAAGTGTAGGGCATAAACACATCCTCACTGCTACTAATTACTTTACTACATGGGTTGAGGTAGTGCCTGTTAAAGCAACAACATCACAGGTAGTGTATAAATTCTTAATGGAAAATATTTTGACCCATTTTGGTACACCTAACAAAATAGTGACTGATAATGCACAAAATTTTCCTTCTCGGGAAAGTTGTATTGCTATGATCATGGTATCTAGTTGTCCCATGCTTTAGATTATTTTCCTACAGGCAATAGATAGGTAGAGTCCACAAACAAAAATATGGTGAATATTATGAAAAAGTTAGTAGGTGCAAAGGGAAAAGATTGGCATAAGAAGTTATATGAAGCAGTTTGGGCTGATAGAACTTCTCCCAAAAGAGCCATTGACATGACACCTTTTGAATTGGTGTATGGAGTTGAAGCACAATTGCACTTGCCTTTGGAATTGGCTACCTTAAATTTACAAAAAGTAGTTGAAGATGAAATGTTTCATTCCCCCATTAAAAAGAGAATACTCTATCTCAAGAAAATAGAAGAAGAAAGAAGGGAGTTAGTAGATCGTATCACTAATCATCAAGTAAGGGTCAAAAGAATTTTTGATTGAAAAATGAGGCCATGAAGATTCATGAAAGGAGATTAGGTACTATTGTGGGACAAGAGGAAGGAATCTAAAGGAGCTCACATCAAATTCGAAAGCTTATGGAAAGGCTCATTTGTAATATCTAAGAAACTAGGTTCAAATGCTTTCAAGCTACAATATATTAATGGAGATGATCTTCCCCTATCCTATAATAGGTAGTGTATATGCTATATTAGTATGTTAGAAACACTAAATTAAGAAATCAAAAGCATTTAAAAACTAAAATACCATAACATAAATGAGAGACTAAAGAGGAAACCCCAATTGGAAATGTGAGCCAAATGAATGGACTCTCCCAATAGGATTTAGCTCTTTGCTTGGTAGATGAGTCTAAGGATTGGGATGCATGCTCAATTTGGCATCATAAGGGTATGGTTAAGGGCTTTGGTTTCTCAAACTAGCATTATAACTTTAACTCAAGGATTGTGATGAAATGGCTTGGGAGGGGATTCAATTTATAGGCTAATGGCTTGAGGGATGGAGGGTTAAGATGCAAGGAGAGATTTGAGCTTAAGGAGGGCTAGGATGCACTCAAAGGGGAGCACATGGATTGTGCTTGTTTAGCACCAATCAGGGAGTGACACATGTCAGAGGGTGAGTAGATGGAGGAAAGGGGATGGATGAGTCAACAAAGGAGGCTCAAGGGATAATATCTTCATAAAGACCCTTCATTATGGCTTGTAAGAGCTTGTAAGAGTCTTTATTGCCTTTGTAAGAGCATTCATTGTTGGGTGATTGGGATATTTTGGAGGGAGTTGAGATTGTTGACTTTGCTTGGCTTAGGAAAGTCTTAAGCTTACTTAGGGAATGTGACAAGGTTAGGGGGGGATTAGAGGTGATTTAGGATTAGACTAAGCTTGTTAGAGATTTGCAAGTGGATGGCATTCATGAGGGTGGGTGAGTTAGTGGCTAAGCTTGGTTAGTATGGGTGGATGGGGTGGATTAGGCTAAAAAGGGGGTTTGGGATAGTTTAGGGGTTTTATTTATCAAATAGATTTATTTAATAAATGGGGATTTTGGAATTTAGATAGAAGAATAGGATTTAATTGATAAATAATAGGTTATTTGATTTATCAATTAGGACTATAGATGATTAATTAAATTAATCAGCTAGGGGATGGCAAAGGATTAATTAAATAAGAATTTAATTAATGATGCCTTTAGAGATAACTAAATAGGATTACCAAAGTGGTGTAATCAAATTTAGGTGTCTACATTTTGCCCCCCTTTGACATAGTTTTGAGACAACACTATTTCAAAGAAGTTTGAATGAAGAAGACACGAGGAAGATATTTTAGCAACAAGGTTGCCCCAGTCTCAGATAAGAAGAGGAGAGACTAGACGTAGAGATGCCCCCTCAAGAAGGCAACAGGGAGAGAAAATGAGGCTTGATGGCTTCTTGAAAAATATAAGAATTCGAGATGGGAGGACGAAGAGTGGCTTAAGAGAAGAGGCTAAATTTGCTCAAACTCTCACTATGGGAGAACGATAAAGGGGAAAATTAGAAGCACAAGAGTAAATAAGCTTAAGACTTTCAGGAGTGGGGGAGGATGAAGGAGAAAAGCACTATAAAAGGAATCCAAGATAGGGAGATGGATGAGAGGATTATAAAGTTGATGCAATAGGATTTCAAAGAGTCAGATTGGCGGAAGATGGGTTTCAGAGATCCCTAGGACTAGGATTGTGGATCTCAAAAGATGAGGCTTGGTGGATTGATGTGATTGGTGGATCCCTAAGACTAGGATTGTGGATCCCTAAAGCTAAGAGTGAAAATTGATTCAAAGAGATACTGATGCATAAGCGTGGATAGGAGAGACAGATGCTGGATATGGATGGGGGATAATGGAGACGAAGGGAAACCATTGAAGCTTATTGAGTGGGGGGATACTTCAAAAGGAAGTACCACCATGTAGTTGAGCACTAGATGTGCTATAGGACTTTTGGTTAATTGTCAAGGTTACCAAGAACATCAAGAACTTTTCACCAACTGTCTAGAGGACTGACGAACTAACTCAAAAAAAACATGCAAGGATTGCCCCAGCATCACACATGAATCTTGGAAGAATCAGAGTGGAACCGACACTGGGTAACCCACAAGCAGAAAAGAAAAAAAAACAAAAGACTTTATCTAGACCTTACACTCAGATTGCCCCATTCATAGTATACCATGATATGGAAGATCGTGGCAACTTTCAGGAGGGAACAAAAAGATTGTTTGGAAAAGATACTTCAAGACCCAAAAGGGAAGATTCCAAATCAAAATAAAGAAAAAATCTAAAAGAGAACTATTTGCCAACGAGATGGGTAGGATGAGGTACTAACGAACCAAGATTAGACATGAGGAAAGCTACATCCTGCAAGGATCTATCAAAGAGCACCTAAGTTGATGGATCTGGATGAGTGATCTGTCTGACAAGCTAAACTAAGAAGGATAACACTTTGGTGACAGGAGATCTAGCTAAAGGATGCATTGGAATAGATAACCAAGGGTTGTGCGATGTGTGCAAGATGCTGATCAAGGAGGAACTGACACGAAAGCTGGATAGATAGAATGGTACTAAGCTAAAGAGGATGTACAAGCTGATGGACCAAGATATGTTACAAATGTACAAGGTTGTTCATGTTTGGGTTTTGTGAGATGGAAATGTTTGTGAAGGGTGGGACGTCTGCAATAGTTTATAGGCAGATAGGTAGATGGTTTGCGAAAAGCTTAAGCAAAAATGGGATTCATTGTGTGCATGTGATAGGATACAAGCTAGGATACAAGATTATTTACAAGCTAGAATATGGTACAAGATTTGGACAAGATTCGGATATACAAGGTATGGTACAAGATTTACAAGGTATAATGCAAGCTTTGGTACAAGATTTACAAGCTGAGGTACAAGATTTACAAGTTGTATAGGAGGTATTTATAGGCTTCATTAGATTTTGGATATTTTGGTTGGAACACCAGGGGAACAAGTAGGTGTGGTATGGGACGGTGGGTGAATGGATGAGGGATAGGATAATGATAGATAATGGATTAGTTTTAGTACACAAGGTGCCTGAATTACCAAGTTTTCACCAAGGTACCTATCCAAGGCACTTGAATTGCCAAGTTTTCACCATTGGATGCTTATTTCTCTTTACTATTTTTTTGTATTTTTGTATTTTTTCAAAAGCTGGGTATACCAAGGATCTTCAAGCATAGAACCTCTTGAGATGAATGATGTTAGTAGGATCATTCAAGAGTTCTCCTTCTGGTGTAGATAGCTGATAGGCTCCGAAGCCAAAGAATGTAGTGACAATATAAGGACCAAGCCATGTAGGTTCAAACTTGCCTTTCTTTTCTCGATCTGCTTGGACTTTCATGTTTTCTTTGAGGACCATGTCATCTGGCTAAAAGTGTCATGGGAGCACCTTCTTGTTGAGATTCCTTTTGAGACGAGTTTGATAGACTGTGAGATGATCATAGGCTTGTTGTCACTTCTCATCTAAGAGATCTAGCTGGGTGAGCCAAGCTACTCTATATTCTTCATCTGATATTTTCCCTTGCAAAGATATGTGCAAGGAGGGAAGTTCAACCTCTATAGGTAGTACTGCTTTGGCACTATAAACTAGGGAGTATGGAGTTTTGCTTGTGGATGTACGGAAGGAAGTTCGATAGGCCCATAGGGTTGGATTTATTTGTAGGTGCCAATCGCGGCCGAAATCATTAACAACTTTCTTTAGGATTTTGAGGAGGGTTTTGTTAGTTGCCTCTGCCTGGCCGCCTCTACTTGGCCATTACCTTGTGGGAAATATGGGATAGAAAAGTGGTGATGGATGCAGAGGGAAGTGCATAATTCTTCCATGTTGAGATTTTGAAAGTTACCTCCGTGGTCGGTGAAGATGGTGGTTGGGATGCCGAAGCGGCAAACAATTTGGTACAAGATGAACTTGGAGACCTGAACTCTTGTAGTTGAGACTAGGGGGACTGCTTCCACCCACATAGTGAAATAGTCTGTAGCTATTCTTATCCATTTATATCTATTAGATGAGAGGGGTGTGATAGTTTCAACTAGATCAAGGCCCCAACAAGCGAAAGGCCAAGGTGGTGCAATAGGCTGTAGATCCTGTGCTAGAACATGCACAAGATTTGCGTGCTGCTGACATGGGAGACACTTTCTAACAAAGTCACAGGAGTCTTCTTCAATGGTAGGCCAATAGTAGCCTGCTCTAAGGATTTTTCACGCTAGGACAATGACACTCGTGTGGGCACCGCAAAGTCCAGAATGTACTTCTTTTAATGCCATCACGGCCTCATTTTCATCCAAATATTGAGAGAGAGTATTGTGATAACCCTGACGATATAGGGTATTGGCTATGATAACATAGTGAGATGATTTTTGGGTGAGGTTTTGTCATAGGGTACGTGTGAGGTGAGGGGATATGATACCATCATTAAGGTAAGTGTGAATCTCAAGGTACCAAGGGGATTGGAGACCAACCAAGATAAAAACATAGTTTGAATTCTCATTCGCATAGGTGGGTGAGGAGCTGCTCGACTAAAAAATCATACTATGTAGCTGATTGGGAAATTTCCAAGAGTGAGCCTATAGTAGCCATAGCATCTGCTGCTTTGTTCTGCATTCAAGGCACTTGTGTAAACTAAAGCTTTGTAAAATGCTAGGTTAGCTGATCAACTAGCTCTTTGTAGGGTAATAGCTTTTCATCTTTGGTTTGATATTCATTTAGGGCTTGCTTGATGATGAGCTGAGAATCACCAAAGATTTGTAACTCAACAATATTCCATTCTGTAGCTATCTTTAATCCTGCTATGAGAGCCTCATATTCAGCTATATTGTTGGTGCTAGGGAATTGTAGCTTGAAGGCTTTTGGAATGTAATCCCCTTGAGGTGTGACCAACAATATTCCTGCCCTTGATCCATGAGATGTGTATGAGCCATCAAAATAAAGTTTCCATGGGGGTTGTTCTTCAATTAGATAGATATACTCATCTAGAAATTCTGTGATCAAAGGATATGCATCTATTAGAGGTGCATCAGCTAGGTGATCTGCTATAACTTTCCCTTTGATTGCCTTCCTGTCCACATACTGGATGTCAAATTCGCTAAGGAGCATAACCGATTTGGCCAAACGGCCTGTAAGTGCTGTTCTAGAGAGCATATACTTGAGAGGGTCGATCTTGGAGACTAGTTGGATGGTATGACTTAGCATGTAGTGGTGAAGCTTTTGAGTTGAGAAAAAAACTACTAAACAAGCTTTTTCCATAAGAGTATAATTGAGTTCATAACCAACTAGGGTTCTACTGATGTAGTAGATGGCTCTTTCTCTGCCGCAGTCATGAAGCTATGCTAGAAGTGCCCCTAGAGCAGTAGGTGTTGCTGATATGTACAAAATTAGGGGACGACCATGAACTGGTGGAACCAAGATAGGGGGATTGATGAGATAATGCTTGAGATGGTCTAAGTTGCACTGACATAAAGGATTCCACTTGAAGTTCTCATCCTTCGTTAGTAAATGTGAAAATGGTGTACACTTATCTACAAGCTGGGAGATGAAGGGTCAGACAGATTGAAGCTTTTCTTGAAGAGAGGAAAGCTATCATAGTGTCTGGGGAGGAGGCATGTCTAAGATAGCCTTGACCTTCTTGGGGTCGATCTCTATACCTCATTCAGAAACTATAAAGCCTAGAAGCTTGCCAGATGTGACCCCAAAGACACACTTCTTGGGATTCAGCATGAGATGATATTTGGCTAACCTATCAAAGACTTTCTCTAGGTCAGAAAGATGATCCATGAAGGTATGAGATTTGACCAAAATATCATCCACATAATCCTCCAAAATGCTATGGATAAGATCATGGAAAATGGTTGTCATAGCTCTTTGATAGGTAGCCCCAGCATTCGTTAGGCCAAAAGGCATCATGTTGTAACAAAAGGTTCCCCAAGGGGTAGTGAATGTTGTCTTATGCTGATCCTCTTCTGCAATCTTGATTTGATTATACCCCAAAAATCCATCCATGAGGGACATAATTTCATGTTCAGTTGTAAGATCTAAAGTCATATCTATGTTGGGCAAGGGAAAATCATCTTTTGGACAAGCTTTGTTAAGATCTCTAAAATTAGTGCAGATTCCAATGTCACCTGAAGGTTTAGTGATGAGGACCATGTTGGAGATCCACTCTGAGTAGTCGATAGGTCGAATAACCTTAGTAGCTAACATTCTTTCTAGCTCAGTTTTGACCAGTAATGTCACCTTGGGGTGCATTTTTCTAAGCTTTTGTCTGATGGGCTTGATCTTTGGATCGACTGCAAGATGATGAACTACAAGCTATGGATCAAGTCTTGGCATGTCCTGATATGACCATGAAAATCAGCCAATGTTCTCTCTTAAGACCTCAAAGAGGAGGTCAGCTTGGTCTTGTGACAGGGATGTAGCAATGTGAACAAGTCTAGGGATCTTTGAAGAACCGATGTTGACTTCTCTAGTATCCTCAATTAGAATAGAAGAAACCTCTGGTCAATTATCTTGAGGAGTTAATGCTAAATCCTCATGTTCTGCTTGTGACTTGTGACTCTAGATTTTCTTGCTGAGGGGTTCTCTTCACTGCCTTAGCTAGTCTTGAATTTGCTTTAGTTCCAGTTTTGGGTGTATCGGAACTAGGTTGGGGATTTTCTCCAAAATACCCCTTGGGATCTAGCTTATAGATATAGGCAGAATCTAGCTTTGTTTGTGTCATGTCCCCTTTTCAAATAATTAAAAAAAAAAATCTTTGCTAAGGCAGGCAGGCCCAAGAAAGTGAAGTTTCGGAAAAAGGGGGTTAATCTTTGGAAACCGTTGGACTAATAAATGAAAATTATTATTAAAATAAGTTTCATTAACCTCTCTTGGACGTGAGTTACAGTTATGCCCTCTTTTAAAGGGTTTGGAGGGATTTTGGGCTCATGCCAGAACTTGATTTTTGCTCATTCTTTGTTATTCTTCAGAGGTTGCCAAACCTGTGGAGAAGGAGACCCAAGAACGGGAGTTTGCAGGTTTCCAGGGAGACCCAAGAATGGGAGTTTGCAGGTTTCTAGGAAGGCTAAGGATGGGAGTTTGAAGCCATTCCATGTGCATGCTCATACAGAGTTTGCCTTTGTGCTGAACAGTGCAGATTTGTGAGTTTTCGGGTGTGTTTTTGTATGAGTTTGGTGTTTACAGTTGAGTATTTCATATCAGTTTGGGTTGCTTCTGTATATCAGACTTTTAAATGTTAAAATAGAGCTGAATATATATATTGGGATGTGATTAAGCTTCTGAGATAGATTATTAGTGTTTTTGTGGTGTTTTCGGGCATATTTTGTGCTATTTCAGGAGCCCAATGAGCATAGTTTTGGTCCTACATTTTTGAGCTGTTGTGTAAAGGCTATACGGATCTGGAAATGTCAATTTTTAGGATTTTATGCTGCTGAAAGTTCTGTAAAAATTTCTATTTTCAGATTTATTAATAATTTGTGAAGTTGTGAAGCTTTTAGCACTGTTTTCAGCATACCCAATTTGGGGTTTCTTGAGGAATTTGGTGGATGTTTGGGATATTAGTTGTTTGATCTTAAAGATCTGATTAAAGGTTGGAAATATCATATAAAATCAGAGAAAGGGACATTTCAGTGGTATCAGAGCCATGATCTTGCCAGCCTGAGGGTTTGTAGAAGTTGCAGGTCAGTTTTGACAACTACCCAGATCTTGCATTTCAGTTTTTAGAACTACCCAAATCTTGCATGCCATAATTTATGGTTGCATGTTGCTTCTAATCAGATGCATGTCAAAATTTATGGTTGCATGCTACTTCAAATCATTTTCATGTTAGTTCTTGGTGAATTTGGTGGTTGTAGAAGTTTGCATTTCAGTTTTGACAAGTACCCAGATCTTGCATGTCAGTTTTGACAACTACCCAGATCTTGCATGTCATAATTTGGTGGTTGCATGTTGCTTCTTATTAGTTTCATGTCAAAATCTATGGTTTCATGCTACTTCTAATCATTTGCATGTTAGTTGTTGGTGAATTTGGTGGTTGTAGAAGTTTGCATGTCAGTTTTGACAACTACCCAGATCTTGCATGTCATAATTTGGTGGTTGCATGTTGCTTCTAATCAGTTGCATGTCCAAATCTATGGTTGCATGCTACTTCTAATCATTTTGATGTTAGTTCTTGGTGTTTGAAGAAGTTATATCCTATTGGGGTTACACTCTACTTTATCCAGAATGGACAGGTATAGTACAGAGTCTCAGAGGGAACAATCTTGGACAATTGATAGCCAGAGTCAAAATAATAGAAAGGATGGTTATTTAGACATTCGAGCTAAACTAATGAAAATAAGCCAGAACATGTCTAAACAGTTGGTTGAGCACCACCATATAAATGACATGTTATCTGACCCAGCTAAGGTGGATAAGTTGACTAGATTTCTATTTGGCAAATTTTCTCACAGGACAGATGACATAATTTCCAAGAACTTGCATGAGGCGTTTGAGAAACTAGCTGATAGCCAGGTAGAGGTCTCAGATTCTACTCTACCACAGGAGGTGGTGGGAAAGGATATTACACAGATTGATAGTAACGGTCAACTTGATACTCAAATTGAGACAATTGTTTACAGGTCGTCAAAGGGTGATGCCACAGGTATTCAGGATGGTATAGTTACAACAGGCAGTGACTACAGTGTAGTGGGTTCAGATGATGATTATGAGGATGTTGTTGTGCAGGATGGTGAGATACCTATTAGAGATGAGCAGACATTGAGCATTCATGACTTTGCTGAGAAAGAGTACCAGACACAGTTAGATGCTTCATCACATGAGGTTGAGGCTGGTAGTATTTCACATGATTTTTCCAGCCAGCTGAAGGTGAACAAAAATAGTAGTGTGACTTCATTATCTCATCATGACAGGTATGTGGAGTTAGTTGGTATTGGTCATATTACTCAGGTGAGGAGTTTTCTTGAGTTACCAGTTGATTCTAGTTTACAGATATGGACTCGAGATTATTATATTGGCATTTGGGGTTCAGTTGACTGGAGATCTTTAACACTTTTTGGTAGTAGTGTTTGTTTGGGTGCTATCATGGATTTGATTAGCAGATTACACGGTGTTGTCTTTTCTTGTGCCAGTATCTTGTCTGATGTTGGCATTAGTTTTTATACACCAATGTTGAGCTTTATTCATATATCCAGTCGGCCATACTTGCTGGAATGTGTTGATGATATTTCATATTTGGCAGTGTGTACAAATGAGTCCGAGGATCATATTGGCATTGATGACATCCAAGAGGATGTAGTGGGCAGTTTTGAAGACTTAGTTTCCTTGGGTATAGAGGAGTTGGACAGCAATGCTAATGTTTTTGATACTCCGTATGTTGATATGAGTTTTAGATTTGATTCATAGGATATGGATGGTAATACTCTAGAGACTAGTAACTTTGAGGATACTCCTTTAGACAGTGCATCAGAGGAGGTTTGTAGGAGACAGTCAAGCCAGTGCCATCATTTGTCTAATCAGTTGACAGTTAGTGACCAAGACATTGCTATCACTTGCCAGCATTTCGATGCTGCTCGTCAGTTGTTAGCAGTTTATGGATGGGGTTCTCCTACTAGTGATGAGTAGGGAGGCAGTTATCTTTCCTTGACAGAGTTCCACTCTTTATGGGAGGCTATCTAGATTTTGAGACAGGATTATATGCAGTTGGTAGCTGACAGAGATTATCTTATGAAGTGGGGCAGTACAGCATATGATGCATTGTTGGCCAAGGAAGATGAGGTGAGTGAGCTTACTGGGCAGCTTGTGGTGACTTATGAGATACTTGAGAGTACACAGTTGGCTTTCAAGGAGTCATAGTTTCATTTGGCTAAGGTGACCATAAAGTTAGAGCAACTACAGTCTTCACCTGATTCTATACAATCACAAGCAGTGGTGTTGGGTGATCCGAGGATGTCCATGGCCGAGATTGTCAGAGACAGTGGAGATAGGGATGCATCCATTCTTGATACTAACATTGGAATATCAAGTTCATTCCCACTAGAGTTAGGTTCAGTTGAGTTGGGTGTTGTAGCAAATTGTTGTATGCTTGACATGGTGGTGGCCTCTAGTATTGATGGCACAGAGACTAGAGATTTATCAAAGATCATGTGTGATGTTGGTGAGTCGGCAGTTGGCATGGTTCCTACTAGTAACACTACTCCCTTGGTGATATCTTCGGAGGTAGTAGTTAGTTCCAACATGGTTAATGATCAATTGTAGTTAGTTACATCTGGATTGCAATCTGAGCCACTTACTGAGATTGGTGCATTCTATCGGCATTACACTGTGAGGTATGCTCATCTATCTACCTTTGATGACCATGTTGATGAGATGATGATACAGAGATGTACTTTGGTTCCTAGTGCTTATCATCAGTTATGGGATAGTTTGATGCCTCAGGATGAGAGTTGTGATGGGCATGACATGGCGATAGGTCCTGCAATTGATAGGTTGATAATACCTGACTTAGAGCAGGAGTTTTGGAGTGATGCTTTAGCAGGTGTTGTTATTGATTCTACTCCTTTGGGTATGACATCTCTTGACTTAGCTGGTGATCAGTCACAGTGGGTTGTATCACTTCTTCATGGTGAGCTGTTGACTGAGGTTGGTTTTTTTTATCAACATTATATTGCAGGGTATGTACATCAGTTAGCATTTGATCCTTGTGCTGAGGAGTTGATGGCAGACAAATTTGGTTTGGATTCCATTTCTTACTCTTTATCTTGTAATGTCTTTTCACCATCAGCAGTGCATGGGAGTTATGGTTATGAGATAGTGGCCGATGATTTGCAGAGTTGTGTTGACTGCAGGAGTTGTACAGTGTGTGGATTCTCCATACTTGGTATAGTTTCATTCAAGAGGGTTCACCATTGTTGCAGAGTTGGATTGTACATTCCATATAGGCCAGTGGGATGCGTTGATGGTATTTACTGTGTTGGTAGTTTGATTTATCCACTTTACTTGGGTTCTGATGTTCTAAGAGTTTATGCCTCATGGGTTTTTTATTGTGGTAGTGGTGATTTCAGAGTTTGGTTGAGCTATAATTGTCAATTTGATTATGGATTCCTCTTGGTCATATTGCAGAGGATATTATAGGAGCTTGTGTTAATTGGTAGTAGTATAGTTCATGACTACATTTGGGATCCAGGTGGATTGATTGGTTTATTGTTTAGCCATTTCTTGAGGACAAGAAATGATTGGGAGGGGAGGACTTGTCATGTCCCCTTTTCAAATAATTAAAAAAAAAAATCTTTGCTAAGGCAGGCAGGCCCAAGAAAGTGAAGTTTCGGAAAAAGGGGGTTAATCTTTGGAAACCGTTGGAATAATAAATGAAAATTATTATTAAAACAAGTTTCATTAACCTCTCTTGGACGTGAGTTACAGTTATGCCCTCTTTTAAAGGGTTTGGAGGGATTTTGGGCTCATGCCAGAACTTGATTTTTGCTCATTCTTTGTTATTCTTGAGAGGCTGCCAAACCTGTGGAGAAGGAGACCCAAGAATGGGAGTTTGCAGGTTTCTAGGGAGACCCAAGAATGGGAGTTTGCAGGTTTCTAGGAAGGCTAAGGATGGGAGTTTGAAGCCATTCCATGTGCATGCTCATACAGAGTTTGCCTTTGTGCTGAACAGTGCAGATTTGTGAGTTTTCGGGTGTGTTTTTGTATGAGTTTGGTGTTTACAGTTGAGTATTTCATATCAGTTTGGGTTGCTGCTGTATATCAGACTTTTAAATGTTAAAATAGAGCTGAATATATAAATTGGGACGTGATTAAACTTCTGAGATAGATTATTAGTGTTTTTGTGGTGTTTTCGGACATATTTTGTGCTATTTCGGGAGCCCGATGAGCATAGTTTTGGTCCTACATTTTTGAGCTGTTGTGTAAAGGCTATACAGATCTAGAAATGTCAATTTTTAGGCTGTTATGCTGCTGAAAGTTCTGTAAAAATTTCCATTTTCAGATTTATTAATAATTTGTGAAGTTGTGAAGCTTTTAGCACTATTTTCAGCATACCCGATTTGGGGTTTCTTGAGGAATTTGGTGGATGTTTGGGATATTAGTTGTTTGATCTTAAAGATCTGATTAAAGGTTGGAAATATCATATAAAATCAGAGAAAGAGACATTTCAGTTTGGTTGTGAGGAGTTTTGACTCCCATGAATCTTAGAAGTGCTTCCTTTGATGTGAACTCATCAATGTGTATGACGCTTGGTTGGTCTCAATCTATGAGTTGTGGATGGGTGAGTGGTAGGTCAATGAGGTGGATGGCTAGTTCTTGGAGGACAGAGTCTCTGAGGGAGATTTGGTTTGGGATATCATCGTAGGCTCTCTTTTCAACTTCCTTAGGAATGTCTTCGATTTTGACAAGGCCGCGGTGAATGTTCGAAAAAGTGTGACCATCCGTATTGGTGCCCCCAGTTGTGTGTATGCCAAAGCCAAGACCTGACTTCAATTCCCACTTGTGTGCATCGATGGGGCACTGCATGCCTCTTTCTTCTAGTCCTAGACCACCACCTTGATAGTTCCATTTTTCAGTGATGAGCTTATGTTCTTGGGGATACTTTTGGCTAAAGTGATCAAGGTGTGCTTGATTTCTTGGAGGTGCATCCTTATGTAACCAATTGTTGAGATCTAGAGTGAGCTCCTCATAAAGAGGGATTATTGAGGATACAAAGGTTGTTGGGCCAAACTATTTGTATCGAGGAGGTGGAATCTCCTTAGCTTTTTGATATGTCAGTCATCCATGGGCATGTGGATCAAGCGGGAGTGCCCCAACAACAAATGCATCTGACAGACTATACTCTCCATAGCCTTTGTTATTGATCTTCACGATAGATAGGGTGGAGGCGAGGATGGTTTCTGGGTCATTACAAGTATGGTATGAGCTAGTGATCATTGTGTCAATATCAATTCTAGGGCAATGGTTTGTATATGAAGCTTCAACTGCATTGCAGTAAGCAAAGGGTTCTGGATCAGCATGGATGGTTACCTCAGTGCCCTGATGTGGAAATTTGATGCACTGATGGTAAGTGAATGGAATGGCTTTCATGGCATGAATCAATGGGCAATCGAGGAGGATGTTAAATGGTAGGTTTAGATCAATAACACCACAGAGTGTCTCTTGGATGACTAGCCCAACCTTGATTGACAGCAAAATAGTTCCTTCTGTGGTTCTTTCCAAGTTGTCATAAGCTTTGATGGTGATAACCTCACTGATGATATCTACCTCAGTATACCCAGCTTTTTTTATGAATTTGAGGGTGCAAATATTCAAGGCTTATCCATTATCTATCATTACTCTTTTCACGGCAAAATTGGATACCATGATGGCTATGCAAATAAGAAGGGTGTGATCTGGCTTGACCATGGGTATGTCAGTGGGTTTGAATGATAGGGCACATGAGGATGAAAGGTGTTCAAAAAGATTACAAAAATTAGTAGCGTTGATATCTGAAGGGACATGGGATTCTATGAGAGCATTGTCAAGGATGCTTTTGTACACAGGGCTAGTGCGGAGAAGGTCTAAAATAGAGATTTGGGCTGGCATGTTCTCAAGGTGTTCCAAGATATTGTATTGGCTTTTTGATGGAGCTGATGGTGCTGGTGACACTGGTGGACCTGCGATGTTAAATCAAGCTCTTTGAGTGGTGACTGCACACACTCATTGTTTGGTCCTTGGATATTGATAACATTGACAGAAGGCTCTTTCTCAGATATACAACCTATGAGGCTACCATAGTCTATATAGGATGAAGTGTGGTCATTGTTCTTCCCATGCTGTTGGTTTGGCTAGCGGTTTTTGGTGTTGTTGTTGTTGGTTTGGATAGGTGCTTTTCTAGGATTTTGGTTGTTGTGTGGAGGAAAAGCATTTTGATAAATCTATAAGCTTGCATTGGGAGAGGTTTGGGAACCAACAGTGATTTCTTTCCGATCAATGAGGTCCTGCACATAATCCTTCAGTTTCATGCATTTGAGGGTAGTGTGACCTTTTACGCTATGAAATTTGCAGTACTCATTATCTTTGTACCATGCAGCTTTGGCAAATTTGATAAGGTTTTCCTTGACTAATTTCTCAAAAATGACATCCAATGGCTCACCAAGGTGTTTATAGTTTCTAGGTGCAAGTTGGAATCTGGGCTTTTGCCCTGCAACCACATTGATGGCATTAGCTTGATTGCTAGACCCTTGGAAGTTGGGTCTTGGATTGTGGTTTTGATAGCTTTGGTTATTTTGCTATTGGTAGTTGATATCTTGTCGATTATTTGGGAGATATGGTGGGCTGGACTAGTTTTGAGAAGGACCAACAATATTCACATGTTTGGTGTCAGTGATGCCATCTGTTGCAATGTACTTGTTTTTGTTCCAATACCTAGACTTGTCATTGGAATGTGTTTGATTTTGGTTGGCCTGCTTGTAAATATTTACCACACCATCTTTAATGAGTCCTTGCTCAAGGATCATTCATTTTTCTTTGATATCTTTGTAGGTCTGCAAACAGTTCATGGTCATGTGGTGAGCCAAGCTGGGATGGGCATTATCAATAAACATTTTCACCAAATGGCACTCTGGCAAGTTGCAAGATATGCAGGTGGTAAGGGTTTGCCATCGTTGAAGATATTCGGGAAGGCTTTCTCCACCTTTTTGCCTGGTGGACAAGATCAATTACTAATAGCTCTATTTCAACAAGATGGGCATATTGGGCTACAAATGCCTTAGATAATTCAACAAAAATTTTAATTGTACCATAGGGGATTCTATAAAACCATTCTAGAGCTGGTCCAGCCAAGCTTTTGGGAAAGAGACCCAAGAGGAAGACGTCATCGTATGCCACTTCTTGGAAGTGCATGTAAAATTCTTTGATATGTGTGACAGGGTCTCCTTTTCCTCTAAATTTTTCAAATTTGGGTGTCTCAAAATGCTTGGGAAATGGTGTCATGGTAATGGCTCTGTCAAATAGGTAAGGACACACATTCTCAAACTTGAAGGTTTTTGAATTATATCCTTCCTGGATGTTTTTCAAAGCTGTCTTCATGGCTTCCCATTCTACATTAATGGGTGATGGCTGGGGTGCCCCCAATGTAGGAGTGCCCTGAGGTAGGTATGTGCTAGATGGGGCAATGGAATAGGGATGGCTTTGAGGTATGGGCTGGTAGGGATTGTACATGGCTTGGGCAACTAAATGGTGGATGATGGGTTGCTGAGCTGGAGGTGGCACATATTGTTGCATGGGTTGTGAGGTTTGCTATTGATATTGGATTTGAGGTTGGGATTGAGGAACATAAGTTGGCTGTGGGAAAAATGGATTACTTTATGGAGGTAAGGTATAAGATGGTTGTGAATCTTGGGGAAAGGATTAGGGAGCTTGTGGAACTTGACTTTGGATTTGAGGAGTTTGACCAATATACGTGGGTTGTGCCCCCATTTGGGAAGGTGTCTGCATAGCAAAAGAGGCCAAGTAATTGGTGGTTGGTGGTGGTGGATTTCCTCCTAGAAGTGGCATGGAAAAATAGTTGGTGATAGGAGGTAATGGATTAGTTGGTGGTGGAGGTGGCGGGAATTGAAAGCTTGGGAATGGAACTGATGGGGTTTGATAGCTTGGTGGCTGGATTTGAAAGCTTGGTAGAGTGGTGGCAGGAGATTGGGTCACTTGAGAGCTGGGCAGAACATTGGTAGTAGCTTGTGGGGTTTGATAGCTTTGTGGAGTGAGGGTAGTAGCTTGTGGATTTGTGGCTAATGGCACTGAGCTCCAAGGACCTAGTGGAAATGATGGAATGGTGTTCTGAGTTGAGGTAAACAAGCTAGGGGTGATGAAGGGTTGATTACTTGGCCCCATGGGTTGCATCCCTGTTGTATATTATTGAGGTTGGCCAAAGATGCTAGCACTAATTTGGGAGATGGGTGGATTTGGAAGGCTAGGTTGGACAGCAGCAGCAACAATTGTGAAGGGAGTGAATGGTGAGGTGTTTTGGGCAAAGGGGGTTTGGGATGGAGTGGTATGGACCAATAGTGGAGTGGTGGTGGCTGGATTGGCTTGTGGAAGGGAGATTTCAACTTGAGTGGAGGCTGGTATGTTTGGGTCTATTGGATCATATGAGGTGGGTTGAGGCTCTTCTTTTTGCATATATTGAGGATAATTTGAATCATAAGAGCCTATGGGTGGTGGGAGTTGCTCAAACATGGGGTAAGATGGATCTGATAAGGGGGGAGGTCTTCCAAAGTCAAAAGCTCCAATGTTGTCACTTTGAAAGTTAGCCATGATTGTTTCCTTGTTTTTGTCTATAATGGCGTTCACCAATACTGCATTTCTTGGTTGGTTCATGAAAACTTCAATGTCAATAGGTGATGGTATAGCATTCTCTGGGTTGAAGGATGGTTGAGTGCTTAAGGGGAGCGATGCTGTTTGATCCAAATGATAGGGCTCCATTGTTTCCTTCTTCTTCTTACCTAAGCAAGGGACGGGTGGCATGAAAATGCATAATGTTTCCTAGGGGTGATATGCAATAATGCTAATGGATGCAAAAGAGGAAGGCTTTTCTATGAAAATTATTTCCTAGGTTGAGGCAAACCTATATGAAAAAACCTAAGGAGGATTGGTTTGGGGATTCTAACTTCAAAGATATGTTTCCAAAGCACAAAAGGTTTGCTTTCCTATTTGCAAGCTTGGTGGTGATTATGTCAACTTAAGGATAGACTAATGATCCTTTAGGAAGAACATGAGATTGACCACTTGTGGATCCCAACCTTTAGCTCAAGGTGATGAGGGATAACAAGTGACAAAGCTAGATTACCGTAGACAAAGCTTTGTCAAAGGGATAACCTTCGTGAGGCTGGTGGATTTGGAAGATGTTAGGAATGGCAAACTTTTGGCAAGGTGACAACAATTTTGAAGGCTTGGATGTGAAGATTCTTGGATTGTTGGCTAGATGGTTTGGTTCTAAATGAGATGGATGAGCTAAAATACTTAAGGGGAAGACTAAAGATGGCTGGCTTTCTTACAAAGATGACTCTAAAGTGAAGCTCATGCAAGAAGATGTGGAGAAACAAGGGGGTCTAATCATAAAAGTCATGCCTAGTTGGTAAGGCATAAGCATTGTTAACTCCTGGATGTTGGTTAAGTTGGATGGTGCGATCTAACCAGGTGTCTTGAAGGGCTTCGTCAGTAGCTTTGTCCTCTGCTTTGTGGAGTTTGGCAATTTGAGGGCTTGGTGTTAGTTCCTTTCTCTTGGCTAAAAGTTCTTGGTATGCTTGAGATGGTTTGAGTTTGACTTTGTGAAACTTCTATTTGGGTTTGGGTTGTTCTGACATGAATTCCTGAATTTGCTTTGGCTCAGAGAGATCTCAATTGTTTTTCTTTGACTTGTTCAACTTTTGAAATAGGCAATGACTACGCTAAGTGTGCCCTAAGCTAAGATTGACCAAGTTTGGCAAACATTCATTCAACAAATAAAAAATTAAGCAATAGATAGAAACAACCAGATAGAAGTTTTTGATTCTTAGAATGTGATAATTTCACCAAGGAGTGTGTATGTTTTACAAATGTTTTGATCAGTCACTTCAAGCACATTAACATCCTAGATGGTTGTTTGCAGGGCTGACAGTTGGTTTGGCTGGGAAGTCCTCGATATACTCAAGGTACATGAGGCCCAAGTCCATAGATGAAACCAAAAAGATGTCACACATCCGAGAGAAGTGGTAACCCACTTCTCCTCTTTCACTTCTCAAGGGTATAAAGTTCCTTGAGGCTTAGCTCGAGTGACAAAATCTTGATCCCAAGAGAGGTGTCTTTCGATTCACCTCCTGATTCTTATACTCCACCGAAATCTTGGAGTTGAGGTTGTCCCAAGGGGTGATGAAATCCCTAAGTAGGCCTCCTAAAAAAATAAACAAGATTTTGGATCCTAATCTTATGCACCCAAGATGGCCTCGAAAGACGACAAGGGGAGAGAAGACTTGGATGATCTTGAGCTAAAAAACACGCTTGTTCTTTTACCAACTAGCTCTTATGTGTGCTGATCTAGATTTTGCAAGCACTCATGTTTAAGATGCAAATGTTCAATTGCAATTTTGAAATGCACCAACAAAGAAAAATTGATCGAAGAATGCGAACAAGAAGAAGAGTTAGGGTCAACAAGAAAGTAAACCTGCGTGCCCAGAGGTCCTCCACATCAAGTATTGATTAATTTCCTTTAAAGCATTCAAGATTTGGTGTGATTTTATTTTAAGCCCAAAACAAAGATGTGTGAAATTCGATTGTCAAGCGTGCACCCAAAGGCCCTCCATGTCAATACTTGTTCAATTTTAGTGCCCAAACTTGAAGTGTGATTGATTTAATCTAGATTTTTGGACATTGAAGAAATCTTATAAGTTTAAGACAAATCCTCAAAAAGTGAATTAAGTAGAATCTGATTATGGAACACTTAACACTCTCTTAGGTGGACCCATCCCCATAGATGGTGCTGAGATTGCAACCAATGGTTAAATTGATGGGTGATTAAAGAGGGTGAGTCCAATGAAGAAACTACTAAATTTGATTTTTGTTGATTTTTTTTTAACTTAAAAAATTTCTTAAATGTTCAAAAATTAACTTTTCCTAAGTTGCATGCAAACGAGAGATTTGTTTGTTCTTTTTTAATGCACCAAAAATTGAAGTGTGAGATATTGCAATGGTTTATTGATCTTTTGCATTCAAGATTCAGTTGTTTGTTTTAAGCATGCATTGCAAGAAAAATTGATTTTAATCCATGGCATTCAAGAGTGTGTTTTGAACAACATACATTCAAAGAAAAATGTGTTTAACCATTCAAGTTCATTCCACGAAAAACTTAAAAAACATGATTAAATCTGTTGCTCCACCCTGCAATAAGGCAAAAAAAAGAAAATTGATTAGTCACCCAAAATCTTCCAAAATGAAAGCTTAACTATGGGAATTTTTTTTAAAACTTTTTTTGTTGTTTTTCCTAATTGTAAAAATGCTTAGATGACAGTTCAATAGGCAGAGACGCCAAAATTCAGAGATGCTGATCTGCAGAGATGCCAATCTGCAGAGAGGATAGAGAAAGAAACAGAGACGACAGGTTAGTTTTGCTGTATAAAAAATAGGAGACAAGCATAGATGCTGATTTGCAGAGATGACGGTTTGGGTTGGCGACACCGGAGATGATAGAATAGGAGAGGCAGCAGTAGAGGTGACAGAGTAGCTGGTGGAGGCGCTGATCTGCGGAGATGAAAGATTAAGGATGCGAAGACGACAGAGTAGCTGGTAGAGACAATAGAGTAGCTGGCAGAGATGCCAATCTATGGAGACATCAGTTTGGTTGTGTAGACGATAAAGTAGCTGGCAGAAACGACAGTTCACAGGCGCAGACGCCAATCTGCGGAGATGACACTGCGTGAAAAAAAAAAGAAATGCGCGGGTTTTTTCCAATTTTTTCCAATTTTTTAGTTTTTTTTGAATTTTTAGAGGGTATGTATTCTTCCTAAGTGCGTTCTTTAACCTGAAAAAACAAGCAAAACACCCTACAACCCACTCAAAGAACAACAAACATTAGATGGTTAGTTTATAAGAACAAAACATAGGGTGAAATGGATGAATGAATGACCCATAGTGGGGTCCCACCGGGCGTGCCAAAATGTATATGCTATATTAGTATGTTAGAAACACTAAATTAAGAAATCAAAAGCATTTAAAAACTAAAATACCATAACATAAATGAGAGACTAAAGAGGAAATCCCGATTGGAAATGTGAGCCAAATGAATGGACTCTCCCAATAGGATTTAGCTCTTTGCTTGGTAGATGAGTCTAAGGATTGGGATGTATGCTCAAGTGTTGAAAAGTTGCTTCAATGGATGTTGGGTGATGGCAAATTGGTAGCTTTGTGAGCTCTCAATTTGGCATCATAAGGGTATGATTAAGGGCTTTGGTTTTTCAAACTAGCATTATAACTTTAACTCAAAGATTGTGATGAAATGGCTTGGGAGGGGATTCAATTTATAGGCTAAGGGCTTGAGGGATGGAGGGTTAAGATGCAAGGGGAGATGAAAGCTTAAGGAGGGATAGGATGCACTCAAAGGGGAGCACATGGATTGTGCTTGTTTAGCACCAACTAGGGAGTGACACATGTCAGAGGGTGAGTAGATGGAGGAAAGGGGATGGATGAGTCAACAAAGGAGGCTCAAGGGATAATATCTTCATAAAGACCTTTCATTATGGCACGTAAGAGCTTGTAAGAGTCTTTATTGCCTTTGTAAGAGCATTCATTGTTGGGTGGTTGGGATATTTTGGAGGGAGTTGAGATTGTTGACTTTGCTTGGCCTAGGAAAGTCTTAAGCTTACTTAGAGAATGTGACAAGGTTAGGGGGGGATTAGAGGTGATTTAGGATTAGACTAAGCTTGTTAGAGATTTGCAAGTGGATGACATTCATGAGGGTGGGTGAGTTAGTGGCTAAGCTTGGTTAGTATGGGTGGATGGGGTGGATTAGGCTAAAAAGGGGGTTTAAGATAGTTTAGGGGTTATTAGATTTGGGGGTTTTATTTATCAAATAGATTTATTTAATAAATGGGGGTTTTGGAATTTAGATAGAAGAATAGGATTTAATTGATAAATAATAGGTTATTTTCTTTATCAATTAGGACTATAGATGATTAATTAAATTAATCAGCTAGGGGATGGCAAATGATTAATTAAATAGATATTTAATTAATGATGCCTTTAGAGATAACTAGATAGGATTATCAAAGCGGTGTAATCAAATTTAGGTGTCTACAGGTAGGACCTCAAGCTCTATCAATTTTAAGTTTATTTCCTGTCTCATTGTAAATACCATCTTTTTGGGTTTTGTTCTTTTCTTGTTCTATTCTTCTATTTTTGTCTTTTTGAGTTGGTCTGCAACACCAAAGATCCTGACTTCATCTATGATACTTCTAGTCTCATTCCCCAGCTGGAGCCAATTGTTACCACTTATATTTTTCTCATGTCCTAAGGTGACTTAGTCATGAGTCATTTCTTAATCATGAAGTTGAACTTGAAGCTTCAATTAACTTTGAGTTCAAGTTTGAGCTCCCTTTTGTCTTCCATATGACAAAGTTTACTTGCTCTGACTGAGTCAAGCTTGGTGAGGTCGAAGTCAAAGTCGAAGCTTGATCATCCCAAGCTTCAGCTTTAACTTCAATATCAATTTTGTATACTAACATTATGTTTTCATGCAGGCATTCAGTCATTGAATTAAAAAAGCAAGGTGGGTCCCAATAAAGACACTTCCCAGGGCATGCGATATAATAAATAAGAACATTAAGGTGGCATGTATTTTGATATAGCAAGATTTTTCAAAAAGGAAAATTTATCATATCATGATGACATGGAGCATTAATAGGCATGCAAATTTGATGAGCATTTATAAAAAATCACTCAGAGGGTCTTTCTCGATGTGTGACACATGAATAGTAATTATTATATTTACTTGTCATATTTGTACTTTGATTTCCATTGTAATTTATCCCTTAAATGCATTTATTTTTCCATTTCATTGCTCATTCTACCATTTGCAAAGGAAATTCCAGCATCATCTGATAGGGAGAATGAGTCATGGGATATAGCTCTATCAAACTGTAAGTGCACCACAATCACCCTCTATAATTTTATCTATGCTTGTTTTTTGAAATATTTCCATTTGTGTCTTTAGACCCTGTTATCACATAGAAAGCCATGATGTTATTCTATCCCAGAATGCCCAAATTTGAAAATCCATGTCTCCTTAGCTCTTTTCTTGAAATTCCTGACACATTTCTAGTTAAAAATAATTTAAATGATGTCATTGAAAGAGCCAAAAACACTCAGTCAGGTCCCATATACTAGAGACTAGTTAATAGTGGGTTACTTGAGGCTACCACCTTTCTCGCAGCAATGACATGCCCAGAGCTAGTTATTGAGTGTGCAAACCATTATATTCCTAGCACAAGTTGTATCGAGAAAATTTTAGGGGAAGTGATATTTAAGATCAATAGAACTAGTGTTTATTCAACCTTTAGGATACCTCACAAACAACCCTATGAACCATGGACATTTGAGGAAGCAAAACACCTATATGTCAAAAGAAAAAGCAATTATGATAATAAGGTAGCCTAGTCTTGACTTCTAAAACTGGCAGAGGGTGGTTCAAGGTTTCCCAAACCGTTAACCATTGAGCATTTCATCAAGGAAATTGCAGACATTTTACTTTTGTTGAACAAAATTAAGGGAAATGAACATGCATTTAATTGAGATACATGGATGTATTTCTTCATCCAAAAGATTGTAGAAGGAGATAAGTTCATTGACTGGGTAGATGTAATTGCTGAGAATTTGCACAAGGGTTTAGTGGCCATCAATAACTTTGGTTCATTTTTCTTGTCTTCCTTTTTTATTTATGTCCTAGTAGCATCTAAAGAATGGGAAATGCCCATTCACCAATATTAGAGTGACCTTCAAGAAGCTACTTTGTGTAAAGAGTTCAGAAGGGTAAATGATGTCTTTTTGGGAAGGTTGGTCTTTGAACTTCAAGGTCACAAAAACAATAGGTTGTCTAAAGAAGTTATGCAAGCTATACAAGTCTATGGCTACTTTTACATTTAGTTCCCTAGGTTCACATATCTCAGAGTAGGTCATTTTTCTGGTCAACCATTGAAGTTACCTCGTTATTGCTTAGACTCTATTGTTTTATCTGAAATGTGTAGACAATTTGTCTCTATGATAGAGTCTTTTGAGATTTCTAAGAGGTCTTCTTCTGTATTCTTTCCTATTGAAATTAGTCACTATAGGTGTCCTAGTCTAAAGAAATCCATGTTAACAAAAGCATCATTGACCTATCTGTGCTTTAAACCCTTCTCCCCTTGGGAAGATTTTGATTATAGAGGGTTTGTCAAGAATAATGTTAAGAATGCAGTCTCTCTTGTTCATATGCCACAGTTAGAAGATTACTAGGAAAATTGTACTAATGAATTTGAATTAAGGAAAAGAATATGGTTGAGGCTAACAGTTAAACAAATCAATATGTTTAATGTGGATCTTGACACATGTGGGCTGAACGAGGAAGATTCTAAAGAGGTGTTTGATCCATTTTACATCAACTAGATTGAGTGCATGCCTATTCCCAAAATTGATTGGGGAAGAAGAGAAGAGGATGGTGTATTGTTTCACACTAAGGATGTACTGGCTAGGACTGAATGTTGGATAAATAAAAAAATTGTTGCCACCTCTATCTTGACTGGGAAGTCTTCAAAAACCAAAAGTGAAAAGGCTCCTCAAAAGCACAAAGTAATCACTAATCAAGATATTCATAATCCTATTGTAGGTCCAATTGAAGTTGAAGTTGAAGCAGTTCTAGAACCACTTCAACTTTAGGTTCAAGTAGGGACCCCTAAGACTAAAAGGGTGACCCATTCAAGCACAAAGAAGGCATCAACAATCAAAGGCAAGAGTATAGTGATAGTTGATCTCGAGGTTACAGAAGAACCACCTATGGTGGATAGTGTACCTGAACCTTAGAAGTCATCGATGAATACTGAAGGCCAATAGAGTAATCTCACTTTAGCCAAGTTCTCCCCTACCACTAATAAAGAACTAGTCACACCTAAATGGTTGGAGACTTCTATTTAAAAGAAGTAGAGAATGGTTCCCCTCTCTATGCCAATTGATGATTTAGTCATTAAATGTTTGGGAAAAGTACCTAAGGTGAAGAAATTCAGGACATAATCAAGGATTACATTTGTTAAAAACTTAGGGCATTGGCCGGCTGAAATAGCCATGCCACCAGATGAAAGCTCAAAAAAATCCTTGGCTCCTCAGGACTACCATATAACAAAGGTTTATTTGAGAAAAGGAAACCATGAAGCGGATATGGAATTGGTCAAAGCCTCTAATAACAAAATTGCACATAGGGTATGGAAGGATGGACAAGATAAATAGGAGATGAAGGAGAAAATAAATAGTATGGCACAATATATCAATGCCATCCTTCATCCTCAAGAAAAACCTATCAGTGAGATGTCAGTGATCATTGATGTGTGCTCTACAACCAACCAGCAATCTCTTGATAACTTGCACAAATGCAAAGCAGTTGCAAAAAAAATAGGGGAATGGGTGGAAGGTGTCTTGGATGACACTGTGAAACATATAGGTCTCCTAGATAAGGCTTTGAAAGAAATATCAACCATTACTGAAAAGGTGGAATTGGGAAATGAAGGATATGAGAAGGAAAGAAACAAATGGGGGAAAGTAGTGATATGGCTAGAAGATATGCAAGAGTTTGGACTATAGAAGTTCTAGGCCAAATGTCCTATGGGAGGTTTAGATGAAAAAGCCTTGTATGTGATCAAAGATTGTATTGAATGGAGGAATGAAGCATTAATACAAGGCATAACTGAAACCAAAGAGACACTGTAAGAACTTAAGGTCATACACTGAATAATTCAGGGAGGCCTTAAGTGGTTTGTCAAACATTTTATAGGAAAAGAAGAATACTTCATTGCCCAGTCTGAGGAAGTGATCAAAGAGGTTCAGAAGAAATTCTAGGAACTTAAATACAAGAAGACATCAACTAAGCAAGACTTCTCAAACATAACACACACTGAAGCCATGCTAATAATTAATCTGAAACACTTGGAAATGCATGAAGAAAAGATAGCAGAATTGAAGAAAGAAAAGGAAATCTAGAAGCAACAGCTTGCCTACATTGGTCTGCCACATTAGTCTGTTATTTTGGCATTTTCAATTGCCTATGAAGCATGGAAAGTAGCAAGAAACATGGCCAGTGGGGATGGTGCTACTTGATCAAAAAATGTAGTTACACATAGTCCCTTAGTTGTTCTTTTTTGTTGTTTTACTTTTCTTGCATTTTGGTTAGCACAATTGTGTTAACCAAAAGACTATTTTACTCCTAGCAGGGTAATTTTGGCAACTTTCCAGCCCCATGCCTTATAAATATGTAAAAATTAGTATGGCATAGGGTTATTCTCTAGCAAACCAATAGACAAAACTATTTTTATTTCTGGTTTAATCTTAAGTTTTAGAAGTAGCATTTTAGATTTCAGCAAATACAAAGAAAACTCTGTAGTTTGATTTTGTTAAAGGATTTTGGAAGTACATACTATTATCTACTTGTTTGAATTATTATTTCTAAAGATACCATTTATATAAAAAAGCTTTTGCTGTGTTTGTCACCAATTCTAAAATTGCTAGTTCAGAATTTGGGAAGCTATGAGAAGTGAGTTTTACTGAATCTTCCTACTCGATTACTTAATTTTCAATTATATGGATAATATTGATAGTTATAATTAAGTTTTTCTTTAGCAATAAAACCTATTTTATATTGATGAGATAGAATAAGTTGATTCAACATTGTCAACAGATTGTATTTTGAAAAGATATTTCTATTGAGTTTAAAGATCAAAAATCATTATTTGCAATAAAGGTAGCTGCGCCCGTTTTATTGAAGAAACTTTAAGCAGAGAATTCCTTGGTCCTATAGAGGAATTCATTTTTTGGTATACATTTTCCTCTATTTTTCATATAAAATCATTTGAGAAAAATTATTTACTAACAATATGTATTCTAAACTAATTGCATGTATGAAAAACTAAAAGTATTAAAATATTCATAACACTTTGACACACAATATGGTGACCCAAAAACCTTCCAAATAGAAAGTAAAATGAGGGTGGGGATGATACCCACAAGCTTTAGTATTATAGTATAAAGTTCACCTATTAAGGCTTACAATTATTACTTTTGATGATCTACCCTATTAGGAGCAATAAGGACTACTAGTTCCACCTTGCAAAAAGATTTATAAACATACAATGAAGTATGTACTTGGTGAAGAGATTTACAAAAGACTATTAAGTCTACCTTGTGAAAGGATTTGACTATTCCACTTGTTAGGAAGAACTAGTGGCTGATCTTTGGTTTGCAACTTTGATTTTCTAAATGAGATTCCTTTGGAGTGTAATGATCACCTTGCTGTAATGGATAAATCTTTGCTACTCTTTATACTACTTGTAGCCTTCTTACTTCACACTTTTTTCTCTTAGTGTGTCTTATTAATATTCCATTCATATTCATATCTCTGGATATGATACAGTAAATTACATATATACTAATCTAATTTACAATTCATCAAAGTTAGCTACAGTACAAGTTTCACCAAAATACACAAAGTCGGCCCAATTGTAGGTACTCGGGTTCTGAAGACAAAATTTGTGAGGTTTTGATACTTGGAAACTATTGTCAATGCTCAACATTGTCATGCACTCGGTAGGTGTAGAAGCCTAGCTCATACTAATTAGTTCCAAGTAGTTTGAATTTGGTCTACACTGGTGACTTAGTAAAAACTGTGAAACTTGACATATAAACTGAATCACTTGATTGACAGTACATAGCTCAATCAACACTATCACTATGAGCTCAGTATAAATTGACTCACTTGATTAACACTGTATAGCTTAGTCAACACAAGATTCACATTGCTAAAGCTGCAAACTTGATAAGCACTAAAAATCTTAGTTTGTATCAAGAGGCTCAGTAAACACTATGAAACTTAGTTTACACTAATAATCACCAACTTGGTAGATATTGCTTGGTGTAAACTAAATAGTGTTCTTGGAACTTGGTAGCAACTATAGAACTTAGTATAACCTAAATTACTTTGGTTAATACTAGTGATTGAAAAATAAGCTCAATAGCTACTTACTATATGATTATGTGTGTGTGTGTGTGTGTGTGTGTGTGTGTGTGTGTGTGTGTGTGTGACTAATAAAAAAATTGACTATAATGTCAACAGTGTGAGCATGCACTGATCCCACACTATACTAATGGACTCTCTCTCCATTTGTCAAACCACTTGTTTAAGAGGAGTGCATAAGATAATTTCATTGATATTGGACATTATTATTGTTACAAAAATACAAAGAATGAGCCTCCTCAATAAATGAGTTCATCCAAGTAGGATACTGTTTAGGATGACTTGGTTGGGTCTTGCTCTCTCTCTTTATATCGAAGCCCCATATAGTACTCAAATCCTTCTATGATTTCTATTGAAGTTTAGTTGACCTAAGGTCTAATCATTGATACTCAGACTAGAAAATGTAAGACCCCATAAGTATCCTCCAAGGTGACTTTCATCTCTCCAATAGGTAGATGGAATGAGTATGTATCCTCATCCCATGTCTTCATAACTTCTAGTAGCTCATAGCGCTCTAGAAAAAAATATGGAGTAGTCAAGCTATCCTGTAGAGCCCTATATTCCTCGTAATTTGTGAATTTTATGCTTCTATCTCTCATATATGCTCTCTAATGTATATTATAAGGTTAGACATGTAATGCTCACTCATCACTGATATCTCTTGCAATAGAAAGATGATGAATCACAATCAATACACAAAGTCAAAATGATAATTATCAACATATAAATATGCACTCCAAGGTCAACTTCTTACAAAGAGGTTGACTTCGTAAGAAGAGGTCAACTTGTACCTTGATGAACAATTTATTATCCCATAAACAGGTTAGTTTCCTAGGAATAGGTCAACTTCCTAGCCTAATCATTAAAAACCACTCCCTACAACATGCATAAAAACTTTCTAGACCCATAGAAAGAAATAAAATAGAAGGAAAATGTAAGGAAAGGGGAATAGACATTGTGACCTACCTCCTCTAGCTCTGTGCCATCTACTATAGCTTTCTGGAGCACCTCCATCCACATCGATGATAGTTCCTCCTTCCTTGGCATATTCATCCTCCTTTACCTTCAAGAAAATGTTCCAAATGAGATTGAAAAAAAGGTAATCTTTTTCTTATGTATATATATATATATATATATAAAATTAATGAGGTTACTTTTTGACTTTTCTTTTGAAAAGTTAACTTATAATTATTAGATGTTAATACCTTTCTTCACTCTTTTGATCATATCTTGAGTTTGGTAGCTCTTATTTATGCATCATTATAGGCATCAAAATTAGGATTCAATTATCTTTCTATCAAATCACTTTTGAATTTTTAGGGTTAACCTTGAATGATTTTGTGGGATACCTATCATCATCTCTCATATTCAGTTTTTTGTGGTAAATATGATAACTTGTTTCACCTTTTTTGAATGAGAAGGCCAAAACATGGGGGGCATACAACGTTTGAAAAACTTCATTATATTTCTCTAGTAAGTCAGGTGATTTTTATCATTGCTAGCCTATCATTTTCCATAATGTGGTTGATAATAGTTTCTTGAAGGAACAATGCATGTAGACTTAGCCATATCCTTTTTCAGTTATATATATGATTTTCTTATGTTAGCTTGCATATGAACATAGTGTTATATACTGTAAAGTGGGGGCTATATGTACCATTTTATATGTGATGCACTTTATTTTACAACCTTTTAGACCCTCTTCAGTATGTTTTCATTACACAAATATGTTTAGATCTCTCTCTCTCTCTCTCTCTCACACACACACACACACACACACACACACACACACACACACACACACACACACACAAACACACACACAAACACACACACACACACACACACACACACACACACACACACACACACACACACACACACACACACACACACACACACACACACACACACACACACACACACACACACACACACACACGCGCGCGTGCTTCCCCTATTAAGAAAAAATGAGTAAGGACTTGGCACTTCCTCCTCTCTCTCTCTCTCTCTCTCTCTCTCTCTCTCTCTCTCTCTCTCTCTCTCTCTCTCTCTCTCTCTCTCTCTCTCTCTCTCTCTCTCTCTCTCTCTCTCTCTCTCTCTCTCTCTCTCTCTCTCTCTCTCATGGGTTGAGGTAGGATCTAATTTCTATGCATCATTCTCTTTATATGCCCCATTTCCTAAATCTAACCTTAATTTAGCAATCCCCTACACACATTACAATAAGACCCTCTATAGTCTTGAAATCTTGTATTATAAACTTGGCACACTGAACTCTTGGGGATTAGGTTTACCTAGTACAACCTCTTTTAGAATAGTTCAATGTAGGTTGAACCAATTTGATTTTCTTCCTAGTAGTAAGGCAGTTCTGGTCCTGGTCCTATTTTAAATTTAAATTATTTTCCACCCATGTGGTCATTTCCTATGGGGGTAATTTCAAAAATGCACTATAAAAAGACATCAAATGCTTCATTTTCACATTATGGAGGCAAGGTATAAGCACAGATGGAAACTCCAATCTAAAATAGAGAAATTTCAAGGTGGAAGCTAAGGGTTGAATTTGATTCTTTTAATGCAATGTGTGGTCTTCAACTACTTTCCTTCAATCCAACCATTCAAAATGACACCATGAAGATGCAAGAGGATCATAAATATGGTTAGAATACTTTATCCTTGGAGGATTGTTATGATTTATATGCTACATTAATATCTGATCTTTGTCTCTTCATATTTTTCACACATTTACATGCTAGTGTTTAACTCATAGAGTAGATTCTTAGAATTTACTCTCTTTTATACTCTAGATCTATAATATAGGATTCATGAGCACTACATACATACACAACATTATTTCTAATGGCTATTCATGAAGGCAAAAATAAAAAAAGCTAGGGGTTGACAAAGGAAAACTCCTTTACAACCACCTACACACAAATTATATAACAAACTTGTAGGTTATTGATTTGGTGACTACATATTTGGAAGTTACTCCCTATGAAATTCCCAAATAAATTGGGTCAACTTTTCTATGGTGCCCCAAAAATATAGTGATGTCATCACAAGGCATCTTAAAAATGTTGCACCAGGTTGACATCTTCTTAAAGCCATGAGAAAAATAATTTCTTTCTATGTTTTCTATTGTGATGGAAAATCCATAGTTGGAAGTTTAGCCATAGGCATAATCTTTGGAGTGAAAAGTCACATTCCATTGTGCATTTTGAGGTAAGTACCTCATCATATTTTTTTCATCTTTTAGACTATACCTAATTTCATATTTCAATTAGACTGATTTTACATATTTGGTACCTAGACTGATCTTACACTTATAAATTCATTAATTAGTTCAAATTTTGCATTTACAGTACATATCCATAATCCTATTACATTGCATGAAAGAAGTCTTTCTTGCATACTTCCTTGATATAACTTGAATGTAGTATTTGGCATCCCTTAACATACTTGGGTTTTTCTAATCTAAAATAGGTCATATTGAGATTTATTCTTGGAAGACCCTCTTTCTCTTGCACTAAATGACTTAGGGAGGGAGTGTTTAATTTCTTATACCTAGTTTGCATTATTAGACTCATTGATGTGATTTTCCTTCTAAACATAAACTATTGTACTAACACTTTTGATCATCTCCATAGTGGCATAATGTCATTGATGTATAAGATAATTTATGTTATAGATCTATATTACATTTTAAGGTTAATTCCTACATAGGGGCTTGACTAAGGAAAGTCCCTTCCCCTCCAGCCATTTATTCTTCTCTCTTGTGTAAAAATACATGTTCAAAGCATAGTTCCAAATATAGACCCAAATACCCATTTGGATGAAGTTTCTAGATCCTTTTATCAATTTCAATTTGTGATAATTTTAGGTATAGTTTGTCAAATTTGACCTATACCAATAAAATGTGATACATACCTAGAAATCAACTCACTCCTAGGGCATAGATAAGAACTTTCCATTTAAGATTTATGGATTATGGTCTCACATGTGTATAAAATTGGCCATTTTGGGACTCCAACAAACATAAATAATCTTTCAATATCTTCCTTGATTATTTTCTAGCACACAAATTCCTTATACCTACTTTAATATAATTTGGATCAGATTTATAATTACATATTTCTAGTCAACATCCCTTTAGTCATTAGTACAGGTTCCTTACAAACCTTCTTCTTGATTTATATAAGGAATACCCTAAATCCCCTTTGTCTAGATATTGCTTTTGTATTTATCCATTCTCTTGGGCTGCACAAATCAGATTTTACCCAAGGATTATATTTTAGGTCTTCTATTGTATGTCTAAATTGGTTATCTAACATTGATAAGAATTTTGCATTATACAGGTCCATACCTCTCTAATAAGCTTAAGATTCCCTCAAGACTTAAAAAAGGGGATTCCATAACTCATAAGGATCATGGAAATTTAGGTTTTGTATAGACTTCTTTTTAGAAGCATAAAATCCTATGAGGATAAAAAAAATAAAAATAAAAATAGATAAATTGTAGAATCAAGTACAATTGGACATTGTTAATATATCCCTAGGGAAGCCAAAATCCTCTAATGGACAAAAATAGGAAGAAGAGGAGTGAGAAAATTAGAAGGGTCAAGGACATTTGGAATTGTTTCAGAAATAATTAGAAAACCCAAATATTGGATAGGGAGGTCAAAAAATAGAAGAAGGGTGATGGGGAACCAAAAGGATTGAGGAAATTACATCCTTGAGTAACAAAAATTTCCCTATAGACAAAAAACTAGAAGAAGGGAAATGGGTAACTCAAAAGGGTCAATTACATGGACTTGGTTTTGACATCCCTAGGGAACCTAAATTCTCTTAATAACCAAAAACTAGAAGAATGAGAATGCCAAACAATGAAAGATAAGGGACATTTGGGATTGGTTTAGATATCCTTAGAGAACCTAAAATCACCCAATGACAAAAATGGAAAGAAATGGAATAGTAAATATAAGGATTAAGGAATTTGAAATTATATTAGACATTTGTTGGGAGCCCAAAATCTCCTAAGTACCAAAAAATGGTAGGACACTTGCATTTGGTTTTAAAATACTTGGGAACCTAAAATCATTAGGGTCATACTGGATAAGATAAACCTTTTAGCTTTCTCATATTATTTATATATAATGGGATGCCAACAATTTTAGTGGCCTCTATGGGATGTTTGCATCTAGTACTAGACATAAAATTTAGGGGTCTTATCAGTCCATTAGCCACAAATTTATAAGAGGAATTGTTAACCAATGTGCTCAAAACATATGGAATGCAAAAACATGTATAATATTTACCTCAATAGCAACTCAAAAAGCCTATATTCTACATTCCCTTAAGAAGAATGTAGTACGTGAAACAAAACTTCTTGAAAAGTAATAGAAATAAAATAATATTCATATTTTTTTCTTCAAACCCTCTTAGAAACAAGGCCTGAGATGAATCCTATTAATAGGTATGTAAAGAGCCTCACTATCTAGGTTATAGAGATAGAGTGGATTTCGTTTTGTAAAAATGGAGATGACATATATATATATTTCTAGATGATTCAAAATTAGTGTAAAAAGAGTTCTTTACACTAATTTGAAATAATCACACCATATTTTTCTTTTTGGATACTAAAAATGGAATTGATGAAGTTTAATAAGAATCTTAGATGAATAAAATTGAGATGAAGATATAGATATAAAATAGATAATACATTATAGATGATAATGAACTTCACTCCTCTTGGGTTATTGATGTAGGAGCATCCTTAGTTTCCTTGCAATCCTTCACTTTCATTCTTTCTAGTAGTTTAATCAAGTTCTTAAGAGCTTGCCAAGCTCTTCACTTTCAAAAGAGCTATTCATATGGTGAACAAAGTTTTATCATTATGAATTGAGCTATTCCTATGGTTACCAAGCTGGTCATTTGCTGACCAAGTGTTTCTTTGTTCACCGAGTGAACCTGCTATTACTATTGCTCAGGTCCTTCATTGACAGAGTTGTTTGTGTTTTTGGTTCTTAGTGGGAGATGACTCTTGTGTTTAATTTATATTGTGAATTTAATAATGGGATCTTTTTTATGGATGAGTCTTCACCACTTTTAGGTCAGCCTTCTTATTTGTAATGTTCTAGAATCTTCTGTAAGCCATTTTGGCAAGTATAAGTATAGGTATTTGGATTAGTTTAGAGGAGGGAAAGAAGAAGAGAGGATTGAGAGAGTCAGGGCAGATTCCTCAAGTTGAAGCTAGATTGTAGATCTCAAAGTTATATATTTTTATTTGGCCCTAACGTAGGAGGCCTTACAACTAGACATGTATAATAAAAATTTGATTAATCATTAAAATAATATTGTTCTTTCCCTCCTTGGTGTTTTTCTCTATGTGTTTTCTTTTGTTGTTTTTACTCTACAAGGTTGTTTAGATAGTTGGGTGAGTCCTTGGTCCTAGTTGTTCATCTCTCCTTGTACCAAGTGGTATCGAAGCTTGAGGTTCATCCTTGTAAAGATTGGATCATGTAGAACCTAAGTTGAAGTTGGTTGTAGGGTAGTAGATCTAAGGATTTGACCTATGACTTGTAGAGGGTTACAATCTTGTAGGGACCTAATTATAAAGATGGTTCAAGGTAGAGGAAATATTGATAATACCATATTAGATACATTACACAAAATTCATCCAGATTAGATGTTGTGGGGATATCCTAGAGGAGATGAGCACATCTTGATGATGAAGTAGTAGCACCAAACCATAATCTAGAACCTGAAGAAGATCAAGATGAGGAAAGATTATTGAGAGTATTGTTTAGGGCGCATTTAAAGCCTTCTATAGAAGTTGTTCCTTATGATAGAAAATTTGACACCAATGTTGTGTTGGATTGGATCTCTGATATGGAGAAGTTAATTGATTTTGAAAACACTCCTGATAATAAGAAGGTGAGAATTGTAGTTACTAGGTTAAAAGGTCATGCCTCACTATGGTGAGAGCATTTGTAAACTGGTAGACAAAGGAAAGGAAAGGATAAGATTAGGACTTGGCTAAAAATGGTGAAGAACAAGTTCCTTCCTACTGATTATAAGGTTAGCTTAGTTAGAATGATGCAAAATTTGAGACAAAGAGACATGACTGTAAAGGAGTATACTGAGGAATTCTATAGATTAGACATCATATCTAGACATGTGGATGATGATGTTGAGAAATTTGCAAGGTATCTAAATGGATTGAGATATGGAATCCAAGATGAAATACATTTTGTGAATTTGGAAAGTGTGGTAGAAGCATATCAATATGCCTTAAAAGCTTAGGAGATCTTGGAAAAGAAGCATGAAAAAAGACAAAGAGGTAGGGGTGGTACATTCTAGAGAGGTAGAGGTAGATCTTATGAAGAAGGTGACAAATTTGATAGTTTAGTGCAAGATAAAGGGAAATTTGAATGAAAAAGTGATGAAATAAGCAAAGACCAAATGGAAAGATGGTAGTTCTTATTGAGGAGGTATTTGTTCTCATTGAGGAAGAGGTAATTCTTATTCTAGATGCAATTTTTGTGGTAATTATTTTAGATGTGGTAAAGAAGAGCATAGATCCTTTGAATGTAGATCCTCTGAAAATGAGAAATGTATCATATATGTTATGATTTAAGGATATCTTGAGGGTTTACCAAGTGGACCTAAGGCTGGAGAAAATCTAATGGTGAGAAGAACCTCGTGTAATGAGGGAATTGATGAGGAACCTATCCTAAGGAGAAGTATTTTCAAAACTAGATGTAAGTGTTGGAAATATAGATGAAGTAACTAAGAGGGGGGGTGAATCAATTACCACAAAAAAAAATCCATAGATCCCTTAGATGTTTGATAAAACTAGTTACTGCTATCACTTGTTAAACATACAAAAAAATGTTGTAACTCGGTAGATGCAGTGTATGTTAACTTTAATAGATCTTAAACATTCATAGTGATTAACATGCACACATAAAAGAAATAACATGAACACATGAGACACAAGATTTAATGTGGAAACTCAATATGGGAAAAACCACCAAGTAACTAGCTATTGATTTTCACTCTTCTGAAGTAAGCCTTGTTAGGAGCCAACTTGGTTAAAGGTTACAAAACACACTGTTACGTGTGACCTTGTTAGAGGATTTAATCACCCTATTAGGAGTGGCCTTACAAAAGGTCTTTAGAAAAATTTAAAGGAACTATCACCTTGTTAAAGGATTTGCAAATGGCTATTAGACAACCTCTATTAAGAGATTTAGAAATCACTGCTACAATGGTGAGAAAGTAACAATGAAATGACTTGAATGAGATGCAACTAAATTGCTGATACAGATCTCTGTTCTGCTTCACTAGATCCTTCTTGATCAAATAAACCTTTGTTGCTCCTCAAGGATATCTGACCATCCTTCAAATTTTTTCTCACACTTTCCTCTTCAAACTATCAATGCACTTGCATGCTCACTCATTACACTCTAGAATTCTCAATTTGACCTTTCATATATACCTTACAAATTGTTAAGTTGGCTCATTTACAGCTTACAATTACCAATAATCATTACCTCAATCAAATAAAATCATTACTTGAAACAATTAAAGTTTATTTCTCAAATTAAAAAAATTCTTCTTTTGTTGACCCTGCTTGGTAAACACTGTTCCAAAAAATATTTTCAGTATTGACCAACACAAGCTCGGTTAACACTGCAATTCCTGCAAAATCCTTTGGAGACTGAGTGAACTTGGTAAACACTAAATTTTCTTTGTTAACCATGCAAGCTTGGTTAACACTATTTCTGCAACATTTTCCTCTGATGTCGAGTGAACTCAGTAGACACTGTTTACATAGAGTAATTTTTAGGAATGCTCAGCAGACTCTAAAATTTGCTTTGCTGACCAACTGAATTCGGTAAGCACTAACTGATAACTGATATGACATTTGTATAACATCAAAGACAATAGACAATTATAAAATTGTATCCAATAGTAAGATGGCTATAAAATGTTGCAAAGTGATAATTGGTAGTGGAAGTTCAATGAATTTTGCATCAAAAGAGCTAGTTAGAAAGTTGTAGTTGTAGAGGCTAAAGCATCCTAAACCCTATCATTTTTCATGGACCAATGATGAGCATAAGATATTGGCAAGTGAACAATGTATTATGAAGTTATATGTGATATTATTCCTATGGATTGTTGTCATATTCTATTGGGAAGACCTTGGCAATATGATAGATATGCTATACATGATGGAAGATCAAATTAATATACTCTTTGGGTGAATGAGAGAAAGAAAGTATTGTTTCCTTTAATTAAAAGACTAGATGAGGTTAGTTTTACCACTATGAGAATTTGCATGGTTAATGAAAAGCAATGTGAAAAGGATGTAAAGAGGAATCAAGTTTATTTTTCCATCATTCCTAGGAGACCAAGTTATGATAATCATAACTGAGTGATAGATAGTGGAAACTGAGAAGAAGATCATGTTGATCTTAGATTGGTTTTGACAAGTGAGTGCCTACACAATTAAGTCATTTACTTAGTTCATGCCAAATAGGTAGGACATGTCGAGCATAACATGTATAAAGTAGAGCATGCCAAGTCTATAGTGAATGTTGAGTCACTCATGTGTCGAGTCACTCAAGTGCCGAGTAGACAGTGTAGATTGAGTGATATAAAAGTTGAGTAAGCAGTGCATGCCGAGTCATTCATATGTTGAGTCACAATAAAGAAATTAGTATATACCTACATCAAAGACTACATATGTCGAGTAACACAGTTTTGTCATAGTTGTTTGTAATGGCACAAATTACTATGTAAACCATTTTTGAGCTGACTAACAAATTGAATTACAATAATCTAGTGATAAGGATGAATCTTAAGTTGGGATCCCTATGAATTACATGCATCAAATCAGGAAAAGGGAAGTTTAAGAGACAAAATGGATGAATCATAGCCATTGTTTCATACCTAACCCTAAGTCACTGAGGTCTTCTTAAGGAGGAAAAACTTTAAATTTCTTATGTGTGTGGAAGGAGAAAAGTGAGAAGTTTTGCATGCACAAATAAAGCATTCGTGGTGGCTAAGGAATTGTGAAGTGAAATTGCATTGCAAAATCAATTAAAGGAGAACAGAGGAAGGAAATAGTATGCAATGGAGGGACATTTGATCAATAAGGTGTTCGAATTACTTTAGAATAACTAAGAGGGGAGGTGAATCAGTTATTAAGGGTCTAGATGTATAAATAAAACTTTTTCACAATTCAGTGAACCCATAAAACATTCATACCCATTCATGCATTCGTTTTATATTTACTAAAACTTGTATGTTACTATTAAATCAACTTACGAAAATGTAAAGCATGAAACACACCACATTCATCAGCACACTTGACACAATGATTTACATGGAAACCCAATTTAGGAAAAACCACCAGTAACATGCTACCCCTTTTCACTCTTCTAAAGTGATGCCCTGTGAAAGGCCGACCTTGTTAAAGGTTATAATATACACTACTAAATATGACCCAATTAAGGGATTTCAATCCCCCTATTAAAAGTGAGCCTTGTTAGAGGACTTTATGAAATTCACTTGGAATGCCACCATGTTAAAGGATTTTCCAATGATTTTTAGGTCAACCTTACTCCAAAGGATTTACCCTAGACTGATACAATTGTTAGAAAGTAATAATAGAGCTTTGATCTGATAAAACTTAAAACTTCACTTGTAGATTATAGATCTCTATTCAATCCTCAATTTTGCTTTGCTTTCATACTTTGTAGCTCTGACATCTTATTAACCCTTCAAGCATTCATCTCCTTAAGCCTTCTTTCTTAACATGCCATTTAAGACTCTTCTCTTGGGTCACTTGATGAAGCAAAACCCTTAATTCCTTCTCCTCCTTAGGTTCTCGTACATGAAACCAACCTCTCTTACCTCTTTGCTTCATGACTAGACATTCCTATAAAAAGGAAATTATAATATTTTTCTGCTCATTATCCATCATCTAAATTAGGGTTTTTGGATGGATTAGGTAGGATACAATGTATCTACCCCATATCTTGTCTTTTCTAGAAACTTCTCCTAGAATCCATTTTGAATTTGTCTAAAAATGATTTACATCAAATTTTGTGCAACCAACTCATCAACCTTATCTTCCTCTTGGCTCATAAGTTCCAAGAAAATAAACTTAAATGCTTATATGTGGTGAATCTTTGATATTTGTCATAATGCAGTAGCTTGACATTATCAACCTTTTAATGCTTGACACATACTATGTTGCTCGGCATCAACTATAAAATCACTCGACATCAACTAAAGTTTATTGATACTTAGCATCAACTAAGCTTTACTCGACATCAGATGTGTTGCTCAACATTCACTAGAATTTTCTTTTACTCAGCTCTGACTGACTTTGTGCTCATCTTGCACTATTTTTTGCTTGGAACCCACTATCCACTCAGTCAAGCTTAGTAGAAAAACTTTTTTTAACTTATTCTTCTAAACTTTCTAAGTGTAGCCAATCATTTTGTAACCTTAAGTAGATCATTAATACATCATGTCATCACTGCCCTAACTGATCCTTGTACTTCATTACATAATCATAACTCAACCTTTCCTCTAGGTGCTTTTGTTACATCTTATTGATCAAATCATCCTCATCAATCAAGTAAGTTATAGTATTTAAATCTTATAAGCAATTGTATTACAAACAAATAGTAGGTTTGACATTAGTGACAAAACAATGATTGAAACACATAGTCTTCTTCAACAATCTCCCTCTTTGGCATTGATGACAAACCAAATTGATCAACCAAGTCAATCAAATGATGAACATTTTGTTGAACCAAACTAACTAGGTAAAAATAGTAAGGCAATAGCAAAGAGAAAAGTTGTATTCCTCCTATCAACAACTTCCATCTTCTGATTAGGTTACAAAAACTTCTTTCTTAAGACTCCATCTTACAAGGTAGATTAGGATTTCTCCCTCTTTCTTTTTAGCTCTCTGGTCAATGATTCCCTCTTTTTTCTAACTCGATTCTTGATATTTTTCTCCCTCTTTGATCAATAGACCAATAGATCAATTTAGGACTTTCTTCACTTATCTCTTGCACTTGATCAGTAAAACTTTTCTTTTGATGATAATCAGTTTAATGTACTTTCTCCCTCTTTGAAAAAAATGCCAAAGACCTATACCAAAAGCTTGTCATCCTTCAAATATGTAGATATAAGCTTTGTAATTTCCTCAATTTGCCCTTTCGTCACCTTGCTTGTGACTGATTTGAAGTTTTAGCTTTGTGATTACTTTAGGTAGTTCTTAAAGAAAAATCCACTACATCAATTTGTATTATATGAACATCAACTTGTTTGATGTAGGGCATTCTTTCTATTTCTTACACAACCTTTGATAGGGGTATCACCCCTAGTTTGCCTCTTAAATACTCATGAGCATCCTTGGGTAATGGTTTTGTGAAAATATCATCAATTTTCTCCTTTGAGTTAACATATTCTATCTCCACCTCTTTGTCTTGAACTAATTCTCTTACATAATGATACTTGATTGCAACGTGCTTTGTCTTTGTGTGCATCACTAGATTCTTTGATATATTGATAACATTTGTATTATCAAAATAAAGTATCACTGGTTCTATGATTTCTTCCTTCATTCCTTTGAGTAGCAATTTGATCCATCTAATATTTGTGCAATTTATAGCAATAGCAACAACATATTCTACTTCAGTAGTAGATTGTGAATTACAAAATTATTTCTTGCTTATCCATGTAACTAGTCTCTTGCCTAAGAAAAATGCTTCTCCATTGGTGCTCTTTCTGCCATCAATATTTTCGGCCCTCTCAAGTCAAACCTTTCATTCTTCTTGTTGTATAGACCAAACTCTTTTGTTCCTTTCAAGTATCTCATTATCCTTTACACAACCATTAAGTGATTCTCTCTAGGATTAGCAGAGAATCTTACAACTATCCCTATAGATAATGTAATATTAGGTCTATTATGCACTGCATATTACAATTCGCCAATCATAGACCTATACAATATTTGATTCACCTCAACTGAATCATCATTCTTTGACAACATGTGTCCTATCACCACAGGTATACTTACTAGTTTGGAATCCTCTAGTCCAAATTTTTTCAATATCTCTTTGACATACTTTGACTAAGTGATGTATATACCACACTTCATCTAATACTCTTGCAATCCCACAAAAAAAATTGATTTCTCCAAGCATAGACATTTCAAATTCTTGCTTCATCTGATTTGCAAATTCCTTACATAAAGAATCTTGTCCTCCAAATATGTTATCATCAACAAATATTTCAGATAGAAAAATACCTTTGTCTTTTTCTACCTTTATGTATAGATTGATGTTATCATTAGTCCTTTCAAATCCAAACTTTACAAGATAAGTATGAAGTCTATCATGCCATGCTCTTGGTACTTGTTTCAATCTATATAGGGCTTTGTGTAGTCTACATACCATGTTTTTATTGTTGTAAAAAAAAAATCCTTCTAGCTATTCTATGAATACTTCTTCTTCTAGTATGCCATTTAGAAATGCAGATTTAACATCCATCTGATAAACTCTGAAACCTTTGTATGTAGCATAAGCAAGAAAAGTTCTTACTCCTTCCATTCTTGCAATAGGAGAAAATATCTCCCCATAGTCAATTCCTTCTTTTTGTTCATATCCCTTGCAAACTAATCTTTCTTTGTTTCTTGTGACCTCACCATTCTCATCTAGCTTTTTTCTAAATACCCACTTGGTACCAATCACATTCTTGTCTTCTGGTTTAGGAACTAGACTCCATGTTTTGTTCTTCTCTATCTATTGAATCTCTTCTTCCATGGCCTTGTACCAATCATCATCTTCTAATGCATCTTTTACTATTTTGGGCTCCTTAATGCTTAAGAAACACGATTCACTTCTTAATCTATTTCTTGTCATTGGCCTATCAACTTTATTTCCAATGATTTGATCAGCAGGATGATGTCTTTTGACATATTTAGACAATCTTGGCTTAGCTCTTGTTTCTACATTTTGTCTTTTAGTTTCAAAGTCACTGTGTACATCTCTATCTGGTATATCAACATCTCTTTCATGTGTACTGATCTTTGAATCAGAATTTGCATCTTCTTCATTTTTCAACTCAGCATTTGAATGTAGCTTAGTTACTGAATGTGACTCGAAAGTCACTGAAACTTGTTGAGCCTATAAAAGAACAAGAGGAATACAAAGCATATTCAAGACTCTCTAGTTTGTTATTATCAAATTTGGATAGCTCAAAAGTAGTGAGTCTACCTACTAGACCTTTAAGGGTTAGATCATTGCTTGGAATACATCTCAACTCTTGGGTTGTATAAACTATAATAGCATAAATATGCAGTAATGTTCTCAAGACTTTACTTAACATAATATCATCATCTATATGACAGTAGCTCCTCTTATTGCACTAATAACTTCTTTTATCCTAGCAACATATTGAGAAATATTTTTACCTTCTTCCATTCTCATATCATCAAACTTACCTCTTATGCTCTCAGATTTGGCTCTTTGAAGATTTTTGTGTCCTCCATAGATGGTGGTTAGGGAATCCCACATTTTCTTTGCAGTGTTATAGCCTTTGATATCATCAAATTGAGCATAACTTAGGGCAGAGGCAATCTCCAACATCACTTGATTATGTTCCTTTTTCTTCTTCATATCTTCAACAGTCAAGGCTCCAACTAGATCAACATGTTCCACTATAATGGTAGATTGTGAATTATCTCCAAGTCCTCTAAGGTGTAGCTTCATCAAACTTTTCCATGTAGGAGATTTATCTCTGTTGAGCTTGGGTAATTCTCTTTTAGACATCCTGATCTTTGTGCTTTTAGTACCTTAAAATTAGTCCTCTTAAGTAGATTGCTCTGATACCAATTGTTGGAATTACTTTAAAATAACTGAGAGGGGGGTTGAATCAATTATTCAAGGTCCAGATGTATAAATAATTTTTTTTTCACAATTTAGTGAACCTAAAAAATATTCATACCCATGCATGCATCCATTGTGTATTTACTAAAACTTGTACGTTACTGTCAAATCAACTTGCAAAAATGTAAAGCATGAAACACAACACATTCATCAGCACACTTGACAAAATGATTTATGTGGAAACCCAATTTGGGAAAAACCACCAGTAACATGCTACTCCTTTTAACTCTTCTAAAGTAATGTCCTATGAAAGACCAACCTTGTTAAATGTTACAATACACGTTGTTAAATGTGACCCAGTTAAGGGATTTAATTCAACCTATTAAAAGTGAGCCTTGTTAGAGGACTTTAGGCTATTCAATTGGAATGCCACTTTGTTAAATGATTTTCCAATGACTATTAGGTCAACCTTACTCCAAAGGATTTACCCTAGACTGATATAATTTTTAGGGAATAGTAGTAGAGCTTCAATCTGATATAACTTACAACTTCACTTGCAGATTAAAGATCTCTATTTAGTCCTCAATTTTTCTTGGATTTCATACTTTGTAGCTCTAATAGCTTGTTCACCCTTCAAGCATTCATCTCATTAAATCTTCTTGCTTAACATGCCATTGTAAACTCTTCTCTTGGGTCACTTGATGAAGCAAAATTTGTAATTCCTTCTCCTCCTTAGGTTCTCGCACATGACACCAATCTCTCTTACCTCTTTGCTTCATGACTAGACATTCCTATAAATGGGAAATTAGAATATTTTACCACTCATTATCCATTCTCTAAATTAGGATTTTTGGATGGATTAGATAGGATACAATGTATCTACCCCATATCTTGTTGTTTCTAGAAACTTCTCTTAGAATCCATTTGAATTCACCTAAAAACTATTTACATCAAATTCTATGCCACCAGCTCATCAACCTTATCTTCCTCCTAGTTCACAAGTTCCAAGAAAACAAAATTGTTGGCTTAGATTTAGCAAATCTTTGATCTTTGTCATAATGCAGTAGCTCAACATTATCAACCTTTTGATGCTTGGCACATACTACATTTTTTGACATCAACTATAAAATCACTCGACATTAACTAAAGTTTATTGATGCTCAACATCAACTAAACTTTACTCAGCATCAACTATGTTGCTTGAAATCCATTAGAATTTTCTTTTACTCGGCTTGCACTAACTTTTCTTGGCACCTACTATCCACTCGGTCAAGCCTAGCAGACAAACTTTGTTTAACTTATTCTTCTAAACTTTCTAAGTGTAGCCAACCATTTTGTAACCTTAAGTAGATCATCAATACATCATGTCATCACTGTCTTAACTGATCCTTGTACTTCATTATATAATCATAACTCATCCTTTCCTCTAGGTGCTTTTGTTACATCTTGTTTATCAAATCCTCCTCATCAATCAACTAAGTGATAGTACTTGAATCTTATAAGCAATTGTCTTACAAAAAAATAACAGGTTTGACATTAGTGACAAAACAATGATTGAAACACATAGTCTTCTTCAACAATCTCCCTCTTTTTCAATCAAATTTCAATAGAAGGATCAAGAATACATCAATTTAGAGGTGATTTGTCATCAAGAAACAAAGTGATAACCATAGGATCAATGCTGAGTTATTCTAATAGGTGAATCAGTTAAATCTCTTAACAGGGTAGTCCTAATAGGCTGTATTGAAATCCTCTAACAAGGTTCTTACTTAATTGTGAGCTAAAGTCCTTTAACAAGACATACTTTAAATAGGGTGTTGAAATCCTTTAACATGGTAAGACATAACAGTCTTTGTAAGCTTTTAACAGGGTATAACTTTCACATGGTAGATCATTTTTCATGATCAAACATTGTAACCTTCATTGGATACCCTTTATTACTGTAGTAGTGAAGATTTGTGGGTGTCATCCCCACCCTAGTTTTACGTTCTCATTGGAGGGTTTTTGGGTAGTCATATCTGGTGTCATATATGTGTGAATGCTTACTTGTTTAAATAATTTAGATGTACATACTTTACATGGTATTTCAATTTACTTATTGAATATATGAGATGAATGTGTGGTGAAAGTTTTATGGGTCAAAGTTTAAACTATTGATTTACCCCCCCACTCTCTCAAAAGTCTACAAGTTGGGAAAGATCATTGAGAATCAGGTAATTGAAATACAACTCATTCTACTTCAACTAAATAAAGTAAGAGAAGACCTAAAGAAATATTTAAAAAGAAGGAAGGAAATTTCTATTGAGGAGAATGAAACACAATATAGAGAGATGGACACTACTAAGCTATTTGCTGATGGAGACTCTAACGAATTTGATGCAGTAGTCATAGATCTAATGGAAAAGAACATAGCCCAAGTTGAAGAAATTAGAAATCTCAAGTTAGAGCAATAATCATAGGCCATACTACTATGTGAGGTGTCCAAATAGAAAAAGAAAGCTATGGAGGACAAAGCCATGATTGAAGAAGAGAAAAGAGTTTTTGATGCAGGAGCATCTTGGGGTAGTTGGCCATCCTGCATGATTATGGGATTTTGGTAGGGTTGAGTGGACCTATTTGGGTCTTGGGTAGTTAATTTTGGTGTATTTAATAATTATTGTAAACCTTTAAAGGCATTGAGTGTTTAATTCCTGTTGGAGGCCGACTTGTGGCTTGGATTGGTATAAGTAGGGGTTGTGGTGAAGTCTTTAGTCATCATTTATCCATCTTGGAGAAGAGGAGGTATTAGAGGAGTGAATTATGGAAGAGGGCTAGTAGCTAAGGCTTAGAAAATAAGGAGATTTCTTAGTGGGCTTGCAGGTACTAGTTGCATTTTCCTTGAGGTTTCTAGCACAGTATGGATCTAGACTAGCTAGGGTTTAAATTGGATCTTTAGGGATCTTGCAGAACTATTACTTTCTTTGTATTTGGCTGTAACTAGGAAGGCCATATAGCCTAGCACATGTAATCAATTATTTTATAAATAAATTATTATGACTTGGCTTCAAATCTTGCATTGTTATTTATCTTCTATTGTGTGGTTATTAGTTGGGGTCTAGGACATCTCCTTTGGGGATTCTCCCACTTTGCACTACATTAGTTTTGACCAACAGTCTGAAAGAGAAATCATCAAAGCTAACTAAGATTTCTAATACGCAATTGAATACTTTGAGTCAAATGATGAATGCCAACTATGAATTGAATGTCAAGGACATTGAGATAAAAACATTGAAGTGGTAGAATGAGTAATTGAATAATGACCTAAAAAGGGAAAATGAATTTGTTGAAAGTTTCAATAAACCAAGCGAATCCATCAAATACTATGAGAAATTATTGACATCCACTACATACAATAATGATACATCTGGACTGGGATACGAAAATACTAAAGAAGGAGAGTCATCCAAAAGTGCTGAAGAAAGGAACAACAAAGGTAAGAATTCTAAACCTACTTGTCATTGTTGTGGTAAGAAAGGACATACTGCTAACGTGTGTAGGAGAAAGACTATAAATAAGAATGTTAAGAATAAGAGTATGGTTCACTACCATTAGTGCAACAAATAAGGTCATCAGGCACATGAATGTAGAGCAAAGACCATGCACACACAAATATTTGAAGGATACTATTATAATTGTTAGAAATATGGACATGAAGCTTTTTAGTGTAGATCCAAGCCCTTGTGGTCATCAAACTGAGAAACAAAGGTAAACAAAAATGGCAACTCTTATAACTAGTATTATAATACAAGGTATATTTGTCACTATTGTCAAGACTATGGACATGTTCCCAAAAATTGTAGTAGAACACACTTTAGAAGTGACTACAAAAGGTGGTTGAGTCAAAACACGTGTTTTATTTTTTTGAAGATTGGTCACATTAGTTGATATTGTCCCACAAGGTCAAAGGCGACAAGTTGTAAGTTCAACAAAGGCAAAGGAAAAGGCAAGGTAGATATTGAAAATGTTAGAAATAAAATGAACAAGACATGGAAGAGAACGAAAGATTATAGCACATCAAGTTGAGAAGTGATCACTTCACCCAATGGATTAGGTGATAACACCTCATCAAACTAAGCAATCAAGAGCTATGTGGGACTGATATTCAAAAGAGTTATACCATACATCAGCTCCAGAGAATTTAGTTTTGAAAAGTTTACATAAGCATGAACAAAGATGCAAGATGTTATTAGGAATCAAAGAAAAATCTTTAAGTTTTTCATGTTATTTTTGAGAATGAAAAGTTTCCTATGATTGTTGAGTGAAATGCTAAAGGATGCCAAGCTCATAATGGTTTCCGAATGAATGGAAAGACTAGTGGATGCTAAGTGAGCCTACAATTAGTTGATGTTGAGCTTATAGCTATGTAAGCACTCAACATTTATTACAGAACTTCAAAGGGGTATTTGATCAATTTTAACTCATTTTTACATCATTCAAAATTGAGAAAGAGCAAGAAGAGCTAGAGGTGATCTAGAAATTCTATCCGAACCATTTGTAGGAGATTTGAATAGTAATTTGACACAATATTTTGCAAGGTATTTAACATGTGCTAGGCTATGTTGTTTCTTATTTTGTAAACCCTAGTTTCATAAAATGACATCTAGTTCAAAGGGTGCACATGCTAAGGAGGTTTTAAATGTTCATTAAAATAGTAACAAAGTTAAACAACATATTTTCAAATCCATACTAGACATTGAATACAAACAAGATCCCTCTAGTGCATTATCCATGATACTGTTGATAGTTCTAATGATTCAAGATGTTAGAAAGTGTTACAATAGTAAGATTGGTAGAATTGGAGATATGTAAATCAGAGAAGCATATGGTAGCTTATGTGAAAATGAAGTATTAAGGGAAGAATTCAAAATTGTTGAGAATAAAGGGTTAACTCGTGCCCTAGATTTCCCTAATGTTTTGAAAACTAAATGGATCAAGATTGTATTAAGTAGGATTCATGATATTTCACTGTGGTTAGATAATGAGCCTATCAAAAGCACCAAAAAAATAATCCATAGGGTAACCTTAGATCAACCTAAGACTATGAGGAGTTAACCCAAAGAAGTTATTGAGAAGAACATAGGGATTGTGTGAAGTAAGAGGGGAACGACAATTGACACCATCACATATCCTCTAATAGATTTTGTAGTAAGGGTAATTGCACATAAGTTTTACCAATCAAGCTGATTGAACAACATTCCTTGTATTGTAGTAGATCTGGATTATAACATTGTGAAGAAGGATCATACATATGATCTTGCCAAGCTAAAGTTCCAACAATTGATTGAAAACCTAGGAGCAATAAGGAAAACAAAGAGTGCTCAGTGCAAATTTGGATATATTTTGATATGTATCTTATTTTATGTTCAAAACACATTTCCTACATTTGGCACTATGGCATGGAAGACAAATGGGTTTGTAGCATTTCAAATAGGTGAGTTCATTGAATAGCTAGGTGATAATTTTAAGTTAGTAATGTCTAGTTACTTTGAAGACTTCAAGAAATCAATGAAGAAGAGATTGAGAATTCTAGTATCATTAGTGGAAAATAATTATGATGATGTTTTTTTCCTAGTTGATGTTGATAAAACATTTTTTCAAGTAGAAACTCCAAGAGTAAGATGGCTAAGGCCATTAGGCTATGAAAGTAATGTAGATGAGGCCTTTGTAGCAATAAAAACATTACTTGCAGAAGATATAGATAAAGATGCCAAAGCATTTGGTAATTATGAAATGGCTACATCTAAGATTACCATGGAACCAAAGACTGTCTCTATCATCAAGAAGAAGGAGAATTTGGTAAAGAAGTTGAAAGCTAAATTGGGTGAAGGCACCGAGGCAGAAGAGGATGAAGGGAAGAAGACACTCAGATCCAAGCACCACTTCTATTAACACAAGGAGAAGGTGAAGATCAACAAGAGGAAGAGACATAAATTGAAAAAGGTGTTGAGAGATAAGAAGCTGAGGAAGCACCTACTCCTACTGATAAGAAGAAGAGAAAGGCTAAGTGACAAATAGTGACAAGATCCAAGAAGATTGCCAAACCAAGCCAACCCAAACCTATAAAACCTACCACAAGGGCTAATGCATGTGTCATAGGAGAAATGGCTAAAGAGAAAGCCAAACCTACAAAGCAAGAAGAAGGAGCAAAGAAAAAACCAAGGAGAAAGTACATTGCTCAAGCTGAATCTGATGAGGAAAGAACAAAATCTAATGACAATAGCCAATTCCAAGTGGTGAGTCACAATCCATCTTCAGATTTAGACAATCTATGTGAGAATGTTAGGAATAATGTAGATTTGTTAGGATTTTTTCACATTGATTTTGATAATCTTAGAAAAGTTGAAAAGTATCAAGTAGAGGAGGCAATATATGCCATGATGGAAACTTTTAAGAAAGCCCCACTAGAGATTGCAAAATCTATGCCTAAAATTTTACATGAAAGAGTTGAGAAAAAATGGCATTATTGTTTGAACATAGAAAGGAAAATTAGGGACACATCACTTTCTCAAGATATGCCTAAACTTAGCAAGGCACAAATTGCCAAAGCCATAAATAAATATGTTGTTAGATTTGTACCTGAATATAGAGCATTTAGCATGCTACAGAACAATATTGAAGATGTTGTAAAGAAGTCTACACAGATTTGGAAAGTCATATATGGGTTAGCTACAACCAAAGAAGGAAAACAAGAGCCTATTGAGGTTAAAAATGATGAAGAAGATGAAAATAATGAATGGACAACTAAGGGAGGTACATAAATAAATAGAGTGTACTAGATACACAATTACCAAATGTTAGCCCTCAACAAATAACAAGTGCAAATACTAAAACAATTACAGTAAAGGATGTTTCTGATCTCACTATTTATAACATCAATCCCCTTATTGAAGAAGATTTGAAAAAGATACTTGATCAAACTACACTATAGTCTAAATTATATGACAAACCTGTATTAGTAAGTGTAGATGAAATTAATAAATCAATGATTGACACTACAAGGGAAGAGGTGAATACAAAAGAACCACCTACCATCACCCCTCAAGTCACTAGTGTACAACCTTTAGATAAAATACCAGAAATTACACCAATAAAGCTTGATATAGTTGGAGAAGATAAAGTGGAAACTCAAGGCACTATGGATACATAGAGTCAATCAGGTTAGATAGATTTATCTACACCTCTAGCACAAGTTCAAGGTGCAATTCAAGGCATTGTGGTAGAAAAGGACAAGCCTGAAGAGACTAGGTTGACACAAAAGCTGAAGGAGCAAGCAACAATTCAAGCCCTGGTAACTTGATCAAAATCTAGCACTCCTTCTAGTCATACTCTTCAGAAGCCAACATAGATGCAACACCTTTGCAATTCTCAATGTTGAGTCCAAGTTCATTACAGGAAAAAGAGGTCATAAGATATGGAAATGTAAGCCTGGATGAAGAGATATTTTTACCAAAATATGATTATGGAACAATGACAATAGAGAAAATGGGTATAATACAAGAAGCCCTAGCTAGAAAGAAACATCAAGAACTACTCAGAAGGGAGCATAGGCAGAAGCAACCTTTGCTTGATATTAAAGACATTTTCCTAGATGCATTCAGTCTGCCTACTCCAGATAAAACCAAGCCACTGATTGAACAATTGACAAATATAGTGGAAAAGGTAAGTGATGCAAACCTTGATACTAATGCAAGATTATTAGAATGGTCTGAAAAGAGATTTCAAAGTAAAGTGAATGAGAAAACATTAGGTGATATAGCACTTACACAAGTTGCACTACCAACTAAGCTAGAGAGTTTGAAGAAGGTACTTGAGAATATTTTCTCACTTTACATCGAACTGTGCAACCCCACACTCTTCACACATGAGACAAGGAATCAAATACTAAGCTTGGAGAGTATCATACAATCATCGGCAGCTAAATTTCCCATAACTCTAGCTCAAAGTAAGAAGCATTTTAGAGATTTATTGTAAACCCAAAGTTAGTTAGCAACAATATCTACCAAAGAAGCCTACATAAGGGCCAAACTGATCAACATCCAAACATTAATCTAAAAAACTGTTCCTTTATGCAAGAGGATATTGTGTATTTAGGATTTATGATCTTAGCTAATGGTTTGAAAATGGATCTTGACAAGGTTAAAGAGATTTTGGAATGGCCTACACCTAAGAATGTGGGTGAGGTAAGATAATTTCATGGTTTGGCTAGTTTTTATAGGAATTCTATAAAGAATTTTAGTTTTATTTGTAATGCTATGAATGAGACAATGAGATGAGATATAAAGGATTTTGAGTGGACACATGGAGGTGATAAGATTTTTGAGACTTTGAAACAAAAGGTTTATGAGTTATATGTATTGGCTTTTCCTAATTTTAATAAGGGATTTCAAGTTGAATGTGATGCAAGTGGCAATGCGATAGGAGCTATATTGAGTCAAGAAGCTAAACCTATTAATTTTTTTAGTGAGAAGTTGAATGATGCTAGAAGGAAGTATTCTACATATGATTAAGAGTTTTATGCTATTGTTCAAGCCTTGAAGAAATGAAGACACTATTTGATTCCTAAGGATTTTTTGTTATATAATGATCATTAAGCTTTACAATACTTGTAAAGTCAATAGAAATTGAATCAGAGATATATGAAGTGGGTTGAGTATTTGCAGAGTTTCACGTTTGTGACCAAGCATTAAAGTGGAATTACTAATTGAGTTGCTAATGCATTGAGCATAAGACATTCTCTTTTGATCGAGATGAAGATTGAAGTTCTTGGTTTTGATGAATTGAAAGAGTTGTATGATACTAACCTTAATTTTTTGAGGTGTAGAGAGAGTGCAGAGCACCAAATCTTTCAGATCACATGAGTAAGTATGATGACTATTTCATTCAAGAAGGTATGTTGTTCAAAGGAATTCATACATGTATACCAAAAACTTCTATAAGAGTTAATTTGATTAAGGAAAAATATTGTGGTGGATTGGCTAGACATTTTGGAATTGATATGACATTGAGTTTGCTGAAGGATAAGTATTATTGGCCACAAATGTATAAGGATGTTCAAAAGTTTGTGAGGAATTGTAGATTTTGTCAAGTTGAAAATGGAGTTAGTTAGAATATTGGATTGTGTACACCTATTTATGTTCTTGAGAAACCTTGGAGTGACATCAATACAGATTTTATTACTGGATTACCTAAGATAGTAAAATGATATGATCCTATATTTGTTGTTGTGGATAGATTTTCTAAAAATGGCTCATTTCATACCATGTAAGAAGACATCAAATGCTGAACATGTTGCTAATATTTTCTTCAAAGAGGTTGTTAGATTGCATGGATTACCAAGAAGTATTATTTCTTATAGAGATATTAAGTTTGTTGGTTATTTTTGGAGGACTTTGTGGAAGAAGATGGGTAATGAATTGAGATTTAGTTCTACATTCCATCCATAGACAAATGGGCAGACAAAGGCTATGAATAGAATCTTGGGTAAGATGTTTAGTTGGAAACAAACCAAATAATTGGGAGTTGGTATTTGCACAAGCTAAGTTTGCATATAATAATTATGTGAATAGGAGTACAGGGAAAAAACCTTTTTAGATTGTTACTAGAATGCAGTCTAAAGGAATATCATATTTGAGGGATGTTGCTAGTGAAGAGAAAAGAAGTGCTAAAGGAAAATAATTTGTTGGTTTTATGAAGTCTTTACATGGGGAAGTGAAGTTGAGATTGGAAAAAAGTAATTAGATATATAAGGAGAATGTTGATAAGTCTAGAAGACATCATGTTTTTGAAGTTGGTGATGATGTGATGGTTCATTTAGAGAAAGGAAGATTTCTTGTTGGAACATATAGTAAGCTAAAGATGAAAAACTTTTGACCTTGTAAGATATTGAGGAAGTTTGATAGTGGAAATGCATATGAAGTTGAGTTACCTAATGACATGGATATATTTCCTATATTCAATGATTCTAATTTGTATAAGTATCATAATTCATATTCAATGGAGTTTTTGTGTTAGATGATTATCCTAAGAAGCACATTGAAGAGGTTGAATAGGAATTGGAGCAGAGAGTTGGTAAGAGAACAAGAGGAAAAGATTACTATGAGTATTTGGTGAAGAGGAAGAATAGACTAGTTGAAGATGCTACATGGATATCTCAATCTGAGATGGATTTAGCTCAGGTTGTGACACTTGTATGATTTAGAAGAATTATTTCTATTAACCCTAGTTGTCTAATGTAGGAGCATCCTAGGTTTCCTTGGAATCCTACACTTTTAGTCTTTCTAGCAGTTTCACTGAGTTCTTTAGACCTTGCCGAGCTTTTCAATGTTAACTGAGTTGTTTTTGTGGTGACTGAGTTCTATTAGTATGAATCGAGTTGTTCCTATGGTGACTAAGATTCATTAGTTTGAATTGATATGTTCCTTTGTTGACCGAGTGTTTCTTTGTTCATCGAGTGAACCTATTGTTATTGTTGCTTTGGTCCTTCTTTGACTGACTTGTCTATGTTTTTGGTTCTTAGTGGGAACCGAATCTTGTATTTACTTTAGATCATGAATTTAATAATGGGATCTTGTCTAGGGATGAGCGTTGACCATTTTGAGGTTGACCTTCTTTGTAATGTTCTAGAATTTTTTGTAAGCCATTTTGGCAAGTATAAGTAGAGATATTTGGTTTAGTTTAGAGGGGGGAAGAAGAAGAGAGTACTAAGAGAGTCAGAGCATATATTGCAAGCTCAAGCTAGATTGTAGATCTTGAAGTTATATTTTGTATCTAGCCATAACCTAGAAGGCCATACAGTTGGACATGTATGCTGAAAACTTGATGAATCAATACTCTCTCTCTCTCTCTCTCTCTCTCTCTCTCTCTCTCTCTCTTTGTGTCTTTGTCTCTGTGTCTCTCTCTCCCTCCTTGGTGCTATTCTCTATGTGTTTTCTTTCATTGTGTTTACTCTACAAGGTGCTTTGAATAGTTGGGTGAGTCTTTGGCCCTAGTTGTTCATCTCTCCTTGCACCAATTACGTCTCTGCATTTTTTTAAACAAATGAGTAAATATATTTAAAAAGATGAAAAGTACATCAAAATATCTTCCAGTCTCCATCAAGGTGTCTAATGCTATTTGAATCAAACTCATTGAATCACCAAGACTTCTTGGAGATCACCCATTGCTCTATGATCATCACCTAGATGCAATGAGGCCTAAGTATTTCATTCATTCTCATGAGAGATGGATTTATGTGCATTACTGCTCATGAAACATGAGTCAATGTGTTTGACTAAAAAAACTACGAAGTTGAATGCCATGTTAGAAATATAACAATGTTACTTGTTGCAGAAAATATATCTTATGTATTTTAAATTTACTATCATTTTAAATATAAAAGAATGTATTTGTTTTGAAACAAATGATGCTTTTCACTTAATCCAATGGTGAATTCCATAAGAACTTGTCCTTAGAAAAAGAGGGAAGTTGGTGTTCAAGAATGTCATGCCACATTGACGCACACTTCTCACCATTGGCTTCTCTCACTACAATAATTATGTAAATAAAATATCAAGTCTATTCTATATTTCATGATATTAAATTATTTCGATGTTTATTTGGATGTTTTCTATTGGTTCACATGCCCTCTTCTCCCATCCTCTCTCTTCTATTAAAGTTCTTAGTTTGCATTCTTAGACTTTCTCATTCTGATAATGGATCATGGATTATGACTTGAAACATTGATGTCAGAAAATTTTACACAATCTTCCAAAAAAGCATAATATTAACAACATTTAAATACAGTTTATTTTATGTCTAATCTTTGACAAGGTGCAAATATATTTTTATCTCGAGTAGTTTTATATAAATTTTATATGCTTAATATTTTTAATTTATTGAATAATTATAATAGTGTTAATATAATTTCATATTATATTCTATTTATATCAAAATTATTCTTAAAACATGTTTTATACTAAAAATTAAAAAATGATATCTAACATATTAATTTAAATGATGTTATACATAAAATACTACATTGAAAATTTTAAATATTTGAAACTATAATGATTCATTAGATTTTCTTGTATAAAAGAAAAAAATGAATTTATATTCTATTTTGATAAATAAGCAACCAAAATAAGGGGGTTGACCCAAGAACAAAACATGATATGCATTTAAACTACAAACCCACATCAACAATAAAGAAACATCTGGAAATCTGCTTGCAAGCACAATCCAAACAAGATCAACCAAAACACAGGTGAAAGGCAATATCCAACTCCTCTACTACCTTCAAAAATCCTCTTATCCCATCTATAATGATAACAGTTAACTAGTAATAAATTGTAGTAACTATGCAAAGTCTCGCTATTAATATTTGAAACAATAATCTATATGTGATACAAAACATCCATTAAAAACTTAATAAAAAGGTTTAACTTCCACACTGGGAAAATCTAGTAAACCATAATTTTGGAAAGTTTCATAATACTCTAAAACAAAAAGAAACTATTCTTAGCCCAATAGTGGAGATGGGGTCACTTGATAATCCTTAACTCAAAAATAGAAGCAAACATCATGACCTCTTCCTATCCCTAGGTTTGGACAATAACATCTTACTCTAATCATTAGCAAGGAACTTAAGAAGTTCCTTAGTAATGTCATCTTCCTAATCCTTTTATCCTCCTTTTCATGTTGTAGAAGGTAGAGCATGGATGTTGAAGAATACATGACTTTGACAATAAAGTGTGCTCGTCTATTGAAGCATTTGTCTAGAATATGTAGGTTATGTTTCATTTTCTTCATCTTCTTTTTGTTAGTGGCACACAAATCAACACAAATCACAACATCTAACTCCAAAACCTTAGACACATGAATTTATAGTCACATAAATTTTATATATATATATATATATATATACATATATAATTGTTTGAATATTGTATTTATGATTGATTATAATTTTAAAAATAATAATATAGAAGGAGATGGGGGAAGAAATATAGAGATAGAAAGATTAAATAATATTTGAACTATCCAATCTTATTATTTTAAATATTTGTATTTTGTTTATTATTCAAATTATTATTTGATAATAGAATAACTCTTTGAGTATAATAATATTTTAAAATTAAATTTTAAAAAATATAAATGATTGAAAAATAACAATAATTTTTTAAGAAAATAATTAAATATATATTTTTATTCCTATCCCTCCTCTCTCCCTTTTTAAAACATAAATAAAACTATTGATTACAAAGCCTAATTATCTACTTAATTCAACTATATTTAAATTCTTAGTAATTTGAAATTATAACTTGTCAATGGGCTCTTGGTCTATTGGTGAAGTTGAAAGGCTCACAAACAGCCCACCAAGGATCAAGTCTTGTTGTGTGCAAGCCTCTAAGTTATCATAAGGGATGAGGACATGATTGTGCCTCAGGCAAATTTGGCTTAGTAGCATGGATGCTCCTTAATCCTTGGCTCTTAGCCGAAGAGGTTTCAAGCACATGTGGGCCCATATTGGGTACCTAAAACTTGTTCGTGGATGACCTCCATAAATTTTTTTAAAAAAACTTCTTTATTGATAATTAAAATCTCATATACTGCACAAATTTAATTACAAATAGACTAGAATTTCCTTTCATGACCTTGCACACATATTCATCATACATATTGTTTTTGAAATAAAAAGCGACCATTAACAAGGGGGTCGACCCTTACAAACCAAAAGCTGGTAACTAACACATTACTAGCAGTGACCAACAATAAACAAAAAACTAACTAAAACATCACAAAACCACAGAACAACTAACTTAAGAACAACTAAACTAAAATAAAAATCCAGAAGATCTAACAACTACAAAAGTTCAACAAAATAACTGTTGGCATATCAAGCCAACCCAAGTCTTAGTTACAACTGGATACCAACAAAACCATAAACAATAGAATAACAAAAAAGTCTTGGATCCAAGGATCCCATTAAACTAAAAAACTCAATTTTCTTTTTTTTGCTTCTCCTTTGCAGCTAGCAGAATCTGGGAGTAGTCTTCAGCCAAGAATTTGAGGAGGAGCTTATGGTCCTCCATATCCATCCTAGTATCTTCCTTTTCCTGTGCTAGTAGCTGGAGGGTGGTAGCTGTGACGTGGGTGACTTTAAGGGAAAATTTAGGTAGGTAAAGAACCCTTCCTCTAATATTTTAACCCTCTTATCCAAATTGACATACACCTTCACTTTCTCCTTAGTCTCTTCCTTGATATCCATTTCCACCTTTTTTGCTTCTTCCTTTATTTTTTGTACCTGTATATTATATTGCAAAACACTAGGATTAGTAGGAATCTTAGATTTTTCCTTATCTGGGGATGAGATAGTTATGGGGGAGGTGTCCACTTTGCTGCTCTCTTCACAGAAGGTTACGGGCTGGAGGGTGAAGCTAGCGAAAACATGGGTGATCTCCATGGTAGCAACATTGTCAGCTGACACCTGAGTCTGAGCATTTTCAACAGAATTATCCTTCGAGTTAACACTTTTTTCCACCTTCTCCTTTCCATCTTCTCTTTTAGAATTAGAGTTGTCTTCCTCCTCCCTTTCTTCTTTATTATTATATGAGCTTTCCTCCTCAACCTCCTCAACTTTGAATCTGTTGGATTTTTATTTGCATCTTGCCTGGGATTGGGCAAGTCTTCCAGATCTCCTCCTAGTCTCACCCTTGGCCTCCTCTTCCACCTCAATAGGTTTTTCAACTTTTATCTTTTTGTTGCCCTTTTGTTCCACAGTCGTATCAGGTTTTTCTTTTTCTTGTTTTCCTGATAGGGGACGGACGAGGGGTATGAATTTTAGTGCCAGTATTGTTGCTCAGGGGTGAATTCTAGTGGTGGTGCTGGTTGTCAACCACCACCACCCTAGGGGTGCATAGGGCAAGGTGGAATTGGTACAGGCAAAAAATTAGTCCTTGATGGATTGTGGTAAAATTATGCCCTTTACTCCTCTTTTCCCTAACATTAGCTACCATATCCTCAAGAGAATGTAGAAGGAAAAATGGGATAGAAATGAAATCCCTATTCCTAAAATGATTTAACAAAGGGAAATGGTAGTAGTAGTAAACACCAAACTTGCCCTCCAACGTCAGATATCTCATGAGAACCAAGCACACATCGTCCCATGGGGCTGACAGCTTGTCCCTTTTAAACCCTCCTCTATATCGAATCGGTTCCTCATTTTCCGCAAAGAAATTGTTCATATTGGTCTCATTAGCAGTTTTAGTGACCTTTCTCCATTTTTTCTATTTCATTGAAAGGCCAGTTGCCATGGCAATCACTTCCTCATTCACTTGGAACGTGATTGCATTAATGGTGACCTTGCGATCATTCCACCCATTAACAAACTGGAGGGCACAATTCTCGTCGTACCCTGCTATCGACTGCATGTAGGGCAGAAAACCCCCTTCCTTTAGCAAAAACCAGGTGGCCATCCTATCTTTGAAGTTCTCCATTTTTGTGGGCTCCAACCTATTTAAGTGCCCCCCCCCCCCCCGCCCCCCATATCTATTCTGCCAATATCCTATTCCTCTTCTTCAGTGGTGCGCATCTGAACTTCCTTCTCTGCGAAATCTGTGCAACTACTTTCCACCCTGAGATCTTTAACATTAAGCAAAATAATTTTACAATCTTGTGCTTGATAAGTTTCAAAATCCCATGCAATTTCATTATGGGAATCATGATTGTATAGTATCATAATTTTCACACTCCGAAAATCTCTGATAGTCTGATAAAAGATATCATTCGTACTTTTAATTAGTAAGTAATTTAAATTCCACGATGGGTAACCATAATGATGAAAAGACATCTCTCTTAATTTGCATTCACTCATTTTTCCATTTGTACGACCACGTCTTCTAATCATTTCCAAAAAGCCTTTGTTAAATTTAGCGAACACCAAAACAAAATTGCCAAAATTGATCCCAATTAAAAAATTTATAGTCATAATTAAGTGATATTCCCCCCTCTTTCTTTGGTTATCAATGACTTAATGTCTTTGTTAAGATCTATCATACCCCTCCAGCACGTGATTGCCATTGATTTAAACCCATGGTAGTTGCCGCATCAGCCACCTTATTGTTATGCTAAAGTGTGATTGCTAGTATACTCTTACCCACATTTGATAAGGTTCTATGCAATAATTTACTTGAATTGTTGCTACACCTTATCCCTTAAAGGATACCACATACCATTCAAATTCCTAAAGTCAAAGTTTGACTTGATTTAGAGGAAGATAATATTCGCACTAGGTTTCGTTTTAGTTTAGAGGAAGATACCAAGATAGTTCTAAATTTGACATAGTTCTTAAATTTAGTTAACATGTGGAATTTGCTTTACTATGGGAGAATTACGCTTTATTTAACTTCAAATACTGTTATTTATGGATTGCACACATTTTAAAGGCCCGTGTTTAGTTACTTTCCAGATTACATAATTTGACGAGATATTCTTTAAAGCTGACTACTTTATTCGACACGATTAAATTATTTCAATGTGCTTGATTGAAATAGGGTTGATCTTTTTTTGTTTGGTGTTGAAGTTTGAATAAGTCTCTAAACTTTGCGTGAACAACACAAAAGTTTTTTTTTTGGGGTGCAAGTCAGTTTTGATTTTATTTGTATTAGTGCTTCATTCGGCATGATGTTCAGGGATCGGTTCAAATGGCTTTTTAAAAGTCATTTATATATGAAAATCTTATTAAGACTTTAGATTGATATGAGATTAAGGAAAAATTAATAATATATTAATTCTTTATTTGTATTAATATTTTGTGGAGATTTAAATGGAAAAAAATTATTTATTAGAAGTTGCACATTTGTATGTGGTGTTCGTTTTGTTTTTTGTTTCGTTTTTTGATGTCTTATTGAGACTTCATTTTTATGTTTCAATAGTAACATGGATGTAAACAGAGTTTCCAACTTTCTTTATGATTTTCATAATTTTCATTTATTAAAATCTAGATCTTGGAAATAGTCTTAACATTTTTGTCATCTTCCTTACAACTGTGTGTAAGCAAATATAGATCGTAAATCATAACTTGTCCAAATTGATATCAATTATTTCTCGAGCAAACTAATGAAGATGTTGCTAAGATGACACAGAACCCCTCTTTTATTGTTCCATAGTGCTCATTGAATAAGAAAAATTATAAAGATTACAATATACCATCTATTGTATATATTCATTATTCTTGTCACTTAAGTTTTCCCTTATGAGAAATTAATTTAAATTCAAAAACTTTAATATTGTTAGTGTCCTTTTCTCTACTTTTACATGGAGGTATGATTCTACTATACACTATCTAAAATGGTGTATGTTATGTCTTTTATGAAATAATATAATAATCTCTTTATTCATATACACAAAGTTAATAATAATTATTATGTTTGACTAACTAGGAAGGATAAAATATTTAGGTCTATCCTTTCCCTTCTTTCCTAATACAAGTTTTATCAAATCCTCAACCTACTCAAGAGTGATGATATGGAGATGGATATGAATATTCCATTAGGAGAAACCGAGAAATAACTTATAAGGATTCTATGAGGAAAAAAATTGAGAAAGAAAAGGTGTCAGACAAATACATTTCATACTTATTAGGAGTGTTGGGATTAAGGTGCCTCAACCTTTGCGATTCCTAGCATGATTTAATTAATTTAATTATGGCATGTCACACATTTTATTAACTATATCCTAAGTGTAACTTCTAAGTTGTTATTGTTGTGGTTCTACAACTCACACCCCGTTTTATCCACTTGGCCTAATGGGACCCCCATTGTTTCCTTTTTTTACTTGTCACTTTCTAATCCCCTTAGGTTAGTTTAGTTAGGTTCCAAGTGAGTCATATTGCGATCTTTAAGCTCTTGATAGTTGGGTACTTGTTTGATTGGGCCTAGGCTTGTTTTTTCCCTTTCTCCCTTTCTAGTTTCTTGGTTTTGAGCCTTTTTGTTTGAAACACCCTTATAAAGTTTTGTGAATTGGCTTTTAGGTTTTAGGGAATTGGGGATATGTAAACACTCTTAGGTTTGTGAAGCCCGATGTACCCCCATGTACACATGCTTCACCTAGCTACTCAATCAAGAACCTTTTTGGGTTGGGATAGTCTTGGGGTGATTGAGGTTCTCATGACCACCACACCCCTGAAACCATGATCTTTGATCCTAGGCTTGAAAGTTAGAGTGATTTTATTTCAATGTTTGTGGGTGTGCCCATAAAAGTGCAACACTTTGTTCATTTGCACACATTGTAAATGCAAGCTCTTGAACCCCTTCTATAGTGACATGTTTTTTTAGATCTTTTAATATTTCAAGTACATGATCCCTTTTTAGAGTTTAATTTTTGTTGGAGTTTATATCTATTAAAATTAGTATTCTTGGGTGTTCTAAAAACTAGGATTTCATAAGTTTGAATTGGGTTTATAAACTTAGACCTATTGAGCTTTCAAGGTTTCTAAATCTTAAAAATCCAATTTTTCATGACACCTCATGTTGCCTTCAATACTTATCCATTTATATATGACACATAGTAGCGGAAGCAATAACATGTAATCATCAACAAACATACATCACAAGTTACATTCCTTAAGGATCCCAAAACGTTGAGTCACATTTAAATTTAATTAATTCTAAGTCTAACAACTAGCACATACATATGAAAGAATAATCAGAAAGTCCAATGTCCATAATATACATTTGCTCTGAATGCCTCTTGGAAAATTAATTCGGAATGCTCAATCATCCACTGTACATGTCACAGGGTATGAAAGGCTTAAAAGAATATACATATGTAAAGATAAAGATACATCATCCTCAATCCATGATACAAAGTACAGTAAAATAAATGAAATCATATACCATACATGATACATCCATCCATCATAAAAGATATAAACATCCAACATGAAATACAACTATCCATCTATCATAAAACACAACTAATCTAAGTGCTTGGTTCCTCCCAACCATCAATAACATCATTAGACCATCATGGGCCCTCGCCATCCCCCACGTGTAACATCCCAAGTCACCAAAGAGATCATCGATAGTATAGTAATAGGGACATCACTCCTAAAACATACTACCTTATATGCATAAAGAAATCTAACATGCTACCACATACGCATAAAGAATTCTAACATGCAAGAATAAAGCATAAGATGATCCTCCAAAGTAGAACACGTCACCTAAACATTATGAACAAGCATCCCAAGAAGCTCCAGCCATGGTAGCACCAGACGGATCTCAAATGGTAAGAGTAAAAGCACTACCACCTGACCGCGTGGAACCTAAATGGTCCACTCCCACCGCGCTGAGGAGATAGTCTCAAATCCCAAACAAGGTATCAAAACACAAAACACAAGTACTCTCTAAGTCTAGGAAATCTTAAAAGTACACTAACTCAAAGGTTCCAACATAGATAGACATCTAGACCCAGAGGCACCACAAAGACACGTAGGAAACCTAATATGCAAGTGGGAAAGTGTCATCATAGGAATCACATTGGAAGTTACCCGAGAAATCCCTCAAGAATCTCGGGTCCCTAGTAATCCTACGGCCATTAATATCCTCTCGTACTGACGAGGCATACTATGGAATGCAAGGTTGCAACCAAGCGTTCTCTCTACCCCATCCTAGCCTATACTAGCACTCAAGGCATGGGAGAGAACATACAATTATCTTATTAGGTTCATTTAAGTTAGTATTTAGGTGAGATGTTTTCACTTGTTAAAACAACTTACAATGGGTTACTCCAGGCAGCCTCTTAGGGCCCCGATCCCTATTGCAAGCCACTTCCCGACACTACACATAGATAACCTACCCTAGGCTCATGAAATCATGAATTAAAGAATCATAATAAAATCACCTCAGTCCTATACAAGCGACTCAAAAACATCATAAAAGATAAGCCACAAAAATTACATCAGTTCTTCATGAGCAACAGATAAGCATCAAATAATAATCATATGATCACAACAGTTCTCTATTAGCAACTGAAGGCATCAATGATAAATCACAAAATCCAATGGTTCTCCAATGAGCAACCAGAAAGTATCCCAATAATAAATCACAATACCGATCAAAGACTCCAAAATGGTCAAGTCAACACATGACATCATCAATAACATAACAAACACTTCAGTCCTCTCAAGTGACCGATAAGCAATCCAAGTATAACTGATCGAGACTCAAAAATGGTTATCAAATATAACTGATCGAGACTCAAAAAAGGTTATCCAATATAACTGGTCGATGACTCAAAAATGGTTATCCATTATAACTGATCGATGACTCAAAAATGGTTAAGTCGGGTATCTCAAATACATACACCTCAGCTTCACACAAGGAACTGGAAAGCAAAAGAAAACAGTAAAAACATCCATAATAGAGCATAGCATCACATTACCAAGGTCGAGTATAAAGATCGAGAACAAATCACCATACCATCACAATCGCACAACCCCCGAGCCTCTGGTAACAACCTAAGACTGGTCAACATCTAATCAACCCCAAACCCCAAGCATAGACATCACATAGAAAAAAGAATAATCTCATAGGTTACGTTTGATTTGGAAAACTTACAGTTGAGTTAAACATAAGGTTACAGTTTTCGTTTTAGTATATGTTTTAAGTAACTAAGTTTCATAATTGCCCCTCTAAGAATTAACCCAAACTTGTTCTCATTATAACATGACTTAAGAGTAACTATAATCATTTATTAAAATAATAATTAATTGACTATTAAACAAAAATAATCCCATATCCTCTTAATAATAACTTAGTTTAAAATTTGAGTACGATTTAAGTTAATTAAACCACTATTAATAATTGTTCATTTAAATATATCATTATAAAACAACTATTAGTTCCATATAATATCCAAAATTATTTATTAACATCTCAAAAATTAAAAGCCTTTTCAAATATTTAATATACATTAATTGGCATAAGATTAACATTAAACAATATATAATAATAAATAATTTTAATATAAACTAAATCACATATAACTTTAAAAAAAAATTTAATAATAATAATTTATATAAAACTTTACAACGATTTACAAATCGCTGAAAGCAGGTGTAATTAATAATGGCGCTGTGAATACAGTCGCCCATTATGGAGGAAGCCATGCGATTTAAAATCCCAGGCGGCCCCCATACTTTAATAGCTGCTATTGCACGTATGTGGGGTTGGGTTAATTTCCCTACCCCAAAACATATTAATATTTTATTTTATTTTAAAAAAAATTCGCTTAAGTATATAACTTTAGTTTTTTATTTAATAATTTCATATATATATATATATTTTATGAAGATTTAAAATAACCAATTTTCCTTTCAGTAAATTGCCATAATTATAAATTTATACATGTTATTTTATTATGGTTATTTTTAAATATATTTAATTTTATAATAATTGTTTTAAACAATTCTCTTTCCCTTCATAAGCACAGATATATGTATATTTTATTATCATTATTATTATTATTATTATTTTTAAAATAAATAAATAATTGTCATTTTAATCTAATAGAAAAGATAAATTGAACCATTCAAATTTTCAATCTAAAATTTTCATTTAATTTAAAATTCAACCCTTCCTTGATTAAATCCAAATTTCTTTAATCTATCAAATAAGAATTCCTGATCACCCTTCTAGTTTTTGCATATGCTGAATATATTGACAAGCATTTAATAAATTATAATATTGAAATATTTAAGCTTTCATCACAGAGAATCTACAAGCACGAAGAAGACATGAAGTAGGAAAATTGTGTAGTTATTCAGTGATCACAAGACCCTACCTGATCCTGATGCTAATTCGAAAACTCCAAAAAAAACTGTGAGAGAGTTCGCTCCTCTCAATAACTTTCCTTTGAAAACTTTCCTAGAATTCCCCTTCTGAAATTTGTTGCCAAAAGATGTCTCCAAAATTCCTGTCTCCCCAAATTCTCCGTCCAAATTCGTGTCCCCCAAAAATGAACCCCCAAAGTTGTGATAAGGAGTTTTCTCCTCCAATCGGGGAACTAATTGAGCGTTCACCCAAGAGGACTCTTTGCTCAACTGAGTTAACTCCAAATTAACTTTTATTATCTTTTATTTTATTTTGCATTCATCTTTCATGCACATTAAGTTGAATTATTAAATAACTTTATTTAATATTCCACTTGACTTCTATTTTAAATTAATTTATTACTTTAATCTCATGTGCACTTTATGAAATTAAAATAACGTTATTAATTTCTATTATTTAATCTTTTAATTTAATTCTCATATTTAAACTCATGCTTAGATCATGCGATCTAGAATTCTTAATAATTTAATATCTTTCAACTTTTAAATTTATTTTAGAACTTAATTGATAACATATTTAATTAATTTAAATAACAATAATATTTAGCATTTATTTAAAAATGAACTCCAAATTATATTATTATTAAATAAAATAAATATTATCCTGTTCTAAATTTATCTTTGAACTTTAACCTCTAAATTTAATTCTTTTATTTAATTAATTTCTCAATTAATTAAATATTAAAGATATCATATTAATTCTCCATTAAATTAAATCATTAATTAATCTTTTTAATTAAACTTAATTAATAGAAAATACATCAAGGACTCATAAAGCAACATACGAAAACCCATCATAGAAAAACACATTCTAAATCAAACAAAAAGGGTTATAATCACAAAATAACATCATTTGATGCATTCGGAGGGTACTTAACTCAGATACTTGTCCTAATTTATCAATTAGGACAATTGGCTAAAGGGTTTAGGAATTGGACTTAAGAGTTTATCTCCCCTCTCTTACCATTGAGATAATGCGATAGGGTACGCTCATCCTAGCAATTCAGAGAAGTCGATACCCAGTACCTACAACCTGCATAAAATCCACGCATGTACAGACACCATATTCTAAGCTAAATAAACAATGGCAGGAAGTGGTGCATCGTGTAGATCCTGACTAGCAGGTGACTACGACTCTCTTCCTTAACCACATCAGAAACACCATACATAAAAAAACAAACACGCACACCATACACATGTAGTATGGGGTAAGTATCCATAAGAAAGCACATGTGATAATAAACCATCAATATCTGAAAACATTGTATAATCATCATGCATATATGAAATATAGAGTAAAAATCAACTGAATCTAAGACAATATCTGACAATCACCAAACAATACTACTAATTATTAAACATAAAATTAGCCTAAAAGAGTTCGACAAAAATAACATAAATGCGAACTAGGGGCAGGCACTACATCTACCCCCCCTTGACTTAGGCTTACTCCTGGAAGCCCTGAGAACTTTGCAACACAGTTTGGACGGAGAATTTGGGGAGACAGGAATTTTGGAGACATCTTTTGGCAACAAATTTTAAATTAAATTAACCATAAAATCATTCACCACACATCCATCTCACAATTTGCATGTAAACTGAAATAGCTAGCTAAACATATTCATCTATAGCATGAAAGAAAATAACATTCAACATATATATGACACAAGATATTTGGTTACCCAGAAACCCTTCAATTGGAAGGTAAAACTAGGGTGGGGATGACACCCACAAATCTTCACTATTGTAGTAATAAAGTGTATCCAATGAAGGCTATAGTGTTTGATCATAACCTATGATCTACCATGTGAAAGGTCTGCCCTATTAAAGGCTTGCAAGATTGTTAGATCTTACCCTATTAAATGATTTCAACACCCTATTAGAATGTGCCTAGTTAAAGAATTTACAACAACCTATTAGGACTACCATATTAAGAGATTTAATTGATTCACCTATTAGAATATCTCAACAATGATCTTGTGGTTAACACTCTGTAGCTAGATAATAGATGACCTCTTTCTTGATGTGTACTTGATCCTCTTTAATTAGATGTGTCACTTTTTTCCTCTAACTCCTTTCCTTTGTTCTCCTCTAACTGATTTTGCAATGTATAACAATTCACAACTCCTTAGTCACCATGAATACTTTGTTTGTGCATGCAAACTTTTCTTTCCACACATACAATGTTTAGGGTTTTCTTTCCTTAGGAAGACCTAGGTGACCTAGGGTTAGGTATGAATCAATGATTTTGATTCACCCATTTTTTTTTTTCTTAAAACATCCCTTTAATAGATTGGTTGCATGTCCTACATAGGGATTTTCAATATACATTCATCCTTATCATCTAGAATCACAAAAAATCCTAAATTTGGCTTAAAAATGGTTTACATAGAAGTTTGTGCCATTAAAAAGAAATATGTCCAAAATTGTTCACTCAGCACTTGAAGTTTTTGATGCTTAGCATCTACTGTATCTTCAATGTTGTAACTCAACCTCTAAACGATTTAACATCCATTGATCACTTGACATTTGAATCACTTGGCATCAATTGTTTGCTCGACACTTGAGCAACTTGATACTTACTAGTTACTCAACACATACTACTTGACAACTTATGCTCGGCATAGATTACTTGTTCAACATGAACTAAGAAAATGACTTAAGTGTATTGTCACTCATATGTCAAAACCAATTTGATATTAACAAGAATTTCCTATTTAAGAAATGCTTGTAAATTGTCTAAGATAACTCTAGGTGATAGTTCACATCTTTGTCTTGCAAATTACTATAATAAAGGCACCCATGTGGATTACAATATTGTAATTCTAAATTCTATAATTCTACATTTGTGACAATAATAAGAAGTCTATATTTTGTTCTCGCAAGTTGTCATTTCTATTATGTGTTTAAGGTATTAATGGGAGCACCCTTCATCAAGTAGTATTAGAGATGGAGTTCCCAAGTGTGTGGATAGATAACTAACTATGAGGTAGTTTAGACTAGGACCGTGGTTTGGGCTAAGCATGTAGATTGATTGTCAATTGTGAGCTAGTTTGCACTAGGGTTTCAACAAACATGTGAAAATACCTCCACGAAAAGGGAATGGCGAAAGATTTGTGGGTGTTACACTTGAGGGTTTTAGAGCTCTCTAAAGGAAAATGCAAGCATTACAAGAAAAAATGTGTAGAGGAATGAATCTTTCCATAGGATACAATGAAAGTAAGGATGAAAAGGAAGAAGAAGGAAACACCGATCAAGCTATAATAGAGGGAATGCTTAACCCAGAGGAGGAAAATCTTTTTAAGGCTATTTCTAAGATTGGAAAAAGACCTAAGTTTGATGTTCCCACATTTTCAAGAAATCATAACCTAGAGGAATTTCTTGATAGGATCAATGAATTGGAAGAGTACTTTGAATATGAATATATTGAAGGTCTAGATACAATCAAGTTTTTAAATGCCAAACTGAAGGGTCACGTGATGATCTGGTGGTAGGAGATCCAATTGGAGTGAAATAGAAGAGGAAATGGAAAAATCACTAGATGAGATAAAAGGATAGCTAAAATAAAGTGACAGTTCATTCACATGGATTATGAGCTTGATCTATTGAAGAAAATGCAAGGGTTGAAGTAGGCAGGAAGGTTCATTTGTGAGTATACTAAGAAGTTCTATCGAGTTCTCATCAGAACCAACCATGCAGAAGGTGATAAGGAGAAAGTTTCCCATTATCTTAATGAGTTAAGGCCAAGCATTTAGGAGGAGCTAACTCTTGTTTGAATAACCAATATTAAGGAGGTGTACTAGTTTTCCTTAAGGGTTGAGGAGAAGTTAAGCAAAAATTTTGATAACAAAATTAGTGGTAGAGATTGTGATGGAAGATCTGGTGGATGCTCTTATTGAGGCTGAAATTATGATTAGAAGAGCAAGGATGAGGCTAGAACTAATAGTCAAAACCAAGGGGAAAACAATTCCAATCATTTCCATGACCTGGAAAATAGAGATTAGAGAGGAAGAAGAAGAGGGAAATGGCTTGGAAGAGGAGGTTTACATGGAAAATGCTTTCATTGTGGAGAAGAAGGACAAAGAATTTGAATGTTCCCAACACCAAGGAAGGAAAAATGGAATAGTAGAAGGTCAGAATAGAGTTGCACAAGTTGATGAAGATGCCAAATCATCCTATTTTGAAGATGTTGAAAGAGGAGAAGTCCTAGTTAATATGAGAGTCTTGCTGAGTGGAGAAAATTAATTGGGTCAAAGGAGGAGTTTTTTTCACACTAGGTGCAAATGTGAAGACAAGTGTTGTGATGTGATCATTGATGGTGGAAGTACTAACAATCTGGTGTTAGAAAAATATGGCCACTAATTTAAATCTCAAGAGGCAAAAACACCTATGTCCATATTGTATTGCCTGGGTCTAGGATGACCATAAGGTTATGGTCAATGAGTAGTGCCTAGTGAAGTTCAAGATTATAAGCTACCATGATGAGGTGCTTTGCAATATCTTACCTATGGACATGTCAAATGTTGTTGGGTAGGCTATGGTGGTTTGACCGACATGCTATACATTATGAGAGAGGAAATACCTACACTCTAACAAAGGATAGAGTGAAACATAAGCTAAAGCCATTGAAGGAGAAAGAAGAAAAGGTATGTAGTACTGCCATAATATGTTTTATCAATGGAAATGAGTTTCTCCAAGGTATGAAGCACGAGCATATGTTTTTTTCTATAATGCAAAAAGATGGTAAAGAAGAAGTAGAGGAGGTGCCTACAAAAGTTGTAGATTTGCTAGGAGAATTTCTTGATATCGTGTAAGATAATGTACCCAATGTATTACCCCTAGTGAGAGAGACTAGTCACTTAATGGATTTAATTCCAAGATCTAGTTTTCCAAACAAGGCAGCATACAAAATGACACCAACAAAAAGTGAAGTGTTGACCATACAAGTTCATGAGTTTTTTTAGAAGGGGTTGATTCAAGAGAGTTTGAGTCCATGTGATCTATGATCAATATTAGCACCTAAGAAGAATGGGGAATGGAGGATGTGCAATATTCTCACACTATCAACAAGATCACAGTCAAGTATAGATTTCTATTGTTAAGGATGAATGATATTATGGATTTTTTAAGTAGAGTTGTGTATTTCACAAAGATAGATCTGAAAAGTGGATAACATTAGAGAAGGTGATGAGTGTAAGATTTCTTTCAATAAAAGGGAAGGATTGTATGAGTGGATAGTCATACCTTCTTTGATAACCATTGGACTAAACACTTTTATGAGGCTTGTGAATGAGGTGATGAAGGAGTTTCTAGGCAAGTTCTCATTGTTTACCTAGATGATATTTTGATCTTTAACAAGAAATTAGGTGAGAATTTGATGCATATTTGTAAGGTGTGTGATAAGTTGAGGGAAGAGAAGTTGTAGATAAACCTAAAGAACTATAGTTTTGTGAAGGGGTTTGTTGACATTATAGTCAAGTTTGTTTATTAGTGACACACATACTTAATTAGATGGTTTGTAGCTACCAAGCTTATCTTGTAGTTTATAGTGTTAACCAAGTAATTCAGGCACTACCAAGTTCTACAGTTGCTACTAAGTTCTAGGAACAAGATTGAGTTTGTACTGAGCAATATCTACCAAGTTGGTGATTGTCAGTATAAATTGAGTTCCATAATATTACCGAGCTTCCTAGTGAAAATTGAGTTCTCCAGTGTTTACCGAGTTCATAGCTTTAGTAATGTGAATCTATTGTTGCCTATTCTATGCAGTGTCAATCAAGTGATTCAATTTATAATGAGCTTGTAGTGATAGTGTTGACCAAGCTATACAATTTCAACCAAGTGATTTAGTTTATATGCTAAGTTTCATAGTGTTTATCGAGTCACCAATCTAGACCAAGTTCAAACTACTTGGAAGTGATTAGTATGAGTTGAGCTTCTACATCTACGAAGTGTGTGACAATGCCTACCATTGAAAATGGTTACCGAGTGTCAGAACCTCACCAAGTTTGTCTTTAGAACTTGAGTACCTATAGTTGGGCTCACTTTGAGTATTTTGGTGAAAATTGTATTGTAGCTGACTTCGATGAATTGTAAACTAGATTGGTATATATGTGATATATTTTATTACATCCAAAGAATGCAATGTATAATAGGAATATATATAAGAGAAGAAGTGTAAAATAAGAAGACTATAAGTAATATAAAGAGAAAATCAAAGTTGTAGATCAAAGATCAGCCACTGGTTCATCCTAACAGGTGGAATAGTTAAATCCTTTTACAAGGTAGACTTAACAATCTTTTCTAAATCTCTTTACCGAGTGCATACTTCACTATATGCTTATAAATCTTTTTGCAAGGTGGACCTAACAGTTCTTATTGCTCCTAATAGGGAAGATCATCAGAAGTGATCATTGTAAGCCTTAACAAGCCAACTTTATATTGCAGTACTAAAGTTTGTGGGTATCATCCCCACCCCAGTTTTACTTTCTATTTGGAAGGTTTTTAGGTTACCATATTGTGTGTCAAAGTGTTATGAATGTTTTAATTTTTTCAATTTTTCATGCATGCAATTAGATCAAAATACATATGAAAGATTAATTGGTGAATTAAGATTATGGTTTATTAGTTACTAATTCACCCTTCCGCTCTCAGTAACCTAGCCTATCTTATATTTCCAACAAAGTTTGTGTACTTGGGATTTGTATTTCAATAGAAGGTATGAAATAGAATGAAAGAAAGTGAAGGCTACCCTTGAATGGTCTACTCCAAGAGTACTATAGATGTAAGATCTTTTCATGGACTAGCTAGTTTTTATAGAAAGTTTATAAGAGGTTTTAGCAGTATTTGTAGACCCTTGACTGAATCAATGGGAAGGGATAGGAAATAATTTAAGTGGACCATAGGAGTAGATAAGAGATTTAATTTGTTGAAGCATAAAGTTATAGAGCATCTTGTTTTAGAACTTCTTGATTTTAACAAGGTGTTTCAAGTAGATTGTGATGCTAGTGTTACTAGAATAGGAATTATTTTGAGCCAAGAAGGTAGACTTGTTTCTTATTTTAGTTAGAAGTTTAATGATACCAAAAGAAAATATTCTATTTATGATCAAAAATTTTATGCTATAGTTTAGGCATTGAAGAAGTGGAGACACTATCTTCTTCCTAATGAGTTTGTTTTGTATATTGATCATCAAGATTTTTTATATTTGAATAGCAAAGGAAAACAAAACTAAAGGAATTTGAAGTGGGTTGAGTTTTTGCAGAGTTATACATTTATTTTCAAACATAGTAGTAGGAAGTTTAACAAAGTTGTAGATGTTCTTAGTAGAAGACAATTTTTGCTAAAAAATTGTAGATTGAGGTGGTTGGGTTTAAGGAGCTCAGCAATTTGTATCTAGAGGATCCTAATTTTGATGAAGCATGGAAGGATTTCTATGGTATATGAGATTTGGCCACATTGGTGAGAAGGGTTTTAGAACCTTGAAAAACAAAAACCTCGTTGAGGGGTTAAATGATTGTAATCTTGAGTTCAACGTCTATGAACATTGTGTCGATGGTAAAAAAAATCATTTTTAGTTTTACTCTAGTTCTCACAAATCTTTTGATGTTTTGGATGTTATTCATTTTTATGTATTTGGTCCTATAAAAGTTTGTTCAATCTCCAAGTTTGTTATTTTGTATCTTTCATAGATGATTATAGTCGAAGGACATGGATTTATTTCCTAAAACTTAACACACAATTCTTTAGTTAGTTGAAGGAATTTAAAGCTCTAGTAGAGAATAAGACTAGTAAGAAGATTAAGTGTGTGAGAACTGATAATGGTGGTGAGTTTTTCTCAACAAAGTTTGAATAGTTCTATAAAGAATGTGGTATCAAGAGGCATAAGACAACTCCTTATACCCCAGAGAAAAATGGAGCTATAGAAAGAATGAATAGAACACTAATGGAGAAGGCTAGGAGTATGGTTAATGGAGTTGGTCTTGAATAAAGGTTTTGGGTTGAAGCTATGGCCACTACTTGCTATCTAGTTAATAGATCTCCTACATCAGTCCTTGTTGGTAAGACACCCATGGAGATGTGATCTGGTAAGAAGCCTTTAATTAGACATCTTCATATTTTTGGTTGTGAAGCTTATGCACATGTTCCAAAGGAGAAAAGATCTAAGTTGGAAAATAAAGCTATCAAATATATTTTCATTGGATTCAATGTTGGTGTGAAAGGATACAAGCTTTAGGACTCTGTGACTAGTAAGGTGTTGTATAGTAGAAATGTTATTTTTAGAGAGCTAACATATTCTTCTATTGTGCTAGAACCAAATGAAAAAGAAAAGAAGGAATATATTATTCAGTTGACTCCTACTCATGAGAAGACTGAACAGAAAGACCATGTTGGGTCTAATGATGAGGAGAGCTCTAGTAGCTTTGATAGTTCAAAAGAAGAGGAAGAACAACCTAAACCTTAGACCTTGAGGAGATCCACAAGAGTAAGAAAGCAACCAAAAAGGTTTGGTTATTCTATGTTAGATTCTAGTTGTGCTTTTTCTTTGATTACTAACATTGACGAACCTAGATCTGGGAAAGAGGCTTTGGATATGGAAGATGCAGGTTCCTAGATTGAGGCCATGGATGATGAGATGGCTTCATTGGATAAAAAAAAACTTTGCACCTTGTACCTTTTCCTAATGGATGGAAACCTTTTGGTAGCAAATGGGCATTCAAGAAGAAATTCTATGTAGATGACAGTGTTAAAAGGTACAAAGCTAGATTGGTTGCAAAGGGGTACTCACAAGTAGAGGGAATAGATTATGGTGAACTATTCTCTCCTATTGCAAAGTTGACATCTATTACATTTATTTTATCTCTTGCTACATCATATGATTTAGAGATAGAATAGATGGATGTGAAGAAAACTTTCATTCATGGTGACTTGGAGGAAGAGATTTATATGTCATAGCTTGAGTACTACAATGTTAAAGGTAAAGAATCTTTGGTTTGTAGATTACAGAAGTCTTTATATGGTTTGAAACAATCTCCTAGGATGTGGTACCTTATTTTTGATGCCTTTGTGTTGTCAATTGGATTTGTAAGATTGAAATTAGATCATTGTGTTTATTTCAGAGTTGAAAATGATCACCTTCTTATTGTTGCATTATATGTTGATGATATGCTACTATTTGGGAAGGGTAAGGGTATGATTTCTAATTTTAAATCTTAGTTGTCATCACAATTTGAGATGAAATATCTTGGGGTAGCAAGGTACATCTTGGGTATGGAAATGAGTACAAATAGGTCTAATAGAAAACTTTGGTTGAGTTAGTGTAAGTATGTGAAGTCTGTGTAGGATAGGTTTAGCATGGTAGAATGTAGACCATTGTGTCTTCCTTTTTCTATGGGAACAAACTTATCTCTAGATGATTGTCCAAAATCTCCTAGTGAGGTGGAGGACATGAGTAGAGTACATTATGCTACTGTATTTTGCAGTCTTATGTATGCTATGGTCTGTACTAGACCAGACATTTCCCAAGTAGTAGGAGTTCTAAGCCAACTTATGGCTAATCCTAGATGGGTACATTGGGATGTAGTTAAGCAAGTATTCATATATTTGAGGGGTACAATGATTACTTCATTGTTATAATGGTAACTCTTCTAGAGCTTTGTATTCAATTTGTATTCATGGGTTTGTGGATTTAGATTGGGAAGGTGATATTGATAGTAGGAGATCCACCAGTGCTTATGTGCTCATTATGTTTGGCGGTGCCATTAGTTGGATGATTAAGAGACAACCTGTGGTTACTTTGTCCACTACAAAAGTTAAGTACATGGCTATTACTCATGCTTTTAAGGAAGCAATTTGGCTTAAGAGATTATGTTTTGATATTTGTGTTGATGCATCATAGATTACTATTTGGTGCAACATTCAAAGTGCTATTTTCCTTGCAAAGAATCCAACTTTCCATGCTAGAAGGAAGCACATTAATGTGCAGTTTCACTTTGATATGGTGGAAGATGGAAAGGTAAATTTGGAGAAGGTAGATACTATAAAGAATTTTGTAGATGCATTGATGAAACCAGTGGGCATAGAGAAGTTCAAATGGTGTTCAAAGTCTATGTGCCTTTCAGCCTATAGCGGTTAGTTCATGTTGCTCTTACAAGGTGTTTAACAAGTGGGAGAATGTTAGGAATAAGGTATCTCAACCTTGGATAATTCCTATTCTTATTATTTCTTTTGTAAATGTATTTTTTTGCAAGTAATGTAATCAAGTGTGAAAATATGTGTCTAGTTGGCATGTTGATGTGTCACTCCACTTGCATGTGTCAACATCTTGAATAATGTGTAAGGAGATCATGACTAAAATGGTTATGATGGATTCTTGTGACATGTAAGAGCTATCTTTGGAAGATTTGATGATGGGTGAAGATGTGAAGACATGTGGCAATTGATCATTGAGTACTATATACTTGAGTCTCCATCTAGCGCACGGGGTTCAGGGCATGACCCTAAAAAAAATTTGGGTTTCTACTTTTCCAAAGAATGGTAAAACCCTAATACAGTTCTTCTCTGGAAGTTTCCCTTAAATGGAAAGTGCATGATATAAGCGACTTTAGTGTTGTAGATATGTGAGAGTAAAAGTGTATTGGTGGTAGTGTTTTGTTGTGACTAGATTTGTCTTCTGTGTTCTGAAAGAACTTGCAATGCAAGTGTGTTGTAACCCTTGTGTTGAAGATAATACATTGTACAGGTTTTGGAGGGGTGAGGTTATTTTACTGAAAGGTTTTTCCCCATTGGCATATCTTTGTGTTTGTGTTTTCTTTCCCTATCTATTTTCTATATTCATGGTTGACTGCAATATTGTAGTTTACATAATATCAAATCTGAAATTGTAAAGATTTAATAGGAATTTGCACAATACTTTCCATAAGGGACTAGTGTAGGAAGCTGTATTTGCACCTAAGTTTCCTTACATGTCTTATAGATTATTGTAATGAATGCATCTTTGTGAGTTTACATTTTGTAATTCTGAATTCTATAATTCTTCATTTACGACAATAATAATAAGCCCATATTTTTTTCTCGCAAATTTTTATTTTTTCTTTGTTTTTGTTACATGTTAAGGTATTAAGGGGAGCACCCTTCATCAAATTCAAAGGTGTTTCATAGGTCCACATCCTTGAAGCCTCACCTTTGTTAACACCCAAAGAACAAGCTTATGCTTGCATGCTTTCTAGATTTTAAATCCCTTAAACCCCAAAAGGGCTATTAGATATCAAAAGTCAAAAGCACTGATGGTGGCTTAATGATTTACTAATGATCTTACTCTTTTGGATCATTGTTTGGGTCTTTTTCTTTTTCTTTGTTTTTGGATTTCCTTTTATTATTTTATTAGTTTTATTTTTTATATTAGAGTTATTATTTTCAATAAGAAATATTAATGAAAACTCTCTTGAGTATGAGATTCATAAGAATGACTTCTCCATTACCAATGAAGTACAAGTTCAAGGAATATGGCTAGACTTCCAACTAAGTAATCTTTACAATGATATAATCGATATCAACAATGGCCACATGGAATTTAAAAAGTTCTTGAAGCATTTAATCTAATTTAGAGGAAGATAAAGAAGTGCTTCCAAATTTGACTTAGTGTAAGCCTTAAATTTAGTTAACATAAGAATTACATAATTTGACAAGATATTTTATAAAGCCAACTATTTCCTTATCTATTATGATTAATGCATTTTAGTATGCTTGATCTTATTTTTTTGGTGTTGAAGGATCAAAATTGAGGTTTCAGTAAGTCTCTAAACTTTTCTTGATATAAAAACAAAGATTTTATGTATGCAATTTTTTTTTCATTTTATTTATAATACTATTTCATATAGAATGATTTTGAGAGATCGATTCAAATGGATTTACAAAAATTGAAATCTTATTTAGAGTTTAGAATGATAAAATTTTAGGAAATAATAATGATAATAATAATATACAAATTTTTAAAAGTGTATTAATGTTTTGTGGAGATTTAAATGAATTTTTTTTTTTTTTTTTTGGAGTTTTTTCAAATTTATGTGTTAAATTAGATTATTGCAAAAATGTTTCTTGTTTGATCTATTATTGAAACTTATTTTTTATGTTTAGACAATAAAATGGATGTGTACATAGTTTCCATAAAAAAATATCACTTGTGATTTTATTACAACAAACATCTTGGAAATGGTTTTTTTTGGAAACTATAATTGGAATAATTGTTATGTTATGATTGATGTCAAACTTACTGGTAAGATATTTGCTAATAGTGTAGATTACCATATCAGTTCATTGATGAAGAGGATGTGAAAAGAGAAGATACAAGGTGAACTAGTAAATTTGTTGAGTTAAGATTAGTAAGTGTGTTGGAATTATAATGGGGACTTGATTAGTTAGTATTTGAAAAGAGAATGTATTGTTTTATCATTGTATGAAGTGAAGAAGAAAGATGAGTTGAAGTGTAAAATAGAAGTTGAGTAAAACAATAAGCTTGATTGAGTGACTAGTTATTAGACCATTGAAGAAGTTGAACTAGAGGATTAAGGAACTTAAGTTCTAACTAAGGAAAATAGTATTAGTTGAGTGATGACAATGGATGAAAAAGATGAAGGAGAACTATAATATTTTTTGTTAGACATATAATAGGGGAAGTAAGATGTTGAGAGGGGTGAGAGCGGGGGATATGGGGGATGAATTAGGATCTATAAAATTTTTAACAACTCCAAACATAAACCATATATGATATCTTCTCCATAAACTCTTATTTCATCTTAACCTTATATCAAATAAAAAATTTATTGCAATGTAATATCTAATCTAGTATCTACTTGCATGAATAAGACATATAAGAAGTAAATAAACACATAACATAAAGAATTGGTAAAACATTAACCCTCCAAGGTGAAGGTAAAAATGTGGTGTGGATGACACCCACAAAATCTTCACTAGTATAGTAATGAAGTGTCCCTGTTAGGGCTGCAATGTTTGATAACTTCTGATGATCTACCCTGTGATGGGTGTTGGTGTTTTAAAACTATCAAGAAAAAAAATCCTTGATACCAAGGTTCAAAAGACAAATACAAGCCTAAGGGTTAGCTATTTCCTATATTATGTTGGAATTACAAGTGGAAAGAGTAAACTTTTGAGAGGTGGGCAAGGGGCCTGTGAGAGGGGGGGGGGGGTGGGTGAGAATCATGAGTTTAAACTTGGACCCATAAAATTTTCACCATTCATTCATCACATGCATTAATATATTGAAATAACATATAAAGCATATGCATCTAAATCACATAATCATGTAAGCATTCACACACATAATACTAGATATGATTACCCAAAAACCCTCCAAGTGAGAAGGTAAAATCTTCACTATCACAGTAATAAAGTGTATCCAATGAAGGTTACAATAATTTGACCATGAAACATGATCTACCCTGTGAAAGGTCCACCTTGTTAAAGGCTTACAAACATTGTTAGGTCTCACCTTGTTAGAGGATTTCAACACCCTGTTAGAAGTGTGCCTGGTTAGAGGACTTCAACATACAATTAACTAAGCACCCTGTTAAAGGATTTCATATAGGCTATTAGGACTACCTTGTTAAGATATTTAATTGAAAACACCTATTGAAATATTTCAGCATAGATCCTGCAATTGGCACTTGCTTGCCTAATAATAGATCACTTCTACATAATATCTTATTGATCCTTCATAATTAGATGTCTCAATGCTATATCCTTTGCTTTCTCCTCTATTCTTCTCTAACTAATTCTATAATTCACTCTTACTTTTAAGTCACCTTGAATGCTTCTACATGCAAACTATCTTGTTCACTCCTCCAATTTGATCACTCACCATAAAGAGTTTAGGGCTTTTCCCTCCTTAAGAAGAATTAAGTGGCTTAAGGTTGGGTATGAATTTATGGTTGAGATTCATCCATTTTTTTGCTTGAACCATCCCTTTTTCTGATTGGTTGCATGTAACTGCATATGGGATCCAAATGTAGGTTCGTCCTTATCTCCATAATATCAAAATATAATCTTAAGTTGGCTCAAAAATGGTTTACATAGTTGTTTGTACCATTACAAACAAATATGTAAAAATTGTGTCACTCGGTATATGAAGTCTTTGATGCTTGGCATGCACTGTTCTGTATATTGTGACTCGACAATTGCATTACTTGACATCCACTGTTTACTGAGTTTCTAAATCACTCAACATGGTCTATCTTCTAGACACCTAAGTGACTCAGCATATGAGTGACTTGACACTCATTGCAACTTGGCATGGTCTAATATTTACATGTTGTGCTTGACATGTATTTCTAGTTCAGCATGAACTAAGTAAATGACTTAAATGGCTTAAGCCTATTAACACTCACTTGTCAAAAACCAATTTGAGATTAAAAATCTCCTGCTTTGACATGAGTATTAAAAACACTTGAATATTCATGATCAACCTTAATCCCTAGAGCATAACATATCCATGACTTGGCATATATACAAAACTTCAAAAATTTCAAAATTTGCACGATCTTGTATACCTCAAAATTTGATAACTCCCCCTAAGTTGATGTGTCTAATTTGTATCCAAAATCTATGCTCCCTTTGACTTCAATGCACTGTATCTAATAATCTTTCATCTAATATGCTCTTTCTTAGTTTTTGTTTTTCTTTCTCTCCAAAAATGCATATCACCTAAATGATATATCTCATCTCTACTACTATGCTACCCCTTTGTATATCACTTCTTTTATTAATCTCCCTTGTATTTTCTATCTCCATATTCTCTATCTCTCCTTTGTCTTTATTTCCCCATTTATTATATCTCCCACTTTTTGACACTTATGTCAAATGGGTTATACACCTATAGTGTGTTTGTCCAAAAATGATTTGTGGACATCCATTATTATCCTTAGAGTTGCAACTCAGTTATCACATGCAACATCTGATGACTTAATATGTATTGCAAGCTTGGAAACAAGGTGCACTAGACCATCTAAAGTAGAAAGATTAGGGTCTTTCTTTAGTAAAGTATCAAAATAGCTTAGCTCCTTGTGCATTATCTCCATATAAGGGGTTAGGGTAGCCCAAATACTTGTCAGTTTGGCTCTAGTATTAGCCTCATCTATTGTTAAGAGAACTAACTAACTTTGTGTTTGAAGCAATGTTCTGAAATGCTTCTCACTCTAAATTGGATTTGATGGTAGGCTTGCACCTAATGCCGATATTTTTCTTTCTAGACTCAGAATGTGAGTTCTACTCTCTTGGGAGAAGAGTGTAGGGTTGCATAATTTTGTGTATAGTGAGAATATATTCTCAAGCACCTTCTTCACATCCTCAACCTTTGTTACCAATGCAACTTGACATAGTACTATCTTACTGGACATTTTATCATTTACCTTTCCTTGAAACTTCTTCCTAGACCATTCTAAGAGTTTTGCATTTGTATCAAGCTCTTCATTAGTGAAATTTTCCATTGTATTAGTTAGTTGTTTGATAAGTGGCTTGGTCTCTTTAGGAGTTGGTAGGATAAATGCATCTAAAAAGATGTCCTTGATATCCTGTAGTTCTTGCTTCTCCTTTTGTTCTCTCCTAAGCATTTCTTAATGCCTTTTCCTCTCTAAGGCTTGTTGCAAAATGCCTATTTGCTTCAATGTCATAGTGTCATAGTCATATTTTGGAACCACAATTTCTTCATCAAGAATTATGTCTCCATAATAGATTACCTTTTCTACCTTTGATGAGTTGGGGCTTGGCACAGAGATTTGTAATGGAATGTCTTTTGTGCTCAACCTTTGAAGAGTTTGAGTAGGAGTGGTACATGCTAGTAAGGCTAATAGTGCTTGGATGGCCACATGTTTCTTCACCTTTAGTGTTTTCTCACTCTCTTCGGGCTTTCCTTGGTCTATTACTATGACTTGGCTAGCACCTTGTTCCTATGTTGTAGGTATAGATGAATCTATTTGTCCTATTTCCTGGTGTTCACCTATAGTAATTTCTTCCTCTTTTGTCTTCTTCTCAATTGTATCAATTTTAACACTTGAATCAACCTTGGTGGATGTGTCTATTGTTGTTTGAATAGGTTGTACATTGGTCACTAAAGGGATAATTGAAGGTGGTTCTTGTCGATTCACCTTTTCCTTTGTAACATTAGTCATTGCCTTTTGTAGTTCTTCTACACTAACCAAAATAGGATTACCACATAGTTTTTCTTGAGGTGTGGATTGATCCAATATCTTCTTTAGATCTTCTATAGTAAGTGGATTGATGTTCTAAGTTGATGCATCCAAAACATCCTTAACAATTATGGTTTTAGTGGTATTGATTGTGTCATGGGAAGGACTTACACTTGGTGCTTGTGTGTCCACATTTTGTTTATCTTGTTGTTGCTCAACTATTGCCTTGTCATCATCTTTCTTTTCTATCTCTTTTCCAACTGTATTATGTTTGTTATCATCTTTCTTATCATCATTTTCCTTGTCATCATTATTATCATCATCTTTATCATCATGTTTACCCTCTGAAGGGTCAACTTTTCCTTGCTTGGTAGTGGTCAACCCATAGATAAGTTTCCATATTTGAGTTGATTTTGTGACCACATCTTCAATGTTATTTTGGAGAATGCTAAAGGCTCTATATTTAGGTGTAAACCTAACTGCATATCTCTTGACAACCTTAGCAATTTGTCCCTTTTTCAACTCTGTCATCACTTCGGCTAATGTTGTTTCCCTTATCTGTTTTTGAAAATTTAGACAATAATGTCATTTTTACTCAACAATATCATCTAAGCCTTTTGGTATAGAGTTGAAAAATTCTATTGGAGTGTTTTTAAATTTTAACATCATGACATATAATACCTGTTCCACTTAGTTTTTCTCTTCTTTTCCCAGTTTATCAAAATCAATATGTGTAAAATTAGATAAATCAACATTTCTCTTGAAATTTTCACATAAGTTCTCAAGATCAAAGAGAGGATTTTTACTTGCCACCTTGAATTGACTATTATTATTTTATTCTATCTTTTCTTCATTAGAATCTTGCTATTCCACATATTTCCTTCTCCATCTTTTCTATTGTTCGCGTCCTTGCTCAATCTACTTGGTCTTTTCTTTGGCCTTTTGGGTAATTCCACATGTGCTAGCTCTGGTGGTAGGTGTATTAGGCTTGGCTTGGCTAGGTTTTACAACTTTCTTTTCCCTTGCCACTAGTTGTGCCTTTACCTTTCTCTTCTTTGACTCAGCAGTGGCAGGTGCTTCCTTGGATTCTTCTCCCTTGACACCTATAGTCTCCTCTTCTTCTTTATCTTCTCCCATGCCTTGAGTTAGAGCTAGAGGTTCTTGTGCTTGTGCTTGTTCTTCCCCTTCCTCTTTTACACCTTCTCCAAACTTTTTTGTTAGCTTCTTAACCAACTTATCCTTCTTCTTGAGTGTGGAAGAAGTCTTTAATTCCATGGTAATCTTTGATTTCACCATCTCATACTTTCCAAATACTTTAGTAGTCTTATCTACTTCCTCTACAAGTAGGGCTATTATGGCTACTGAGGCTTTATCTACATTAATCTCATCACCTAAAGGTCTTAACAATATTACCCTTAGTGTGGCAACTTGCACAAATGTCTAGTTAGAATCAACAAGAAAACAAACATCATTATAATGTTTCTCCACTAAGGAAACTAGAATCTCGAGTTTCTGCTTTATTGACTTCTTAAAATCTTCAAAGTAGCTAGTCATTATAGTTTCAAAGTTTTCTCCTAATTTCTCAATGTACTCATTAATCTGTATTACAATTGATATATTTTTCTTCCATCCTACAGTACCAAAAGAGGTAAATGCATTATGTACATAAAAGAATATAAAAACTAGCATAGAAGCAAACTTGTACTATGCACTCTTGGTTTTTCTTATAGCTACAAGTTTCTCCATTAGTTGTTATTTTTGAAGTTCTGCTAGATCATATGCATGACATTCTATTACAATTTTATAACCAACGTCCATAGCTATTCCCAGTACACTATTCAATCTACTAGATTTATAGAAGTTATGTGAGATTACTCTTACAAAAAATTTTAGCAATGGATTAGTGATGGTATCTATAGTCATACCTCTCTTATTCCAGACTGCTCCAGTATTCTTCTCAATCACTTCCTTAGAATCACTCTCAAGTGTCTTTGGCCAATCTAGGGTTGGGTAGCTAGTAACCTTATGAATGATTCTCTTGGTTGTTTCGATCGGTCCTCCTTCCATCCACAAGGAACCATCATGAATTTATCTTAACACAATTCTTATCCACTCAGTCTTAAATACATTCAAAAAATCTAGGGCTCATGTCAAACCCTTTTCCTCAACAATTTTGTATTCTTCCTTTGGAACACCATTTTCACACAATCTATTATGCACACTTCTTATCTCCACGTCACTAATGCTTCCTATCTTGCAATTGTAGCATTTCCTCACATCTTGCACCATTACCACATTTGGCAGAATCATTAACAATGTGCCAGAAGGGTTTTTTTGTAGGTGATGTTAGGAATGGCCTTGGATATAGGTTGTTTAAGTTCATTATTGACTAGCTAAATATTTAAAACTTATTTCTCTTCAACATTTTTTGAAGTAGATGTCATCTTGTCAAACTAGGGTTTATGAAAATTAAAGCTACGTAGTTTGGCTTCTGATAAATACCTTTGAAAATCTATCAAACTAATGATGAATCTCTGCAAAAATCTATTGTAATCACTTCTAAAAAATTTGAGGTTGCTACTGGCTCTTCTCACTTTTTCTCAATTTCAAAATGATGAAAAATGAGCTCAAATTGTTCATATACCCTTCAAAAACCTTGCATTTAATGCTAAGTGCTTACACAACTGTATGCTTAACAATAACCATTTTCAAGTTCACTTAGAATTCATTAGATGTTTCCACTACTTGGTAGCTACTATGAGTTTAGTGCCCACTAGATAGCTTGGTAGCTTGGCATTAACTAATATTCCACTTGGCACATACAAGAAATGTTCCAAACTTGGCACCAACATGAAAATTTTAAATATTTTACTTGGATATCTAACAACATCTTGTATCTTTATTCATTCTAATTTAGTCTTTTCAATACTATATCTTTTCAGAATTGATGCATGATAAAACCTTTAAATGTTAGTCCCATATACCTCTTGTTTGCCTAGTTTGATGCGGTGTGATCACTTAATCCATTGGGTGAAGTGATCCCTTTTCTATTTGATGTGTTGCAAGCATCTTTATTCTTCCATGTCTTGTTCATCTCATCTCTGATGTGTTCAATGTCCATCTTGCCTTTACTTTTATCAAATTCACAACTTGGTGCCTTTGACCTAGTTGAACAATATTTACTGATGTGACCATTCTTCAAAAAACTAAAACATGTAGTTTGACTCAACCATCTTTTTTAATTGCCACTGAAGTGTGTCCCAATATAATTCTCAAGAACATGTCCATATTCTTGACAATAATGATAGCTATATCTTGTATTATAATCCCAATTGTAGGAGTTCCCATTGATTCTTATCTTTTTCAGCTTGTTTGATGATCACATGAATTTGAATCTACATTCAGAAGCTCTATGTCCATACTTCTGATAGTTGTAGCAATAACGTTCAAATCTTTGTTTGTGCATGGTCTTTGTTCTGCATTCATGTACCGGATTACCTTGCTTGTTGCACTTATGATGATGAATCGTGTTCTTAGGCTTGACATTCTTATTTGTACTTTTTCTTCTGTACACATTAGTAGTATGTCCTTTCTTACCACAATTATAACAAGTAGGTTTGGAGTTCTTACCTCTGATGTTCTCATCTTCTACAACTTTGGATGATTCTCCTTCTCTAGTGCTTGTGTAGTCCAATCCTTGTTAGTTTTTGGTGACTAATCATGGAAGTATTGTACATATTTCATAGATTCTTTGGGGCTCAGGGCATCACCTCAATTTTTTTTTTATGGGCCCTATTTTATCAGGATTTTGGATCAACATGTAATTATTAATTATAACCCTAAAATAATAAAATACTTATATAAAAGGGCATAGGGTTAGGGATTGTTTCATTGTGGTGATGCAAAAATTGGTTCTTGTAGTGGTATTAAGCTGTAAGGGATTACAAATTGTAATCAGGTTGTAATCACTAGATCATAATAATATCAGACTTGCTATTTTGTGGATGTAGTCCAGGCAATGGGTGAACCATGTTAAATTTGAGTGTCTTGCGTTCTTCTCTATATGATCTATTATTTTCTAATATTGTTTATATTTTCATGTAATTGTTATTTCTATCCATGTTTTAATCCTAAAAAGTGATATTAGAGCGTGGTTGATTTTTAGTTATCCTCTGTAGGAAAGTCTCACAGTTGAGTGGGAGTCTTACAGTTGACTAGAAGCGATGACAAATGAGGGTAATTTGAGGGTTGGCAAGTTTAATGGGCTGAACTTTTAGTTATAGAACATGCAAATGGAAGACTATCTTTATCAAAAGGATTTATGGAAGTTGATGTAAGGAAAAACCAAGAATCAAGGATCTATGTGAAATGACAAATGGGATCTTTTAGATAGAAAGAAACTTGGAAGCATTCGATTATGCCTGGCACCATCGGTGGCATTTAATATTACAAAAGAAAACATGATAGAAGAGTTGATGGAAACCCTAAAGAAATTGTATGAAAAGCCCTCCACTTCAAACAAGGTATTTCTCATGAAATATTTATTTAATATGAAAATTACAGAAGGTGGATTTGTAGTAGATCATTTAAATGAGTTTAATACTATTACTAGTCAATTATCTTATGTGGATATTAATTCTGATGAAGAAATTAGGGCTCTCTTGATTTTTTATTCTTTACCTAAATTTTGAAATGGCATGGTAATGGCTGTGAGTAACTCTATTTTTGGATCTAATACCCTAAAATATGATGATGTGATTGGTGTTATTTTGAGCGAGGAAACTTGTAGGAAATCCTCAGGTGGATCTACATCAGGATGTGCTTTGAATGCACAATGTCAAGGCAGAATGACTGAGAGAGGAAGTAATTATGGAAATTGTGAGAAATCAAGAGGAAAGTGAAAGGGGAGGAGGTCTCAATTGAGAGGAGCAAACAACTGTTGGTACTATACTAAAATAGGGCATAGAAAATTGAAAGAAAAATGAATGAGACAAACCAAATGGAGACAAGGAGGCAAATGTGATAAGTAAGAAATCCAAAGAGGATGCTTTGCTTCTATCTTTAGAAAGAGTTGATGATTCATGGGTTTTAGATTCTAGTGCTTCATTTCATGCTACACCTCATAGAGGTTATTTTATTGATTATGTCCAAGGGGATTTCAGACTTGTTTATTTTGGGGATAATGAACCTTGTCAGAAGTATCGCACTTTTAACCTTTTCTAATCTTTTTAATTAAATAACTAAAAATTAAACTGCATGCATGCAAAAATATAAATGAACATAAAGTAAACACATGAAATTGTTATAATTCTTTACAATAACTAAGAGGGGGGCGGGGGGGGGGGTTGAATCAGTTATCCAAGGTCCAATGATGTGCACTACAATTTTTTTGTCAAATCCTTAATGACATATAACTGAAATAATCATGCATGCAATTAAACATTAAACAACCATGAAAGATAACATGCATCCAACCATAACACTAAGGATTTTGATGACCCAAAAACCCTCCAAGAATAAGAAGGGAAAATTGGGGTGGGGATGATACCCACAAAATAACTACGCAATTGATTTCAACCACTTCTGATGGTATTCCCTGTTAAAGGCCTACCTTGTTAAAGGCTACAACACATTGTTAAATGTGACACTATTAAGGGATTTCTACACCCTATTAGGAGTGTGCCCTATTACAAGACTTAAGAACATTCAACTAGGAATGTCACCCTGTTAAAGGATTTACATAGAGCTGTTAGGCTCACCCAAGTCCATGGGATTTATAGTCACCTTCTCAAAAGAATCTTTCATCCCTCTCTAAGGATCTCCTATCCTCCTCTTAAGGATCTCTTTATCCTTCTCCTAAGGATCTCTTTATCTGTCTCCTGGGGATCTCTTTATCCTTTTCCTGAGGCTTATCCACCTAGTTATTAAGCTAACCTAGAAATATAGGATTTCAATATCTAATACAATGGTAAGAGAATATTAGAAGGGTTTTGACCTGGTATAGATTGCAACTCTAACCTAGTAGATTTTAGAACACTCTTCAATTCTTTTCTTTGCTTGGCTTTCCTCCCTTGCAGTGTTGACAACTTGTTCACCCTTCAAGATCTATCTCCTTGAGTTCTTCCACTCGTTATGCCAATGCACTCCATGATCACTTGATCAACTCAGAGTCTTAATGCTCTGAACTTACACCTCTTGGCTTCTTCGCACGACCATACTTATGACCAAATCCGTCTCATACATGCACACTTGATCTTTGACCTGTAACTCCTTATAAAGAAGTTCTATTCTTCATTTCCTACTCAAATCTTGATTTGATCTTGAGAAAATAGTATTTTTTTCCCTCCAAATTGCTTCTTCTAGAAACTTCATGATAAATCTATTAGCATTCACCTTGAATTGGTTTGCATGGTTTACCTAAAATTTTGTGACATCTACTCATCATCCTTATCATCCAACTAATTCACAAAATTTGATCTAACAAACTTATCACTGCTGATCTGGCAAATCTTTGACTTAACAAATAATGTAGCAACTTGACATCATTGGTTTACTGATGCTCAGCTCCTTTTATGCTACTTGGCTTCTACTACTTTTATTGATGCTTGGCACCTGAAGAAATTTGCTTGACATCCATTACCTTTTCTTGATGCTCGGCACCTGACCAATTTTGTGGTACTTGGCACTTGATCTTCACTCGGCACCTAAAGGCTACTCAGCACCTGAATATTACTCGACACTTGATCTTCACTTGACACCTGAAGATCACTTGGCACACACTAAAGTTGAACTTTCTTGGCTTCAACTAAGAATCTATTTGGCTCTAACTAGCTTTCTTAGCTCTCTCTAATGAACTTAGTTAGGCTTTACAAATGACTTAGTTAAACCTTACATCTTTTATGTGTCTTAGTGTGTCCAACCTCTTAGAGTATGTCATCAATACACTATTTCATCAATGGCTTTGTTGATCCTTATACTTCATTACAATATCATAACTTCAACGTTTCTCTAGGTAGTTTAGTTACATCTTATTGATTGCCACCTCCTAATCAATCAACCAATTGATAGTACTTGGATCACTCAAGCAATTGTCATTCCCACAAGTGGCAAGTTTGACATCAATGAAAAAACAATGATTGAAAAAATTCTTTACCAGTTCTATTATCTTTTCAATCATTTCCAACAATATCCCTCTTTGGTATTGATGGCAAACCAAACTGATCAATTGACCAACTTATTTACCACCAAAATTACATACATTGTCTGCTTGGTATATAAATCCTTCTTTTGCTGATACAAACTGAATCCTTTGTTCTGCTTCTCCCTCTGGACTGCTGCATCCTTACTTTGTATTCTTGATCCTTCACAGTTGCTTGTTGATTCTTATCTCTTATGAATCTCCCTCTTTCATATACATCTCTCATATATATATCTACCTCTTACTTTGTATTGATCAGTTTCTCATATATCTCACTTTTTGACATAAATGCCAAAACATATATCCCCAGTGTTTTCTTTGATAGTGATTTATTGATGGACCTGGCAAAGAAGTATGATCCTATCATGGGGTGGGTAAAAAATCATTCGGGGGTCAACCTTTTTAGGGTTTTCCCTGAGCTGTTCAATGAGGTTCTCAACCTAAACCCTAACCATGATGTGCATGAAATCATTGATATGGATGATTTGCAAGCTATATATGATGCACAATGAATGTACTTGAGAACAGGGCTGCTACAGGAGCATGCTGCTAGGGTTGGTAATTTGCCTGTGATCACAGCTAGTACTCTAGAGCCATTGTTAAGAAGACATTTCAATCTGAGAGCTCAAGCACTATATTTTTCTATTTGCAAGATCTTGGGGATAGATGAGGGTGATCAAATTCCAGGTTATGTGGTCCTTATAATTGCTCAAACCCTTCAATTTGGAATGAGTACCATTCTGGATTTTGCCACTTTCCTAGCAAAGGAGATTCACAATGGTCTGGTTGGAATAGCAAAAGGGAAAGTAAACAAACCATTCTGTTGGTATTCATTGATGATGGATGTATGTTTATACAAAGGATATACTTTCTTCTCCAAGGGTATGGAGCTAGAAACAACAAAGGATGGAGAAAGGAATCTAGTGTAGTTATGGAGTGTGGACATGACTTCAGAGGCCATTGATGCTAGTTATGTAAGATTTTACAGGTATTTTGCATCAAAGCTTAGACTTCTTTTAAGACGAGATAGCCCTAGAATCCCACAAGCATGATTAGAATTGGTCAGACCCAAGCACCATGCTAAAGGGCTACTTGTCAGTCATAATTGGGGGGATATAATTCCCTACAATGTTTCAACAGTAATAAGAGTTTATGGTTTCTTAGGAAAACCTCATGTGTTACCTTTTCATGTGCCTTTGAAGATAGGGATAGCTAAGCTGTTGTGGCAGATAGGCACTATAGATGAGAGGGAATTGGTCAAGAAGGGCACTTTCTTTCCAATGGTTACTGTAGTGCATGATTTTTTTTTTGTTAAAAAGGGGTGGAAGCATTTAAATTTGTTTTTGAATAAATATAACATGGCAGAATCTCACGCCAAATTCATTGACCCTGAAGGATTCTATGATCTATTAAAAGTAAGGGTGAGAGCTTCCCATATGGTACATCAGGTTTACTATCTAGAAGATATAATCAAAAATATTTTCACATTGCAGGAGCAAGAATTAAGGAAAGAGAAATGGATAGTTTTCAGTAAAAACCTAGAATTCATTAATGCTTTTGACCCCCGGTACGACCCATTGAAAAATATGAAATACTGGGGAGATAAAATACAGGCATTAATGAATAATTTTGCTATAATAATTCAGACTATGAATGAAAAGAAAGCTATGTTTATTAAGGCACACCCAGACAAGGCAGCAGAAATACAAAAAAGAATGAGTGGTAGAAATGTGGTAACTCCTGGCCAATATACATTGCAGAAGAGGGCAGGTTATGTCATGGTTCAAAATGTGCAATAGGTACCCCCTCATAAGGAGCCAAGGTCAAGAAGTCCATTTGTAGCCAGCTCTCCAAAAAGGCAAAAATTAGAGCAGGGGTCTTCTTCTCCTCAAAAAGAACAATACTCCCCAAGCCAGTCTCCAATCCAGATAGATGATGAGGCATCTCTAAAGGAATAGCTTAGACTAATGGGAGGAGAAGGGGATGTGATTTTCACTTCTACAAACCTGGATATTGAAGAGCCACAAGAACCTCCTACACCTTCCTTGGACTTGACCATTTCTCATTACCAAGGTAAGGAAATTGACCCAATTGTTGCCCAGGCTTCTGAAAGATTTATTAATGATGAAAATTTTGTAAGATCTAGGGCCTTTGCTTAGTTTTTATGGAGATTAAATATAAAGAATTTTGAGAAAGCCTGTGAGAAGATCAAGGCTAAGCAACCAAATAAATTTGACCCGGTTATCAAGGAAGAGGTAAAATCAAAGTTTTTGAGTGATTTTGCCCAGTTTACTCCTAAAGCTAGAAGGAAAATAGTTAGACAATCAGGAGTCCTCCTTCTGCCAGAATGGGATATAGCAAATGCTATTGTTTTTGATTTAGTAAGAAAGCAGAAGGATGTTCAACTAACAACTACTAAAGAAGTACTACAGGCTCATAGAGGGGTCAAATTTAGTGATGACCACCAAGCACTTGTTTTATGGTCCATAGATAAGAGAGAAAGTACCAGGATGCATGAGTTTCCCACTATAGAACATACTAGTACATTGACAGTATACAGGGCCGATGAGGTAAGTAGTAGACAAGTAATGGGAATAGCTTCAGAAATGCTAAAATTGGGTGGTGTTGTATCTGGACAAGAAGAAGATAAGTTTGCGCAACTCAATGCTAGGTTTGAAGAAGTTTTGAAAGCATATGAGGAAAGGGGTATACAGATACAATCACTGGAAAACAAAATGTCTCAAATGGAGAGGATACTTGGGAAAATAAAAATGGTAGAATCCAGTGCACCTACAATTGCATACCCTTTACAACCATTGGTTGGATTTGGATCAACCCCTATTATTGAAATACTTGACACCCCTGAAAGGCCCCAATTCTATACTGCAGAGGACTTTGAAGAGGAAAGAACAAAATTGCATGAGTTGCAGATAGAATTGAGAAATCAATATGAAGAAAAATTAAAGCAAGGTGTGATATATTTGAGGGATAAAATACAATGGTCAACCTTTTTTGATCAGTTGACAAGAATTGCAACCCTCATGGATGAGTTGAACAGGGATAAGGATGAACTGACTCCTCTTGCATAGAAATGGAGGGAAATGAATAATGATATTACAATCATATGTATATCTGCAGTCCAAATGCCTTATCATCAAGTTGAGAACATTTTTGATTTATTAAATAAGCTAGAAAATTTTGATGATAAAAGAGATTCTTTACAAAAAAGATTAACACTCTGTTTTTCTCGATATATTGCTAAAAAATTTACTCTATTTCCTTGTGCTTTAGAATCTATTGATACAATAAAGGAAAAGGAAAAGTGGAAAAGGGAATTGGATGAGTTATTTAATGAAAGAATAATAAACATCATGAGTGAAAAGAGCCACTGGTTCTGGGCAAAGACAAATGAAGAACTAGTAAAAATACAGTTATTTTATACTGCTATAAGAAAAGAATTTGATGATTTAGAAGAAAGTGAATTTTTTTTAATAATGATACAAAGAGAAGCTCTAAGTTTTGATTGGCCGGATGATGATGCTTTTAATAAATGGAAAAACTAGTTTCTAGAACAATTGTTAGAAGATGATGAGGAGGAAAATGTAAAAGTAAAAGTCACCCTCATAGTTAATAATGAGGACATGGAAAATCCCCGGGTTGAAATAAATTTATAGGTAACTGAAGATGATACATCACTTTCAAACCTCATGGCTATTTACTCTGAGGATGAAGAATAATTGAAGAATCAGATCCTATCTTCTTGTTTCAACAACTGAAAAGCATAATAGAAAGGGACCCACCCAGGATTGTTCGACGTGTTAGCTTTTCTGTTATTTGTTTTTGTCTTTTACGACAAACATTTGTCAGTATCTTTTAGAAGACACATGTCACTTTCTTTAGCCCGAAGCTTGTTGCATCTCACACTATTTAAGTGAGATTCCAAGGCTAAAGAATGGTCCAAATCCTATTTCTCCTAAGTATTATGCTTAGTTTGGTTTTTGGTCCAAATTTTGAAAGTAAGTTTGTAATGTATTTTTCTGTAATTTCTCTGAGAATACATGAATGCAAAATGAGCTATGTTTCTTTCTGAAGGCCATTCTGAGTCTATTGTAAAGGATATACCATTTTCAAAAGGAAATTAATACAAATTATGAACTATCCGCATATCAGTTCTTTCTAAATTTTGTCTCCTTTTAAATACTTAGTTACCTTGATGTTGTATGAGTAAAAGCTTGTGCAATTGAATGCAATCTAGTTAGGTTGTATATCCATTTATCATTGCTGTTAATTCAATGGATTAAATAAAGGCTTTGATGAATGTGATGAGATTCCTTAAGTATTGAAAAGGATTTTGAATGATAAATTCTGAAAAGAATTGCTGATAGAATTTGTTGTAAGGCAACAAATTAGATCTAAGAATTTGCTATAGACTCTGAACCCCAATGGATTAGGCACTGATCAAGTTATTTCAGTTGAAGGAGAAATATATTATAAATGGTTATTCAAATGCATCATCAAATCAAATTTTACTTTTATTTCTTGTAGATCTTCAAAGTTGGCCAGCACTTGTCTGCATGGAATGTTTTAGCTTCAGTTAGCCATTGTTGTTAAAAACATCTGTAGATCTATAGAAGAATTCTTGGCCATATCTGTTTCATGGGATGTGTTTATCTAGTTAGTAGGAATTATGTATATGTTTGGAGGATTGTGAGATGAGAATCATAATAAAACTAAAAATAAACCTCATACAAGTTTTCCAGTTTTGAATCATCCCTGGGTATACCCGCCCTGGTTTTGCAGAGACAAAAGAGCACAAAACCATTTGTGGTTTTGTTAAAGTTGGGTCCAAGTACTTTGCATGTGCAAATGTAAGTAAGAATTGGCTAATCTTTAGGTTGTGTATGTACAGTTATCTTGGTATTAAGCCTTTTGTCGCTTAGTAGTTTTTTGTGGATTTTAAAACACCAACACATGTTGCCTCCCCAATCTGCATCTGTGTATGCATTAAGCTCAAACTTCTCATTATTTTTGTAATATAGGCCAAAATCATTAGTTCCTTTAAGATACCTCATTATCCTCTTTACTGCCATGAGATGATTTTCTCTAGGATTAGCAGAGAATCTAGTCACTATTCCAACTACTTGTGCTATGTCTAGTCTACTATGTACAACATATTGTAGTTTTTAAATCATGAATATGTACATTGTTTGATTGACTTCAACTGATTCATCATTTTTTGATAGCTTATGTCCTATTTCCATTGGTGTGTTGACTGGTTTGGATTCTTCTAATCCAAACTTCTTGAATATCTCCTTGATGTACTTTGATTGTGTCACAAATATACCATGTTTTAGTTGATGTACTTGCAATCCAATAAAGAACTTGATTTCTCCAAACATAGACATTTCAAACCCATATTTCATTTTGTCAGCAAAAATTTTGCAAAGCACTTCCTTTCCTCCAAAAACTATATCATCCAAAAATATTTTAGATACAAGGATATCCTTACCTTCTTCTGATTTGATGTACATGTTGTTGTTATCATCTATTCTTTCAAATCCTATTTGCACTAGATACTTGTGAAGTCTCTCATACCAAGCTCTAGGGGCTTGCTTTAATCCATATAGAGCCTTATGCAATTTACATACCTTGTTTTTTTTATTTTCATCAAAAAATCCTTCTGGTTTCTCTATGTGTATGCCTAAAATTTGGGCACACTACTATGGGTCATTATATCCAAGATTTCTCAAAAGTGAGGTCTCGAATGGTGACCCATAGCTCTCTATTCATGGAGTGCAAGGGTTTGTAATGGAGGCCCTCAATTTGACCTAGTTCATGCTCATGCAAGTACACCATGAAATGAGAGATTCAAAGAGAAAAAGAAAGAGTGCTAGTCTCCATGATCATCAAATATTTATGAAAATGAAGATGCAAGCTAATCTAAATGATAACAATGCAAAACAAAGAAAGATCTAATCTATGAAAGCAAGATCTAATCTATGAAAGAAAAAATGACTCTAAACTAATATGCAAATGCAATGATAAAAGCTCATGATGAAAGGCATGGGTGCAAGAGAGAATGAGACAAGAAGATAGAAGTTCTCCACAAAAGCTTTAGCATTCAAAAATCCTTCAAAATTTGCTCTCCAATCCTACAACATAACAATAGCATAATCATGGGTATCCAAAATGAGGAGAGGGCTCTCCCTTATAAGAAGATTGGACGATCTAGATTGAGAGGAAAAAGATTTAATCAAGGGTGGAGAAATAATGATCCATGTGAAATAAGGATCCACCAATGAGAAAAGAGGAGTGGTTGAGAAAAAAGTGGAAAGATAACTCCCACTTAGAAATATGTGCATTTAAGTGTAGAGAAATTAAATAAAAGAATTTATTTTATTTCATTTTTCATCAAAAAGAGATATTTAAGTGGGATTTTCATTTAATTAAAGGGGATCAAGTTCTTTTAATTAAATAGGAGATATTTAATTAAATTAAAAGAGGGGTTTTTCTCTTAATTAATTAAATGTGGATGAATTATTTAATTAAAAGAGAGTTTTTCTTTTAATTAAATGGGGACTTATTTTATTTAATTAAAAGAGGAGATTTTCTTTTAATTAAATAAGACTTAGGATAAAATGATCAACCTTAGAAAAATAAAATAATTGAATTTGATCAAGGAAATTGATTTAAATTGATTTAATAAAATATTGCCAACCATTGATTTAGGAAATTTCATAATTGATAAATTGAATAATGGGGCCCACAGTCTAGGTGACCATTTTAGGGTGCATACATTTGCCCCTCTTTGACTAATGTGTGATCGATTTGGGAACACATGTAGTCAAAGAAAGAAATTGAAGTGTGAGGTTGATTTGGGATCACAAAACAACCTAGATGTGTGGTCGAATCGGGAACACATCAGGACAAAGAATACAAATAAATATTCACTTGAAAAAATCAAGGATAAAATTGATAAAACTAAATCAAAGATTAAATTTGATAATTACTGCCCCCTCATGATAGAAATTGAAATGAGATAGAGGAGAAACAACAAATTGATAAATTTGATCAGATTGAACAAAAAATAAAGTTCTTGATGTAAGATAAAAGATATAAGAATCATAGAACCAAGGTAGATCATCAAGCATGAAATATTATGCCCCAAAGGTGATTTAGAAGAAAAGAAGTGGGGAAAAAGAAAATGGAAGATAGAAGTTTGAAAGATATACAAAGAAATAGAAAGAAGAAAAGAAAATGCCCCAAAATCAATCAACTATTTAAGATAGAAATGCCGATTGAGATCATGAAAGAAGACAAGGAAATGAAGATCAAAACATGACCACAGTTGATTAAAAGTCCACAATAAAGATGAAGGGAGAACCCTCTCAAACTCATAATGCAGCTTAAAAATGCAAACTAACATGAAGTCTAATAATGCAAGCTACATGAAAATGCAAAGGTGTACTTGCAAAAGAGCAACATAACATAGTATTTTTGTGTTCATCATTCATTAGAGAATGTAAAATAACTTATTTTCATCATTGGACAATTATTAATGGACATTGATAAATCACACAATCATCACTAGTCACAAGTGCAACTATGAAGATATGAGTGTAATTTATATCGGATTGGAATGTGGAAAGATTCTAACATAAGCATCAAAGACATAAAGGTCAAGATGACTTCGATGTTAGCTTACCCAATTTAATGTAGCAAAACCATGCTCATATCAAGGCATAGATGCCAAGATGACCATAACAACGGTTGTGCAAAAACAATCAAGGATGATGCCTTGAATCTCCTAAGTGTTTCAAGGGGACAACAAGAGACACTCTAGAGTTTCAAGACCACACCCGCAAGCAAAAAATAAATAAAAACATGTCCCATGCCCCAAGTCCTCTAGCAATGCATCATGGAGAGACTTATTAGACAAGGACACTCAAAAAAAATAAATAATAGTCAGCACACAAAGAAAAAATCATGACATAAGTCAAGCATTAAGTGTTGTGTTTAAAAATTTAAGTGTGTTAACTGATACTGAGTTCCAAGGATAAGAATCAAATGCTTGCAAGTAGGGAAGACCACATGATGAAATTAGGTAAGACCAAACCAATAAGTGTTGAAAAAAACTCGATGTCAATGGTTGTATTGAAAAATACAATTGGGGTGGTCTTGAAAAACACCGTTTTTGAGGTGTTCTAAAGACTAACACATCCAAGAGACCAAAGCTAACATAGTTATGCCCCCTAGACAAAGAACAATTCCAAACCAAGGCAACAAGGACAAGGCATGATGGAGAAAGGCTAAGTGTTGAGGACATGCGCTAAGAAATAGGGGTGCAAAGGCCTCAAGTAGCACCCATTTCTAGGTTTTTACCACTTGAATTTTTTTAAAAAAATTTTTTTTAGGAATTTTTATAATTTTTTTGTATTTTTGCTACCAAGGCGCCTATTTCCAAGTTTTCACCAAGGCACTTTTTCTATTTTTTTTGATTTTTTGAATTTTGAATTTTTATTTATTTTTGAACTTTTAAATTTTTCTTGATTTTTTTTTATATTTGGAATATATAATTTTTTTTGGAGATACATCAAAGTGCCTGTTGCTAGGTTGTCACTAAGAAGATCATTTTTTCAAGGCATTTTTCAATTTTTAGAATTCTCACAATATATCATATTTTTGTATTTTTCAGGATCAATAAATATGTACAAATAATATACAATGCCCCCAAACAAAAATAAGGACAAAACTCTCAAGCATGATCACATAGTACAATCCCAATGTTTAGGAAGGTAGAGGACATGATGGAGCAACAAGTTGATAAATACGATGGATAAGGAAGGAGTGTATGAAGCAAGTGAAAGTGATCTTCAAGGACTAACTCCTCAAGAGTACCCAAGCTAGGGAAAAATTGTCATGTAAAGAACATTTGGACAAGAAATGAAAGGCCAGTATAGGATAATTCAAGAAAGCATAATGTAAAAGTGAGAAGATGCAATCCAAAGGAGTAGACATATAGAGGGGCTTCATAGCATTGTATTTTACACTTTTTTATTAGATCAAGACCAAAGGGAGAAAGGATAGTGAAAGACTAGAATGAATGGAGGAAAATAGATATGAAGGCTAAACATGAAAGGAATGAAAACTAGATCATCATAAGATATCTTAAAAGATAGCCAAATTTTTGTGTATAGGTCAACATTGTAAAGATCAAAGAGAGAAGATGGAATGGATGAAAGATGTAGAAGAACTACACATGATGCCTGATTGTTAGGTTTTTATCATGATACTTATCCAAGGTACCACAAGGGAGTGGTTTTCACCATAGGAAAAATTTATTTCTCTTTAATTTTTCTACCAAGGTGCCTGATTACCAGGTTTTCACCAAGGCACATTTTCAAAATTTTCATTTTTTTCTTTTTTCCCTTTTTTTTTCTCAATTTTTTTTTCAATTTTTTTGAAGTTTTTTGGAAGAAGTCAAGCTTTATAGATAATGCTTCTTAAAAGTTTAAACCATGAGATGAAAAGGAGTTGAAATGGTATGCTCAAAGATGTTGATAGGGAAAGGAAGATTTAAGACAAAGATGGAGGATATGGATTTATGTAGAGCGAGTGAGATTAGAAGATGGAAATCAAGGCAAGATCAATATCAACACACACCTTGAAGGGTGACAAGAGGGTGTAGAAAATGTGAATGAAGGAATATGTGAAGGAACATGGTTAGTGGATAAAAGAGGTTGCGATTTAGGCGCATGGAATGGAAGAATTCTTTTGGAAGAAGATGAAGTGGAATTCTTTGGAATCTTGAATGTCAATTTAAATTGTTTTTCAAAATTAGACTCTCTCAAGATGGACTTTGGAATCCATATAGCCATAGGCCTCTTTTCATTTCTTTTTGATGATTTAGAGATAATATCTTCAATGATGGATTTTGGAACCCATACTTGTCTTATAATTTTTTTCTTAGATATCTCTTTTGATTTTATGCCCCCATGTTAATTAGAGGAGACATGGTGTTCTTATTTTTTATATGGATTCTTGAATTGCTTCTTTTTCTTGTATTGAACATTCAGATTACTTTTGAAAGACTTGGGACTTGTGGAAGAAGAAGGATGATATGACTGGTTTAGGTGAGTGGGTCGATGAAAAGGATTTAAGGATATGCATCTACATTGATCTTAAGGAAAGATAAGAGAGGGAGGGGAAAGTGAAGGGAAATAAGGACCCAAGATGGAAGGAAGAAATGAAGCATTTAGTTTCGGTGGGGGAGGTCCAAGGATGGATGTGGAAGATGCAAAAGGGTAATCAATAAATTCATCAACATCTATATCACAATCAAGAACATCAACATCTTTAGAGTGAGCATTAGGATTTTTAATAGGATGATGAACAGCTTGAATAGGAGCAACTTCTTTGATAGGAGTACTTAAAGCTTGAGAAGACTTAGAAAAAGTAGAAAGTGGAAGCGAACATGGAGTGGTAGAACAAGAAGATCGAAGACTTTGATCTTGATAAAGATCTTTGGATAACATAAGCATAGAATAATTCTCTTGATTTTCAATAGGCTCAACATTGGAAGTAACAACATCATTTTTAATAACCTTAATGGAAGTATCATCTTTGGAAGGAGCAAGTGTACTAAGGTCATTTTTATTGTCAATAAGCTTAGTGGTGCAAGCAATATCCTGATCTTGCTTAAGAGAAGACTTAAGACATGGTGGATTGAATGAGAAAGGGTGTAAGGGATCAAAAGAACCATGAAATGTATCAGAGACATTGTGAAAAGGATTGGATGACATGGAAGGTTCTTGATCTTGATCTTTTTTTATATTCTTTTCTTTATCATTTTTATAGTCCTCTTGACATGAAGCCACTCTTAAGGAGAAGGAAGCATGTTGGAATTTTACGGAAGACTTTGGAATAGATGATGAAGGACTAGCTAAAGTAGGCATAATAGTGCATGAAGGCTTAGGCTCTTTAGGTTTAGCATTATTAGCAGCCATGTGAAGGTTAGCTTGAGTTTCTTTAAGAGGTAGCCCTTGAGGATAACTATAGGGAACTGCATGAAAATCATTAGGATCTTTGTTGGATGAAGGATTGGTAGAAGACTTGAGAGACTTAGAATCTTTAGGGGATGTATGGATAGTGGAGCAAGTAGAAGATGGAAGGGGAGCATCAGAAGACAAAGGTTCAACATTAGCATGATCTTGCTCAAGAGTGTAATCTTTATTTTCAACATGAGGGTTCTTAGAAGAGGAACTCTTATCCCATTGATGTTGTATTTTTTCACAAAAAAATGCTTTCTCTTTGTCAAAAAATGCAGATTTATCATTTAGGTATTGTTCACAAAATTTATCAATGTTGTTTTCAAGATTTGACTCATATGGATTCCCATCAGTATCTTTCCATGACTCATCCCTTTTAAGCACAAGCATAGGACTAGGAGGACTTTTAGGAATCGTAGGAATATAATAGTCATCATCATCATAATCATTGTCACTATAGGCATTATAGATAGGCATATCACAAGACTTTTCATGTTGTTCATTATGGTCTATCTCAATAAGAGGAATAAGACTCTTGGTAGAAGTAGAAGAAGAATGATATCGCGAAGAAGAGGTAGGTGATGATACCCTCTAGGAATAAGAAGGTAAAACTGGGGTGGGGATGATACCCACAAAATAACTGTGCAATTTATTTCAACTACTTTTGACAGTCTACGCTGTTAAAGGCTACAACACATTGTTAAATGTGACCATGTTAAGGGATTTCTACACCCTATTAGGAGTGTGCCTTGTTAGAGGACTTAAGAACATTCAACTTGGAATGCCACCCTATTAAAGGATTTACATAGAGTTATTAGGCTAACCCAAGTTCATGGGATTTACAGTCACCTTCTCAAAAGAATCTTTCATCCCTCTCTAAGGATCTCCTATCCTCCTCCTAAGGATCTCTTTATCCTTCTCCTAAGTATCTCTTTATCCTTCTCATGGGGATCTCTTTATCCTTTTCCTGAGGCTCATCCACCTAGCTGTTAAGCTAACCTAGCAATGTAGGATTTCAATATCTAATACAATGGTAAGAGAGTATTAGAAGGGTTTTGACTTGGTATAGATTGCAACTCTAACCTTGCAGATTTTAGATCACTCTTTAGTTCTTTTGTTTGCTTGGCTTTCCTCCCTTGCAGTGCTGACAACTTGTTCACCCTTCAAGATCTGCCTCCTTTAGTTCTTCCACTCATTATGCCAATGCACTCCATGATCACTTGATCAACTCAGAGTCTTGATGCTCTGTACTTACACCTCTTGGATTCTTTGCACAACCATACTTATGACCAACTCCCTCTCATACATGCGTACTTGTTCTCTGAACTATAACTCCTTATAAAGAAGTTTTTTTCTTCATTTCCTGCTCAAATCTTGATTTTATCTTGAGAAAATGGTATTGTTTTCCCGCTTCTTCTAGAAACTTCATGATAAATCCATTAGCATTCACCTTGAATTGGTTTGCATGGTTTACCTAAAATTCTATGACATCTACTCATCATCCTTATCATCCAACTAATTCACAAAATTCAATGTAACAAACTTATCACTGCTGATCTAGCGAATCTTTGACTTAACAAATAATGCAACAACTCGACATCATTGGTTTATTGATGCTCATCTCCTTTTGTGTTACTCAGCTTCTATAGCTTTTACTGATGCTCAACATTTGAAGAAATTTTCTCGGCATCCATTACCTTTTTTTGATGCTTGGCACCTGACCAATTCTGTGTTACTCAGCACTTGAATATCATTCGACACTTGATCTTCACTCGGCACCTGAAGGCTGATTGGCACCTGAAGATCACTTGACACTTGATCTTCACTCGGCACCTAAAGATCACTCGACACACACTAAAGTTGAACTTGCTTGACTTCAATAGAGAATTTGTTCGGCTCTATCTAGCTTGCTCGGCTCTCTCCAATGAACTTAGGCTTTATGAATGACTTATTTAAACCTTACATCTTTGATGTGTCTTAATGTGTCCAACCTCTTAGAGTATGTCATCAATGCACTATTTCATCAATGACTTAGCTGATCATGATACTTCATTACAACACCATAACTTCAACCTTTCTCTAGGTACTTTAGTTACATCTGATTGATTGCCACCTCCTTGTCAATCAACCAATTGATAGTACTTGGATCACTCAAGCAATTGTCATTCCTGCAAGTAGCAATTTTGACATCAATGACAAAAAAATGATTGAAAACATTCTTTACTAGTTCCATTATCTTTTCAATCATTTCAAACAACAATAACACATAACACTAGATTTGGTAACCTAGAATCCCTCCAAGAATAAGAAGGTAAAATTGGGGTGGGGATGATACCCACAAAAGTTACTTTAGTAATAAATGTTTGACCACTTCTGATGGTCTGCCCTGTGAAAGGCCTACCCTACTAAAGACTATACATTATGTCAATAGTAACCTAATTAGAGGGTTTTCAAACACTTTACATGAAGTGTCACCCTGTTAAAGGATTCAATCACCTCTTCAAAGGATTTACAAAATAGCTGTTAAGCTAACCTATCAACATAGGATTTTCACTTATCTAATACAATGGCTAGAAAGCATTAGGAATCTTTGACCTGATTGCTTACAATCTTCAATTGCTGATTTTAGGCACTTGATCTTCTCCTTCTGGTCTTGATCCTCTAAGATTTGATATATGATCGTGTCCCTTGTCCCTTGTACTATTCTGATCAACTGGATATGTTATTGCTGCTCTGTTCCTCTAAGTCTTTCTTCCTTCACACTGAATTTTGCTATGGTTTTCCCATACACTATTCTCTTCAACATACACAATGAAGTTTTCAATATCCTTTTAAAGATTGTGAAGACTTAGGGTTAGGTATGGATCCACGATCCATATTGAATCTTAAGTTCTTGCTCATTTCTTGCATTTTTCTCATTGGTTGCATGTTGATTGCATAGGAAATGTAAAAGATTTGTCCTTATCCTTTTTCTCCTTTGAAATTCTTCTATGTCAGCTCCAAAAATGGTTTACATTTGAGTTTATGAGGGTGCAAACTCGTATGCTAATTCTACGTTACTTGACACATATTGGACTACTAGTGCTTGACACTTTTACTATCATTTTTTACTCAACACCTATTACACTCTGTCTTGCTCAACATATGAAGTGTTCTGATTTGCTCGGCACATATATAGTTTTGAATTTATTGACATTAACTGTGACTCAACACCTATATGTCACTCGACACTTATATACTGCTTGGCACCTAAAATCACTTGACACCTATTGAAAATCTGACTTGGTAAACACTATGGCTTGGCATACATAGTGTTCTTGGCTTCAATGTAGAAAGTGGTTAAGTGTATTGACACTCAAATGTCAAAACCATCTAAGACCAACAATCTCCCCGTTTGACATGAGTGTCAAAAACACTTAACTAAACATCACTAATCTATCGTTATGAGTACCTTTTTCACAAAATTTGAAAATTTGTTCATAATACCTTATAACTCCCCTGAGTTGATTATGCCTTGTCATTATTGCAAAAAAAATTTTGTGCTAAATGTGCCTAATACTCTTCGTCTTTTGCCCTATTCCTGTATTTTGTACCTGTGAGCTGATTTATTCATGTCTCCCCCAAAACATTATTTCTCCTCATGAAAGAATGTAATCAAAATTTATAGTATTCTCCCCCTTAGTTATATCTTCATCAAAATATTATGTCTCCCTTATATCTTCCATAAAACATATATCTCCCCCTTTTTGACACTAATGTGAGAGGGTTCTAAGGAGTAATACCATACTTAGCCAAAAAATTACTATTTACCTCCATTATTGTTTTTAGAGTTGCATCCCAATTCTTTAAAGCAATGTCAAGTGACTTGTGCTGGATGGCAGTCTCTGCAGCAAGGTGTACAAGTCCATCAAGTGTAGAAAGATTAGGATCTTTCTATAGAACTGTTTCAACATACACTTGCTCCTTGTGGAGGACTTCTAAATATGGGGTTATGGAGGATCGGATTTGCATTGATTTAGCCTTTATATTGGCTTCCTCTATTGTTAGTACAACTAACTCCCTTTGAGTGTGAAGCATTTGTGCAAAATGCTTCCCACTTTGAGCTGGATCCTTTGGCAGTTGCATGCTAGAAAATTTCAAATTTCTTTCCAAGCTCATTATTCTTTGATTTTTTTGTTGTCTAAAATTGGAAAAATCACACAGCTTCCTATACAATTAGAAAACATTCTCAAGTACAACTTTGACCTTGTCTATTTTCTTGGCCAATTCAACTTGTTCAAGTGCTATTCCACTTGATATCTTCTTATTCACTTTTCCTTTAAATTTTCTCTTTGACCATTCCATGAGTTTAACATTAGTATCCTAGTCTTCATCAGTCACCTAGTCAACTATATTTGATAGTTACTCTATTATTAGCTTTGCTTCATCTGGTGACTGCAAGCTGAAGGCATCCATAAAGATGTCCTTAATGTCATGTAGTGCTTGCTTGTGTTTGAACTCCTTCTTGAGTATTTTTTGCCTCATCCTTCTATCTAATACAATTTTCATTTCATTCATTTGTGCCATTGTGATGGTCTTGGAATCATAGGAGGGTATCACAATATCTTCATCTAATTCAGGGTCTCCATAGTGAAGTACCCTTGCCACTCTGGTTGAGCTTGAGCTTGGAGGTGAAAATTGCAAAGGTGTGACTTTAGTGCTTAGCTTGTGAAGGGTCTTTGTAGGAGTGTCAGTCTTTGGTAGTTCTACTAGTGTTTGAATGGTGGCCCACTCCTTTTCTTTTGAGGTATCCTCCTTCTCATCTGATTTCCCTTCCACTGCATTCAACATCTGAATAGTATCACTTGTTGCACTTGGTGGTGGAAGCATCAAAATCTTAGTGCAAGTAGCTATATATGTGAAAGGTGGTTCCTTTAGTTTAACCTTTTCTTTTTGTGGTGCTACTACTACCTTTTGTAACTCATCTACACTCACCAATATAGGGCTTGTGCATAACTATGCCTATAAAGTAGATTGGTGAAGGATCTTGGAGAGATCCTCTATAGTTAGTGGATTGATGTTCTAAGCTGAACTGTTAGGAACATTCTTGATAATTATTGTCTCTACAAGTGTAATGGTTACATTAGTTGGACTAGGAGGTGGCATTTTTGTGTCTTGCACACTTTGTTCTTCTTCTTGCTATTGATTAGCTATTTCCATAGTTCCTTTCTCCTATGTTTCTTCCTTCTCACCTTTTTCTTTATCCTCCTTAACTTTCTTATCTTCCTCTTCTTTCTTATTTTCTTCTTCAGCTCTTGATGTTGCTTCCTTATCCTTCTCTTACTTCTCTTCTTCTCCTTTCTTCTCCTATATTTTATTTTCCTCTATCTTTTCTTTGGCACTAGTTTCTACCTTATTTGGTTCCTCTACCTTGTCATTAGTTATCTTATAAATTGTTTTCCACAATAGTGTGGATTTATTCACAACATCCTTAATCTTGTTTTGAAGGATGTTGAAGGCTCTATACTTAGGTGAAAACTTACCACCATGTTTTTTGTTTGCCTTTGTTATTTAAGCCTTTGTCATGTTAGGCTTTACTTGAGCCAAGGTGGATTCTCTTATCCTCCTTTCCATTTTTAGACAATAATGTCATTTATTCTCAATTATTTCATACAGTTCCTTAGGCATGGTATTGTCAAGTTCTAGAGGTGTGTTTTAAAATTCTTCCATCATGGCATACAAAAATTCCTCTACTTCATTATATTCTTCCCTACTAAGATTATTGAAATTAAGAGATTTTAAATCATTCAAATTGACATTTTTAATCTTATCACAAAGTTTATCAATTGCAGTCTTTGGAGGATGGCTTACCACTTTAAACTAGCCGATGTCCTCTGATTCTATTATTTCTTCATCATTTGCATCTGGTTGTGCCACATACCTTCTTCTCTTCTTTGGCTCTTTAGTAGGTTTTTTAGTGGCTTTCTTTCTCTCTTTTGATGCCTCTTTAGGCTTTTGAGTGGATGCCCTTATAGTGGCCCTTGTTGCTAGAGCTGGCTTAGTGACTTTCTTATGCTTGGCTTGAGTTTTAGGCTATGTTTTTTCCTTTCTTTTCTTTTTCTCAGCAAGTGTAGGTGCTTCCTCAACTTCTTCTCCCTCAACACCATCCTAGTTGTCTTCTCCTAAGCCTTGTGTCAACTGTTTTGGGCCTTGCCCTTGCTCTTCTTCTTGTTCACTTTCTCCTTCTACTTCTTCTACTTCTTCTACTTCTTCTACCTCTTCACCTAGTTCTCCTTCAATGCTTGCTCCAAATTTCTTCTTTATTTTCTTCACTAACTTGTCTTTCTTCTTGATAATAGTGGTTATTTTTAATTTAGTCTCAACTTTGAACTTGACACAATCATATGTTCGAAAGTGAGGAGCCTTCTTGTCTATCTCTTATGCTAGCAATGTTGTGATTGCTATTGAGGCTTCATCTACATCAAACTCATATCCCAATGGCCTTAGCCATTTTACTCTTGGTATTTCTACCTAGATGTAGGTGTAGTCAATGTCAACCAAGAAGCATATGTCACTGACATGTTTCTCTACCAATGAAACTAGTATTCTCATTCTCTGCTTCATGGACTTCTTAAAGTCTTCAAAATAACTAGTCATCTGAGCCTCAAAATTATCTCCCATTTGATCAATGAACTCATTAATTTGTGTGATTGCAGACTTGTTAGAATTATGATTTACCTTCCCAATTGAAGGAATTCTTCCATCACATAAAAGAATATGCAAACTAATATTGATCCAAATTTGCATTTTTCTCCCTTGGATCTTCTTATAGCTCCCAAATTTTCATTTATTTGCTAAAGCATTAGTTCTGCTAGATCATAGGTATGATCTTTTTTTACCAACTTGTAAGCTACATCAATAGCTATGTAGAGTATGTTGTTCATTCTACTTGATTGGTAGAATTTATGTGAAATTATTCTCCCAACAAAGTCAAGTAGGGGTTTAGTTACAGTGTCTATGGTCATTCCCCTATTGTTCCATTTTGCTCCTGTATTCTTCTCAATGACCTCCTTTTTATCACTTCTCAATGTCTTTCACCGATCTAGGTTTGGGAGTCCTATAACCCTATGCACTATCCTTTTTAAAATATTTATAGGTCTTGTCTCCAACCATCGACAACCATCATGAATTTGACTCAAAAAATGCAAATCCATTTTGTCTTAAACACCGTAGGAAAAACTAGGGTTTTCATCAAATCTTACTTCTCAACAATCTAGAATTCATCTTTCAATATCCCATTGTCACATAACTTTTCATAGGCATGAAAGATTTCAAGATCACCCATGGAACCAATTTTGCAGTTATAACATTTCCTCACATCTTGAACAATAATAACTTTAGGTGGAATGATGGATAATGCGCCAACTAGGTCATTTCTATAGGCAACTTTGGGGATTGGCCTAAAGTCGAGCTGTTTGACCTCATTTCTAACTAACTTAATCTCATGACCTTCCTTTGCTTTGGGATTTCTTGAACTATAGGCCATCCTACCAAACTAGGGTTTAAATGTATTAAAACTTTAACTTTTGCGTAGCTTGGAACTTGATAAATACCTTAGATCACTGAATTTGTGCTAAATTGATGTTCAAATCCATGCAAATGGCTGTTAGGTTGCTGCTTGATCACTTCTTCACTCTTCTCATCTTTGCTTTGTGTTCAAAAGGTGTGAAAATGAGAAAAGTTCAACTTTATACCTGCTAAAACCTAGCATTAAATGCTTAGTGCATATAGCTGTCAACTCTACACTTGAAGATTTCACCATGACTTGACTCCCATTGTATTTTATTTACTCGACTTCCACTAGTTCACTACTTTACTAGGCTTCAACTATCAACTCAGTCACTATTAGAAACTTGGCATCCATTGGAATTTTACTTTGCATCCAAGGGTAACTTGATAGCTTCCTCAAAGTTTTGACTTGGCATCTTTGCTCATGCAAATTTCTTCCTTGTAGTACTCCTCTCTTCTTTGGGACTGATGTATGATATAACTTTGTATATCAGTCCCATACACATTTCTTTTGCTTAGTTGGATGAAGTGTGATCACTTGACCTCTTGAGTTAAGTGATCCCTCCATTTGATGTGCTGCATTCATCTTTCTTTATCCAAGTCTTATTCATTTTCCCTCTTATTTGTTCAATATCAACCTTCTCTTTTCCTTTGTTGACTTCTATCTTGGGTGCTTTTGACTTTGTTGGGTAGTTCTTGCTGATATGATTAGTTTTCAAGCAACTAAAACATGTAGTTTGACTTAACCATCTGCTATAATTCCCTCTATAATGTGTCCTTATGCAATTTTCAGGAATGTGTCCATACTCTTGACAATAGTGACAACTATACTTGGTGTTTTAATCCCAATTGCAATGATGACCATGGTTGTTTCCTCTTGTAGGCTGACTAGGTGTCCACATAGGCTTTAATCTACACTCAAATGCTCTATGTCTATATTTTTTTGTAGTATTAGCAATGACCTTCAAATCTTGGTGTCCTCATGGTCTTGGTTTTACATTCATGTGCTTGATGTCCTTGCTTTTTGCACTTGTGAAAAAAGCTTACATTTGTAGGCTTATCATGCTAATGACTATTCTTGCTCCTGTGTACATTAGAAGTATGTCCCTTTTTACCATAGAAATGACAAATAGGTTTAGTGTTCTTACCTTTGTTACTCCTTTCCTCTATAGTTTTGGATGATTCTCCTTATTCAGTGCTGACGTAGCCAAGTCCTGAAGTGTCATTACTAGCCCTTGGTGATTTTAGTGGTTGCCCAAAGTACTTGATAGCCTCATTGGGTTCGTTGAAGCTTTCTTTGATCTCCTTATATCTTTTTAATTCATTTTTTAATTCTTCATTTTGTATTTTCAAGGTGAAAATCTCAATGTCTTTCATGTTCAGTTCATGATGAGCATTCATCATTTGACTCAAGGTGTCCAGCTGTATGTTTGAGATCCTTTCAAACTCAATTGTCTTCTCTTCTAGTCTATTTGTAAGATTTCTCTTGTCTTCTTCTATCATGGCCTTGTCTTCAATGGATTTCTTCTTTTGTTCAGTCATTTCAAAAAGCATTATGGCTTGTGATTCTTGTTCAAGCTTTAATCTGATTTCTTAAGCTTGTGCTCTATTTTTCTCCATCAGTTCTGCTACTGCTGCATCAAATTCCTTGGAATCTCCATTGGAAAACACTTGTGTGGTATCAATATCCTTGTAGTGTATGTCATTTTTAGCTATGGCTATATCCTTCCTTCTTTTTAAGGACTTTCCCAATTCTTCTCTAGCTTCTTCCAATTTGTGTAGAGCAAGATGCACATCAATCACCTGATTGTCTATGATCTTCCCAAGTTTGAAAACTTTTGTCTTTAGACCTTTTCACTAAGTTTTTATGCTTCTCCTTATGAGAACCTTAGCTTGGATACCAATTGTTGGAATGTTCAAAATGGAAAGAGTACTTCTAAGAGGTGGGGTGAATCAAAAGTATCACACTTTTAACCTTTTATGATCCTTTCAATCAAATAACTAAAAAGTAAACTACATGCATGAAAACATATAAATGAACATAATGTAAACACATGCAATAAGACATAACACCAGATCTGGTAACCCAAAAACCCTCTAGGAATAAGAAGGTAAAATTGGGGTGGGGATGATACCCACAAAAATTATTGCAACAATAAATGTTTGACCACTTCTGATGGCCTGCCCTGTTAAAGGCTATACACTATGTCAATAGTGACCTGGTTAGAGGATTTTCAAACACTTAGCATGAACTGTCACCCTGTTAAATGATTTAATCACCTCTTCAAAGGATCTATAAAATAGCTATTAAGCTAACCTATCAACATAGGATTTTCACTTATCTAATACAATGGCTATAAAGTATTAGGAATCTTTGACCTGATTGCTTACAATCTTTGATTGCTGATTTTAGGCATTTGATCTACTCCTTCTAGTCTTGATCCTTTGAGATATGATATCTGATCATGTCCCTTGTCCCTTGTAGTATTTTGATCAACTGGATATGTAATTGTTGCTCTATTCCTCTAAGTCTTTCTTCCTTCACACTAGATTTTGCTATAGTTTTCCCATACACTATTCTCTTCCACATACAAAATGAAGTTTTTGATCTCCTTTTAAAGATTGTGAAGACTTAGGATTAAGTATGGATCTACGATCCATATTGAATCTTAAGTTTTCACTCATTTCTTGCATTTTCCTCATTGGTTGCATGCCTTCTCTCCATTTTTTTGATTGGCTGCATGCTGATTGCATAGGAAATGTAAAAGATTCATCCTTATCCTTTTTCTCCTTCAAAATCCTTTTATGTTAGCTGCAAAAATGGTTTACATCTGAGTTTGTGAGGGTAACAAGTCATATGCTGATTTTGTGTTACTCGGCACATATTGGACTATTGGTGCTTGGCACTTATACTATCCTAGTTTGCTCAATACCTATTACACTCTGTCTTGCTCAACATATGAACCAATCTAATTTTCTCAGCACATGTATAGTTTTGGATTGCTCGGCATTAACTATGACTCGGCACCTATATGTCACTTGACACTTATATACTGGTCAACACCAGAAGTCACTTGGCACTTGTTGAAAATTTGACTTAGCACACATTGTGGCTCGGCATACATATTGTACTGGACTTCAATGTAGAAAGTGGTTAAGTGTATTGACACTCAAATGTCAAAACTATCTAAGACAAACATAAGGAGCATGAGGTTGCATGTTGCATTGCCCTTACACATGTGGGTGAAAGCTATCAATACTACTATATAGTTGATTAATAGAGGTCCCTCTACTCCTTTAGGATGTGGTATTCTAGAGGATTATGAAGCATTTTCTCATATAGATTTTGAAAATAGAACCAAGCTGGAAGCTAAGTCAAAAAAATGTGTATTTGTTGGATATGATATTATTGAATTTGGTTATAGGCTTTGGGTTTGAAAATCATAAAATTGTAAGAGACAAGGGTGCCATATTCAATGAGAAAGTGTTGTACAAAGACCTATTGCAGCGACATGAGAAGAAAGAAGATGATTTTGTAGTGTTGGATGATACTCCAAAAGATGATGTTCCAACAATTCCTCTTGATATGCAACAACCACATCAAAAAATACCACACACACCAGTGAATGTTAGATGGTTAACAAGGAAAATTAGACCTCCAGAAAGATTTTCTCCCTCTTTGTATTCTATTTTACTAATAGATGTTGGTGAACCTAAATGTTATGATGATGTTGTGTAGGTGGATACTAAGATTTAGTGGGACTTTGCAATGAAAGACAAAATGGACTCTTTGCTAAAAAATAAGACATGGGATTTATGCTAGTTGCCTATAGGTAAAAAGGCTTTACAAAATAAGAAGAGAAGATCTAAAGCTAGGTTAGTTGTAAAAGCATTTGTATAGAAAAAGGACATTGATTTTGATGAGATATTTTCTCCCATTGTTAAGATGACTTCTATCAATACTATTTTAAGTATTGTGGCCACTAAAGATATGCATTTAGAGTAGTTTGATGTTAAAACAACCTTCCTTCATGGTGATTTGGATGAAGAGATATATATGGCTCAGCCACAGGGATTTGAGGTTAAGGGTAAGGAGAACTTAGTGTGCAAATTGAAGAAAAGTTTATATGGCTTGAAACAAGAACATCGACAATGTTATCTAAAATTTGACATGTTTATGCATGAGAATGGATACAATAGGTATCATTCAAATCATTATGTTTACTTTAAGAGGTTGGATGATGATAGCTACATTGTTTTATGTTTATATATCGATGATATGCTTGTAGGTGGGTCTAATATGGATCATATTAAGGGGCTGAAATGCTAGATAGAACATGCATTTTCTATGAAGGATTTGGGGCCAGAAAAATAAATCCTTGGTATGAAGATTTTTAGAGATAGGAAGAATAGAAAATTGACACTATCTCAGGCTAATTATGTTGAGAAGGTGTTGCAACATTTATCTATGGAGAATGCTAAAGCTATTAGCACACCTTTACCTAGTCATTTGAAGATGACTAAGGAGATGTGTCCAAAGATAGAAGAAAGGAGGATAAGATGTCCAAGGTACCCTATGCTTCAACTGTAGGAAGCTTGATATATGCTATGTTATGTACTAGGCCAGACATTGCACATGTAATGGGAGTCATTAGCACGTATATGAGTCATCCAAGAATTAAGCATTGGGATGTAGTCAAATGGATTCTTAGATATTTTTGAGAAACATCCAATGAGTGTTTATAGTTTGGGGACTCTACTACTAATTTACAAGCCTATTTTGACTCAAATTTGGTAGAAGATATTGATACCAGGCAGAGAACTACAAGTTATATCTTTATTGTTGGTGGAACAATTATGAGCTAGGTTTCTGGGTTATAGAAGGTTAATGTATTATCCACTACAAATAAAGCATGTAATTACTAATTATAAACCTAAAGTGGTAAAAATACTTGTATAAAAGGGCTTAGGGTTAGGGATTATTTCATTGTGGTGATGCAAATATTGGTTCTTGTGGTGGTATTGAGTTATAAGGGATTATAGATTGTAATCGAGTTGTAATCACTAGATCATAATAATATCGGACTTGCTATTTGGTGGACATAGTCAAGGGATTGGGTGAACTACGTTAAATCTCGGTGTCTTGTGTTCTTCTCTGTGTGATCTATTATTTTTTGAATTTTTTTATATTTGCATGTAATTGTTATTTTTGTCCATGGTTTAATCCTAACAATCCTAATGTGTCATTTTTAGGTCTAGGAGATCTCAATAATTGCTCAAAGTATTTGATGGCTTCATTTAATTTATTGAAACTTTCAAAAAATTCCTTTTCTCTCCTTAGGTCACTCTACAACTACTCATTTTGCAACTTCAATGTCCTTGGCATTCAGTTCATAGTTGGCATTCATCATTTGACTTAGAGTATCCAATTGCATGGTGGAAATCTTGGTTAACTCTATTGACTTCTCTTCCAATCTATTTGCCAAAATTCTTTTTTCTTCTTCAACCATGACTTTATCTTCCATAGCCTTCTTCTTTTGTTTAGTCACTTTACATAGTAGTATAGCTTGTGGTTCTTGCTCAAGCTCAAAATTTTTGATTTCCTTAGCTTAGATTCTATTGTTTTCCATTAGATCTACAACTACTACATCAAATTCATTAGAGTCACCATCTACAAATAACTTGGTAGTGTCTATCTCTTTGTATAGTGTGTCATTCTCTACAATAGCAATCTCTTTCCTTCTCTTGAAGAATTTCTTTAGTTTCTCTCTTGCCTCATTTAGTTGATGTAGTATAAGATGTATTTCAATCTCTTGGTTTTCAATAGTCTTTCTTAGCTTGTAGACTTCCATTTCAAGATCTTTCCTCAAAGCTGCAAAGCTTTTTTTTTAGAGAACAAGGCTTTGATACCAATTGGTTGAATTACAAGTGGAAAGAGTTTAAACTTGGACCCATTAAACTTTCAACATTTATTCATCAAATGTACTGATGTACTAAAATAATATGTAAAGCATATGCATCTAAATCACATAACCATGTAAGCATTCACACACATAACACCAGATATGATTACCTAGAAACCCTCCAAGTGGGAAGGTAAAACTCAGGTGGGGATGGCACCCACAAATCTTCACTACTATAGTAATAAAGTGTATCCAATGAAGGTTACAATGATTTGACCATGAAACATGATCTATCTTATGAAAGGTCTACCCTATTAAAGGCTTACAAAGACTATTCGATCTCACCTTGTTAGAGGATTTCAACACCCTAGTCGACGTGTGCCTAGTTAGAGGACTTCAACTTACAATTAAGTAAACACCCTATTAAAGGATTTCATATGACCTATTAAGACCACTCTGTTAAGAGATTTAACTAAAATCACTTGTTAAAATGTTTCAGTATAGATCTTGAGATTGGCACTTGCTTTCCTGATAATAGATCATCTCTACACAATATCTTATTGATCCTTCACAAACAGATGTCTCAATGTTGTATCCTTTTCTTTCTCCTCTATTCTTCTCTAACTAATTCTGTGACTCACTCTTACTTCTAAGTCACCTTGAATGCTTCTGAATGCAAACTATCTTTTTCACTCCCCCAATTCGATCACTCACCATAAATAGTTTAGGGCTTTGTCCTCCTTTAGAAGACTTAGGTGGCTTAGGGCTAAGTATGAATCTATGGTTGAGATTCATCCATTTTGCTACTTAAACCTTCCTTTTTTCTAATTGGTTGCATGTAATTGCAAAGGGAATCCAAATGAAGATTTTTCCTTATCTTAATAATATCAAAATATAATCTTAATTCAGCTCAAAAATGATTTACATAGTTGTTTGTGTCATTACAAACAAATATGTCAAAACTATGTCACTCAACATATGAAGTCTCTAATGCTTGGCAATCACTATTCTGTATATTATGACTTGGCACCTACATTAATCAACATCCACTATTTACTCAATTTTTGAATCACTCGACATGGTCTATTTGCTCAGCACCTGAGTGATTTAGCACATGAGTGACTCAACAGTCATTGCAACTTGGCATGGTCTAATATTTACATGTTGTGCTCAGCATGTATTACTAGTTTGGCATGAACTAAGTAAATGACTTAAGTGTGTTGGCACTCACTTGTTAAAACCAATCTAAGATTAACATATTCAATATGAATTTCTTTAGATTTAGACCAACTTCAACATAATCTCAAAGATTCTCTACTATTTTGGCTTTGCAAGACCAAGGAAGGTTCACCTTAGGGATGAAATTTCTATGATACTTGATATTTTCTTCACACTTCATTCATACATTGATATTATTTCTTCTTATTCATCCCCTATAGTAGATAATGGTCACAATTCTTATTGGTTTTATAAATAGTTCTTGGTTACAAAAACTAACTATAAGACACATAATTTAATTGCAAACAAGTGTTGACCAACAATTAAACTCTTCATACAAGAAAGTAAAAATTGTTTTGATTTTAAAATTATGCTTCATGGAACCCCAAGATTTCTTCAATATGCACCAAATAAATGATTAGTGGCCTATCTATTAGTATTTAGTGTCTACCCAACAAATTTTGATCTAATTAATTGCCTCATAATCAATTAATCAACAATTAACCCTAAACCCCATTCTTATGAACATCCTTCTTATATGACTAGAAATCCTACCAATTTATTGAAGCATTTTCTTAATTTCGTGAATTAAAAGTAGTAACAAATAAATATACAACCTATCTTAGTTGCATTAAATTGCATAAATCTTGCTCATACAATCCCAACATAACCAACATATAACAATGGAGATAGAATTTGGAGAAAACAGATATGGCAGAACACTCTTTTTGTATTAATTCTCCTTGAAAATTATACAATACTGATGTAATAGTCAGAAATACTTCAAAACCTAAAAACTTATCATTTGATGTTCACTTGTATTCTCAGATTTGCAAATGAAAAAATCACAAAATTGACACAAAGATTGACTAGACCAAATACAAATAGCAAGATACTAAAAATTACATGGACTTTGGACCTCAACTCCACATCTTGGAAATCCTTTTATAGGAAGGATTAAAACAAGCTTCAAATGGGAGGATACTTATCAAAATTTAAAAGGAATGCAAATACAAAAATATTTTTCATTTGGTTACAACACAAAACATTCTCTGTACTTGGATCAAAACTTTGGATACAATTGCAAAACTAGCAGGTGGCATTATTAGCAAGTATCTCTTTAGCATATTCAGTTTCTCTTCAACTTCTATCACCATTCATGCCTTTTCTCTATTCTATATTCCTTTAACTACATCCTAACTACGCCTTTTTATTATACTAGTCATTGTCATTGGATGGTAGGGCTTTGATGTCTGCAATTACTTCTCATATAGTAAGATATGTATCTACATCTGGCTAGGTGGCATTTCTAACAACATCTAACTCATCTAGGAATTTTTTCCACTTGGCATCTATTATTTCTTTAACTTCAACAATTACTTTATACATTTATGCTCATATCAATCACACCATAAACTACTATAACACTTGCCTCATTGTTGTAGTAAGCTAAAAAATTGGGATGATCAAGAATATCATCAAAAGAAGATGACCATTCTACCTACTCTTTCATCTTTCCATCATTATCCAAAATTGTAGGTACCAAACTAGGTGTACCTGCAATAATGGTCTTCATCTTATTTTCTATCAGTTGCATTTTTCCATGAAAGAAACCATTTAAATCCTTTACTTTATTGATCATTTTTCTAATGTTTACAATGGTTATCTTTGGAAAATCTTTCTTCTATGCCAACATATGTACAAAGCTATCAAAAAATGGAGTATGTGGCCCCCATGTAGTGAAAAGTGGAGATAAAAAAGCAATAGCCTTTGAACACCTTTATTCTGATCCTTGCAATGTAAGATAACTACTATGCACATTATAAGAGACTATTTTTAGTACATTTATTTTGTGGATCAACAAGATTTTGATTGTTCTAGTTTTAGTAACCTTGTTTGCTTCCAAATCTTGTTCATCAATCTCCATTGCATGGCTAGATGCCTCCCCTATTTTAGGTGTTTGGCCCTCTATTTGCACACCTTTATTATGGGTCTTTGTCACAAGCCTAACAATTTTATTCAATGCTACTACCTCCATCTCTAACTTGGTGGTCTTTTATTCTAATACTTATGTTTTCTTAATTTCTTCTTCATAGCCCCTTATGGTTCTAATGAATCTTTCATAAGCTCCTTCTAACTAAGCTTTAAAGTATCCATTTTGTTCTTGCCCATTAGTCTACTAAAGTGTACATTCCATATATCTGATTAGTAGAAGTAGAGTGTACATTCCAAAAGAAAAAATTCCCTCTAGGGGATTCTTTGATCTCCATTAGGGTAGGCTTGTCATGCTCTAGAGATAAATTCCATATTGTCATTATTTGAGCATCTATATCATATCCTGACCCTCTTAAATCTCCGTAGTAATTCTCATCTTCAAATTAAATTGACCTCTCTTATCTTCTCATTTAGTCAAGAAGAAAAGATGAGCTAATATCCCATCCTAGAAAAATAATCATACCACTCCTTGTCACTAAGTCTCTTGCTTCTTCAATAATGAGGGCTTTAATAGCAAGATCATATTCTTGTAGTTTATACACTAATCCAAAAACCACTTCGTTAGAATCATCTGTCTTCATTTGTAGAGCTAATTCATTCTTCTTTATTGTAAACAAGAAACTTTTAAATTCATCAGATTTGATGAAGTTATCATCATTGATAAATTCATGAGCTTCAATGATTCTATCATCAATCATTTGAGCTTCCCCTTGGTAGAATTTGGAGGGCCTTTTGGTGAGCCTTTTTTGGCACTCCACCATCTTTTGTCTTTTATTTCTTTGCTTTTCCCATTTAGAACTCTTATGAATGTCCTCTTTAGGCAGATCTTCTTCAGGTTAATCCTCAAATTTAGTGACCTCAACAATAATCTCATCGTCAAAATATTTAGGGTCAATTTTCCTTCTAATTGATTCAGGGACTTGTGATGTTAATTCATCAACATTCTCCATACATTTATTTAATTTGGACTAGTAATCTTGCTCAGGATAGAATCCCTTGAAGGATGGATTTTATTTTCTCATCTCCTATTCAAAACTAACAATGTCTCTATATTTTATCATCCTTCCCCTATCAAAATCTTCATTCAACCTATTAGTAATGACATCTTCTTCCCACATTGGTTTTTTGGGAGGCAAATTGTACCCTCTCATGTTCTTCAAGGCATGTCTAACTATATTGAATGGGTCATAAGTTTTGGTTGGCCTAGTTGGGAATTTATAATTTCTTAAAAATGAATTGGTTTCCTCATTGTAATTTTTACCTATTTCAAATTCTCCTACCTTAGTGCACCTACACAAAAAAATTCCTTTCTTGACACCTTTTCCCAAGTATTTTCTATTAAAAGAAATCAATTGCCAAAATACTTTTATAAACCCAAGTCTCTTAGGGAGTTATTTGGGTAAAATATGGTGTAGTTGAGGGCATCCAAAAACCCTTATCATAGTATATTCTTCAAAAATGAAAACACTTTCCCAATCATGTGTTAATTTCTTTCTAGCATCAAAGAACATTTTAGGTTTAACAAGCTTTCTGATACTCCTAGGGATTCTTTCAATTAATAATCTTATCATTTTAAAAAGTGGATAAAAAAAATCATTATAAAAAGAAATGATCTTAGAATATGGGTAGAACATTTTCAATACCCTTGTCCATCTTTGTACTGGTAACCTTTCTCTCCATTCTTGTGTAGACTCGTAGAAGCTCTGATCAAATATATCAATGTTCTCAAATAGGATCAAATCCATGAGTAGGGGGTAGTGATAGAATTTAAAACTATATAATTGTCCTTGGTGAACAACAATGCTTTTCTCATGGATTCTATAAATGATGTATTCCACAAAATTATAACCAATATTATGATTTGGGTCTTGGATATTCAAAGCTATGACATAATGTGCTCATAGAGCATTCACGGTTCTATATGAATCTAAGGCTTTGTTGATTTGAAATATAGTATTCTAAAAATATCTTTGGAAAAATTCAAGGGGCATAATGCTTTCAACTATTTTTCTTCTATGGAATGTCTCTGGTTTCCTTCTTTGATGAAGGAATGTGTCTAGTCATTGCTCTACCTATGTAGAAGTTCTTATGATTCTTGAAATTTTCATTCCATTTCTCTATCTCAATTAGCAGTGACATAGGTTCTACCAAGTCAAATGCTTCTATGGATGTTTCTTTATTCAAGGATGGGAAAATTCTTCTATCCTTTCTTTGTAATGACTTATTAATAGGATTGTAGCACTAGATTAACATCTTCACTAGGTCCATATCTATAAAAACTTCTGGCATAATTAACTTGCCCAACTTTCTTACCCAAGGGTTACAGAACGAAACCTTTTTTGTTCTATTTTTGTAGATATACTAGAACAACTCATATCCATTTCTATCAGGAACCTTTGCATCTCTGCAAAGTACATATGGGTCTTTTAAAGTGTAGTTGTTTGCATTTTGGGTGTTGGGTGAACTAGGTAAGACATGTATCCATTCTTCTAAAAATGTGTTGGGGACTTTTGGTTATGTAGTTGGGTCTTCAATCACTACTTGTGAAATTAGTTCTCCTTCTCTCTAAGCCATTTTTGCAAGTAATTCTATCAACTTTGTATACTAAATGCTAAAAAATCACTGGAAATCATTATGAAACTCAAAATTAACTTGAAAAACTTAAGCAATTATGAAAATGGTAATGAAAATTTCCCTATCTTTTAGATTTTTTTTTTTTCATGTAATGGGAGCATGGCCTTAATGGTATTTAAGATCAACACACTTGAAAAACTATCAATTCTCAAAAAGTTGGCAAAATCTACACTTTTTTATATTTCATACTTCCATCTCATGTTCTTTTTTTCTAGCTTAGACATGGCCATTAAAATTGCTTTCATGCATTAAAACTGATAGCTGTGACTATGTGAACAAGGTTACCCTTTTAATGTTTCACAACCTTGCATCTTATCTCTTCAACTAGTGAATCTAGCTTGCAATGTTGCGATTACCTTTGTTCACTCCTTCACAGCTTCATTTTACTTTATCTTTCTGATCATTATGATTCGATGATGAGCTCTTTATCTAACATTTTTCACTTCTTCTACCATTTATACCCTAACATATTTTATCCTTGTGATGTTGTGATGCTTAATACTCTTACCTTATTTCCCCTTTACAACCGTAAGAGAAGATTTTCATTCTAACTATTTGATGTTGTGCGAATCATTTTTCTTTAACAGTTTCCTCATCTCACAACATCACAACTTAATATCTTGTTTATGGAACCATGTGAGAGTACGATAAACACTTTTAATTACAAAAATTCCTTCATTTTTAGCTTCACATCATTATTTCTTTACCTTTACTCTTGATTTGCGAAGATGTACTCACTATTTTGTTTGACTATTATCTCTTTTCACAACTTTTCCACTTGAATTTTAACTATTATATAAACCCTTGCAAAATTATGCTAGTCTTTAACCTTAACCATTTTTAACTTATCATCACATGTTCACAACATCAATTTGGTAATTGAAGTTAAACCTTATGATTGTGCAATCCATAGCATTCACCACTTTTCTACCTTTACTCTGAGTCATTCATTAAATCAAGTGACATTGTGATAGTATAAATCTTAATTACATGATCTCTTGATCACTCCATCACAACTTAATTTATCACTTTGTATCACACCTTTGTGAGCTAGTGAGAAGTGTTTCTTCTAATTGCTAGGAATCTTTTGTGGTTTCACAACTTAGAATTCACTTTCATGACTTAACCATGTAATCATGCAAACAAGGCTTTACTTGACTACCTTCTTTTCATCACCATATCGTAGCTTAATCTTTTAACTTAGGAAATGATCCTGCGAAGGCGTGATTAGTGCTAACTATTAACTCTTAACCATCATTCCTTTTCGTATCCTCACAACTTAATCTTCATAGTTTATTTGATCCCTCACAATATTGTGTTGACATCTTTGCTAACTATTTCCTTCTATTCGCATAGTCATAACTTTAGATATCCTTAATGGTTTATAACTAGCAGCTTTGCAATGACCATTTGACCTTAACCTTTTCCCTTTATCACAACATCACCACTTGAATTGTCTTAAGTCAAAAATGACTTGCAATCATGTGCTCTTCCTTTTTTTTCTCATTCATGTATCCAACATCAATGATGCCATTAGCTATTGTGAAGTTGTCTTGAGCTCACAATAGACTGTTTCACTTGTTTGCAACCTTCGAAGTGGTTAGTGAGCAAAGTGGAGTGATGTTGTGATCATAGAGACTTCACAACATCTTAACTTATAATATATAGAATGCTATGAAATAAAAAGAAAAACCATAGCTTTAAACTCAGGGATATTAAGATATAACAAGAATTTTGGCATATCCCTAATTTAAACTTGTAAACCAATTTTGAAAGAACTTCAATCAATTGGAAAGACAAAAGACTTTGACCTAGGGTTTTTTATATGAGGGCTAACACAACTTTTAGAAACCCCAGGTAGTTTAGACATAGTTCTTCCTAATTTTCACATAATTTTCATTAAAACTGGGTAGGTGAAAAATCAAGCCATCAAGGGGTCTTCCCTATGAAGAGCTTAAGAAATTTATTCAATCTACCTTGCTTATACATTTTTAACGACACAATTAAGTGATCACTTTGTTAGGAGATTTACATAATCTTGTTAGGACCACTCTATTAAAAGATTTACCCTAAAATATCTATTAAAATATGTTAGTACCTTGATCTTTTAGTATGCACTCTAGATGTTGATGAAAAATCTTCTCTTTACAATCTAATATCATCTCTCTATGATAGATCTTCAATATATGCCCTCTTTACGTCTTAGTCACCTTACTATTTCTGAACACTTAACTCAACCAAACTTAGCTTCAACTTCACATCCAAACTTCTAACTCACAACCTCTAGAATTTGGGCTGAAACCCTCCTTAAATAGTTGTTTGATGAAGCTTCTAGATCTTGATCAATGATCTAGATTCACCCTTTTTTCTTCTTACTCCATCTAGTTTTTTGATTGGTTGATCACCTCTCATAAGGATTGATGGCTCTCAATTACACTCATAATTAACTCCTTGACCTCTAAAACATGCTTCCATCTTGACAAAAATGGTTTACATCAATGTTTATGCCATTCAAAATATTTATACAAAACTTTGTTACTGAATACTAATAGCTTACTAATGCTTGACATATACGGATCCTTGTTGTTGTTACTCAACCTTAATTTTCCTTAGCTTCTACTATCTTCCTCAGCCTCTATATCACTTGACTTATATTTCCTCCTAAATAACTTAGAAATCATTGGAGTACTCATGACCCTTGGATCGGTTTGCAATAACTAATGTTTGATGATAATTGATAATTTATACTTGTCCTTTACATAGCATTACTTAGCCTATATATAATCACTTGGTCATAGCATTGGCCAAATAATTGTTCCTAGTAAATAACTAAATGTTTTGCACTGAATGACAATACTAGATTACCTTTAGGGTCAATAATCTCCCACTTTGGCATTATCCACTTTGTCATGATCAAAACTTGACATTACATACCTTCAAAACTATTTATTTCTATATGTTGAACATCAAACTAACTGATTCCTTATTTTTCCAAAAATAATAACATACAGACATGATCATAAATTTTCATATACACATATACTCGCTTACCTGATTGGTCATGCATCATACAAATCCCATTTCCCCCTTGTTTTTGTCACTTAATAATTTAATGTGTTTTTAGTTGGGGTTCTAGGAGGATTTTGAATACCTTGAGAAATGGATGGTGCAATATGATAATGATTGATGTCATGTTTTCCTCATTGGTCTTGAGATTCACCATATTATCTGCAATGGATAAGTTTTGGTCCTTCACAAGATCTTTAGTAGTATGGTTGTTCTTTTACATGACTTCCATATGAGGTAGAAACCTTTCTTGAATTTCATGCACCTCATTTCTTAAATGGCACTCTTCCTATTTTAAGTTTTTTGTTGAAAATAGATTGATACAAGTACGAGAATGTGTTTCAATCATTATTTTGTCAATGATGTCAAACCTCCTACTTGTTGGTAAAACAATTACTTAAATGATTTGAGTTCTATCATTTGTCTAATTGATGAGGAGGTTTTGATCAAATGAGATAACAATAGCACCTAGAAGAAAGGTTGAGTTATGCTATGAAAAAAGATGTACAATGATTAGTTAAGAAAATGATGTTATATTGCATTAATTATCTACTTAAGGTTGCAAAGGATTGATACACTGATTAAGTTCAGAAGAACAAGTAAAATGAATTGAGTTTGTAAAGCTTAACAATCTACATAGTAGATGTCGAGCAATGTTAGTGCAAGCTAAGAAAAAAATTAGTTGGAGCTAAGAAAAGTCAAATTTCAATGTATGCTAAGTGATATAGTGGAAGCCAAGTAAATTTTAGTTTATACTGAGCACCAGTAAACTTTAGTTCATTCTAAGTGATTTTATAGTGGATGTCGAGTAACGTAGTATCTGTTAAGCATTTGAAGAAAGTTAATGCTGAGTGACAACATTTTGAGAAAGATCATGAATTTGATCAAGTTGAGTTGACAAGTTTGATTACTTGGATTGTGTGAACCATGTGGAAGATAAGCTTGATGAGCTGATGTAGGAGAATCCTAGGTTTCCTTGCAATCTTGCACTTTTGCACTTTTTTCTAGTGACTATGAAGTTTTTAGTTGCTGCTAAGTTCCTTTGGTTGTTAAGTGAACTATTTTGATGTTGGATCATTCTTAGTTGCTATCGAGTTCCTTTGGTTGCCATGTGAATTCTTTAGATGTCAAGTGAATCCTTTGGTTGCCGAGTGCCTTTGGTTATTGAATGATTTTCTTTGGTTGCCAAGCATTGGGGGATGCCAAGTTTGTAATTACTACTAAGTGATTCCTTTAGATGTCAAGCTCATGTGGATGCCAAGTGCTAATTTTCATTTGCTAAGTTGTTTGTGTCTAGTTCTAGTTTGAGCCAAATCTACTTGCATTTAATTTATTTTAGGTAGCTAATATTTGTAAAAACTTGACCTGTGGCCTTTCTATGTTCTAGAATCTTCTATAAGACATTTTGGCAAGTATTTAAGGAAGTCTAAGGTTAGATTTTAGGGTATTGAGGGAGAAGTAGATAGAAGCTGGAGGTCAAATTGTGAAAAGAAGATATGTGCTTGAAAGTGAGAATTTGAAGATTGTAATTTGTATTGGCTGTAACACAGAAGGCCTTATAGCTAGGCATGTATGATGTTTACTTGAGGAATCAATAAATATATTTTTGTTCTCTCTCCTTGGTCTTGTTCTTGTGTTTTTTGTTTCCACTATGTGAACTCTTGTAGAGTGGATTTGGATAGTAGGTTGTGCCCAAGGCCCTAGTTATTCTCTATCTCCTTACGTTAGGTGGTATTAGAGCTTGAGGTTCATCCTTGTAGAGATATGATCATGTAGAACCCTAATTTGAATTTGGTTGTAGGGTGGTAGATCTACGAATTTTACCTATAACTTGTAGAGGGTTATGATCTTGCAAGAATATAATTTGTAAAGATCATTTATGGTAGAGGAAATAATGTTGATAATGCTATATTGGATCAATAGAGACAAATTGTAGCCAGAGTAGATGCTATGGAGGTAGCCTAGAGGAGAGGAGCAGATCTTGATGATGTAAGTGATGATGAAGTAGCAAAATCAATCCATAATCAAGAACCTAAAGAAGATCAAGATGAGAAAAGATTGTTGTGAGTGTTGTCTAGGGTAAATTCAAAGCTTGTTATAGAAGTTGTTCCTTATGATGGAAAATTGAATACCAATGCTATGTTAGATTTGATCTTAGATATGGAGAAGTTCTTTTAGTATGAAAATACTCTTGATAATAGAAAGGTGAAGATTGTAGTCATTAGGTTGAAAGGTCATGCATCACTATGGTGGGAACATTTTCAAATTGATAGACAAAGGAGAGGAATAGAGAAGATCATAACTTGGGTGAAGATGGTGAATAAGGTAAAGAACAAATTCCATCCTACTGATTACCAAGTTATCTTGTTGAGAAAGATGCAAAATTTGAGGCAAAGAGACATGAGTGTGAAGGAGTATACTGAGGAATTTTATAGATTGACATCAGATCTGAATATGTGGATGATGATGTTAATAAAATTGCAAGATACATAAATGGATTGAGATCTAGAATCTAGGATGAAATAAGTTTTGTAAAATTGGAGAGTGTGGAGGAAGCATATCAATATGCCTTGAAAGCTAAGGAAATCTTGATAAAGAAGCATGAACAAAGACAAAGAGGTAGAGGTTGTAGATTCTAGAGGGGTAGAGGTAGAGAAGGTGGCAGACCTGACAATTTTCTACAAAATAAAGGCAAATCTAGATGGAAGAATGATGATGAAGGAAATAATGAGTGGAAAGGTGTTGATTCCTATCGAGGAGGTACTAGCTCTTATCAAGGAAGAGGTAATTCTTATTCTAGAGGTGGTTTTCATGGTGATTTTTTCAGATGTGGTAAAGAAGGAAATAGATCTTTTGAATGAAGATCTTTTGAAAGTAGGCAAGGTAATAGAAATGTTGTGATTCAAAGAGAAGATGAGGGTTCACCAAGTGGACCTAAGGCTGGTGAAAAATTGATGGTGAGAAGAACCTTATGTAATAAAGGAAGCGATGAGGAATCTATTTTAAGGAGAAGTCCTTTCAAGACAAGATGTAAGATGGTTGGAAAATGTTGCAAAGTGATCATTGAAAATGGAAGTTCTACAAACTTGGCATCAGAAGAGTTGGTTACAAAGTTTCATTTGTAGAGGCTAAAACATCCCAAAACTTATCATGTTTGATGGATCAAAGATGAGCATAAGATATTGGTAATTGAGCAATGCCTTGTGAAGTTCAAGATTGGACATTACTTTCATGAAGTTTTGTGTGATATTATGCCTATGGATTGTTGTCATATTTTGTTGGGTAGACCTTGGCAATATGATAGATATGCTATACATGATGGAAGATTGAATCAATATACCCTTTGGGTGAATGGGAAGAAGAAAATCTTGTTGCCTTTGATTGAACATCTAGATGAGGTGAATTGTACTAATATGAAAATCTGTATGGTTAATGGAGAAAAAAAATGAAAAGGAAATGAAGAGGAACCAAGTTTGTTTTGCTATAATTCCTAGAGGATTGAGTTGTGTGCCAGGAAACAATATTAGTCGAGTACTAGTTAGTGGTGATTTAGTGATAGTAGAAACTAATGGAAGTTGAGTGCCAGAAGAAATTGAAAATTTGCTAAAGGAATATAAGGATATTGTTATAGAGGATATAATTGATGGTTTACCTCCAATGATAAGTATAAGTCATTGTATGGATCTGATTCCTAGAGCTAGTTTTCCAAACAAAGCATCATATAGATTGACACCTATAGAGAATGAAGAGCTTAATATACAAGTACATGAGTTATTGGGAAAAGGATTGATCAAAGAAAGTTTGAGTCCATGTGCTATACCTACTATATTAGCACCTAAGAAGAATGGAGAATGGAGAATGTGTATCAATTCTAGAGCTATTGACAAGATAACAGTGAAATATAGGTTTCCTATGCCAAGGATGGATGACATAATGGATTGTTTAAGTGGAGCAAAGTGTTATACCAAGATTGATTTGAAGAGTGGCTACCATCAAATCAGAATCAAAGAAGGTGATGGATGGAAGATTTCTTTCAAGAAAAAAGATGATTTGTATGAATGGTTGGTTATGCCTTTTGGTTTGACTAATGCACCTAGTACTGTCACGAGGTTGATGAATGAAGTTCTAAAATGATTCTTGGGTAAGTTTGTGATTGTTTATTTGGATGATATTCTGATATTCTGTAAGACTAAAGAAGAACACCTTGAGCATATTAGACAAGTATTAAAAAGCTTGAAAGAGGAAAAGTTGTTGATTAATAAGAAAAAGTGTTCTTTTATGCGAAAGGAGATTGTGTATTTGGGATTTGTGATTTTAGCTAATGGTTTAAAGATGGATCCTAAGATGGTTAAAGAAATTTTAGAATGGCCTACACCTGAGAATGTGCATGAGGTAAGATCATTTCATGGTTTGGCTAGCTTTTACAGAACTTTTATAAAGAATTTCAGTTCTATTTGTAATGCTATGACTGAGACAATGAGGGGAGATAAGAAGGAATTCAAGTGGAGACATGGAGCTAATAAGAGTTTTGAGACTTTGAAAGAAAAGGCTGTTGAATTAACTATATTGTCTTTGCCTAATTTTAATAAAGTATTTCAAGAAGGTAAGCCTATTGCTTCTTGTCGTGAAAAGTTGAGTGATTCTAGAAGGAAGTATTTTTTGTATCATCAAGAGTTTTATGCTATTGTTCAAGCATTAAAAAAATGGAGACATTATTTGATTCCTAAGGAGTTTGTGTTGTATACTAATCATAAAGCATTACAATACTTGGGAAGTCAACATAAATTAAATCAAAGACATATGAAGTGGGTTAAGTACTTGTGAAATTTCACATTTGACATTAAGCATAAGAGTGGAGTTACTAATAGATTTGACTAGAAGATGTTCTTTGTTGATTGAAATGAAAGTTGAAGTTCTTGGTTTTGATGAAATGAAAGAGTTGTATGCTGCTGATCCTAATTTTTCTGAGACATGGAGAGAGTGCAAAGCACCAAATCTAATAGATCACATAAGTATGATGAGTATTTCATTCGAGAAGGTATGTTATTCAAAGGTATTCAGTTATGTATCCCTAGAAGGTCTATGAGATTGAATTTGATTAAGGAAAAGCATAGTGGTGGATTGGCTAGACATTTTGGGATTGACAAGACATTGAGTTTGCTGAAAGAGAGGTATTATTGGCCGCAAATGTATAAGGATGTTTAGAAATGTGTGAAGAGTTGTTGAGTTTTTTGAGTTGCAAAAGGAGTAAGTTAGAATACTAGTTTGTATACACCTATTACTGTTCCTGAGAAACCTTGGAGTGACATTAGTGTGAATTTTGTTCTTGGATTTCCTAAGACAATGAAGGGGTATGATTCTATATTTTTTGTGTGGGTAGATTTTCTAAGATGGCTCATTTCATACCATGTAAGAAGACATCATATGCTAAGCATGTTGCTAAACATTTTTCTAAAGAGATTGTGAGATTGCATGGATTACCAAGAAGCATTATTTTTGATACAGACAATAAGTTTATTGGTTATTTTTTGAAGACTTTGTGGAAGAAAATGGATATTGAATTAAAGTTTAGTTCTACATTCTATCCATAAATAGATGGATAGATAAAGGTTGTGAATAGAAGCTTGGGTAATTAATGAGATGTTTAGTTGGGAATAAGCCAAGTAATTGGGAGATGGTATTGGCACAAGCTAAATTTGCATATAATAATTCTATGAATGGGACTATAGGGAAGATACCTTTTGAGATTGTTAGTGGAATGAAGCCTAGAGGAGTATCAGATTTGAGAGATGTTGTTGGTGAAGAAAAGAGAAGCGCTGCAAGAGAAATTTTTTCTCATTTTATGGAGTCTTTACATAAGGAAGTGAAGTTGAGGTTGGAACAAAGTAATCAGAAGTATAAGGAGAATGCTAATCAGTCTAGAAGACATCATGATTTTGAAGTTGGTGATGAGGTGATGATTCATTTAAAGAAAGGAAGATTTCCTATTGGAACATATAGTAAGTTGAAGATGAAGAAGTTTGGACCTTGTAAGATCTTGAAGAAGTTTTATAGTGGTAATGCTTATGAAGTTGAGTTACTTGATGACATGGACATATCTCCTATATTTAATGTTGCTGATTTATAAAAGTATAAAGAGTTAGATGATGAAGTTTTTGTACTTGCTGATTACCCTAAGAAATAGATTGAAGAAGTTGAATAGATATTGAGTCAAAGAATTTGTAAGAGCACAAGAGGAAAAGATTACTATGAGTATTCAATGAAGTGGAAGAATATACCTATTGAAGATGCTACATAGATTTCTCAATCTAAGTTAGATTCAGCTCAAGTTGTAACACTTGCATGATTTAGAAGAATCATTTTCTCCAACCTTGGTTGTATGATGCAAGAGCATCCTGGGTTTCCTCGCAATCATGCACTTTTTCTCTTTCTTCCAGTGACTACTGAGTTCTTAGTTGCTGCCAAGTTCCTTTGGTTGTCAAGTGAACTCTTCTAATGTCGAGTCATTCTTAGTTGGTACTGAGTTCCTTTTTTTGTTGAGTGAATTCTTTGGATGCTGAGTTAATCCTTTGATTTCTGAGTGCATTTGGTTATTGAGTGATTTTATTTGGTTGTCAAGCATTGGAGGATGCTGAGTTCATAGTTACTGTCGAGTGATTCCTTTAGATGCCAAGCTCATGTGGATGTCAAGTGTCAATTTTCATTTGTCAAGTTGTCTATGTCTAGTTCCAGTTTGGGCCGACTTTACTTAAATTTAATTTCTATTAGGTAGCTAATATTTGTAAAGAGATGACTTGTGGCCTTTCTATGTTCTAGAATCATCTATAAGCTATTTTGGCAAGTATTTAAGTAAGTCTAAGGTTAGGTTTTAGGATAGTGAGTGAGAAGTAGATAGATGCTAGAGGTCAAATTGTGAAAAGAAGATATGTGCTTAAAAGTGAGAATTTGAAGATTGCAATTTGTATTGGCTGTAACCTAGAAGGCCTTACAATTGGGCATGTATGTTGTTTACTTGAGGAATCAATAAAGATATTTTCGTTCTCTCTCCTTGGTGCTATTCTTGTGTTGTTTGTTTCCACTGTGTGAACTCTTGTAGGATGGATTTGGATAGTTGGGTGTGCCCAAGGCCTTGGTTATTCTCTTTCTCCTTATCTCATGAGCTAGTGGCACAAGATTCAAGATGAACAATTTTGAGAAAAATTAAAAGAGTATTGAAGGAGAAGTTTCTAAGGGAATAAAATGAAATGATGGGTAGATTCATTGAATCCTACCTAATCCTACCTCACGCTAAAATGGATGACAGAGGTTGAATGAAACAAGGTCTTAATTTTCTATTTATACAAATGGCTAGTCAAAAGTAAAGGTTGTTGTGTGTGAGAACCTAAGGAAGACATGGAGTCTATGGTATTTCTTGATTCAGTGACCAAAAAGAAGAGATTCCTATTGGCAAGGAAAGAAAGAAGGCTCAAAGGTATGGATGCTTGAAAGGTGAACAAGGTATCAAAGTTGAAGTGTGGGAAAGCTAAGTGGAATGGAGCACTAAAAAAAAAGATCCGTAATCTAAAAAGTGAGTTGTAAGTTGTTATTAGATCAAGCGTTCTTGTTACTTCCTAATCATTATACCAATCTAGGGTAAATCCTTTGGATTAGGGTTGACCTAATAGTCTTTGGGCTTGGTTTTTCACATCCAAAAAATTGTTGCATTTTATAGTGAAAATCTAGTTGATTCATTAAATCTAGGGGTCATGTGTATTTATAACTTATTTTGCCTAGATAAAAACCTCAAAACTTCATGAAACCCTTACTTATTTGTGCCCTAAATTTCAAAAAAAAAAAAGGGTAGCATTGGTTTATCTAAAAAATACGTCGGAAGCTTTTCACCTTAGAAAATATTTATTACAAATTTTCCATGTCTATTTGAAAGTACTTTCTAGAAAATCATTTCTATGATTAACCTTTTCATTAACCATGGTTTTAACCTTAAGCTAACTCACCACTGTTCTATTGAAAAAGTTTTAACCTTGCTATGGTCCACCTTGTCAAACTGTTCATCAAAATAAGATTAAGGGTAGGGACTTTTTCACATCATGAAAGTGCCTAGGCTTTAGAGAAGGCAGGGAGCCAAAAATATGACACATAGCATAGATGATGTCATTTCCTTTATGAGACACAAAAGGTAGACCCATTAGAATAGTTCAGATTTGTTAGATTGTTGTTGGGACACGATTGAAATTCAGAGCTATTTCATTTTGTGAACTTGGTAATAAGGACTAAAGTAAAAAGGTTTTGTTGCATCGTTAATCATCTGAGGATCAATGGTGGGAACTTTCCCACAATATGGAAATGAAAGAACTTTAGGTAATGAGGGTAAGCACCTTGTTGATACATAAAATTTCTAAGGTCACTTCTCTTTTTGGCTACAAGGTTGGAACAGTATCATAACAGTAAAAAAAGTGTCATAACACTTGGAAAATTATCTTCATTTCATTAGATACTATTGATGACTAGAAATTCCATGAAGAAAATTAGGAGGAACTATCAATCTTGAGAAGATCAGTGGGAAGACCATTCCAGCTTTATGAAGATGCTTATATTTTAAAGAAAGTGGGGAAGCAACTTTGTAACGCATGGCCATGTGGGGTCAATTATGTAAGGAAACTTAGGTGCAAAAAAAAATTCCTACACTAATCTATTAAGGAAAGTATTATGAAAATTCCTATTTAAATCCTTACAATTTTAGATTCAACATTATGTAAACAATAATATTATAGTCAACCACGAATGTAAAAAATAGATAGAGAAAGAAAACACAAACACAAAGATATGCTAGTGGGGAAAATATTTTTGTAAAACAACCCCACCGCTCGAAAACCTACACAATGTATTATCTTCAACACAAAGGTTAGAACACACTTGTAGTGCAAGCTCTTTCAAGACATGGAAGACTTATCCAGTAGCTACCAACAATACACTACTCACGCACTCAACTATCTACAACCCTCAAATTGCTTATATAATGCACTTTCCATTATTAGGGCATCTTCCAAAGATAGCTCTTATGCATCATAGGAATTTGTCATAGTTCAAGATGTTGAAACATGCAAGTGGAGTGACACATCAACATACCAATTAGACATGTACACTCACACTTAATTACATTATTTGGAAAAAATACATTTACAAAATAAATAATAAGAATAAGAATTATCCAAGGTTGAGACACCTTATTCCTAACATTTTCCCACTTGTCAAACACCTTGTAAGAGCAATAGGAACATAATAAGAACTAATTTCTATAGGCCAAAAGGTCCATAGACTCCAAACACAATTTGAACTTCTCTATGCCCACTGGTTTTGTCAATGCATCTACAACATTCTTTATAGTTTCTACCTTCTCCATATTTACCTTTGCATCTTCCACCATATCTCTCAGAAAGTGGAACTGCACATCAATGTGCTTCATTATGAGATGGAAAGTTGGATTCTTTGCAATGAAAATAACACTCTAATTGTTGTAAAAAATAATAATCTATCATCCATCAACACCAATATCAAAACACAATCTCCTAAGCCAAATGGCTTCCTGACAAGCATGAGTAGCAATCATGTACTCTACTTTTGTAGTGGACAAAGAAACCATAGGTTGTTGCTTACTCATCCAATTGATGGCACCACCAAACATAGTAAATACATAAGCACTAGTGGATCTCCTATTGTCAATATCACCTGCCCAATCTGAATCCATAAAACCATGAATACAAACACAAAATGGGGAGCTCTAGAAGAGTTACCATGATAAAAAATGGAGTAATATGATATACCCCTCAAATATCTAAATGCTCACTTAACTACATCAAAATGTACCTGTCCAGGATTAGCCATAAACTGGCTCAAAACTCCCACTGCTTGGGTAATGTCTAGTCTAATATAGACCATAACATACATAAGACTGCCAATTGCACTAACATACGGTACTTTACTCATGTCCTCCACCTCACTAGGAGATTTTGGACAATCATCTATAGATGACTTTGTTCCCATAGAAATAGGAACACACAATGGTCTACAATCTACCATGTTGAACCTATCCAACACAGACTTCACATACTTACTCTAACTCAACTAAAGTTTTCTATTAGACCTATCTCTACTGATTTCCATACCCAAGATGTACTTTGCTACCCCAAGATCTTTCATCTCAAACTATACTGACAATTGAGATTTAAAATCAAAAAGCATACCCTTACCCTTCCCAAACAACAACATATCATCAACATATAATGCAACAATAAGAAGGCGATCATTTTCAAATCTGAAATAAACATAATGATTTGATTTCAATTTGACACCAATTGACAACACAAAAGCATAAAACTTAAGGTACCACATCTTAGGATTTTGTTTCAAACCATACATAGACTTATTTAATCTGCAAACCAAAGATTCTTTACCTTTAACAATTTAGTACTTAGGTTGTGACATATAAATCTCTTCCTCCAAATCACCATGAAGGAAAGTTGTCTTCACATCCATCTGCTCTATCTCTAAAACATATGATCTAGGAAGAGATAAAAAAATATAATGGATGTCAAATTATAGGAGAGAATATTTCACTATAATCTATTCCCTCTACCTATGAATACCCCTTTGCAACCAATTTAGCTTTGTACCTTTCAACACTGCCATTTGCATAGAATTTCTTCTTGAACAACCATTTGCTACTAATAGGTTTTTGTCCTTTAGGTAGAGGTAAAAGGTCCCAAGTTTTATTTTTATCTAATGAAGCCATCTCATCATCCATTTCATTAATCTAGGAGCCCAAATCTTCCATATCCAAAGCCTCTTACATAGATCTAGGCTTATCAGTGTTAGTAATCAAAGCAAAGGCACAAATAGAATCTAACATAGAATAACCAAACCTTTTTGGCTACTTTCTTACTCTTGTAGATCTTTTCAAGGGCTAAGGTTGAGGTTGTTCTTCCTCTTCTTTTGAACTATCAAAGCTACTAGAGCTCTCCTCATCATTAGACCCAAAATGGTCTTTTTGTTTAGTCTTCTCAAGGGTAGGAGGCAACTAAACAATATCTTCTTTCTTCTCTTTCTTCATTTGGTTGTAGCACAATAGGAGAAGATGTTAGCTCTCTAAAAATAACATTTTTCTATAGAAAACCTTACTAGTCATAGGGTCCCAAAGCTTGCATCCTTTCATACCAACATTGTATCCGATGAAAATACATTTGGCATCTATGTTTTTCAACTTAAATCTTTTATTGTTTGGAACATGTTCATAAGCTTCACAACCAAAAATATGAAGATTTCTAATTGAAGGCTTCTTACAAAACCACACCTCCATGGGTGTCATACCAATAAGAGCTTATGTAGGAGATCTATTAACTAGATAGCAAGTAATAGCCACAACTTCAACCCAAAACCATTGTTTAAGACTAGCTCCACTAGGAATACTCCTAGCCTTCTCCATCAGTTTCTTGTTCATTCTTTTTGCAACTCCATTTTTTTTGTAGGGTATAAGAAGTTTTCTTATGCCTCTCAATACCTCATTCTTTACAGAGCTGTTAAAACTCTGCTAAGAAAAACTCACCACCATTGTTAGTTATCACACACTTAATCTTCTTACTAGTCTAATTCTCTACAAGGGCTTTAAATTCCTTGAATTGACTAAAGACTTGTGTCTTACTTTCTATGAAATAAATCCATGCCCTCCTACTATAATCATCTATGAAAGATACAAAAAATATAGACTTAGAGATTGAAGGAACTTTTACAGGACCAAATACATTAGAAGATTTGTGAGAACAAGAGTAAAATTGAACATGATTTTTTTTACTATAGAAACAATGTTTGTAGAAGTCAAACTCAAGATTACAATCACTTATCCCCTCAACAAGGTTCTTGTTTTTTAGGGTTCTGAGACCCTTCTCACCTATGTGGCCAAATCTCATATGCCACAACATTGTCTTTTCTACAAGAACCTTTCCTTCCAATGTGTTTACACCCTTAGGTACACATGCTATACTACCATCGAAACCAATAACCACAATCTTGTTTATTGCTCATTCAGATGGCGGGGATGAAGTGATAGCTACTCTCTTATTTGAAATAGAAGAACTATTACATTTAGAAATGCATGCATCAAGCTAAAACAGAGTACCTCTCCTAGTACCCTTAACAAGCACCATAGCTCCTCTCATCATCTTACATCCATCTTTAGAAAAAACAACTTGCACACCTACATCATTCAATATACTTATAGATAATAGATTTTGTGCCAAACTAGGGATGTGCATTAGCCTGTTGATCCCCTTTACTTATCCATCAGGGAATTTGATAATGACCCATCCTCATCCAACTATCTTTAGGTGAGAATCATCACCCAAGTACACCTTTCCACCATCAAAAACTTCATATTTTTAGAATAGCTTCAATGAGAGGTCATGTGGAAAGAAGCACCCAAGTCTATCAACCACACATCATCAGATGCATGCACTGCCAAGGTTACAATGAAAGCATCACCATCTTCTTGAGATTTTTCTAAAATTGAATCTAAGGCCTTCTTCTTTTTCTTTGGCTCTTTATAGTCTTTATAGAAGTGACCAGTCTTATCATAGTTCCAACATTTTTCCTTGGACTTTCCAAGAGTCTTTTATTTTCCATGGGATTTGGATCTACCCTTTCTAGACTTGTCATTTTTCTTGCCTCTATCATTGGATCTATCACAAATAACAAGAGCTTCCTTAGTTGAATTTGATGACTTTCTCCTCATCTCCTTAGATAACAACAAATTCACCACATCATCTATTCTAAAAGTGACTAAAGTACTTCCAAGAGCCATCACAAGATGGTCCCATGAATCTGGTAAGGAACATAACAAGTTCATACATTGATCCTCCTCCTCTATCTTGACACAAGATGATGTCAATTGTGCAAAGATGACCTATAATAGATCATCCTTCCTCCATTCTTAGAGAATATAGCTTCTTCCTTAGGAACAACTTGTTCACTAGAGATTCGGTCTGATATATAGACCCAAGTCGTGTCCATAAATTGTTTACGATCTTCTCATCAAGAACATTCAAGAGGATTGCATCAACTATATAGGGTCTAATGAGACCCTTAGCTTTGCGATCCTTTAAATCCCAATCTGCTTGAGATATTGATGTTAGATTCACATCAAGTGAATTTTCTTCCCATAGATCATAATCGTCAAGCAAGTCCTCCATCTTGAGTTTCCACAACTCAAAATTACTGTCATTAAATTTCTCCACCTCCATTTTTTTGTATGATGAACTAGCCATCTCAATCTACAAATAAGATTTAGATTTCTCTACACAAAACTCCCACTCAAACTTGAGATTAGTTCAAAAAATCCTACCCAATAACTAGGATCAAAAGTTGATCAAGGTCTGATACCACTTGTATGGAAACTCAGGTGCGGAAACAACTTCCTACACTAATCTCTTAAGGAAAGTATTGTGCAAATTCCTGTTTAAATCCTTACGATTTAAATTTTAATATTATGTCAACATAATATTGCAATCAACCACAAATATAGAAAACAAATAGAGAAAGAAAACACAAACACAAAGATATGCTAGTGGGGAAAAACCTTTCGGTAAGACAACCCCACCCCTCCAAAACTTGCACAATGTATTATCTTCATCACAAAGGTTACAACACACTTGCAGTGGAAGCTCTTTCAGGAGATGGAAGAATTATCTAGTAGCTACCAAAAATACACTACTCACACACTCAACTATCTATATCCCTCAAAGTACTTATATAATGGCCTTTCCATTATTAGGACATCTTCAAAAGATAACTCTTACATGTCATAGGAATTTGTCATAGTCCAAGATGTCAACACATGCAAGTGAAGTGACACATCAACATGCCAACTAGATTGGTACACTCACACTTAATTACATTATGCAAAAAATACATTTACAAAACAAATAGTAAGAATAGGAATTATCCAAGGTTGAGACACCTTATTCCTAACAAGTTATTCTGAAGGTTTCTAGGTATTGGTGAGATGGAAGGTATGCCAAATGATTTATGCTCATTTTTTGAGAAGTATTGCATGTGTAATGAGTTAGAGACTAAATGTTCAGTGGGCCTAAAATATTAGAGGCAAGTGCAGTGACAACTAAGATTTCTTATGATCGTCAATCATTTGGAGATCGATGATTGTTGCTTTCCAATTATTTGAAATTGATTAAATTTTATGGAATGAGAGGGAGTGCCTTGTTGACACTTGGCCAGTTTCACAAAAGGGTAACGTAGTCATTTGGTTTTAAAGATAACTCATTTGATTTATAAAGTTCAATGGCTGAATTTTAAATTCCATGATGTGAGATCAAATATGATTATTGGGACATTATTTTGATCAATGATTTTTTATGTGAGGCTAAATTTACAACAAGGCTTTTGATTCTTCATTATTGAACACTAAAGTTGCAAAATTCTCATAGAGTGAAGATATCCAAAGCTAAAGATGTATTTTTTGAGGGTTTCAAATTATTACTAATGTTTTAGAGAAAAATAAGCAGGAAAATTGGGCAAGTGTCTGAATTCTTGGTTAATTGAGGAAATACATTCATGGTAAGATAATTGTTCAATATGTCTCCACAAAGGGATTTCTCAAGGAAAGTGGATTACTTGAAAAGGACTGTGCATGATGATTTTTTAGAGAAAGCTCCCCAATCCATAAAGAAATTTCTAGGGGAAAATAATTCATATTGAAGAACCCTAGGTTATTGATTAGTGAGGGTTTTTATGAAAAAGAAAATTGGCTAAGAGATGCTAAGACATTTTTCTGAGGTTTAGAACTTTTTCAGAAATGGTTTGCAGAAAGAAAACTTAACACTCTCAATTATGTATGGGAATTTGACATTGGCAAGCTAATTATCCCAGGAGTTTTCTTTGATGATGACTTACTTGCAGTAATGTCCAAGAAGTATGATACAATAACTAGGATAGTGAAGAATCATGTTGGTGACAATCTTTTTAGGGTTTCACTAGAATTGATTAGGGAGCTTTTCAAGTTAAACCCTAACCATTGAGTGCATGAGAAAATAGACATCAAGCTGGAAAGATACACAAAGGGTATATTTGAGGGGAGGACCACTACAAGAACATTTGGTTACGATAGGAAAATTACCCTTAGTTAAATTGAATAACGCATAGACATTATTGAGAAAATATTTCAATCCTAGAACACAAGCACTATATTTCTCTCTCTACAAAATATTTGGAATGGATGAACAAGATCCCATCTTGGGCTCTATTATTTATATCATTGCACAAACACTTTGGTATGAGTTCTATTTTTGATTTTGCTACTCTCTTGGTAGAAGAGTTTCATACTATATTAATGGATATAGCTAAGGCTAAAGTTAAAAAGCCTTTCTGCTGGTACTCCATGTTAAAGTACATATGTTTGTACAAGGGAGTTACCTTTTACTCAAAAGAAATGAAATTGGAATTGGAAAGAGATGGAGAAAGAATCCATCTCTAGTTGTGGAATGAAAACATGACATGGAAAGTGATTGATGCAAGCTTTCTTAGATTTGATGGGTACTTTTCCTCCAGGCTCAAAATGTTATTGGTTGGAGATAGCCCTAGGATACCCCAATCACTATTAGAGTTGATCAAACCAAAGGATCATGCAAAAGGATTGAAGGTAAGCCACAATTAGTGAGATATCATCCCATATGCAATGTATAGTATATTCAAAGTTTATGGTTTTCTTAGAAAACCATAGGTGTTACCCTATCAAGTGTCTTTGAAGGTGGGAATTGTAGAGCTCTTGTAGCAAATAGGATCAATGGAAGAAAAAGAATTGTTGGGAAAATCCATAGGTAATTTCTTTCCCAAAATTACTATTGTGCATAATTTTATCTTTTTAAACAGAGATGGAGGAATTTGGAAAAGTTTCTAGACAAATATCAAATGACTAAATCCCATTCTCACTTTATAGACCTAGATAGATTTTATGAATTTTTTAGAGAAAGAACAAAAGCCAAAGTCTAGAAGCACCTTGTATATTTTCCTAAAGATATAGTTAGGAATAAGTTTTCGTTACAAGAATAGAAAGTTAGAAAAGAAAAGTGGAAGGTATATAGAAAGGTTCTTGATTTCATAAATGCTTTTGAGATGGATTATGATCCCCTTGCTAATAAAAAATAATAGGGTGCAAAGATAGATATGTTGATGGATAACTTTGTTGGGTTCATGCAAAATTTTAATGAGAAGAAGGAAATCTAACCCAAACATATCAAAGCAAGGCCACTGAGGTGGAAAATAGATTGGCTAACAAATTAATTATAAACCCAAGCAAGTATACATTACAAGGAAAGGTTGGGTAAACACTGGAAAAGAGTGTACAACTTGTACCTCTTTACAAGAGACCTCTTTACAAGAGACAACATTCTTAAAGCCCATCTACTATACCTTCTCCCAAGAAACAGAAGTTGGAAGACTGATCTTCTTCCAGGATTGAAGACTATTCTCCTACCCAAACTCCTTTTAGAATAGATGATGAATTATCTTTAAGAGACCAATTAAAACAAATGGGAGGAGAAAAAGATATTATTATAACTACTTCAAATATAGAAAAGAAGGAGTGCCTAAGGAACCTACTATTCCACCATTAGCTCTCACTGTAGGATACTTTAGAGGTAAATAAATAGATCTCATAGTTGCATAGGCATCTAAGAAATTTATTTGTGATGAGAGTTTTGTGAAATCAAGCACATTTGCTCAATTTTTGTGGAGAAAAAGTATAAGAAATTTTGAGGAAAAGTGCAAAAGGCTTAAAATAGAGCAACTTGGTAGGCATGACACTAAAATTGAGGAGGAGATGAAGGCTAGTTTTATTGAGGAATTTTCCCAAATAACTCTTGAAGGGGGTAGGAAACTATTTAAAGGTTTTGGAGTTCTATTATTACTAGAATGGTATATTGCTCACACCATCATTTTTGATAGGGTATTTAGAACTCAAAGGACACCTAGTTTAGAATAAAGGAGGAAGTCCTACAAGCCCATAGGGGGTTAAAATATAGCAATGATCATTAGACCTGAGTAATGTTGTCCATCCAAAAATGAGACAAAGGTAGAATGCAAGAAATTTCAGATTCTAAACACATAGGTAGCCTTATTGTTTATAGGGAAGATGAAGTGGATAGTGAAAAGGTGTCCCAAATGAACAAAGAAATGGTAGATTTTGGAGTTGTGTTTACTACAAAGGACAAGAACAAATTCTTGGAGCTAAATGCTAGATTTGAAAAGGTACTAGAGGCTTATGAGTAAAGAGGAAATATAATACATCAATTGGAGGCTTAGATTACTCAAATGGACAAGCAATTATTGGGTAGACTCTGAATGCCAATGGATGAGGAATTGATCACTTATTTAGTTTGCATGTGAAGAGATCATGTAACTGCATGAAGTAGAAATAAAAAATCCAAATAAAATTTACTTTCATGAATGAATTGTAGTTGATCAGATCAAAATTGTTGGGTAGACTCTGAATGCTTATTGATGAGGAATTGATCACTTATTTAGTTTGCATGTGAAGAGATCATAGAATTGCATGAAGTAGAAATCAAAAATCCAAATCAAATTTACTTTCATGAATGAAAAATATAATAGTTGGTCAACACTTGTTTCCATTTAAGCTATGTGTGTTGTTGTTAGCTGTTGTAACCCAGACTTACCTGTAAATCTGAGAAGAATTCTTACAAAACATATACTATAAGGGATAATTTTTGTGGATGAATATCAGTAAGAGAGTGAAGAGTAAAGATAATATCTAGTATTGAATCATTTTATCCCTTAGGTGCATCTGCCTTGGTTTTGCAAAACCTAAAGAGTAGAAAATCCTTGTGATTTTGTTGAACTTGGGTTAAGATTTGAGGACTTCTTAGTTGAACATAGGAAATAGCTAACCCTTAGACTAAGTTGTTCTTCATTATCCTAATATCAATTATTTTGTTGCTTGGTAGTTTTGAAACACCAACATAGTCATTTGTAAATCTTTTAATTGGTTGGCATTCCAAGTGAATGATCTAAAGTCCTCTAATAAGACTCACTCCTAATAGGGTGATTGAAATCCTCTAATAGATTCACATTTAATAATGTTCATTGTAACCTGTAATAGGGTTGGCCTTTCATAGGGCATCACTTCAAAAGAGTGAGAATGAGTAGCATGTTATTGGTGGTTTTTCCCAAATTTAGTTTCCATGTAAAATCATTATGTAAAGTGTGTTATTGAATCTATTATGTTTCATGCTTACATTTATGCAAAGTTGATTTGACAGTAACCTACAAGTTTAAGTGATTGTATGATCTAATAGATGTATGTATGATGAATATGTTTTATGGATATGGGTTCACTAAGCTATGAAAAATTTTATTTGTACATCTAGACCTTGGATAACTAATTCACCCCCCTCTTAGTTATTCTAAATAATTCCAAAAATTGGTATTAGAGCCATATACTTAAGAGCACTAGTTTGAAGGTACTAGAAGAAGAAGATCAAGATGTCAAAAAGAGAAGTACCCAAGGTTAATAGAGATAATTTTCTTGTATGGAAAAGTCTGATGAATCTACACATAGAAGGTTTTGGAGACCATGCTCAACCTACCATCACCACTGAGTATATTAATCTTGCAAGAGCTCTAACTATTAAAGATCTAAAAAAGAAGAAAGAACATAACCATGCAATGTTGGAGATTGCCTCTACCCTAAGTTATGCCAAGTTTGATGACATAAAGGATTATGACAGTGCAAAGAAAATGTGGAATGCTCTTCACACTATTTATGGAAGAGACACAAATGTTCTAAGAGCCAAATCTGAAAGTTCTAGATGTAAGTTTAATGATATGAGAATGAAAGAAGGTGAGAATGTTGCTCAATATTTCTCTAGGATAAAAGATGTTGTTAATGCTATAAGAGGAGCTACTGGTAAGATAGATGATGAGACTATACTAAACAAAGTTTTGAGAACACTACTTCCTATGTATGCTATTAGAGTTTCTACAATGCAAGAACTAAGATGTATACAAGGTTCTAATCTGACTCTTGATATTCTAGTAGGTAGGCTCACTGCTTTTGAGATATCTAATTTTGATAACTTCAAATATAACAATGTTGAATCTACTTTCAAAGCAAAGCTATCATTAAAGGAACCTAATGAGAAGAAGTAGAAAAAGGTAAAATATGTTTCCAGTGACAGTGATATAGATGAGGAGGATGTAGAACAACTTGAAGCACTACGGAAAGGATATTTCATAGAGATAAAGGAAAATTCAAAGGTAAGTTAGCTATCATGTGTTTCAATTGTAATGAGGTTGGTCATATTGATGCTATATGTCTAGAGAAGAAGAATTACAGAGGTAGAGACAAGTGCAAAAATAGAAGAGATGAAGACAACAAAGATTACAAAGACAAAGAGAAGAAGTCTTTCTACATTGTGGAAGAGGAAACTAAAGTAGGATCTAACGATCATGATGATGAAGTGGTGTATGTTGCAATGAAGGATGATTTAGATGAGGATGAGGAAAATTCACTTGTGTCTTGTATGAACAAGAATGATAGATGAATCATTGATAGCAGGTGTTCACATCATAGGATTGGAGATAAAGTAAGTTCATTACCTTGAATTATAATTATGGAAATAGTGTAAGGTTTGGTAATGATGTACCTTGTTTGATAATAGAAAAGGTTCTGTCAAAATCACAAAAAGGATTTATGTGACAATGCTTATTATGTTAAAGGACTTAACTATAATTTTTTGAGTGTGTCACAACTGAATAGTCGAAGTTGTAAGGTTGAGTTTGAGAACAAGATTTCTAACATATATGATACCAATGGAAAAGTAATTGTAAAAGGTGATCAAACTAGATCTAATATATTCTAACATGATATGGATGATGCTACTTGTCTAATTGTAGAATTTGATGATATGTAATTATTGAACAAGAGCTTATGTCATGTTACTTTTGATGGCTTGGTTAGTATCAATAACATGAGAAGAGTAAGAGGTTTTCCTAAGTTGAAGAAATTTGACAATATAATTTGCAAACAATGGCAGTTGGGCAAGATGACTAAGTCAATTTTTAAGAGTAAGACTCATACCTCTAAAGGAATTTTGGAGATTGTTCATATTGACTTGTGTAGACCAATTGATGTGCAAAGCTACAAAGGTGATAAGTAATTTATGCTATTTTTTGATGCCTATTCTAGGATGACTATAGTTATGTTTCTAAAAAAAAATTTGATACTTTCCAAATGTTTAAGTGGTACTTAGCTATAGTTGAGAAGGAAACAGGTAAAAGTCTAAAATGTTTGAGATTTGATAGAGGAGGAGAATTTACATCAAATAAGTTTGAGATTTTTTGTAATGATAAAGGAATCAAAAGACAAACATCTGCCTCTAGGACCCCTCCACAAAATGGAATTGATAAAAGGAGGAATAGATCTATAATGAGCTATAATAGGACACTCATGATGAAGAAGAATGTTGATTTGAAATACTGGAGAGAGGCTATAAGTATAGTTGTCTATACCTTGAACTATGTGCAAGTCAAGAAAGGTACTCTTTCAACACCTTTTGAAATATGGTATGGATACTCACCTAATGTAAAATATTTTAAGGAATTTGGAAGCAAGTCTTATATTCTCAAATATTTCAAGAATGGTAGACTAGATGCAAAAAAGGGTATATTCCTTGGCTATTCCACAAGAAGTAAAGCTTATAGTGTTTCAATACTAACACTAACAATGTTTGTGGAATGTGCAAATGTGAAATTTGATGAGTATATAATGTAGAACCAGAATCAGTATGCAAAGAACATTAACAAATGAAGTAAACATTCACAAACCAAAAACTAAATTCACATATATGCTTAGACAAAGGAAGAAAACAAGAAGTGCAAACCTCACAAGAAAAAGCACTCCATGCTTTCTTGATTCTGTAGATGTGTACTTTTGCTGTGGATGTATGCTCAAGATGCTCAAAAGCTGCTTCAATGGAGATGGGTAATGGCAAATTGGTAGCTTTGTGAGCTCTCAATTTGGCATTATAAGGGTATGGTTGATGGCTTTGGTTCTCAAAATAGCATGGTAACTTTAGCTCAAAGATTGTTGATGAAATGGCTTGGGATGGGATTCAATTTATAGGCTAAGGGGTAGAGGGATGGAGGGCTTAGATGCAAGGATGGATGAAGGCTTAAGGAGGGCTAGGATGCACTCAAAGGAGAGCACATGGATTGTGCTTGTTTAGCACCAATGGGAAGGTGACACTTGTCACAAGGAGGATGAATGTGAGAGGGTAGGGTAAAGGGTTGGTTAAAGGCATGATGAGTGGGGTTGAGTATGTAAGAGGGATGTAAGAGGAATGAGTGTGGAAGAGGGAAGAGTGTGGAAGATGGGTGTAAGAGTCATGAGTGGGCTTGTAAGAGTCTTTATGTTTTGTAAGAGCACTCATGACTTAGTGGTTGGGTTTTTTGAGGGGAGAATTTGGTTTGGATTAGGAAAGTCTTAAACTTGTTTAAGGAATGTGACAACATTAGGGGGTGGATTAGGCTTGGGTTTAGGATTAGCTTAGGGATGTTAGAGATGTGCAAGTGGATGGCATTAATGAGGGTGGGTGAGTTAGTGGCTAAGCTTGGTTAGTATGGGTGGATGGGGTGGATTAGGCTAAATGGAGGATTAGAGATAGGTTAGGGGTTTTTGAATTTGAGGATTTCATTTATCAAATAGATTTATTTAATAAATGGGGATTTTTGGAATTAGATAGGAGAAAAGGATTTAATTGATAAATAATATATTATTTGATTTATCAATTAGGACTATAGATGATTAATTAAAGTAATCAAGTAGGGGATGACAAAGGATTAATTAAATAGAAATTTAATTAATAATGCCTTTTTAGATAACTAAATAGGATTACTAAAATAGTGTAATCAAATTTAGGTGTCTACATTTTGCCCCTCTTTGACATAGTGTTAAGACAACACTATTTCAAAGAAGTTTGAATGAAGACGACACGAGGAAGATGTTTTAGCAACAAGGTTGCCCCAGTCTCGGATAAGAAGAGGAGAGACTAGACTTAGATGATGCCCCTCAAGAAGGCGACGGGGAGAGAAATGAGGCTCGACGACTTCTTGAAAAGTACAAGAAATTGAGACGAGCTCAGACGCAGGTTGGTGAAGAGAAGGGGCTGAATTAGCTCAAACTCTCACTACAGGAGAATGATAAAGGGAAATCAGAGGCACAATAGTAAAGCAAGCTTAAGACTTTCCAGGATTGGGGGGGGGGGAGGAGGAGCGGAGCGCTATTAAAGGAATCTATGGTAGGGAGATGGATGATAGAATGATAAAGCTGATGCAACAAGATTTCAAAGAGTCAGATTGGCGGAAGATGGGTTTCGGGAATCCCTAGGACTAGGATTGTGGATCCCTAAAGCTAAGCGTGAGGAGCGATTCAAAGAGATACTGATGCATAAGCTGGGGTAGGAGAGACGGATGCTAGATATGGATGGGGGATAATGGAGATGAAGGAAAACCATTGAAGCTTTTTGAGCGGGGGGATACTTCAAAGAGAAGTACCACCATGCAGTTGAGCACTAGATTTGCTATAGGACTGTTGGTTAATTGCCAAGGTTACCAAGAACATCAAGGCCTTTTCACCAACCGTCCAAAGGATTGACGAACTAAATCAAAACAAACACACAAGGATTGCCCCAACATCACACATGAATCCCAGAGGAAGCAGCGTGGAAACGACACTAGGTAACCCACAAGCAGAAAAAGAAAACAAGCAAAAGACCTGATCAAGACCTTACGCTCTAATTGCCCCATTCACAGCATACCATGATATGGAAGATCGTGGCAACCTTGAGGAGGGAACAAGGAGATTTCTTGGAAAAGATATTTCAAGACCCAAAAGGGAAGATCCCAAACCAAAAGAAAGCATAAATCCAAAGGAGAACTGTTTGCCAACGAGATGGGTAGGACGAGGTACTAACGGACCAAGATTAGACATGAGGAAAGCTATATCCTGCAAGGACCTATCAGAGAGCACCTAAGCTGATGGATCGGGATGAGTAATGCATCTAGCAAGCTGAACTAAGAAGGATAACACTTTGGTGATATGAGATCTAGCTAAAGGATGCATTGGAATAGCTAACCAAGGTGTGCAATGTGTGCAAGATGTTGATCAAGGACAAACTGACACGAACGCTGGATAGATACAATGATACTAAGCTAAAGAGGATATACAAGCTGATAGACCAAGATATGTTACAAATGTACAAGTTTGTTCATGTTTTGTTTTTTTTGTGAGATGGAAATGTTTGTGAAGGATGGGGTGTCTATAATAGTTGATAGGTGGATAGGTAGATGGTTTGTGAAAAGCTTAAGAAAAATGGGATTCTGTGTGTGCATGTGATAGGATACAAGCTAGGATACAAGATCATTTACAAGATGGAATATGGTACAAGCTTTGGACAAGATTTGAATATATACAAGGTATGGTACAAGATTTACAAGGTATAATACAAGCTTTGGTACAAGATTTACAAGTTGTACAGAAGGTATTGACAAGCTCCATCAGATTTTGGATATTTGATTGGAACACCAAGGGAACAAACAGGTGTTTTATGGGATGGTGGGTGGATGGATGAGGGATAGGATAGTGATAGATAATGGATTAGTATTTAGCACACAAGGTGCCTGAATTACCAGGTTTTCACCAAGGTACCTATCCAAGGCACTTGAATTGCCAAGTTTTCACCATTGGACGCTTATTTCTCTTTACTATTTTTTTTTTTTTTTGTATTTTTTCAAAAGCTAGGTATACCAAGGATCTTCAAGCATAGAACTTCTTGAGATGAATGATGTTAGTGGGATCATTCAAGAGTTCTCCTTCTGGTGTAGATAATTGATAGGCTCCGGAGCCAAAGGAGGCAGTAACCACATAGGGACCAAGCCATGTAGGTTCAAACTTGCCTTTCTTTTCTCGATCTGCTTGGACTTTCATATTTTCTTTGAGGACCATGTCACCTGGCTGAAAGTGTCATGGGAGCACCTTCTTGTTGAAATTCCTTTTGAGACGAGTTTGATAGACTATGAGATGGTCATAGGCTTGTTGTCTCTTCTCGTCTAAGAGATCTAACTGGGTGAGTCGAGCTACTCTGTATTCTTCATCTGAGATTTGCCCTCGCAAAGATATGCGTAGTGAGGGAAGTTCAACTTCTATAGGTAATACCACTTCGGCACCATAGACTAGGGAGTATGGAGTTGTGCCTGTGGATGTACGGAAGGAAGTTCGATAGGCCCATAGAGCCAGATTTATTTGAAGGTGCCAATCACGGCCGGAATCATTGACAACTTTCTTTAGGATTTTGAGGAGGGTTTTATTAGTTGCCTCTGCCTGGCCGTTACCTTGTGGGAAATATGGGCTAGAAAAGTGGTGATGGATGTGGAGGGAAGTGCATAATTCTTCCATGTTGAGATTTTCAAAGTTACCTCCGTGGTCAGTGAAGATGGTGGATGGGATGCCGAAGTGGCAAACAATGTGGTACAAGATGAACTTGGAGACTTGAACTCCTGTAGTTGAGACTAGGGGGACTGCTTCCACCCACTTAGTGAAATAGTCTGTAGCTGTTATTATCCATTTATGTCCATCAGATGAGAGAGGGGTGATAGTTCCAACTAGATCAAGGCCCCAACAAGCGAAAGGACAAGGTGGTGCAATAGGCTGTAGATCCTGTGCTAGAGCGTGCACAAGATTTGCATGCTGCTGACATGGGAGACACTTTCTGACAAAGTCACAAGAGTCTTCTTCAATGGTAGGCCAATAGTAGCCTGCTCTAAGGATTTTTCATGCTAGGACAATACCACTCATGTGGGCACCGCAAAGTCTGGAATGTACTTCTTTTAATGCCATCGTGTCCTCATTTTCATCTAAACATCGAGAGAGAGTATCATGATAACCCCGACGATATAGGGTATTGGCTATGATAACATAGCGGGATGATTTTCGGATGAGGTTCTGGCGTTGGGTACGTGTGAGGTGAGGGGATATGATACCATCGTTAAGGTAAGCGTGAATTTCATGGTACCAAGGGGATTGGGGACCAACCAAGATACAAACACGATTTGAATCCTCATTCGCATAGGCAGGTGTGAGGAGCTGCTCAACTAAAAACTCATACTGTGTAGCTTCTTGGGGAATTTCCAAGAGCGAGCCGATAGTGGCCATGGCATCTTCTGCGTTGTTCTACATTCGAGGCACTTGTGTAAATTGAAGCTTTGTAAAATGTTGGGTGAGCTGATCAACTAGCTCTTTGTAGGGTAATAGCTTTTCATCTTTGGTTTGATATTCATTTAAGACTTGTTTGATGATGAGTTGGGAATCACCAAAGACTTGTAACTCAGTGATATTCCATTCTGCAGCTATCTTTAATCCTGCTACAAGAGCTTCATATTCTGCTATATTGTTGGTGCTAGGGAATTGTAGCTTGAAGGCTTTTGGAATGTAATCTCCTTGAGGTGTAACTAATAATATTCCTGCCCCTGATCCATGAGAGGTGTATGAGCCATCAAAATAAAGCTTCCATGGGGGCTGTTCTTCAATTAGGCAGATATGCTCATCTGGAAATTCTGTGAGCAAAGGGTATGCATCTACTAGAGGCGCATCAGCTAGGTGATCTGCTATAGCTTTCCCTTTGATTGCCTTTCTGTCCACATACTGGATGTCAAACTCACTTAGTAGCATAACCCATTTGGCCAAACAGCCTGTAAGTGCTGTTCTGGAGAGCATATACTTGAGAGGGTCAATCTTGGAGACTAGTTGGATGGTATGACTTAGCATGTAGTGGCGAAGCTTTTGAGTTGAGAAAACAACTGCCAAACAAGCTTTTTCCATAGGAGTGTAATTGAGTTCATAACCAACTAGGGTTCTACTGATATAGTAGATGGCTCTCTCTCTGCTATAATCATCATGTTGTGCTAGAAGTGCCCCTAGAGCAGTAGGTGTTGCTGATATATACAAGATCAAGGGACGACCAGGAACTGGTGGAACCAAGATAGGGGGATTGGTGAGATACTGCTTGAGCTGATCGAAGCTGCGCTGACATAAAAGATCCCACTTGAAGTTCTCATTCTTCTTTAGCAAGTGTAAAAATGGTGTACACTTATCTGCAAGTTGGGAGATGAAGCGCTGGACAGATTGAAGTTTTCCCTGAAGAGAGCGAAACTGTCGCAGTGTCTGGGGAGGAGGCATGTCTAAGATAGCCTTGACCTTTTTGGGGTCGATCTCTATACCCTGTTTAGAAACTATGAAGCCTAGAAGCTTGCCAGATGTGACCCCAAAGACACACTTCTTGGGATTTAGCATGAGATAATATTGGGCCAACCTATCAAAGACTTTTTCCAGGTCAGCAAGATGATCCATGAAGGTGTGAGATTTGACCAGGATATCGTCCACATAATCTTCCAAAATGCTATGGATAAGATCATGGAAAATGGCTGTCATAGCTCTTTGATAGGTAGCCCCAGCATTCTTTAGGCCAAAAGGCATCATGGTGTAGCAAAAGGTTCCCCAGGGGGTAGTGAATGCTGTCTTATGCTGATCCTCTTCTGCAATCTTGATCTGATTATACCCAGAAAATCCATCCATAAGGGATAGGATTTCATGTCCAGCTGTAAGATCTACAATCATATCTATGTTGGGCAAGGGAAAATCATCCTTTGGACAAGCTTTGTTAGGATCTCTAAAATCAGTACAGATTTTGATGTCACCGGAAGGCTTAGTGACAGGGACCATGTTGGAGATCCATTCTGAGTAGTCGATAGGTCAGATAACCTTAGCAGCTAACATTCTTTCTAGTTTAGCTTTCACTAGTAATGCCACCTTGGGGTGCATTTTCCTAAGCTTTTGTCTGACAGGCTTGATCTTTGGATCGACTGCAAGATGATGAACTACAAGCTTTGGACCGAGTCCTGGCATGTCCTGATATGACCATGCAAATCGGCCAATGTTCTCTCGTAAAACCTCAAAGAGGAGGTCAGCTTGGTCTTGTGATAGGGATGCAGCAATGTGAACAATTCTAGGGATCTCTGAATAACCAATGTTGACTTCCCTAGTATCCTCTATTAGAATAGAAGACACCTCTGGTCGATTATCTTGAGGAGGCAATACTAAATCCTCATGTTCTACTTGTGGCTCTGGATTTTCTTGCTGAGGGGTTCTCTTCGCTGCCTTAGCTAGTCCCAAATTTACCTTAGTTCCAGTTTTGGGTGTATCGAAACTAGGTTGGGGATTTTCTCCAAAATACCCCTTGGGATCTAGCTTGTAGATGTAGGCAGAATCTGGCTTTGTCTTCTTATGAGGAGTTTCAGCTCCCATGAATCTTAGAAGCGCTTCCTCTGATGCGAACTCATCAATATGTGTGACACTTGGTTGCTCCCAATCTATGAGTTGTGGATGAGCAAGTGGTAGGTCAATGAGATGGATGGATAGTTCTCGGAGAACAGAGTCTCCTAGGAAGATTTGGTCTGGGATATCGTCGTAGGCTCTCTTTTCAACTTCCTCAAGAATGTCTTCGATTTCGACAAGGTTGCGGTGGATGTTTGAAAAAGCGTGACCATTCTCGTTGGTGTCCCCAGTTGTGGGTATGCCAAAGCCAAGACCTGACTTTATTTCCCAATCATGTGCTTCGATGGGACATTGCATGCCCCTTTCTTCTGGTCCTAGTCCACCTCCTTGATAGTTCCATTTTTCAGTGATGAGCTTATGTTGTTGGGGATACTTCTGGCTGAAGTGATCAAGGCGTGCTTGATTTCTTGGAGGTGCATCCTTATGTAGCCAATTGTTGATATCTGGAGTGAGCTCCTCATGAAGATGGGTTTTTGAGGACACAAAGGTGGTTGGGCCAAACTGTTTGTATCAAGGAGGTGGAATCTCCTTAGCTTTGTGATATGTTGGCCATCCATGGGTATGTGGATCAAGTGGGATTGCTCCGATAGCAAATGCATCTGATAGACTATATTCTCCACATCCTTTGTTGTTGATCTTTACAGTAGATAGGGTGGAGGCAAGGATGGTTTCTGCGTCATTACAAGTGTGGGATGAGCTGACGATGGCTGTGCCGATGTCTATTCCAGGGCAATGGTTTGTATATGAAGCTTCAACCGCATTGCAGTAAGCAAAGGGTTCTGGATCGGCATGGATGGTTACCTCAGTGCCTTGATGCGAAAATTTGATGCACTGATGGTAGGTGGATGGAACGGACTTCGTAGCATGAATCCATGGGCGACCGAGGAGGATGTTAAATGGTAGGTTTAGATCAACAACATGGCAAACTGTCTCTTGAATGACTGGCCCAACCTTGATTGGTAGCAAAATAGTCCCTTCTGTGGTCCTTTCCAAGTTGTCATAAGCTTTGATGGTGATAACCTCACTGATCATATCTACCTCAGTATACCCAGCTTGTTTTATGAATTTTAGGGTGCAAATGTTCAAGGCTGATCCATTATCTATCATTACTCTTTTCACGGCAAAATTGGATACCATGATGGCTATGCGAAGCGAAAGGGTTTGATTTGGCTCAACCGCGGGTATGTCGGTGGGTTTGAAAGATAGGGCACATGAGGATGAAAGGTGTCCAACAAGATTACGAAAATCAGTAGCATTGATATCAGAAGGGACACGAGATTCTATGAGAGCACTATCAAGGATGTCTTTGTACACAGGACTAGTGCGGAGAAGGTCTAAAATGGATATTTGGGCTGGCATGTTCCCAAGGTGTTCCAAGATATTGTACCGACTTTTTGATGGAGCTGATGGTGTTGATGAAACTGGTGGGCCTACGATGTTAAATTGTGCTCTTCGAGTGGTGACCGCACACTCATTGTCTGGTCCTCGGATATTGATAACATTGATAGAAGGCTCTTTCTCAGATATACAACCTATAAGGCTACCATAGTCTATATAGGATGAAGTGTGGTCATTGTTCTTCCCATGCTATTGGTTTGGCTGGCGGTTGTTGGTGTTGTTTTGGATAGGTGCTTTTCCAATATTTTGGTTGTTGTGTGCAGGAAAAGCATTTTGATAAATCTGTAAGCTTGCATTGGGAGAGGTTTGGGCACCAACAGTGATTTCCTTCCGATCAATGAGGTCTTGCACATAGTCTTTCAGTTTCATGCATTTGAGGGTGGTGTGACCGTTTACCCTATGGAACTTGCAATACTCATTGTCTTTGTACCATGCAACTTTGGATTGGCTTGGATCAATTTACTAGGTAGGAGGAAATTTGATGAGGTTTTCTTTAGCCAATTTCTCAAAAATAACATCCAATGGCTCACCAAGGGGTGTATAGTTTCTAGGTGCAAGTTGGAATCTGGGCTTTTGCCCTGCAGCTACATTGATGGCATTAGCTTGAATGTTAGACCCTTGAAAGTTGGGTCTTGTATTGTGGTTTTGATAGCTTTGGTTATTTCGTTGTTGGTAATCGGTAGCTTGTTGGTTGTTTGTTTGATATGGTGGGTTAGACTGGTTTTGAGAAGGACCAACGATATTCACATGTCTGGTGTTAGTAACCCCATCTGTTGCAACATGCTTGTTTTTGTTCCAATACCTAGACTTGTCATTGGAATGTGATTGATTTTGGTTGGCCTCTTTGTAAATCTTTACCACACCATCTTTGATGAGTCCTTGCTCGAGGATCGTTCCTTTCTCTTTGATATCCTTATAGGTCTGCAAACAGTTCATGGTCATGTGGTGAGCCAAGCTAGGATGTGCATTATCAATAAAAATTTTCACCACATGGCATTCTGGAAAGGTGCAGGATATGCGGGTGGTAAGGGTTTGCCATCTTTGCAAGTATTCGGCAAGGCTTTCTCCACCTTTTTGCTTGGTGTGGACAAGATTAACTATTGATAGCTCTGTTTCGAAAAGATGGGCATATTGGGCTACAAATGCCTTAGATAATTCAGCAAAGTTTTTAATTGTGCCATAGGGGATTCTATAAAACCATTCAAGAGCTGGTCTAGCCAAGCTTTTGGGAAAAAGGTGCAAGAGGAAGACATCATTGTATGCCACATCCTGGCAATGCATGTAAAATTCTTTGATATGTGTGACAGGGTCTCCTTTTCCTCTGAATTTCTCAAATTTAGGTACCTCAAAGTGTTCGGGAAATGGTGTCGTGGTAATGGCTCTGTCAAATGGGTAAGGACACACATTCTCAAACTTGAATGTCTTTGGATCATTCCCTTCTTGGATGGCTTTCAGAGCTGTCTTCATTTGCTCCCACTCTGAATTAATAGGTGATGGTTGGGGTGCCCCTAATGTAGGAGTGCCTTGAGGTAGGTATGTGCTGGATGGGGCCACTGAATATGGATGGTTATGAGGGATTTTCTGATAGGGATTGTACATTGTTTGGGCAGCTGCATGGTGGATGACAGGTTGTTGAGGGGGAGGTGGTGCATATTGCTGCATGTGCTGCGAGGCTTGCTGTTGATATGGGATTTGAGGTTGGGATTGAGGAACATAAGCTGGCTATGGGGTAAATGGATTTCTTTGTGGAGGTAAGGTATAAGATGGTTGTGAGGCTTGGGGAAAGGATCAGAGGGCTTGTGGGGTTTGACCAATATATGTGGGTTGTGCCCCCATTTGGGATGGCATCTGCAAATAATTGGTGGTTGGCTGGGGTGGTGGATTACCTCCTAGAAGTGGCATTGAAAAGTAGTTGGTAATTGGAGGTAATGGATTAGTTGGTGGTGGAGGTGGTGGGAATTGAAAGCTTGGGAATGGAACTGATGGGGTTTGATAGCTTTGTGGCTAGATTTGGAAGCTTGGTAGAGTGGTGGTGGGAGCTGGGGGCACTTGGGAGCTTGGTAGAAGATTGGCAGTAGCTTGTGGGATTTGATAGCTTTGTGGAGTGAAGGTAGTAGCTTGTGGATTTGTGGCTGGTGGTATTGAGCTACCAAGACCTAATGGAAATTATGGGATTGTGCTTTGGGCTATGGTGAACAAGCTGGGGGCGATGAAAGGTTGATTACTTGGCCCCATGGGTGGCATCCCTGTTGTATATTGTTGAGGTTGGCCAAAGATGCTAGCACTGATTTGGGAGATGGGTGGATTTGGAAGGCTAGGTTGGGGAGAAGCAGCAATAGTGAAGGGGGTGAATGGTGAGATGTTTTGGGTAAAGGGGGTTTGGAGCGGAGAGGTATGAACCAAGGATGGAGTGGTGGTGGCTGGGTTGGCTTGCGGCATGGAGATTTCAACTTGGGTGGATGATGGTATGTTTGGGTCTGTTGGGTCATATGGATTGGCTGGAGGCTCTTCTTTTGGAATATATTGAGGATAATTTGGATCATAAGAGCCTATGGGTGGTGGCAGCTGCCCAAACAATGGGTGAGATGGATCTGATAATGGAGGGGGTCTTCCAAAGTCAAAAGTTCCTACATTGTCCCTTCGAAAATTAGCCATGATTGTCTCTTTGTTTTTGTCTATAATGGCGTTTACCAATACTGCATTTCCTGGTTGGTTCATGAAAGCTTCAATGTCAGTAGGTGATGGCATAGCTTGCTCTGGGCTGAAGGATGGCTGAGTGCTCAAGGGGGGTGAGGCTGTTCGATCCAAATGATAGGGCTCCATTGTTTCTTTCTTCTTGGCTAAGCGAGTGACGGGTGGCATGAAAAATACTCCTAGGGATGAGATGCAATAATGTTGATGGATGCAAAAGGGGGAAGGCTTTTCTATGCAAATGATTTCCTAGGTTGAGACAAAGCTATATGAAAAAACCTAAGGAGGATTGGGTTGGGGATTCTAACTTCAAAGATATGTTGTCAAAGCACAAAAGGTTTGATTTCCTATGTGCAACCTTGGTGGTGATTGTGTGAACTTAAGGATAGACTGATGATCCTTTAGGAAGAACACGAGATTGACCACTTGTGGATCCAAACCTTTAGCTCAAGGTGATGAGGGATAACAAGTGACAAAGCTAGATTACCCTAGACAAAGCTCTGTCAAAGGGATAACCTTGGTGAGATTGGTGGATTTGGAAGATTTTAGGAATGGCAAACTTTTAGCAAGGTGACAAAAATTTTGAAAGCTTAGACGTGCAGATTTTCGATTACTGGCTAGATGGTATGATTCTAAATGAGATGGATGAGCTAATAATGCTTAAGGGGATAACCTAAGATGGCTGGCTTTTCTACAAAGATGACTCTAGAGTGAATCTTATCCAAGAAGATGTGGAGAAACAAGGGTGTCTAATCATAGAAATCATGCCTAGTTGGTAATGCATAAGCAGGATTAACTCCTGGATGTTGGCTAAATTTGATGGTGCGCTCTAACCAGACCTCTTGAAGTGCTTCTTCGGTAGCTTTGTCCTCTGCTTTGTGGAGTTTGGAAATTCATGGGCTTGGTGTTATTTCTTTTCTCTTGGCTGAAAGTTCTTGGTATGCTAGGGATGGCTTGAGTTTGACCTTGTGAAACTTCTGTTTGGGTTTGGGTTGTTCCGACATAAATTCCTGAATCTGCTTGGCTTTGGGAAAAATCTCAGTTGTTTTGTTTCAACTTGTTCAACTTCCAAAATAGGCAGTGACTACGCTAAGTGTGCCCTAAGCTAGGATTGACCAAGTTTGGCAAACATTCGTTCAACAAGTAAAATAAAAACAAGCAATAGATAGGAACACCTAGATAGAAGTTTGTGGTTCTCAGAATGTGATACTTGCACCAAGGAGTGTGTATGTTCTACAAATGTTTCGATCAGTCACTCCAAACACATTAACATCCTAGATGGTTTTCTGCAAGGCTGACAATTGGTTTAGCTAGGGAGTCCTCGATATACGCAAGGTACATGAGGCCCAAATCCGTAGATGAGACCAAAAGGATGTCACACAGCCGAGAGGAGCGGTAACCCACTTCTCCTCTTTCACTTCTCAAGGGTATAAAGTTCCTTGAGGCTTAGCCCGAATGACAAAATCTTGATCCCAAGAGAGGTGTCTTTCGATTCACCTCCCAATTCTTATACTCCGTCGGAGCGCTGGAGTTGAGGTTGTCCAAGGGGTGATGAAATCCCCAAGCAGGCCTCCTAAAAAGAAACAAGGTTTTGGATCCTAATCTTATGCACCCAAGATGGCCTCGAAAGACGACAAGGGGAGAGAAGACTCGGATGACCTTGGGCTAAAAAACACGCTTGTTCTTTTACCAACTGACTCTTATGTGTGCTAATCTAGACTTTGCAAGCACTCATGTTTAAGAGACAATGTTCAATTCCAACTTGAAGCGCCAACAAAAGTAAATCGATCGAAGAATGCAAACAATAAGAAGAGTTAGGGTCAACAAAAGCAAACTCGCGCGCTCGGAGGCCCTCCACGTCAAGTATCGATTAATTTTCTTTAAGGCATTCAAGATTGAGTGTGAGTTTGTTTTAAGCCCAAAACAAAAGTGTGTGAGATTCGATTTCAAGCGCGCGCCCGGAAGCTCTCCACGTCAGTTGTTGTTCAATTTTAGTGCCCAAACTTGAAGTGTGATCGATTTAATCTAGAGCTTTGGCCATTTAAGAATTTTGATAAAGTTAAAGCAAACGTTCAAAGACCAAGTGAGTGAGTTAGATTGTGGAACATTTAACACCTTTTTCAAGTAGACCCATCCCCATAAATGGCGTTGAGATTGCAACCAATGGTTAATATTTGATGGGTGATTAGAAAAGAGGTGAGTCCAAGGAACTACTCAAATTGATTTTTGTAAATTTGTATTTTAACTTAACAAAGTTTCTTAAATGTCCAAAAATCAAACTTTACCTAGATTGCATGTGAAAAAGAGATTTGTAATGGTTAATTGATCCTTGGCATTCAAGATTAGATTTTTTTGTTTTAAGCATGCATTCCAAAGAAAGTTGATTTTAATCCATGACATTCAAGAGTGTGTTTTTGAGCAACATTCATTCAATGAAAAATGTGTTTAACCATTCAAGTTCTTTTTTTTTTTTTAGCAACATGCATTCAAAGACAAATGGTTAAACATTCAAGTTCATTTTTTAGCAACATGAAAACCTGCAAGAAACATGGTTAGTGGTTCCACATGTGCTCCAACCTGCAATGAGACAAAAAAAAAAAAAAAAGCAATTTAGTTAGTTAGCCAAAATCTTCAAAAATGAGAGCTTAACTATGGGAAATTTTTTTTTAACTTTTTTTGTTGTTTTTTCTACGCGTAAAAATGCTTTAAATGGCCTAAATCCTACGGAACATAAAGCAAGCAAGCAGAGAAGACAGTCTATCAAAATATGAAGACGCTGAAATACAGAGATGCCAAAATACGAAGAGGACAAAATAGATTTTCAGCACAGAACACAGGTGAGACGCCGGTTTGCGCAGATGCGGATTTTTGCAGACGCGGATTTTCGCAGATGTCAATTTTCGCAGACGTCAATTTTCGCAGATGTCGATTTGCGCAGACGCAGATTTTCGCAGATGTCGATTTTCGCAGACGCGGATTTTCGCAGATGTTGATTTGCGTAGACGCGGATTTTCGCAGACGTCAATTTTTGCAGACAGAACAGGTTGCAGACGTCAAAACTGCGCCAAAAAAAGCTGAAAAATGCGAATTTTTTTTTTTAGATGGTATTTCTTCTTCCTAAGTTCGTTCTTTAACCTGCAAAAACAAGAAAAACACCCTCACAACACACTCAAACAACAACAAACATTAGATGGTTAGAAAAATGACATATAGATGAAAATAGATGATTAAATGACCCATAGTGGGGTCCCACCGGGCGTGCCAAAATGTAGAACCAGAATCAGTATGCAAAGAACATTAACAAATGAAGTAAACATTCACAAACCAAAAACTAAATTCACATATATGCTTAGACAAAGGAAGAAAACAAGAAGGGCAAACCTCACAAGAAAAAGCACTCCATGCTTTCTTGATTCTGTAGATTTGTCCTTTTGTTGTGGATGTATGCTCAAGATGCTCAAAAGCTGCTTCAATGGAGATGGGTAATGGAAAATTGGTAGCTTTGTGAGCTCTCAATTTGGCATTATAAGGGTATGGTTGATGGCTTTGGTTCTCAAAATAGCATGGTAACTTTAGCTCAAAGATTGTTGATGAAATGGCTTGGGATGGGATTCAATTTATAGGCTAAGGGGTAGAGGGATGGAGGGCTTAGATGCAAGGATGGATGAAGGCTTAAGGAGGGCTAGGATGCACTCAAAGGAGAGCACATGGATTGTGCTTGTTTAGCACCAATGGGAAGGTGACACTTGTCACAAGGAGGATGAGTGTGAGAGGGTAGGGTAAAGGGTTGGTTAAAGGCATGATGAGTGGGGTTGAGTATGTAAGAGGGATGTAAGAGGAATGAGTGTGGAAGAGGGAAGAGTGTGGAAGATGGGTGTAAGAGTCATGAGTGGGCTTGTAAGAGTCTTTATGTTTTGTAAGAGCACTCATGACTTAGTGGTTGGGTTTTCTGAGGGGAGAATTTGGTTTGGATTAGGAAAGTCTTAAACTTGTTTAAGGAATGTGACAACATTAGGGGGTGGATTAGGCTTGGGTTTAGGATTAGCTTAGGGATGTTAGAGATGTGCAAGTGGATGGCATTAATGAGGGTGGGTGAGTTAGTGGCTAAGCTTGGTTAGTATGGCTGGATGGGGTGGATTAGGCTAAATGGAGGATTAGAGATAGGTTAGGGGTTTTTGAATTTGAGGATTTCATTTATCAAATAGATTTATTTAATAAATGGGGATTTTTGGAATTAGATAGGAGAAAAGGATTTAATTGATAAATAATAGATTGTTTGATTTATCAATTAGGACTATAGATGATTAATTAAATTAATCAAGTAGGGGATGACAAAGGATTAATTAAATAGAATTTTAATTAATAATGCCTTTTTAGATAACTAAATAGGATTACTAAAATAGTGTAATCAAATTTAGGTGTCTACATATAAAAGTAAATGAGGTTGAACCTATGAAGGAACCAGAGAAATAAAAATTATTTGTATACATTTATGAAGGCATGGCTATTGATGAAGATGTTGTAAATCAAGTTACAAATAAACAACAAGTTTCGATGACTACTGAGTCACATAGTATGAATGTTGAGATGCATTTAGGAACCAAGCTACAATTAGGTGCCAAGTTACAGAATAAAGTTGAAGCACATTTTGATTTTGAGATTAGTGTACATGAAAGAGATATTGAACTACCTGATATAGATGCACACAGTGATTTAGAAGTTGAGAGACAAAATGAAGAAAATAGAGAAGAACCAGGATTGTCAAAGTATGTAAAGAGACATCACCCTACTGCACAAATCATTGGAGATAAAGATGCAAGACCAATGACAAGGAAAATTTGGAGAAATGATAAATGTTTTCTCAACATGCATGAACCTAAAATAGTGAAAGATTCCTTAGAAGATGTGGATTGAAGTAAATCCATGAAAGGAAAGATAGAACATATTGAGAAAAATAAGACATGGATTCTAGTTCCTAGACAAGAAGATAAAAATGTGATTGGCACCAAGTGGTTGTACAAAAAAAAAGTTACATGAAAATGGTGAAGTCACAAGGAATAAGGAAATATTAGTTTGAAAGGGGTATGCAGAAGAAGAAGGGACGGACTTTAGAGAAACATTCACTCTTGTTGTAAGATTGGAAGGAGTAAGAACTCTTCTTATTTACTTTTCATACAAAGATTTGAAATTTTATCAAATGGATATTAAATTTGTATTTCTGAATGACATATTAGAAGAAGAGGTTTATATAGAACAACTAGAAGGATTTTTTTATGCTAACAAAAAAGACATGGTATGTAGACTACACAAAGCTTTATATGGTTTGAAGCAAGCACCAAGAGCATGGTATGAAAGGATTGACAACTATCTTGTGAGGATTAGATGATAACAACAATTTGTACTTGAAGATAGAGAAAGTTAAATGTATTTTAATATCTAAAATTTTTGTTGATGATATCATATTTAAAGGTCAAGATACTTTATGTAAAGCTTTTGCAAATGAAATGAAGAAAGAATTTGAGATGTCTATGTTTGGAGAGATCAAGTTCTTTGTGGGTTTGCAAGTAAATTAGATGAAATATGGTATATATATCACTTAGTCAAAATATGTAAAGGAGATACTAATTTTTTTTGGATTGGAAAATTCCAAGCTAGTAAGCATAACTATGATGAAAGGACATAAATTGTCAAGGAATGATGATTTGGTTGAGGTGAATCCAACATTGTATAGGTCTATGATTGGAAAATTACAATATGTGGTACATAGTAGACCTGATATTGCCATGGGGGAGTATTGAGATATGATGATATGTTATATTCATGATGGAGTTTATCATTGATGTCAACATAGTAGTCTTCTATGGTATTTGACAGAATAGTGTAAAGATAAAGTTGGTACATATCACTAGTTGAGTATTCTAACTATCTAATGTTATGGGAAATACTCCTAAGTATCTAGTATATGTAGTTAATATTAGAAGAAGAAATGACAAGTCTGGAAGAAGTTATGTAAGTTTTGGTGATGTCTTTTTTGAGATAGAGTTTATAGAGGCATGTTCTAGTAAACTTGTTATATCTCTTAGCAGAGTTGATATTTTGAGAATCAAGGTTGAGGATATAAAGAAGACATGTTGGTGATGATGTGGCTAAGCTTTCTCATCATAATATTGCATATAAAAAAAGTTATTCAAGTTGCAAGGTAGAAGATTAATGGTATTGTTAAGTGTAACATGTTCTTAATGAGGTCCTATAATAATTAATTGAGAAGGCCTAATAGCCAACTTAGGTAATTGTTTTGAGGACTTGGTATAAAGGAAGGAAATTCTCCTTTATCAAGTGAGGGCATGATGTATGACATGAAATATATTGATGCAAATTAATTGTAAGCAAAGAGAGAGTAGAATAAAGTAGAGTGGAAGTGAAGGAAACTTCATTGTTGAGATTTTGTTGAGTGATCCAAGGTTTGATATTTGGATGTGAGATTCATGACATAGTCTACAAGGTCTAACCATGATTGCTTTAGTTGATAGAAAAAGGAAAGAACATAACAATAAATTGCATATTTGAGTAGTGAGCTCTTACTGTAGTTGAAATTGCATGTTTGGGCAGTGGGCTCATCTTGCATACATTGCACTACAACTCCTAATAGGGTTGGCATGAATATTAACAAGGATTCAAAGACTCCTAATAGGGACTCTATGTACTAAATTTTGTAATAGGGTCCATCGTCTAACAAGGAATATCTATATTAGTGCATCATCTTGTGGGCATCATTCCCAATGGGATTTTCCCTCTGATCAAGAGTTTCCCTAGTTAACATATCTGGTGTAATTGTCTATATGCATCTTATTATGGTTGTTGTTTACTTTTTTTGAATGGTTATGTTGTTTAAAGAAGATAAATATTTTAATACTTAGATACTTGTGATAGAAGAAATTTTGACACTCGAATGATGGAAATTCTTGGTGAGTTATCATATTTGTGTAAAGAGCAGAATATTGAGTTTTTAGATCCAAGATCCCTCTATTGTATACAAGGGAATAGTAGCACAAGTGAAGATAAATCTAGATTGGAAGAAGACATAAAGATAAAATAAGATATTGATCTACTTACTAAGAGAGAACCAGAAGGTATGGAATTTTTTGTTTGTTGAACATGTAAAGAGATTGGTCATGTTTCAAGTAAATGTTGTTAGAGATTGAGAAAAGATAGAAACAATCTACTCTCTAATAAAGTTGAAGAATTTAGAGAAAGTATGTAAAGATCCTTGAAAGATAGTGTTAATGAGTCTAGATTGGTTAATGAAGAACAAGTATTTGAAAAAACAACTCTGATAACTATTATGGAAAGTGAAAATGTGAGAGTTGATGAGAAAATCATGATACAAGAGAGAATATTTGATTACAATTTAGATGATGATGTTGTTACTAAGCCAAGGAATGATGAGGCATTTATTGAGACTAACAATTATTTATAGAATGAAGGAGAGCCAAGAAAAGAAAAAAGCTTGGAACCTTCAGTAGAGGCAAGAGTTGAGATAGAAACTCCTACTTTAGGAGAGAATATGATAAAGAATCACCCATCCAAGTAGATCATCAGAAGCAAAGATAAAGGTGTGATGACAAGAAGTAGAGTCAATGAAGAACTATATTTGATATCTCAAGTTGAGTCTAAGAATGCAGATGAAGCATGTAAAGATGATCATTGGAAACAAGCTATGAAAGAGGAATTGGATCAGATAGTAAAGGATGCGACATGGGAATTGGTTCCTAGACCAACATACAAGAATGTGATAGGAACTAAATGGGTATTCTAGAAAAAAGATGAATGAACAAGGTGAGATTGGTATGTAAAGGTTACTCACAACAAGAAGGCATAGATTATGAGGATACCTATGCTCTAGTGGTTAGAATAGAAGTAGTAAGATTATTCTTAGCCTATGAAATACAAAAGAAATTTAAAGTGTATCAAATGGATGTCAAGTCAATATTTTTGAATAGATAACTCAAAGAAGAAGTGTACATTGAGCAGCCTGAAGGTTATCCTTTGACAAATGAAAAGAACATGTTATGCAGATTGAAGAAAGCATTGTATGGCTTGAAGCAAGCACCCATAACTTGGTATGCTAGGTTGGACAAGCAGTTAAAAAATCTTGGATAGAGAAAAGGTATGATAGATAGTAATCTCTATTGGAAAGAAATTGATGATGGTTTGATGATTTTGGCAATATTTTTTGATGATATCATATTGAGAGGAAATGATGAAGAAAGTAAGAAGTTTGTAGAAGAGATAAAGAAAGAATTTGAAATGAGTATAATAGGAGAGATGAAATACTTTCTAGGATTATAGATTGTATAGAATAAAGAAGGAATCTTTACTTCTCAGACTAAGTACTTGAAGGATTTACTAAATTTTTTTGGTTTGGAAACATTCAAACCTATTGGAACACCCATGGTAACTAGACACAAGTCATCTACAAAAGATGAGACACCTACTATTGAGCAGAAGAAGTATAGATCTATGACTGGAGGATTGCAATATCTAACGCACACAAAGTCAGATATAGAAAATGTAGTTGGAATTGCTGCAAGATGATCCCAAAGAAGCACATTATGCAAAAATTAAAGGGATATTTAGATATCTAAAAGGAACATCTGAGTTTAGATTGTGGTATGAGAAATCTAATGATTTCACTATAAGTGTTTATACTGATGCAAATTGGGTAGACAATATGGATGATAGAAAGAGCACTAGTGATGGAGCCTTCTTTCTTCGAGGAAGATTTGTTTCTAGGTTAAGCAAGAAGTAGGATTGTACATCAAAAAGTATGATGAAAGAAGAATATGTTGCAAAAGCAAATAGTTGCAATTAGGTTGTTTGGACGAAACATATGCTAAAGGATATAAGGATAGAAATCAAAGAACCTATTGTTATACATTGTGATAAAACAATCACAATAAATATGTCTAAGAATATAGTGTTGCATTCTAAGACCAAGCACATTTCTATTAAGTATCACATGTTGAGAGAGAAATTTGTAGAGAAGGAAATCAGATTGGAGTACGTAACCACTAAAGAGTAGATTGTAGCTATATTCACTAAGCCTCTTCCCAAACAGACTTTTGAGTATTTGTGAGGTATGCTTGGGGTTATGCCCCTTCCTATTCTATAAGACATTTTCAAAGTTTAATGAAGTTTTGGCAAGATCATTGGTATGTTAATGCATGACTGTGATAACTAGTAAGAGAAATTTGAACTATAACTCATTATCTCCATAGTAACTTGCACTTGTTAATAGTTTAAATGAATGGTGATCTCTCTCTCTCTCTCTCTCTCTCTCTCTCTCTCTAATATATATATATACATACATATATATACATATATATATATATATACATATATATACATATACATATATATATATACATATACATATATATATATACATATACATATATACATATACATATACATATATATATATATATACATATACATATATATATATGTACATACATATATATATATGTATATACATATATATATATATGTATATACATATATATATATATATATATACATATACATATATATATACATATACATATATATGTATGTACATATATAAATATATATATATATGTATGTACATATATATATATATACATATATATGTATGTACATATATATACATACATATATATATATATATATATATATATATATATATATACATATATATATTTATATACATACATATATATGTATGTATATATATATACATATATATATATATATATATATATATATATATATATATATATATATATATATGTATGTATATATATATATATATACATACATATATATGTATGTATATATATATATATATATATATATATATATATATAATGCATACCTTGATTAAGAGATATAGTTTAAATGGTGATTTTAGTAGAATTATTCATGCTTGATGACCTTGTTATGGCACGGGACTAGGGTTTTGCATATAATGGCCCATTCCTCCTAATTTTATTTGTGGAAATTTTTTATTCTTTTCCATAAGAGGGACATGCATGTATATTAGCAAATTTCTTCATCAAATTTCTTTTCACTCATTTTTCCTTTTAAAAATGGTGTGGCTAGGCATGTGGCTGTGACTAGCCTGGTGGATGGAACAAGCTATAGCAACAAAGGGTTATGGAAGTGTAGGAAGAATTTGGAAGGTGAGAGTAAGTTATTCTCATATTCCTTGAAGTGGTGGAACTGTTGGTTCGGTGAAATTTCTTAGATACCATAGACATTTCTGAAGCCCTAGTTAAAGGGACTTGAAACCCTTATTAATTGGCCAATTTGGGGCTTTGGGTCTTAAACCTTTTGAGAAATTAAAAGTTTATAATCCTATTGTACTTCAAAATGGATATCGAAATCACTAATTTGTTGGCTATTGTTTTGGGAAGATTTGAAGTTGTTGGACAAAAAATGAGTTTACAAGGCTAATTCTTCTAGGTCTATTTTAGGTCTATCAACAAGTTATTAATGTGGGTATCAGATTCGAAGCTTTTAACTTGGGATGTAGCTGGGCACTAGTAAATAATGATTAATAATGCCTCCATATTTCCACTTGGTTATGTTAGAGTGGTAATTGTGAAAATATCCTAGGGTTTCTTACAAGAATTGAAGGTAGTAAGAAGTTAAATTGGAACTTTAGAGTGAGTTGCAGGTGGAGAGTGGGAGAAAGGTGTTTGAGAGTGTTAGGTGGATTAGGAAAAAGTTGTTGGAATTTTCAAATAGGAAGAATGCTTCTGAGGGGGGGGTTGAATCAGAAGTACTTTATTTAACCATCGAAACCTTTTAATGAAAGTAGATTGCATACATATGAACATATCAGATAGTTATGAAAAACACGTAAGCATCACCACATAACACTTGAGATTTTGATAACCCAAAAACCCTCCAGGAATAAGAAGGTAAAATTGGGTGGGGATGATACTCATAAAATCACTGCAGTAATAATATTTAAACACTTCTGATGGTCTGCCTTGTTAAAGGCTTGCCCTGTTAAAGGCTTTACACTGTATCAATAGTGACCTGGTTAAAGGATTTACAAACACTTTACATGAAGTGTCACCTTGTTAAAGGATTTAATCACCTATTTAAAGGATCTACAAAATAGCTATTAAGCTAACCTATCACCATAGGGTTTTCATTCTAATACAATTGCTAGAGATTATTAGGTACAATAAACCTGATAGCTTGCAATCCTTTGTTTTCTGAATACAGGCACTTGATCTGCTTTCTCTAATCTTGATCCTTTGAGATCTAATACTCTTTACTCTGAAATAGTGTTCCTTCCACACCCTTGTACATCTACTCTATTCCTAATGAGATTTCATCTTCCTTATAAAGAAATTTGAAGACTTAGGGTTAGGTATGGATCTACGATCCATATTGAATCTTTGCTTCTCGCTCATTCCTTGCACTTTTCTTATTGGTTGCATGCCTTCTCGATTTTTATTATTGGCTACATGTAGATTGCTTAGGAAATACAAAATATTCGATCTTATCATTTAATCCTTCAAGGTTCGTCATATGTCGGCCATGAAAATGATTTACATATGAATCAATGAAGTTACAAACTCATATGTACATTCTGTGTTACTCGGCACTTGCTAATTTTAGATGCTCGGCACTAATAACAAATTGGCTTACTCAGCTCCTATTGCATTTCTATATTGCTCGACATCATCTGTGACTTAGCACTTAAATATCACTCGGCACTTGTATCATGCTCGACACCTAAAGTCATTTGGTACTTAAACTTTGCTTGGCAACTGATCTTCACTCGGCACCTCGAGGCTACTTGGCAACTAAAAATCACTCGACACTTGAAGTCTTTCCTGACTCGGCACATGTTGTGGCTCGGCATACATGGTGTACTCGACTTCAATATAGAAAGTGGTTAAGTGTATTGGCACTCAAGTCTCAAAAACCATTATGAGGTTAACAATCTCCCCCTTTGACATGAGTGACAAAAGCACTTAATTGATCTTATGAGTACATTAACTAATTTGCTTGGTATATACAGAGGTTTTCAAAAACCTTTAATCAAAATTTGTGTAACTTACAATATATATACCTCAAAATTATTGTTACTCCCCCTGAGTTGGTTGTTTGTGCCATTATCTTTATATCATGCTCCCCTTGGTTTCCTTGGTTCTATTTCCCCCATTCTCTCATTCATCTTATAATATCTCCCCCTTTTTTGACAATTATGTCAAAGGATTTTAAGGGTTAAGACCATATTTCACCAAAAATGTGATGTTTACCTCCACAATCATCCTGAGAGCTGAATCCCAATTGTTCAAAGCAATTTCCAGTGACTTGTGCTAGATGGAAGTCTTTGCAGCAAGATGAATAAGTCCATCTGAAGTGGAAAGATTGGGATCTTTCTTGAGAACAGTTTCTACATAGACTTGTTCCTTATGGAGTATTTCCAAATGTGGGGTAATAGAGGACTGGAGTTGTATTATTTTTGCCTTGATATTGGCCTCATATGTTGATAATACAACTATTTCTTTTTGAGTGTGAAGCGATTGAGCAAAATGCTTCTCACTTTGAGCTGGATCGTTTGGTAGCTGCATGCTTGAAATATTTAAATTTCTTTCCAAGCTCAGTATCTTTTGGCTTGTCTCTTGTGTGAAGTATGAAAAGTCACACAACTTTTTGTAAAATGAGAATATATTCTCAAGTACCTTTTTCACTTTGTTTATAAGCTTTGCCAATTCAACCTGGGAGACTGCAATTTGACTTGATACTTGCTCATTTACTTTTCCCTGGAATTTTCTTTCAGACCATTCTATAAGTTTTGCATTTGTCTCTTGGTCTTCATTTGTCACTTGGCTAACAATATCTAATAATTTCTCTATGATATTCTTTGACTCATTTGGTGACTAGAAACTGAAGGCATTCATAAAGATGTCCTTAATCTCATGTAGTGTTTGCTTTTGTTTATACTCCCTCCTGAGTATCTCTTGTCTCGTTCTCCTATTCAGTTCTTCTTGCACCTCATTGATTTGATCAATGGTTATTGTTTTTAAGTCATATCTTGGTATGACTATCTCCTCATTTAATTCAAGATCTCCATAGTGAAGTACCGTTGCAACTTTTGTAGTACTGGATCCTGGTGTAGATATTTGCAATGGCTGTTGTGAAGGAGTTCCCGAGGTAGGAAAATTTATCAATGTTTGTATTGCCTCTTTCTCTTTAAGAGTTTCATCTATTTTCTCCTCCTGCTATCTACTTCCTTGATCAATTATGGTAATCTTAGGAAGTGCACCTTGTGTTTGTGCTGTAGGATCAGATGTAATAGTTTGTCCTGTTTGTTCTGTTTCTTTTTCTACAGTTGCACTCGACTTTTGTATTGAGGTGTCAACTATGCCTAATGAAATAATTGTGGGCATTTGAATTTGACCACTAGTAATTGTAGAGATGATGGAAGGTGGTTCTTGTGGATTCACCTTTTCTCTAACTATGCTTTCTACTAGTTTTTGAAGCTCGTCCATACTAAACAATACTAGATCTATACACAATCTTGCTTGTTGTGTAGATTGGTCAAGAATTCTTTTGAGGTCTTCTGCAGTTAATGGATTGATTTTCTGACCAAAAGTGTCAGGAACATCTTTTATAATTATAGTTTTTGTAGGTGTGATGGGTACATGAGGAGGGCTAGAGGGTGGCAATTGTGTGTCTTGCACACTTTGGTCTGGTTGCTACTCTTGCTCAGCTATTTACATTACATCTTGTTCTTGTGTCTCTTCCTCCTCTCCATCTTTCTTTTCTTCTTCCTTCTTCTCTTCTTCTCCCTTCTTTTCTTCTTTTCCTCGACTCTTCTTGTGTTTTCTTGATTGGTTTCTTCTTTGTAGCTTCCTCTGTAGCCTTTTTAGTGGAGGCCCTTGTTGCAGCTCAAGTTGTTGGCTTTTGAGGTGATGGCATAGCAAATTTCTTTGGTTTTTGCTAAGATGGAGGTTGTTCTGTTGCCTTCCTTTTCTTTGAATCAGCATTAATTGGTGCTTCTTGGCTTCTTCTTCCTCTGCACCTTCCTCCTTGTCTTCACCTAGGTGTTGGATTAATTCCATTGGGCCTTGTTCTTGTTCATCTTCATCATCATCATTGTCATCTTCATCTTCTTCTGCTTCAGCCTCAATTCCTTCACCAAATTTCTTCTTAATCTTCTTTAACAAATTTTCTTTATTCTTTAATGTGGAGGTAGTCTTTAGCTCCATATTTATCTTTGATCTTACTACATCATAAGTGCCAAAGTGTGGAGCACTTTTATCTGTCTCTTCTACCAATAATGCAATTATTGTTGTAGAAGCTTCATCTATATTGATTTCATATCCAAATGGCCTTAGCCATCTCACTCTTGGAATTACTGCTTGAATATAGCTAAAATCAATGTCAACTAAGAAGGACAAATCATTAGTATGTTTTTCCACTAAGGAGACTGGTATTCTTGATCTTTGCTTCATGGATTTCTTGAAATCCTCAAAATAACTTGTCATCAGTGTATCCAAATTTTTTGCCATCTGTTCTATATATTCATTGATTTGGGCAATGATAGTCTTATCATTCCTCCATGTAACTTTGCTGAAAGAGGAAAATTCTGAACATAAAAGAATATACAAACTAGAATTGCTCCAAATTTGCATTGAGCACCCTTTATTCTTCTTTGGTAGCTAGTTTTTCAGTAATCTGTTGTAGTTGCAGTTTTGCAAGATCATAAGTATGATCCTTTTTCACCAATTTGTAACCTACATCTACTGCAATACATGGCACACTGTTGAGTCTACTAGATTGATAGAACTTATGGGCTATGACTCTAACAACAAACTCAACTAGAGGATCCTGGATGGTGTGAATTTTCATTCCTCTTTTATTCCATTGAGCACTAGTGTTCTTTTCAATAACCTCCTTTGATTCACTTCTTAAGGTTTTGAACTGATCTAGGGTAGGATACCCAGTTGCCCTATATATGATTCCTTTGGTTAATTTGATGGGAATATCTTCCAACCAAAGACTTCTACCATGAATTCTTCTTAACACAAGTTTACCCCATTCTGTCTTGAATACGGCGGAAAAGCTCAAAACTCGGGTCAAACCCTTTCTTTCAACAATTTTGAATTCATCTTTTAAGACTCCATCTACACACAATTTTTCATAGGCTTTCCTTATCTCCATATCTCCTAGGGCTCCTATCTTACAATTGTAGCATCTTCTTACATCTTGAACCATTATAACTTTTGGGGGTATTTGGGAGAGAGCTTCGACGGGGTCATTTTTGTATGCAACTTCAGGGATGGGATGAAACTCAGGTTGCTTGACCTCATTTGACATTAACTAAACTTCAAATGACTCTTTCTCCTCAGTTTTCTTGGAACTTGACGCCATTTATGCAAACTAGGGTTTCCCTTTTTATGAAATATGAAACTGCGTAGCTCAGCACAAATGAAAATACCTCAAGATCAATGAAAATGCATTGAGAGATGTTGCAATCTGCTTAAAATGCTGAATCTTCTTCTGTGAAGTCACTCTACTCTCTTTCTCTTCTTTGCTTCTTGATCGCGATGAGGAAAATTGATTTAAATCATGATAATATACCCTATTTTTATCGCATTAAATACTCAACTACCAACTCGACTTTTGATGGATTTTAACATTACTCGGCTTGTACTACACTTCCTCTTTACTCAGCTTGCATTGGAGTTAACCAAATTAGCATCAATTATCAACTCCGTCACTATTAGGAACTCGACATGTATTGGAGTTTAGCTCAGCATCCAAAGATAGCTCGGCAACATCATTTAGATTTTGTCTTGACATCTTGTCTCATGCAGATTTATACTTTGCATTGCTTCTTTGTCTTGGGACTGATGTGTGATATAACTTTGTATATCAGTCCCATATACTTCTCATGCTTAGTTTGATGAAGCATGATCACTTGAACCATTGGGTGAAGTGATCCCTTTGCTTGATGTGTTATACTCATCTTTCTTTTTCCAAATCTTACTCATTTGCCTCCTTACCTTTTTGACATCAATGTTTTCTTTGTGCTTATTTTCTTCAGTCTTGGGTGCCTTTGACCTTGTAGAATAGTTTCTGCTGGTATGCCTAGTTTTCAGACAACTAAAACATGTAGTTTTGCTCAACCATCTTTTATAGTTTCCCTTGAAATGTGTTCTTATGCAATTCTGGGGTGCATGTCCATATTCCTGACAATAATGATAGCTATACCTGGTGTTGTAATCCCAATGATAGTGACTTTCATTTCCTTTTGATTTTGCTGGTTGATTTGATGTCCACATAGGCTTTGATTTGCATTCAAATGCTCTATGTCCATACTTCTTGCAATTATGACAATGTCCATCAAATTTTTGAGTCCTTGTGGCATTGAATCTGCAATCTTGTGTTATATGTCCTTGCATGTTGCACTTGTGATAGTAACTCTTGCTCTTGGGTGTGTTTGTCTGATTGAATCTCCTACTCCAACAAATATTAGCAGTATGTCCCTTTTTATTACAATAATGACAAGTGGGTTTGGAATCCTTACCTTTGTCACTTCTTTGCTCAACACTCTTTGATGATTCTCCAACTTCAGTGCTATTGTATCCAAGTCCTGATGTATCATGGGCAGATTTTGGGGATTTCAACAACTGTTCAAAATACTTGATGGCTTCACTTGACTTGTTGAGATTCTCTGTTACCTCTTTTTCTCTATTTAATTCATTCTTCAGTTGTTCATTATGCATCTTCAAAGTAGAGATCTCAATATCTTTCATATTGAGTTCATGATGAAGGTTCATCATTTGGACAAGTGTATCCATCTACATGTTTGAGATCCTTGATAATTCAGTACATTTTTCTTCAAGTCTGTTTGCAAGATTTCTTTTGTCATTTTCCATCATGACTTTGTCCTCAACTGCTCTTTTCTTTTGTTCAGTGATTTCACATAGCATTATGGCCTGTGATTCATGTTCCATCTTGAGAGATCTTATTTCTTCTGCTTGAACTTTGTTTTTCTCCATTAGTTCTACTATTGCTGCATCAAACTCTTTTGTGTCTCCATTGGCACACAGTTTTGTGGTATCAATCTCCTTGTAGTTTATATCATTTTCAGCTATGGCTATATCCTTTCTTTTCTTCAAGGATTTTCTCAATTCCTCCCTTGCTTCCTCTACTTTGTGTAGAGCTAGTTGCACGTCAATCACTTGATTGTCAATAATCTTCCCAAGTTTGAAGACTTCCATCTTTAGATCTTTTTCTCCAAGTTTTTAGACTTCTTCTTGTGAGAACCTTGCTCTGATACCAATTGTTGGAATTTTTAAATAGGAAGAATGCTTCTGAGAGGGGGGGGTGAATCAGAAGTACTGTATTTTAACCATTAAAACCTTTTAATGAAAGTAGATTGCATGCATATGAACATATCAGACAGTTATGAAAAACACATAAGCATCACCACATAACACTTGAGATTTTGGTAACCCAGAAACCCTCCAGGAATAAGAAGGTAAAATTGGGGTGGGGATGATACCCACAAAATCACTGCAGTAATAATATTTAACCACTTCTGATGGTCTGCCCTGTTAAAGGCCTGCCTTGTTAAAGGCTTTACATTGTATCAATAGTGACCTGGTTAAAGGATTTACAAACACTTTACATGAAGTGTCACCCTGTTAAAGGATTTAATCACCTATTTAAAGGATCTACAAAATAGTTGTTAAGCTAACCTATCACCATAGGGTTTTTCATTCTAACACAATTGCTAGAGAGTATTAGGTACAATAAACCTAATAGCTTGCAATCCTTCATTTGCTGAATACAGGCACTTGATCTGCTTTCTCTAATCTTGATCCTCTGAGATCTGATACTCTTTACTCTAAAATAGTGTTCCTTCCACACCCTTGTACATCCACTCTATTTCTAATGATATTTCGTCTTCCTTATAAAGACATTCAAAGACTTAGGGTTAGGTATGGATCTACGATCCATATTGAATCTTTGCTTCCCACTCATTCCTTGCACTTTTCTTATTGGTTGCATGCCTTCTCCATTTTCCTTATTGGCTGCATGTAGATTGCATAGGAAATACAAAATATTCGATCTTATCATTTAATCCTTCAAGATTCGTCGTATGTCGGCCATGAAAATGATTTACATATGAATCAATGAAGTTACAAACTCATATGTACATTTTGTGTTACTCGGTACTTGCTGATTTCAGATGCTCAGCACTAATAACAAACTGGCTTACTCAGCTCCTTTGCATTTTTGTATTGCTCGGCATCATCTGTGACTCGACACTTAATTATCACTCGACACTTGTATCATGCTCGACACCTAAAGTCATTCGGCACTTGAACTTTTCTCGGCACGTGAAGGCTACTCGGCACCTAAAAATCACTCAACACCTAAAGTCTTTCCTTACTCGACACATGTTGTGGCTCAGCATACATGGTGTACTCGGCTTCAATATGGAAGTGGTTAAGTGTATTGGCACTCAAGTGTCAAAAACCATTATGAGGTTAACAAAAGTATTTCACATGCTATCTTGTGTCCTAACCTAATTTGGCATGTGGAACTCACCTAGATCACTTTGGACTTTGCTTAGTCCTTTGAATCAAACTTACTTACATCAACATTGTTACGTATCTATATAAATATCTCATCGATGAAGTTGTACACCTTCATCTCAAAAGAGTAAGAGAGTAAGTGTCTCTGTCCAATTGAGATTGCTCCATATAAATGTCAAGAGGTCTAAATATAGAGATGAATGATATTTTGGTATTATTATTGAAATTGTTGTCCAATCAATAATTATTTAGTTACAAGTATTTCAATTATGGCATTGCCAACATTGGATATGTCTAGTTTGTTTGTAATTAATTCCTATTCATGACCTCTTCCTTGAGGGTAGGGTCCTACCTAGTATGCATGGAGTAATGGAAGCCATGCTAGATTCATGCTTGGTGAAAAATTCATCCTATGCTTTTCTCTCTCCTCTCTTCTTTTCACAACACATTTGTACATTAGATGTGCAAAAATATTAGTACATTTTTACTTGGACCCATTACCTAGGGCACACACTAAATATTTTCATGTTATGATTAAGCACTTTTCTTACTTGTTTACTTTATATCTTTGTAGAGTTTGGCACAAGGGTTAGAATATTATAATCACCCTTATCACACTCAATAACACAATTAAGCTTTTATGTAAACATAAACATCTAGATTCAAAATAGACTAAAAGAATTTAATCTAATTTATATTTATGCAATTGATTTCATAGTTGTGAAAGTCACCCACACTAAAAAAGATAGATTTATATATTGTAGAGCATTTGTTTCAGGATCACTAAATTTCTTACATCTTGAAACATCATTTATAAATACACATCACAACATATTTGTATCCAATTAATAACTATATATCATCAATTTTTTAATAAATATGAAATTTTATTACGTTCAACTTTTTAATCTAAAATAGGTTGTATACATATAGACACACATATATAAAATGAAATTATATTTTAACACATATTTATATAAATTATTTAGAAAACATCTTCAAATTATAATTGAACTAATAAAGATTCAATATAATATATTTAAAGAATGCAATCCTCTAAAAACCAATTCATTAGAAGTGTGATTACCCTATACTAAACCTCTACATAATTTTTTTAAAACATTATCTTAATTTAAATACACACTTTTCTATAATATTACATTTCAATAAATTAAACTAAAAACACAAGATATGATTATTTTATCTATCCCCAAAATCATTTATTGTGGATGTCAACTTTTAAACATGGATTTAATTAGTTTAAGTGAGATATTCATTATCCCTCAAAATAAATTAAAAACCAACTTCCCACCTTCCCACACCCACTATAAATTTACCAAGGAAAAAGTTGAATAACACCTTACTCTTCTATTAAGATTTGAACTATGATCTAGCTTTATATCTTCCAAATCCCTACATACAATATGACACATGATGATTAATTGAATTTGTTAAAACTATATGTAGCTTTATATTTTGAAATCTCTAGACACACAGTATGATACATAATGATTATCTGGTTTTTAAGTAGTTTATGTCCATTTTTTAAACCTTCTACTTTTAGTCAATGAATTGAAAAAGTTTAGTGCATATAAATTGGTGGGCACTTTAATCATTCAACATCATACGCTTGAATTTGGGCAAATTCTTTATGAAAAGGAATAGCAATTATGAAGACATTTCAGATAAAAAATAAAAAGAGGCTATGGCCATGGTTTTGTCAAGAATCTCATTATCATAGGGAACACCTATCATACAAATTACAATTCACTCACTTATTAAGAGAATATTGCATGACGATTGGACAAGGCCAAAAATCAATGTAACTATGACATGACATTGAAAAATTCCAACCCACGGGTGTACTTGAGAAAATAGTGAAGAAACAAAGCTTTCATTTCAAAAGTTGCAAAAAGCCATCATACAAGCAAAATCAAACCAAGAGAAATAATAAAAGGTGGTTTTGGGCACCACTTTACCCAACGTCTCTTATACTTCCTCGGGTAGAGGGTCCTAGCTTTTCTAAATGCACTTGATTTAGGAGCATATTTCTATAATTTGACTAAACCCCAATATCTTTCCAAAATCTTACCCCATAATCTATTTATGTAGAGTTTAACATGGGAAGTTTGTTATATGTTTAATCTTTTTTGAGATTTTGGGGGAAAAAATAGATATTGGTATTCTTATAGATTATAATATTGTGAATAATTTTTCTTTTTAATAAGTGTTTAGTGAGCTTTTCGAGGTGAATTGTAGAATCAGATAATTCATTTTCTAACATGAAATATTTTCAAAACATAGCTATGAATAGGTGAGGTTATAAATGCGGATTTTATTTTCAATTATCAAAGTTAGGTTTAAATCTATGAACACATTAGATTAGAGAGTACAACCTTGCAATCACAATGGCCTAATAGGAGTTTGAACCTTTATGACCACAACGACACCACCAGTTAACCAACATGCATTGGGAAGAATTGAAATATATGTACATTTATTAAAAATATTCTTATTAAGTTTATACAATTAAGATAATTTATATAGTAAAGTCAACAAAGTTTAAATTTGATCTAGTCTTATATTTGGATGAATTAAGTCTTAGAAGATATCATAACGAAGAAGCATACCATTGTTTTCATCAAGTGAATTATAAGAATTTCATAGATTTATACAATTTAAAGATGTGTTGTGTATATAGAATTCAACCCTCATCTTCATGATTTTGAGGGTTCATTTCCTTATTAAAGTTCACATTATCTACTAGTTTTTCTTTGTTGAAGCAATTAAATGAGTCAAAGGATCCACTAAGAAACTTAAAGATTACTTAAACCTTTTGGGTAAGGAGTCCTAGCATTTCTTTATGTATATAATTAGCAAAATTCATAGATTAAAGTTTTGAAATGTTAAATAAAATTTAATCATATATTTGGAAGATTTAAGTTATAGTGGATAGCATAACAAAGGAACATTCCATCATTCTCTTCAATTGAATTATTAGAGTTATATAGTTTTGTCTAATTTTAGGATATTTTATGTTGACAAAGATCAATGCTAATATTTAAGAGCTTACAAATGTATTCCATATTTAATTTTTAAAAGTTTGTTCATGTTATCAAGTGATCTTTTATTTGTTGATGTGATTGAATGAGTTAAGCACTCTTAAGAATTAAACCTTCTTCAATATTAAGCATGCAATAATTGAAATAAAAGAATGGATATATTAAAGTAATGTTCATGCAACTATAATTGATATTTTTTATCTAAACAAAACATTAAAAAAAGTATCCCCTCAATTAAAAAATTGGTCAACTCTAATACTAATTAATGATTATATAATTATTAGTGATATAAACATATTAGAATAGTATATTGTTGATGGAACATACTCCCCTTGATGGACCTTCTTTATATAAGAAATTTTCTAATGCTCAAGAAGGTTCTAGAATTTTAGCCCAAGACCTTGAGGTTGACTAACCCTAATATATATTTTATATTTATTTGCATTGGAGTTGACCAAAAAAAATCTTTTTGGAAATTTGGGTAGCACAACTTTAGAAGCCATAATTCATCAATTGTTGTACTATTGACTATGAAACCTCTTTTCAGAATTGACACCTCCTAATCTACAACACTTGACAACATAAGGACTATTAGTTGATGTTTGACCCCATTTTAGAGCCTCTAAGGCCTTCAAAAATGAGTTCAAATATTTATACCAAAAGTTCTTAATAACTTCACCAATACACTTGGTATTGCAATAAAACTTCATTGAAAGGTTGATATATCTAAAATGAACCTCCATGTATGAAATTAGAACATTCTAAGCTCAAACTACCAACTTACTAAAAATAGTAAGTTTCCAAAAATAATAATTCTAGACTAAAATAACCCTTATTAGAAAAAGACAAAACATATATATTTTTGGGTGATAAAAGATTGCCCTTATACCCATGATTCTTTTGCATTAGACACTCGAGGTAGTTTGAGAAGTTATCCTATTACACCTTAGGTGTTAAGAGGAAAACCAAGATGGTTAACCTCCTTTTATCAGTCATGATGAGTCTTCAATAGGTCATCCCTTCCATTTAACCAAATATTATTGACATATCACGTTTCTTGTTATTTTACTAACACAACTATCTATTATATCTAAAATCTCCTTTGTAGTTGAAGTAGTTGCTATATTACTCAATTATACTTATTTAACCTCATCTTCAACATTTTCTTCATTATATTCTATTAGATATGAAATGTTAAATATTAGTGCAATATTCAGTTCACTTAGCAATTCTACTTTATAGGAATTTCCTGAATCATGCTTCTTTACTATTCTGCATGGTCCAAACTTCATCTTTAATTTATTATATGTTCCCACTAGAAATTTCTCCTTTCCCAATTGAACCATGATTCATCTCTAACCTAAAATTCCTTATGCATCCTTTTCTCATGTATCTTATCCTTGTATGATGTATTCACTTTAGTGATATGCTTCCTCACCTCCTCATGAATGTTATTGAATTTCTCTACAGAATCTTCATCTGCAACACTACTTGTATCCTCTTTGTCCAGTTTACTTAATTCATAATCATTTCTAGGACTACTTCCATATACTATCTGAAATCCTAATCTAATAGTGCTTCTATTGGAAAAATTATTGTATGCAAATTTAGTCAGTAGTAAAATCAAATTCCATACCTTTGGTTTATCTCTAACCAAATATCTCAATGAGTTTCCCAAACTTCTATTAACCACTTTTTCCTGTCCATTAGTTTGTGGATGATGTGATGAGATGAACTTTAAAACCATCCTTAACTTCTTCCATAATGAGCACTAGAAGTACCCAAAAAACTAGGTATCTCAATCTAAAACTATGCTCTTTGGTAGACCATGCAGTCTCACCACTTCTCTAAAAAAAAATTATGCCACATGAACAATATCATTAGTCTTCTTGAAGGGAAAGAAATGTATCATCTTTGAAAATCTGTCAACTACCGCAAAATTTAAATCATGCCCTCTTTGAGTTCTTGGTAAGGAAATAAAAAATTCCACACTGATATCCTCCCATGACTTCTCAGGCATATGTATGGCTGATATAACTATGCATTCTTCTTTTCTCCTTTTTCCACCTTACATACTATGCAAATATGCACAAAATTTTTGACATCTTACAACAATTATGGCTAGTAATAGTTCTCACTATCTTAAGAAACCATTTTATTATGGCCAAAATGTCCAACCAACCCTCCACTATGCTTCTATTTGATGAAATTCTCCCTCATAGAACTCCTTGGAATGCATAGTTAATTTCCTCTAAATAGTATATCAGCCTAGATGATGAAATTCAACCACTTACTTTTATCTAGAGTAATATGTTATGTACATGCTTTCCAAGCTTCACCAAATCAAAATCTTCTAGCTACAAACTTTTGAGTTCCTTTGACCCAACAACTTGAATTTGCATCTCTATCAGCAAAAGTTATCTCCTACTAAGAGCATCTGTAACCCTATTAGACTTCTTGCTTGTGTATTTCAAAACAAATGTATAACTCTACAAAAAATCAACCCATTTAAAATTCCTTTGATTTAACTTCCCTCGAGTGTTCAAATATTAAAAGGCTTGATGATAAGTGTATAAAATAATCTCCTTAGGAAGAAGATAATGTCTCCAATTATTGAATGCTTGAACTATAACCTAAAATATTTGATCATAAAAAATATATTTTCTGTTGGCATCATTTAACTTCTCACTTAAGTAAGAAACAAATCTACCTTCTTGGCTCAAAATAACTCCTATTGAAGTACCACTAGAATCCTAGTTGATGTAGTCCAAGGTCTAGAGGGTCCCCAAAGGTGATGTCCAATGCTAATCTCTAAGCCCAAGTTGTCTATTTGTGTCTAAGACTTAGTCATTTCCAAGGAAGTGTTGGTTAGTAATCATTGTGACCGAACCATTTAGAGAAGGCTGAGCTACAAAGGACTTGTTCATATTTTCAATACTTGTCGAGCAATTCAAAAGTTTCCAAGCACCTCAGTAGAGACTGAGTTGGCATGCATGCCAAGTAACATAGTAGAGATTGGTCATTTGGAAAGTTAATTAATGTCGTGTGAAGAATTATATGTCAAGTATATGGAAGCTAAGTGATAAATTAATGTTAGTTATGACCGAGAGTTAGAACATTAAAGTGCCGAGTAAACTAGTTTTGACATATGAATTTTTAATGGTGGAAACACTTATGTAAATCATTTTAGCCGAGTTCTACATGAAAATTTAAAGATTGTGGAGACTTCTAAGGAGATGATTATGCATTTTGTCAAATGACATTAATCCCAAGAAAATCATATTAACCAATCAGAAAATTAGAAGGGTAAAATGGAAAAAGAATAAAATATGGATCGTTTATCCTAATCTAGAACTTTCTATTATTTTTTTTTTAATAAGGGTTCTAACCATAAGATCAGTGTGAATATAGAAGTGAGTGTGAAGGAGTGAGCATGCTTAGAATAGAGACATTAAGGCTAAGTCTAAAAGGAGATTAGATAGAGCAACCTAGTAGTGAAGGGCAAAACATAGATGTTAGATAAGGAGACCAATTTGAGATATTGAAGAGAGGATATCTGTAAATACCTTTTAGAGGAAACTAAAGGATCAGGTATTGAATCAATTTTGAATAAATGAGTAAGGTAAAATCTCTTATAGAGTGGTTTTAATAGACCTATTTAAATCTCCTAACATAGTCCTTTATTGTAAGTGTAAACTACTTTACTCAAGGTAAGACCTAATAGTCTCAAAAGATTTTAATAGAGAAAACCCCTCACAAGCTAGATTATCAAATATGATTAAATTGTATCATTAATAAACACAATTTATTGTTCCAACAATAAATATTTGTGGGTTTCATCTCCACCACAGTTTTATCTTCATCTTAAAGTGTTTCTGGGTTATCAAAATCATTGTGTTATAAGTTCATGTTTTCATGGATGTTATGCTTAGATAGATTTCATTTTAGCATTATAAGTTTATGATAATGTGGTATGTGATCTAAGACATGAGATGGATTAGTTTTGAATATAGTTAATTTTTTAACAGTAAAAAGTTTTATTGATCCTAAGTCACCCCTTTCTTAGTATCTTGCTTCCCACTAAGACTTCCAACAGTCCACACCCCCAGCAATAACCACACAATGGAAATACAACACAATATACAAGATCTGATACTAAAATCAACTTATTTATTCATAAAACAAATGACTATGTGCAATGTGTTAAGCTATAAGGCCTTCCTAGTTACAACCAAATACAAAGCAAGTAACAGTTTTGCAAGACCTTGTAATATCCAATAAATCCTATGAAATGTAGATCTATAAAAACACAAAAATCCAGTGGGAACCCCAAGAAAGATCTAAATGTGTGCTCCCAAGCCACAAAGAACTCTTATTATTTCCTATGCCCACACTTAGCTGCTAGCTCTAATCTAAAATTTGTGATTCCTAATTCCTTCCTTGAATCTCTACTACTCCAATACCTCAATACCTAAACACTACCCGAACCCTCCTTTTATACTTGTATAGCCACATGTTAGTCTATTACAAATATGACCATCTAAAACCAAAATAAACCCAATATGCCTTAGTCATCTTATAACAATCATTAAATATACATTAGATAAATAACTAGAACCCCAAATAGGTCCCCACACATCCCATGATCAATCCACATCATGATCACATATATATAATGCACAAGATGGCCAACTAGATCCAACAAAACTATACTCCACTAAGAAAAAACATCACCAACCAAGTATCTCCAATAGCCACCAAGCCACTTGAACATTCATTGAGTGCAATTTCAACCAAGCTTAACCATTTACCGAGTTTCCTAAAGATCACCGAGCATGAGTTCCACCAAGAATAATCCCAACCAAACATCATTAAGCACCATAATCTTTACCATGTTCCTTTAGTCACCGATTTCATTGGGAAAAACAATAGCCAAGAACTTCCCAATAGTGACCAAGTATCACCTATTTTCAACTAGGTTCTCCAACTTCAAGGTCAAAACTAGTCCAACTTATAAGATTACCAACTACCCTAGGAAGCTCCTACATCATACAAACTAGGTGCATAAAGATGCTCTTAATAGCTAGAAGAAAATATTTTAGGATTTATCCCATAAACCCTGAATTGGTTCTTGACATACATGTCTTCCAAGTCTTCAACTTGTACACTCTTTCCTTTGTTCAAATTCTACTAATATTTTTTTGAAATAGAAAATTGTTTACATTGACATATTTCATATTTGCATACATGTTTTCAAAATTTATAAAATATCTTTTACATAAATGTGGATGTATGTTTTTTAAATCTCTATACAATATTTTTTAGATAATTGTTAATGTGTAACAAATTTACCTGTTCTATGAGTTTATGAAAATATGTTTTAGATAAATGTACATGTGTGTTGTAAATGTGTATAAAAAATATTTTATATATATGTGTGTGTGTGTGTGTGTGTGTGTGTGTGTGTAATTTATAATTAAGTAAATGTTAGGATTAAACCACAGGCAAAAATAACAATTACATGGCAATATAACCAATAAAAATAATAATAGATCACACAGAAAAGAACACAAGACACCAAGATTTAACGTGGTTCTCTCAATCCTTGGGCTATTTCCACCAAACAGCAAGTCCGATATTATTATGATCTAGTAATTTTTACCTGATTATAATCTGTAATCCCTTACAGCTCAATAAAGCTGCAAGAACCAATTTTCACATCACCACTATGAAACAATCCCTAACCTTAAGCTCTTTTATACAAATATTTTTACCACTTTAGGGTTATAATTAATAATTACATGTCAGCCCAAAATCTTGATAAAATAGGGCTAAAATTGTTTTTGGGGGCGATGCCTTGAGCCCTAAAGAATTTATGAAGTATGTACAGTACTTTCCTGATCAGTCACCACAATCTAACAATCTCCCACTTGGGGACTGATCAGGCTCCACACTAAACAACAATCTCCCACTTTGAGACTGATCCTGTAGATATGCCGCTACTCCATGAGGTTACCACTGGATCAAACCACCCTAGACTCTGCTATTTTCTATTCTTTTATTCATGTTCAGTCTAGAAGACCAACCAAAGCTGAACAGGAGTTCAACTTCTCCCTTGTTACTACCTTTGTCAAAATATCTACTAGATTTTCAATTGTATGTATCTTCTCCATCTTTAATTGTCCATCCTCCAAAACTGGTTGAAAGAAATGGTACCACAATTGTATGTTTTTGGTCTTTGAATGTAGAACTGAATTCTTTGCAAGATGAATGGCACATTGACTATCTGTAAACAAAGAATTTTCCTTCTGAGGGTGTCCCAATTCTTCCAAGGAGAATTGAAGCCATATCATCTCCTTGGCTACCTCTATAGTAGCTACATACTCTGCCTTTGTAGTGGATAAAGCATTAACCTTTTGTAACCTAGAAACTAAGCTCATGGTTGCCCTACCAAAAATAAAGACATAACCTATAGTACTCCACTTGATATCAATATACACTACCAAATATGAGTCAATATTGTGTTGTAAATCAGTAATAGAGCCCCCAAAGTGTAAACACTTATTAGATGTTCCTCTCAAATATTTGAGAATCCATTTGATGACATTCCAATGCTCAATTCTTGGATGACTCATAAACATACTAATGACTTCCACTACATGTGCAATATCTGGCCTAGTACATACCATAGCATACATCAAGCTTCCTATAGTTGAAGCATAGGATACCTTGGAAATCTTATCCTCCTCTTCCTGTGTCTTAGGACACATCTCTTTAGTCAACTTCAAATGACTAGGTAAAGGTGTGCTGACAGCTTTAGCATTCTCCATAGAGAAACATTGCAACACCTTCTCCACATAATCATCCTAAGCTAGTGTTAATGTTTTGTTCTTTCTATCTCTGCAAATCTTCATATCAAGGATTTGTTTTGTTGCCTCCAAATCCTTCATAGAAAATTCATGTGCTAATTTTCATTTTAGCCCCTTAACGTGATCCATGTTATACCTAGCTACAAGCATATCATCAACATATAAACATAAAATAGTGTAGCTGTTATCATCCAACCTCTTAAAATAAACACAATGATCTGAATGACACCTATTGTATCCATGCTCATGCATAAAACTGTCAAATTTTAGATACCATTGCCAAGGTGCTTGCTTTAAGCCATATAAACTTTTCTTCAATTTGCACACTAAGTTCTCCTTATCTTTGATCGCAAATCTGTATGGTTGAGCCATATATATCTCTTCATCCAAATCACCATGAAGGAAGGTTGTTTTAACATCAAGCTACTCTAAATGAAAATCAAGTCATCTTAATAGTAGGAGAAAATATCTCATCAAAATCAATGCCCTTTTTCTTTGCAAATCCTTTCACAACTAACCTGGCTTTAAATATTTTCTTACCTCCTTCCTCTTCTTTCAACCTGTAAACCCACTTATTCTATAAAGTTCTTTTACCTACAAGAAACTTGCATAAATTCCATGTCTTATTCTTCATGAGGGAGACCCCTCTCCTCATTTTTGACATTCACATTTATTCTATTGTTATGCTGTAGGTTTGAATACATACATTATTATGCTATTGTTATGCTGTAGGTTTGGAGATCAAATTTTGAAGGAGTTTGAATACTAAAGCCTTTTGTGGAGAACTTCTATCTTCTTGTCTTTTTCTCTCATGCATCCATGACTTTTATCATGAGGTTTTATCCTTGCATTTGCATATTAGCTTAGATCCATATTTGTTTTCATAGATTAATATTGCGTTTTTATTTCCTTTCATAGATAAGGTTTCTTTTCTTGCATTTCTTTGCATTTTCATCATTTAGATTAGTTTGCATCTTCATTTGCATTCATATTTTTATCCTTGAATCTTTTGTTTCATGGTGTACTTGCATGGGCACAAACTAGGTCAAACTAAGGGTCTCCATTACAAACCCTTGCACTCCATGAATATAGAACTGTGAGCCACCATTGAAGATCTCATTTTTGAGCAATCTTGGATATAATGACTCAAAGAAGTGTACTTAAATTTTAGGCATACACATGACACATAAGAATTATGCACCTACACATAACTATTTCATCTAAAGAAATTAGAACATTATATCTACATTTATACACTTAAAAAATTATTAAAAAAAAGAAACATGTATGTCTATTGAATAAATACTTAAAGCAATGTAAAAAAAAAGCAACATCTATATATATTAAATAAGTAATAAGTAATGAGATGAACATGTACATAACTTGTACATGTGTATGCAAAAGTACTATAGATAGATAAGAGAAATATCAAAGTAAAGAAATATAATGGCTTCTTAACATTTAAAGCTCTTGATACATATGACATGGATCCTCTCTATCTTCAAAAATCTCCAACAACTTTTCATGCTTCTCAATATCTAACCTCCACTTTGCTTTGCTATGTCCTTTTTTTGCATGATATGAAATTGAATCTTTGTGGCTAAAACTAAGTGGCTATAATGCACCATATTTTTGGCTAGGCATGTATTCAACAAATTGAACACCATTGTGGTCAATTTTTATTTGCTAATAATAGGTACGTAAGAAATAAGATTTACGTCATTGAATAATATTAATAATATAGAAAATAAATAAAGATTTACAATTAATCTCCCACTTTCTAATTACTTGTATAGTTCTTGTAAGGTGATAATCTATACCTTTTATAACAACTGACCCTGTTGAATATGACTAGTTATCATCATTTGTAGTTGATTCAACCAACTTGAATTTTTCTTATGTGCATCTAAGTTGATGCAGTGAAAGGTAGAAGAGTCCCCAAAGGAGATGTCCTAGCCCCAAAAAAATAACCACGCAGTGGAAACAATACAACAGTGCGGGATGTGATACTAATTCACAACTCTTTATTTATAAAACTGATTAAAAATCTATTGATACACCTAGTTGGACATTTAAAATGAACAAAATTTGAGTTCTTGAGTCAAGATTTTACAATCAAACTACTTTGCTGTCCTATTATGTTCAATTTACCTAAGTTGATCTAGATCATATTAGGCTACTTACCCCATTGTTAGAAGTTTGTTTGCACCTTGGGTTATTGTGCTTTGACCTCTTGAATTATTAATCACTAATTTCACAAGAGACCTTGTTTGGAGTTGGTGAGTTAGAGATTGTCCTTGTTGAGAAAGATATACTTTGGATTCTTTGATATTACACTTGGAGAGTCTTAGTAATCTCCTGTCCATCCACTTTCATGAAAATACAATTTTAATTAATTAAAATTTGGGTAAATTATCCTCCTGGTCCATATGTGCTAGGGTATTCACCCAAAGTTGTGGGCACCTCTATGGTAGTGTTGGTTTACACCTATTGTAATATTTTATCTTATCATTTCTCTTTTGGACAAGTGAGTACTTTTTCTATCCTAGTTTGCTACCAACATTTCTTAGGGTTATCCTATCAACTAGCACCTTTTCTTTCATGTTGGTTACAAGTGCTATTACATGTTGCTTAACATTCAAATGAACTCAAATGGTATTAAATTTCACAAAATGACTCTTGGTCTTGTTTCTTCTTCACCTTCCATGTCTTTCTAGTCTCTCATTTCCATTCTTCCTCGTCTTCATGTCTTCTCGATTTTTTTTCCTCCTATTATCATATAGCCTACCTTCTTCTATTCACCCTTTCTCTTCTTCCATGCTTGATTCTTCTTCTTCTAGAACCATGGATCTTGAATATCTTGTTAGGGATCTTCATTTGAGCTCAGATGAACTCGGCCTCCTTCTTGAATTTGAAAAATGTTGTTACTACAATAGATATATGGATGCTAAACATGTGACAAAAATGATTGAAATAGGTAAGAAATCAAACATTCTTGCTAGGGTCATACACAAGATCAGATCACAATATCCTTCTTCCAAATATTCCTTATCTTCCAAGTCTCATCATGATTCTTCTAGATATTATTCACATTCTTCATCTTCTAAGTCTTATCATGATTCTTCTAAATATCATTCACATTCTTCATCTTCTAAGGCTTATCATGATTCTTCTAAATATCATTCACATTCTTCATCTTCTAAGTCTTATTATGATTCTTCTAAATATCATTCACATTCTTCATATTCCAAATCATACCATGATTCTTCTAAATATCATTCATGTAGGTCTTCACCTACCTCTTCTTCATGATATCATTCTTCTTCTACTTCTACCAAGAGTCTTATACCTCTTATTGAGACATGCCATAATGAACAACATGAAAAGTCTTTTAATATTCCTATCTATAATGCCTATAGTGACAATGATTATGATGACGATGACTATTATGTTCCTATGAGTCCTAAAAGTCCTCCTAGTCCTATGCTTGTGCTTAAAGGGGATGAGTCATGGATAGATATTGATGGTAATCCATATGACTCAAATCTTGAAAACAACATTGATAAATTTTGTGAACAATACCTAAATGATAAATCTACATTTTTTGAGGAAGAGAAAGCATTTTTTTGCACTAAAATAAAACATCAATGACATATGAGTTCCTCTTCTAAGAACCCTTATGCTAAAAATAAAGATTATACTCTTCAGAAAGATCATGTTAATGTTGAACCTTTGTCTTGTGATGCTCGCCTTCCATTTTCTACTTCCTCCACTATCCATACATACCCTAAAGATTATGAGTCTCTCGAATCTTCTACCAATCCTTAATCTAACAAAGATCTTAATGCTTTTCATGTGGTTCCATATAGTTATCTTCAAGGGCTACCTTTTAAAGAAACTCAAGTTAACCTTCACTTGGCTGCAAATACTTTTGACAATACTAAACCTAAAGAGACTAAGGCTTCATGCACTATAATGCCTACTTCAGCTAGTCCTTCATCATCTATTCCAAAGTCTTCCATACAATTCCAAAATTCTTTCTTCTCATTAAGAGTGGCTTCATGTGAAGAGGGCTCTAAAAATGATAAAGAAAATAATATAAAGAAAGATTAAGATAAAGAACCATCCATGTCATCCAATTATTTTCATGATGTCTCTAGTCCATTTTATGGTTCTTTTGATCCTTTGTGCCCTTCCTCATTCATTCCACCATGTATTAAGTCTTCTCCTACACAAGATCAAGCTACTACTTACACCATTGAGCTTATTGACAATCAAAATGACCTTAATATAGTGGTGCCTTCCAAAGATGATACTTCTATTATGGTTATTAAAAATAGTTTTGTTACTTCCAATGTTGAGCCTATTAAAAATCAAGTGAAAAACTCTACGCTTATGCTATCCAAATATCCTTGTCAAGATCAAAGTCTTCCATCTTCTTATTCTACCACTCCATGTTCCCTTCCACTTTCTACTCTTCCTTAGTCTTCTCAAGATTCAAGTACTCCTATCAAAGAAGTTGGTACTATTCAAGATGTTCTTGATTCTATTGAAAATCCTAATGCTCACTCTAAAGATGTTGATGTCCTTGATTGTCACATAGATGTTGATGAACTTATTAATTACCCTTTTGCATCTTCCACATCTATCCTTGGACCTCCTCCACCACTACTAAATTCTTCACATCTTCCTTCCATCTTGGGTCCTTATGTCCCTTTACTTTCCCGTCCCAACTCTCCTAATTCATCATCCATCTTGGGACCTTACATCCATCCCTCTCCTATCTTTCCTCAAGATCAATGTAGATGCATATCCTTGAATCCTTTTCATCCACCCACTTACCTAAACCCGTCATATTATCCTTCTTCTTCCACAAGTCCCAAGTCTTTTGAAAGTAACCTGAATGTTCAATATAATTGAAAGAAGAAATTCAAGAATCCATATAAAAAAGAAGACCACCATGTCTCCTTTAATCGACATGGGGGCATAATGTCAAAAGAGATATCTAGGAAAAAAATTATAAGACAAGTATGGGTTCCAAAATCCATAATTGAAGATATTATCCCTAAATCACCAAAAATAAATGAAAAGAGGCCTATGGCTATATGGATTCCAAAGTCTCTCTTGAGAGAGTCTAATGTTGAACAACAATTGAAGTTGACATTCAAGCTTCCAAAATATTCCAATTCATCTTCTTCCAAAATAATTCTTCCATTCCATGTGCCTAAATTGCAACCTCTTCTATTCACTCACCATATCTCTTCATGTATTCCTTCATTCACATTTTCTCCATCCTCTTGCCATCCTTCAAGGTGTGTGTTAACATTGATCTTGCCTTCATTTCCATCTTCCAATCTCACTTGCTTTGCATAGAGCCATATCCTCCATTTTTGTCTTCCATCTTCCTTTCCCTATCAACATCTTTCAGCATATCATTCAAAATCCTTTGCATGTCATGGTTTAAATTTTCAAGGAGAATTATCTCATATGCTTGACTTCTTCCAAAAAATTCAAAAAAAAATGAAAAATGAAAAGAAGAAAGAAATGAAATGAAAATTTTGAAAATGTGCCTTGGTGAAAACTTAGTAATCACGCACCTTGGTAGCAAAAGTAATGAGAAATAAATTCATCCTATGGTGAAAACCACTCCCTTGAGGTACATTGGGTAAGTACCATGATGGAAACTTGACAATCAGGCATCATGTGTAGTTCTTCTACATCTTTCATCCATTATGTCTTCTCTCTTTGATCTTGACAATGTTGACTTATACACAAACATTTGGCTATCTTGTGAGCTATCTTATGATGAAATTGTTTTCATTTGTTTCATGTTTAGCCTTCATATCTATTTTCCTCCATTCATTCTACTCTTTTACTATCCTTTTCCCATTTACCCCTTTGGTCTTGATCTAATAAAAAGAGTAAAATATGATGCTATGAAGCCTCTTGACATGTCTACTCCTTTGGATTGCATCTTTCCCACTTTTACATTATGCTTTTGTGAATTATCTTATGTTGGGCTTTCATTTCTTGTCCAAATGTGCTTTACATGACAATTTTCCCCTAGCTTAGGTACTATTGAGGAGTTTTTCCTTGGGGATTTCTTCCCTTTATTCTCATTCATTCTCGTGTCTTTCATTTCTTCCACCAGCTTGCTAATCACTCTTGTCCTCCACCTTGCTAAACATTGGGACTACATGATGTGATATTGCTTGAGAGTTTGATGCCCATTCTATTTGGGGGAATTTTATATTAGTTCTATATATTTATTGATCTTAAAAAAATATTAAAAAATCATATAGTTCAAAAATCCAAAAGAAATGATATATATTGTGAAAATACTAAAAATTGGAAAATGTCCTGAAAAAATGATCATCTTAGTAATAAGCACTTTGATGTATCTCCAAAAAAAAAAAAAATTCCAAAAATACAAAAAATCAAAATAAAAATTAAAAAAATTCAAAAAATTAGAAAAAGTGCCTTGGTGAAAATTTGGAAATAGGCACCTTGGTAGCAAAATCCAATTTTTTTAATAAAAAGTCCTAAAAAATAAAATCCAAGTGGTGAAAATCTAGAAATGGGTGCTACTTGAGGCCTTTGCACCCCTGCTTCTTAATGTGCATCCTTCACACTTAGCCTTTCTCTATCATGCCTTGTCCTTGTTACCTTGGTTTGGAATTGGTCTTTGTCTAGGGGCCATAACTGTGTTAGCTTCAATCTGTTGGATGCATTAGTCTTTAGGACATCTCACAAACAGTGTTTTTCAATACCACCCCAAATGTATTTTTCAATATGACCTCTAATGTCGAGTTTTTTTCAACACTTATCAGTTTGGTCTTACCTAGTGTCATCATGTGATCTTACCTACTTGCAAGAATTCAACACTTATCGTCGAAACTCAGTATTAGTTAACACATTTAAATTTTTAAACACAAACACTTAATGGTTGACTTATGTCATGACCTTTTCTTTGTGTGCTGACTATTATTGATTTTTGTTTAAGTGTCCTTGTCTGATAAGTCTCTCTGGGATGCATAACTAGAGGACTTGGGGCATGGGGCATGTTTTTATTTGTTTTCCACTTGTGGGTGTGGTCTAGAAACTCTAGAGTGTCTCTTGTTGTCCCCTTGAAACACTTAGAAGATTTGAGGCGTCATCCTTGAGTATTTTTGCATAACCATTCTTATGGTAATCTTGGCATCTATGCCTTGATGCAAGCATAGTTTTGCTACATTAAATTGGGTTAGCTAACATTGCAGCTATCTTAACCTTTATGTCTTTGATGCTTATGTTAGAATCTTTCCACATTCCAATATGATATAAATCACATTCATATCTTCATAGTTGTCTTTGTGACTAGTGATCATTGTGTGAATTTTTGACATCCATTAATAATGGCCCAATGATGAAAATAAATTCTTTTACATTCTCTAATGAATGATGTACACAAAATCCTATGTTATAGTTGCTCTGTTGCAAGTACACCTTTGCATTTTCATGTAGATTATTAGACTTCATGTTAGCTTGCATTTTTAGGATGCATTATGAGTTTGATAGGGTTTTCCCTTCATCTTTATTGTGGACTTTTAATCAATAGTCATCATGCTTTGATCTTCATTTCCTTATCTTCTTTCAAGATCTCAATCAAAATTTCTATCTTAAATAGTTGATTGATTTTGGATCATTCTATTTCTTATGGAAAATTTTATATTCTTCTTCCTGTTTCTTTCCATATCTTCCAAATTTCTACCTTCCATTTGATTTTACCCCACTTCTTTTCTTCTAATTCAACTTTGGAGCATAATATTTCATGCTTGATGATCTACCTTGGTTCTATGATTCTTACATCTTTCATCTTACATCAAGATCTTTATCTTTTGTTTGATTTGATCAAATTTATCAATTTTTTGTTTCTCCTCTATCTCATTTTGATTTTGATCATGAGGGGGCAGTACCTATCAACTTCAATCCTTGATTCAATTTTATCTTCGACTTTTTAAAGTTAAAATTTATTTTTATTCTTTTTCCTGATGTGTTCCCAAATTGACCACACATTTGGGTTGTTTTGTGATCCCAAATCGATCTCACACTCCAATTTCTTTCTTTGACTACATGTGTTCCCAATCGATCACACATTATTCAGAGAGGGGCAAATGTATGCACCCTAAAATGGTCACCTAGACTATGGGCCCCCATTATTCAATTTATCAAATTTTTTGAATCAGTGGTTTGCAATATTTTATTAAATCAATTCAAATCAATTTCCTTGATCAAATTTGATTATTTATTTTTCTAAGGTTGATCATTTTACCCTAAGTCTTATTTAATTAAAAGAAAATCTCCCTTTTAATTAAAAGAAAACCTCTCTTTTAATTAAATTCATCCACATTTAATTAATTAAGAGAAAAAACCTTCTTTTAATTAAATTAAATATTTCCTATTTAATTAAAAGAACTTGCTCCCTTTTAATTAAATAAATCCCATGTGAAAAAAGAAATGAAACAAATGAAAATTAAATAAATTCTTTCCTTCCCTCATTTAATTTTCCTCCTCTTTTCTCATTGGTAGAATTTTGTCTCACATGGATCAAACTCTATTATTCCATATTGGTTGTGAGATGCTTCCCACTTCCACTTTTTTCTTTATAAGGGAGACCCCTCTCCTCATTTTTTACATCCACAATTATTCTATTGTTATGCTGTAGGTTTGAATACATCTATTATTATGCTATTGTTATGTTGCAGGTTCGAAGAGCAATTTTTGAAGGAGTTTGAATACTAAAGCCTTTTGTGGAGAACTTATATCTTTTTGTCTTCTTCTCTCATGCATCCTTGCATTTGCATATTAGCTTAGATCCATATTTATTTTCATAGATTAATATTACATTGTTATTCCTTTTCATAGATTAGGTTTCTTTTCTTGCATTGCTTTGCATTGTCATCATTTAGATTAGTTTGCATCTTCATTTGCATTCATATTTTAATCCTTGAATATCTTGTTTCATGGTGTACTTGCATGGGCACAAACTAGGTCAAATTGAGGGCCTCCATTACAAACCCTTGCACTCCATGAATAGAGAGCTATGCACTGCCATTTGAGACCTCATTTTTGAACAATCTTGGACATAATGACTCATAGAAGTGTGTTTAAATTTTAGGCATACACATGACACATAAGAATTATGCACCTACATATAACTATTTCATCTAAAGAAATTAGAACATTATATCTACATTTATACACTTAAAAAAATGTAAAAAAAAGAAAAATGTATATCAATTGAATAAATACTTAAAGCAATGTAAAAAAAAAAATGACAATGAGATAAACATGTATGTAACTTGTACATGTGTATGCAAAAGTACTATAGATAGATAAGAGAAATATCAAAGTAATGAAATATAAAAACTTCTTAACATTTAAAGCTCTTGATACATATAACATGAATCCTCTCTATCTTCAATAATCTCAAACAACTTTTCATGTTCTTCGATATCTAACCTCCACTTTGGTTTGCTACATCCTTTTTTTGGCATGATGTGAAATTGAATCTTTGTGCCTAAAACTAAGTGGCTATAATGCACCATATTTTTGGCCAGGCATGTATTCAACAAATTGAACACCATTGTTGTCAATTATTATTTGCTAATAATAGGTGCCTACAAAATAAAATTTAATTTATTGAGTAATATTAATAATATAGAAAATAAATAAATATTTACAATTAATCTCTCACTCTCTAATTACCTGTATAGTTCTTGTAAGGGGATAATCTATACCTTTATAACAACTAACCCTATTGGATATGATTGGTTATTATCATTTCTAATTGGTTCAACCAACTAGAATTTTTCTTATGTGCATCTAAGTTGATGTAGTGCAAGGTAGAAGAGTCCCCAGAGGAGATTTCCTATCCCTAGACAAATAACCACACAACGGAAACAATACAATAGTGCAAGATGTGATACCAATTCAAAACTCTTTATTCATAAAATAATTGATTACAAGCAATGTGTTGGGCTGTAAGGCCTTCCTGGTTTTGGCCATATACAAAGAAATTATAATAGTTCTACAAGATCCAACTCAAATGATAGCTAGCCCAGTTCTGTAACATAACACCAATTTGGTAAAAACTTTTAAGATCTCAACTTGTGCTCGCAAGCCACTAAGTAGCCTCCTTGTTTCTAAACTGTAGACACTAGCTCTTCTCCAAATTTGCTATCTTGGCTACTCCCCTAATGATCTGTTATCTTCTTGTTATGAATCACTTAGAATTTTAAGATTCACTAGGGTACATATTTAATATAAAGATCGTAACTAATGTTTCTTGTGAATTGAATAGATAATACTTAGAAAAGTGGAAAAAAAAAAGTAGACAAAATATGCATAAGAAAGAACAAGAGACAAATGATTTGATTCAGAGTTCACCAAATTCTGGCTACATCTTCAGATCTTGATGTAGGAGCATCCTGGGTGTAAGGGCAATCTTACATCAACCAAAAATGTTTTATTTTTAGCCTTTTCTATTTTAATAAGGACTAGTAGATAGGGTGGTTGCTATTTATGGGGACTTGTTATTTCTAGTAAGTTTTTCGTACAAGCTTAGAATGTTCTCATTTTCTACAGGAAGGTTCATTTTAGAGATATAAGCCTACCATAAAAATCCCATTGCTCCAGCTTAAGTATTAGAGAAGTTATTCTAGATTTTTGGTGGAAAAAATTTGTAAAAAAATCTTTAGGCTCACTGTTGGAGGCGTTAGAGTGCTCGAATGAGGTCTAAAAACTTGACAAAAGGGCACTGGCACAATTTTGAGTCTGTACATCAGGAGTTGGCATTTCTGAAAAGTGGTTATAATAGCAAATTGGAGCAATGGTTCATGAGTTATGGCCCTTGGAAGTTGGGCTACCAAAATTTCTAAAATAATTTGTCAAAGATGTATTTTGCCAACTCTATGTTTATTGTTAGGGTCTATCGGCCCTAGGTATTAAATATGAGCATCTAGAACCATCCCGGGTGGCATAAAACTTCCTATTTAAGAAAGACACAAAAATTGTCTAGGACAACTCTAGGTGATAGTTCACAACACTATCTTGCATATTATTGTAATGAAGGTACCCATTTGGGTTAGTATATTGTAATTGAGAATTCTATAATTCTACAATTGCAATGATAATAAGAAGACCATATTTTGTTTCTTGCATTTACTATTGTTTCTTTGTTTTTGTTATGAGTTTATGGTATTAAGAGGAGTCCCCTGCATCAAGTGGTATTAGAGCTAGAGTTCTTGAGTGTGTGGAAAAATTGCCTATTGTGAGGCAGTTTACACTAGGACCGTGGTTTGGGCTGAGCATATAGACAGATTGCTGATTGTGAGGTAGTTTGCACTAGGGTTTCAGCAGAAGTGCAAAAATGCCTGCATGAAGAGAGTGTGGTGGAAGAGTTGTAGGTGTTACACCTAAGGGTTTTCAAGCCCTCCAAAGGAAAATGCAAGAATTGGAAGAACAAATGTAAAGAGGAATAAATCTTCCTATAACATATGGAAGCAAGGATGAGGACAAAGTAGAAGGAAATGTTGAAGCAGAGGTAGTTCTAAATCCAAAGGAAGAAAGGCTTTATAGGGCCATCTCCAAGGTTGGAAAAAGACTTAAGTTTGAGGTTCCCACATTTTCAGGAAATCTTAAGCTAGAAGAGCTGATTGATTGGATCAATGAACTAGAGGAGTACTTTGAGTATGAAGATATTGAGGATCCAGATAGGGTCAAGTTTGCAAAGGAAAAACTGAAGGGACATGCAAAGATCTAGTGGCAAGAGGTTCAGTTGGAGTGAAATAGAAAAGAAAAGGACAAAATCACTAGATGGGATCAGATGATAGCTAAAATCAAGTGATAATTCATTCCCATGGATTATGAGCTTGATCTGTTAAAGAAGATACAAGGAATGAAGCAAGCAAAAAAATTTGTTCAAGAGTCTATCAAAGAGTTCTATCGAGTTCTAATTAGAACTAGCCATGTAGAAGCTATTAAAGAGAAATTTTCCCAATATCTTAATGGGTTAAGGCCAAGCATTTAGGACAAGCTAAGTCTAGTTTGAATGAGCAGTATTAAGGAGGCATACCGATTTACCCTAAGAGTTAAGGAGAAATTGAGCAAGAAGATTGACAATAAGAATAGTGGAAGAGGTCGTGGTGGAAGATTTGGCAGATGATCTTATCAAGGTCATAATGGTGATTAGAAAAAAAAGGATGAGACTAGAAGTAGCAACTAGAACCAAAGTGGAAAATATTCCAATAATTTCCACGATCAGAACAATAAAGATCAAAGAGGAAGAGGAGGCTTCTGTGGAAAATGTTTTCACTATAGAGAAGGGCATAGAACATTTGAATGTACCCAGTGCCAAGGAAGAATAGATCAAAGAATAAAGGTCAAGCGAGAGTTGCACATGTTGATGAAGATGCTAGATCCTAACATTTTGAAGAGGATGAAAGAGGAGAAGTCCTAGTTAATAGAAGAATCCTGCTGAGTGGTGAGAATGAAACTGATCAAAGAAGGAGTTTGTTTTGAACAAGATGTAGATATGAAGATATGTGTGTTGGAAATGAGAATAGAGTAACTGAGAGGGGAAGGGGGTGAATCAGTTACTACAAAAACTTTCCATAGTCCCTAAGATGTCTGAATATACCTTTGATTTGATCAATAAAATGTTGAAACTTGATAATGCAGCAAATGATAAATATTAAGAACTGATATGATATCATGCACAAAGTAATTTAGGAATTAAGAACACAAGAGACACCAGTTTTAACGTGGAAACCCAATATGGGAAAAACCACCAATGTAACTTTTTCACTCTTCTGAAGTGAGCCCTACTAGGAGCCAACCCTGTTAAAGGTTACAAAAACACACTGTTAGGTGTGACCCTGTTAAAGGATTTAATCACCCTGTTAGGAGTGGCCTTGCTAGAGGTCTTTAGAACAATTCAATTGAACTGTCACCTTGTTAGAGGATTTATTGAATGGTTGTTAAACCAACTCTGTTAAGAGATTTTGAATACACTATTACAATGGTTAGAAAGAAACAATGAAATGACCTGATATAATGTGCAACTTATCTTTGTTGATTGCAGATCTCTATTATGCTTGACTGGATCCTTACTGATCAAATGAAACTTTGCAACTCCTTTAACACATCTGATCCTCCATCAGACTTTTCTCAACATTCACCTCTTCATACTATAATTCACATTCATAACTTTTTCATAATCACACAATTTAATTCATAACTTGAATGACCATATATACCTTTCAGATTATCTTAGTCGGCTCAAATCACTGACTAAAACAAACAATTACAATAGTCAGCTAAAAGTAATTAATTAGCAAATCCCTATACTGGCCGACCCTACACGGTGAACTTTGTTCAAAAAATAATTCCTGTGTTAACCGACTGAGCTTGGTTGATATAGTGAACTTCGTGACAAACCATCAATCACTGGGAGAACTCAATAATTATTGAATTTCCTGAGATAACCGAGTGAGCTCGGTGGAAACTAACCTTTGGAGACTGAGTGAAGCTCAGTTAATACTGACTTTTCCATAATTTATTTGATGACCGAGTGAGCTCAATGGAAACTAACCTTTGGAGACCGAGTGAAGCTTGGTTAACACTAACTTTTCCATAATTCATTTGATGACCGAGTGAGCTCGGTGGAAACTAACCTTTGGAGACCGAGTGAATCTCAGTTAACACTAGCTTTTCACATTTCCTTCGTTGACTGAGTTAGCTCGGTTAACACTGTCTTCCACATTTCCTTTGATGATCGAGTGAGCTCGGTTGGTACTGTAAATTGCATTGCAAACTGTCTGAGCTCGGTGAACTTGAGACTAATGACTGATATGACATTTGTGTGACATCAAGGACAACATTATTCAACAATCTCCCTATTTGGCATTGATGGCAACACAACATGTCATAACAGAAATGAAATTTTGAAAACAAGTTCAACAAGATAATAGACTTCTCCCTCTTTGTTCAACAAGATAGCAGACTTCTCCCTCTTTCAATAGTCTCCCTCTGTTAAGGGACTTCATGGAAAACTTTTCAAAACTTCACAAATTTTAGAAGGTTATGACAGTAAAATCTCTCCCTCTTTGAAAACACATGCCAAAGACAATAGAAGTTAAGTGATTTATAATGTACCTTTAGTACTGATTCATATGCAATGATTTCTAATGAAACTGCATCAACAGATAGATCTTCAATCCTGTATGCATTGATGCATTACTAGAACTTATTTCTAGTGGATTTCAGATAGGGGAATGACCCCTAACTTACCTCTGAGATACAAAAATGCATCCTTAGTTAAAGGCTTTGTGAATATGTCAGCAATTTGTTCTTTTGCATGGACATATTCTAATCTAATCTCCTTGTCTTGTACCAACTCTCTGACAAAATGATATTTTATTGCAATATGCTTGGTCTTGGAATGCATCACTGGATTCTTAGATATGTTGATTGCACTAGTATTGTCACAGAACATGACAATTGGTTCTTTGATTTCCATCTTCATTCCTTGCAATAACTGCTTAAACCAAACAATATTTGAATAGTTTACTGCTGTAGCAACATACTCTGCCTCTGCTGTAGATTGGGATGTACAATTCTGCTTTTTTCTTGTCCAGGAAACCAATCTTTTTCCAAGAAAGAATGCTCCTCCACTTGTGCTTTTTCTGTCATCAAGGTTTCCTGCCCAATCAGCATCATTAAACACTTTCAAATCCAAATTACCTCCAAATTTGTACCATAAGCCATAATCTTCAGTTCCTTTCAAATATCTCATTATTCTTTTGATTTCCGTCAAGTGAGTTTCTCTTGGCTTTGCTGAAAATCTTGCAACAATACCAACTGTAAGGGCAATATCTGGCCTGGTATGAACTACGTATTGCAATTTTCCAATCATAGATCTATAAAATGTTTGATCTACCTCTTTGGATTCATCATCTTTGGTAAGTTTCAATCCAGTACACATTGGAGTTCCAATAGGTTTACAATCCTCCATACCAAACTTTTTCAATATCTCCTTGATGTATTTTGATTGAGTGATGTAGATGCCATTCTTATTTTGTTGAATTTGAAGACCAACAAAGAATTTTATTTCACCAAATATAGACATTTCAAATTCCTTGTTCATTTGTTCTAAAAATTCTTTGCAAAGATCATCATGCCTTGTGAAAACAGTATCATCTACAAATATTTCTACCAAGACAATCTTATTATCTGGTCCTTCCTTTATATACAAGCTACTATTATCATTAGTTCTTTGAAAACCAATCTGAATAAGATAGTTATGCAATCTTTCATACCATGCTCTAGGGGCTTGTTTCAGACCATACAGTTCCTTGTGTAATTTGCAGACCATATCCCTTTTATTTGGATCAACAAAGCCTTCAGGTTGTTCAATGTAAACCTCTTCATCCAATATTCTATTGATGAATGCTAACTTGACATCCATCTGATAAACTCTGAATCCTTTGTGAGCAACATATGCAAGTAAGGTTCTGACTCCTTCCAATCTTGTAATAGGAGCAAAGGTTTCTCCATAATCTATGCCTTCTTCTTGAGAGTATCCTTTGCATATCAATCTAGCTTTGTTTCTGGATACTTTACCATCTTTAGTCAACTTGTTTCTGAATACCCACTTGGTTCAGTTACATTCTTATTTTTAGGCATGGGTACTAGATTCCATGTCTTGTTCTTCTCTATTTATTCTATTTCCTCGTTCATTGCCTCAATCCAACTATCATTTGTTAATGCATTTTTAATGCTTCTAGGTTCAAAATCAGCAAGTAAACAAGTATTTTTCAGTTTGCTTCTTATCAAAGTTCCTTTCGATTTGTCTCCAATGATTTGATCTGGTGCATGATGCCTTCTGACATATTTAGCTAATATAGGTTCTTTGCCTCTTAAATGAGTTTCATTGCTATCTCCTTGTGCTTCAATTTCATGTTCAGGCTATTCTGGTTCGGTAAGAATTGGCTCAAATGCTTCAAACTCGATAGATACTTGCTCGGTAGTGTCTGAATGTTGCTGTGGCTTGGTTTGAACTTTTTGCAGCTCGGTTACTGATGACTCGGGAGTTGAGGATTCTTGAGTGAACGATATGCTTGGTATAGTATCTAGTTCAATGTAAACAAATCTTCTATAATCTTTAGGTACCCTTTTGTTTTCTTTTTCAGATTTGTCTGCAAACTCATCAACTTTCACATGTGCACTTTCTATAACTTTGTGAGTGGATAAATTTAAACATCTATATGCTTTGCTTTTGCAAGAATATCCTAAAAATATTCCTTCATCACCTTTTACATCAAATTTTCCTTTTCTTGATTCTTTCAAAATATAACATTTGCTTCCAAATACTTTTAGATAAATTACATTGGGTTTGTAGCCATACCATAATTCATAGGGAGTTTTGAATGAGTCCTTCTTCAACTATACTCGGTTTAAGGTATGAACTGCAGTGCTGATGGCTTTCTTCCAGTATTTGATAGCATCCTTCTTTTCTATCATCAAGGTTCTTGCACAATCCATAATGGATCTATTTCTTCTTTCAACTATTCCATTTTGTTCAGGAGTTCCTGGTGTTGAGACTTGTCTTTTAATACCTTTCTCAATGTAGAAGTTGTTGAATTCATGTGAGATGAATTCACCACCTCTATCTAACCTTAAGCATTTTAGTCTTTTTCCTATTTCTTTTTCTACTCTTGCTAAATACCATTTGAATTTCTCAAATGCTTCTGATTTGTTCCTTAGATACATGACAGTCATCATTCTTGAGTAGTCATCAACAAAAAGAATGAAATTTTTTTCTCCAGTATAGCTTTCTATTCCAATGGGTCCACATAAATCAGTATGCACAATTTCCAATATATCTTCAGACTGATAGTTCTTACTTTTAAAACTAGTCTTTCCCATTTTACCAATCTGACAATTCTTGCATAGTCCAACCTCAGGTTTCTTAATGTTAGGAATGCCTCTTACTTTTTTGAATTTGCTTATTTTTACCAGATTATCAAAATTGACATGACACAACCTTTTATGCCATAACCAACTTTCTTCAATTTGAGCAATAAAACATGAGCATTCACCAAGTTCTAGATAGAATAAGTTACCTTTAGTTTGGGTGCCAGATCCTATCAGCTTTCCTTGCTCATTCAACAGTCTTGCTTTTCCATGCATGAATTCCACCTTGAATCCAGTATTGAGAAACTGTGCCACACTTAGCAAATTATGTTTAAGACCTTCAACCCAATAAGCATTATTACATACAAGTTCTTTGGTTAGACAGATTCTTCCTCTTCCTTTTATGAAACAAGGTTCATTATTACCAAACTTTACACTGCCACCATCATAGTCTTCAAACTAATCAAACTTAGTTTTATCACCAGTCATATGATGTGAGCAACCACTGTCTATAATCCATGTATCATTCTTACTTACATGAGAGACAAGTGCCATTTTATCTTCCTCATCACTGTCAGAATCATCTTTAATGGCAATATAAACAATTTCATCCTCACTATTATCAAAATCTTTAGAATTTTCAGCCATGAAGCATGATTTCTTACCTTTGTTCTTGGATGTTTTGAAGTCTTTCTTGCCATTCCATTTGTAATCTTTCTTTTCATCATTTTTTTGCTTGTTTGGACACCTTGCTACAATATACCAATTTATTCACAAGAAAAACATATTAGAGGAACTTTACCTTTGTATTTTCCTCTGCTTCTAGAGTATTTTCTTGCTAGTAGAGCTTCGATCACTTCGAGATCACTTTTTGAACTTTGGCTTGATTCATCTTCACTTTCTGACTGAGATTCCTTCTCCTTTTTGTTTCTCCCTTTGAGTGAGAGCTTGGCTTGAAATGTTGATTCAATGTTTTTGGAGGCTGGAACATAGTTGTCAAAGTTATCTAGTTCAAATGCAGTTAGTCTTCCAACTATGGCCTCAAGATTTATCTGATGATTTGCTTCACACATTCTTTCTTGAATTGCAGAAACTCTGATTGCATAAATAGGAAGCAAGGTTCTGAGAACTTTTCTTATAATTGTTTCTCCTTTGATATCACCTCCAGATGCTCTGATTTCACTCACACATGCTTTACCTCTTTCAACATATTTTGCAATGTTTTCATCCTCTTTCATCCTCATTTGATCAAATTTTCCTCTTAGACTTTCTGCTTTTGCTCTTCTTACATTATCATCTCCTCCATAGATTTCTTTCAGCTTGTTCCACATCTCAAAGGTAGTTGTGCAGTCCTTAATGTCATCAAATTCTTCATAACTGAGAGCGGATGCTATGTCTATCATCATATTGTTGTGAGTCTTCTTTTCAGCAATGTCATTAATAGACAATGTGCTAGGAGGTTCTTCATATTTTTCTTCAAGGTATTTTAGTCCAGTATCACCAACAGTAGCTAGATGAAGTCTCATCAATCCTTGCCATGCGAAGAAGTTATCTCTATTGAGTTTTGGAATTTCTCTTTTGTAAGACATCTTGATCTTAGGCTTAGATCCTTGAAATCTTTTCTTGCAAGCACCAAAAGCTCTGATACCAATTGTTGGAAATGAGAATAGAGTAACTGAGAGGGGGAGGGGGTGAATCAGTTACTATAAAAACTTTCCACAGTCCCTAAGATGTCTTAATATACCTTTGATTTGATTAATAAAATGTTGAAACTTGATAATGCAGCAAATGATAAATATTAAGAACTGATATGATATCATGCACAAAGTAATTTAGTAATTAAGAACACAAGAGACACCAGTTTTAATGTGGAAACCCAATATGGGAAAAACCACCAATGTAACTTTTTCACTCTTCTGAAGTGAGCCCTGTTAGGAGCCAACCCTGTTAAAGGTTACAAAAACACACTGTTAGGTGTGACCCTGTTAAAGGATTTAATCACCCTGTTAGGAGTGGCCTTGCTAGAGGTCTTTAGAACAATTCAACTGAACTGCCACCTTGTTAGAGGTTGAATGGCTGTTAAACCAACTCTATTAAGAGATTTTGAATACACTATTACAATGGTTAGAAAGCAACAATGAAATGACCTGATATAATGTGCAACTTATCTTTGCTGATTGTAGATCTCTATTATGCTTGACTAGATCCTTACTGATCAAATACAACTTTGCAGCTCCTTTAACACATCTGATCCTCCATCAGACTTTTCTCAACATTTGCCTCTTCATACTATAATTCACATTCATAACTTTTTCATAATCACACACTTTAATTCATAACTTGAATGGCCATATATACCTTTCAGATTATCTTAGTTGGCTCAAATCACTAACTAAAACAAACAATTACAATAGTCAGCTAAAAGTAATTAATTAGCAAATCCCTATACTGGCCGACCCTGCACAGTGAACTTTGTTCAGAAAATAATTCCTGTGTTAACCGACTGAGCTCGGTTGATACAACAAACTTCGTGACAAACCATCAATCGCCGGGAGAACTTGGTAATTACTGAGTTTCCTTAGATAACCGAGTGAGATCAGTGGAAACTAACCTTTGGAGATCGAGTGAAGCTCGGTTAACAATGACTTTTCCATAATTCATTTGATGACCGAGTGAGCTCGGTGGAAACTAACCTTTGGAGACCAAGTGAAGCTTGGTTAACATTGAATTTTCCATAATTCATTTGATGACCGAGTGAGCTCGATGGAAACTAACCTTTGGAGACTGAGTGAATCTCGGTTAACACTATCTTTTCACATTTCCTTCATTGACTGAGTTAGCTTGGTTAACACTGTCTTCCACATTTCCTTTGATGACCGAGTGAGCTCGGTTGGTACTATAAATTGCATTGTAGACTGTCTGAGCTCGGTGAACTTGAGACTAATGAATGATATGACATTTGTGTGACATCAAGGACAACATTATCCAACAAAGTGTTGTGATGTGATCATTGATGGTGGAAGTACAAATAATTTGGTGTCAGAAATGATGGTCACCAAGTTGAAGCTAAAGAGATAGAAACACCCACACACATATCATATTGCTTGGGTGCAAGATGACTACAAGGTTATGGTCAATGAGAAATTCTCAGTGAAGTTTAAGATTGGGAGCTACAAGGATGAGGTACTATGTGATATCATACCTATGGATATATGTCATATATTTTTGGGTAGGTCATGGTAGTTTGATAGGCATGTTGTACATGATGGGCAAGCAAATAGCTACACTCTAAATAAGGATGGAGTGAAACATAAGTTGAAGCCATTGAAGGATAAAGAAGAAAAGGTATGTAGTGTTGCCAGAATATGTTTTGTTGATGGAAAAGAGTTTCTTAAAGGTATGAAACATGAGCATATCTATTTTATTATAATTCCTAAAGATAGTAAAGAAGAAGTAGAGGAGGTACCTATAGAAGTTCCAGCAATGGTGGAAGAGTTTTCTGATATTGTATCAGATAATTTATATGATGGATTGTCCCCAATGAGGAAGATTAGTCAGCAGATGGATCTAGTTCCAAGAGCCAATTTTCCAAACAAGGCAGTGCATGGAATGACATCAATAGAAAGTGAAGAGTTGAATAGGCAAGTTCATGATTTGTTACAGAAGAGGTTGATTTGAGAGAGTCTAAGTCCATGTGTTATACCAATAGTGTTAGCACCAAATAAGAATGGAGAATGGAGGATGTGCACAGATTCTCATGCTATCAACAAGATCACCATCAAGTATAGATTTTCTTTGCCAAGGATGGATGATATTATGGATTGTATGAGTGGAACTTAGTGTCTCACAAAGATAGATTTGAATAGTGGGTACCATTAGATTCATATCAGAGAAGGTGATGAGTGGAAGACTACTTTCAAGGCAAGGGAAGGACTATATGAGTGGTCAGTCATGCCTTTTGGGCTAACCAATGCACCAAGAACTTTCATGAGGCTCATGAATGAGGTACTGAAGGAGATTCTAGTTAGGTTTGTCATTGTTTACGTAGATGATATATTGATCTTTAGTAAGACATCAGAGGAGTATTTGATCCATATTCCCAAGGTGTTTGAAAAGTTGAGGAAAGAAAAGTTGTTGATAAACCTAAAGAAGTGTAGTTTTGTAAAAGAGTTGGTGTACTTGGGATTTGTAGTCTTAGGAGAAGGTCTAAAAATAGACCCAGAGAAAGTGAAGGCTATCCTTTAATGGCCTACTCCAAAGAGTGTGATAGAGGTAAGATCTTTTCATGGACTAGCTACATTTTACAGAAAGTTCATAAGAAGTTTTAGCAGTATTTGTGGACCCTTGACTGAAACAATGAGAGGAGATAGGAAAGAGTTTAATTGGACTGTAGGAGAAGATAAGAGTTTCAATCTATTGAAACAAAAAATGTTACTAAACATCTTGTTTTACAAGTTCTTGATTTTAACAAGGTGTTTGAAGTAGATTGTGATGCTACTGGTACTACAATAGGAGTTGTTTTTAGCTAGGAAGGTAGGCCAATTGCTTATTTTAGTTAGAAGTTGAATGATGCAAAAGGAAAATATTATGTTTGCGATCAAGAATTTTATGCTATAGTTCAAGCATTGAAGAAGTGGAGACACTATCTTCTTCCCAAGGAGTTTGTTTTGTATACTGATCATCAAGCTTTGCAATTTTTGAATAGTCAAGGAAAATTGAACCAAAGGAATTTAAAATGGGTTGATTTTTTGTAGAGTTATACATTTTTTTTTGAAACACAGTAGTGGGAAGTCTAATAAAGTTGTAGATGCTCTTAGTAGAAGACAATTTTTGCTAATAGAAATGTAGATAGAGGTGGTTGGGTTCAAGGAACTTAGTACATTGTATCCAAATGATCCTGATTTTGGTGAAACATGGAAGGCTTATACAAAACCTATTACACTTGACAAGACAAATTGGTTGGATTTTATGATCCAAGATAATATGTTATTCAAAGGAAGTTGAACATTTTGGTACAGATAAAATTGTAGCTTTGGTTGTTGAAAATATTGTTGGCCACAATTACAACAAGATGTGACAAATTTTGTACAAAGTTGTCAAGTATGTCAGATGGTGAAAGGAGTGAAGTAGAATACAAGGTTGTATTAGCCATTACCTATACAAGAGAAGCTATGGGAGGATGTCAGCATGGATTTTGTTCTTGGATTACCAAGGACATAGTGTGGGCATGATTCTTATTTTGTGTTGGTTGATAACTTTTCAAAGATGACACATTTTATTCCTTGCAAGGAGACTAGTGATGTTGTTCATGTCATAGAGTTTTTTTTCAAAGAAGTGGTGAGATTACATGGTCTACCAAAGAGTATAGTTTCAAATCAAGATATAAAATTTGTTCGACATTTCTAGTGTACATTGTGGAACAAGTTGAAGATAGATTTGAAGTTCAGTTTATCACATCATCCATAGACTGATGGATAGAAATAAGCTATGAATTGTAGTTTGGGAAACTTGTTGAGATGCTTGGTTGGAGATAAACCAAAAGGATGGGATATGATTTTACCACAAGTGGAATTTGCATATAATAATTCTATCAATAGGGGTACTGGTAAATCACCATTCTAGATGGGAGTAGTCCTATAAATTTTTTTAAATTGAGAAAGTTAGATAAGGGAGAGATAAATAGTGCTGAAACAGAAGATTTTGTTGAACATTTGAAGCACATCCATGAGGAGGTGAGCAAGCATATCATAAAGATGAATACACAATATAAGGCTAAGGCAAATGTAAAAAGGAGATATAAGGAATTTTAGATTGGAGACCAAGTCATGGTTCGCTTAAGAAAGGAGCATTTTCAAGTAGGTACATATAAGAAGCTAAAGATGAAGAAGTTTGGACCGTACAAGATAGTGAAGAGGCATGATTCTGGAAATGTGTCCGAAGTGGAATTGCCTACTAAATTGAATATCTTGCCATTATTTAATATTTCAGATTTGACAGAGTATTATGAAAGAGGTGATGCAAATGAAGTCACAGAAGCACAATGGAGCATTCCAATAGTTAGTTCAACTACCAACGAGATTGTGGAGATACTAGATATTCATATTGGAAAAATTACTAGAAATAGAACTTATGAGGAATAGCTAGTCAAATGGAAAGGGAGACCAGTTGAGGATTCATCATGGCTAGCAAAGGATGAGGTCAATTGTCTTGGTTTTCTTTTGAACACCTGAGATGTGATGGGATCACTTCTCAAATTATTGTGTGAGTGATGCAAGAGCATCCTAGGTGTAAGGTCAATCTCACATCACCCAAAAATATTTTATTTTTAGCCTTTTCTATTTTAATAAAGACTAGTAGACAAGGTGGTTTCTATTTATGGGGACTTGCTATTTCTAGTAAGTTTGTCATACAAGCTTGGAATGTTCTCATTTTCTAGAGGAAGCTTCATTTTACAGAAATAAGCCTACCATAAAAATCACATTGCTCTAGCTTAAGTATTAGAAAAGTTACTGCAAATTTTCAGTGGAAAAAAATTGCAAAAAAATCTTTAGAGGCCTACCATTGGAGGTCTTAGATTTCCTAAATGAGGTCTGAAAGCATGATGAAAGGGTGCTAGTACTATTTTGGGCCTATAGAGTAGAAGCTGGCATTTTTGAAAAGTGGTTATAATAGCCAATCGGAGAAATGGTTCGTGAGTTATGGCCTTTGGAAGTTGGGCTACCTAATTTGTAAAATAATTTGTCAAAGATGTATTTGGCTGACTCTATGTGTATTCTTAGGGTCTATCAGCCCTAGGTATTAAATTTGAGCATCTAGAAGCTTCTCGGGTGACATAAAACTACCTATTGAAGAAAGCCCCAAACATTGTCTATAAAAGCTCTAGGTGATAGTTCACAGCACTGTCTTATAGATTACTGTAATGAAGGCACCCATTTGGGTTAGCATATTGTAATTGAGAATTTTGTAATTCAGCATTTTTGGTGATAATAAGAAGTCCATATTTTGTTTCTCATATTTATTGTTGTTTCATTATTTTTGTAATGAGTTTATGGTATTAAGCGGAGTCCCTTGCATTAGATTTGCAAACTCGCAAGTTCAATGCCATTATTATGATGTAAAACTCATACATCACCATGGTCTTCCATGGAGTTACAACTTATTTCTTGCTTCCACATTGCAATGTCAGGAACTTGCTAGCAACATGTTTGTGCCTAGCTCCTTCGCCACTTTTGACAATGCTAAGCAATAAAATTGTAATTCTCTCTTGATGAGCATTAATCCTCTACAATAATGATATATGGTTATCAAAAAATACTCTCAAGAGAATTTCACTAAGTTCTTACCTCATTCATGAGACCACTTAGCTCTCTAATTCTTCAGAAAAAAATTTAACTACAAAATTCTCCTGAAATGTCCTTTCTGGAAAATCATAAAGACTATCCAAATCTCTTTCTCCCCAAAGACGAATTGCCTTTACAAGAGAAGAATAAGTCCCCTTTTATACTAATTATTTTCCTTATTTGGTGTAAAACCAAATAACAAATAAATCTTCCATATGCCTCCCATATAAATTCTTAAAATTAATAGCCCTTATATTCTAATCCATTCAATTTTTGGCTTTTACAATTCAAGCCTTACATGGAAATCTTGATTAGATTATGGCTTCTTATTAAATTTTTAAATAAGAAAGTGAATCCTTATTAATAGGAAGGTTATACATTCATTTTATATTTTAAAACAACATTAGTCATTTTAAAACAAAATACCTTTCTAAAAATCTTGCAAAATCATGGTAAATCATGGAAAATCATGACACCTTATCATGATGACATCATACTTTGCTTTATCATCCAACTTCAAACAATCATAAATTTCACATATGAGCTCCATGTTTTATGAAACAAATGCCATTGGAAAGCTCTTTACAAGATCTTTAATTTAAGACCCATTGTTGACCACTTTTGAGATGGTCCAATTTCACCCTTTTTGTCAACTCTTGGTTCACTAGTTTGACCCAAACTTTGACCAAGAATATCTTGAGAAAATAGACTCCTTTTTACACACTTCAAGTTGTGTTAGGAATGTTTTGCCATACTTTATCCATTGTAGCCAATCTTGGGAGATATTAAGTGGGTTGAATTTTTGAGGCCTTCAAGCTCCACCTAGATCATTCCTCCCCACTAAAGGAACTATTGGACCTCCAAAAGGTTCTTAATCAAACACTAAGTGAGAGAAACAATTTCCAACTTTGCAAGTATCTGTCAACCTATTTGTGCACCTGCTTCACCAAAAAGTTGTACAATAATTATGAAAACTACAATCACATTGCTACCCATTTGCATTTTTCCACATCTTTCTGTACTAGTTACCCTAACTACTCTCCATGTACAACACATTAGTAGCACTAACAAATACAAAGATGATAATTATAATGAGCTAAAAATGCTCTTGATCCTCTTAATAAGTTTCCATGACAAATCCTCATGTTGTGGCATTGATGATCCTTGAAGCACATGATAGTTAGGCATACAAGCAACTACATCATTTTCATGCTTCAAATCACCTTATTTTCCCACCTTTGTAGACATGAGTGAAGAATTTTTTCTCACATAAATGAACCTCTTGATTTTCCCAATGTTCACCAATGGAGAATCAATTGCAATCTTCTTCTTGTCCTTCTTTAGACAAAGCTCTAGATGAAGCTTCCAATAATGAGCTTTTTGATGTCCACCTTTTTTGCAATAAGAGAAAAGTGTTTTCAACATCTAGCCTTTCTTTCCCTTCTCTTTCTTTTGAATTGGAGATGGGTCTTGATGCACTATCTGTTTACTAGCTAACTTGACCTTCCTATACAAAGCCATTCTTTTCCAACACTTGGCAACATTATGGTTATTCAACCCACAAAATGTGCATGGTTTTCTAAACCACAAACTTTCTATATTGTTAGTTTTCTTGTAATCAAAAGAAATATTGGATTTTCTAGGCTTTCTATACCTTTCATGGTCACCCTTGGTGCATGTATGCTAAGAAGAATCTACGTTTTCTCTTCTCTTGGACATCTTGCATGTGTCAACATTGCTTGAAGATGATGTGTCATTGCTTCCCTTGGATTGTTCTTGAGATTGTTCTTTATCTGGAGAATTTTTTGCATCCAGTACATGGTAGCATTCTCCTTTAGCAACCCCCAATCTTGCATCAAGATGTCTAGCTTTCACCTTCACAAGTTCAAACATACTTTGTTCATGAATTCCAGGGGTCTTTCCCTTATTGCCCATCTTTGTTAACAACCTCAATCCATTATTTTGAGATTGTTTCTCAGAATCACCAAGAGAACAAGGAAGAGAATAAGAAAAATGAGGAGATTTCACTAAGTTTGCATCTTTAGCTTCCTTCACAAAGCCTTTTTTTTAGACTTCCATTCCTCATACATTTCATTGACCTTGAAAAAAGAAAAATGATTTTCCTTATGTGAAGCCATCTTGCCTCACTTTTCTTGAATTTCCTCCAAGTATCTCACAACCTGCAACTTGTCAGACTAGCCCTAATACCAAACTTGATATGTAAACTCCTTGTTATGAATCACTTATAATTTTAATATTGACTAGGATACAAATTTAATATAAAGATCATAACTAACGTTGCTTTTGAACTAAGTAAATAATATTTAGAAATGTGGAAAAAAAAAACTAAGTAGGAAAAATATGCATAAGAAAGAACAAGAGACAAAGGATTTGATTTGGAGTTCACTAGATTTTGGCTACATCTTTGGATCGGCAAAATTGCAAGATCAATTCCATTATTATGATGTAAAACTCATGTTAGCAACATGTTCGTGCCTAGCTCCTTTGCCACTTTTTACAATGCTAAGCAATAAAACTTCAACTCTCTCTCAATGGGCATTAAGCCTCTACAATAATGACATAAGGTCATGAAAAAAATACTCTCAAGAGAATTTCACTAAGTTCTTATGTCATTCATCAAACCACCTAGCTCTCTAATTCTTCACAAAAGAATTTAACTACAAAATTCTCCCCAAATGTCCTTTCTGGAAAATCATAAAGACTTATCCGAGTCTTCTTCTCCCCAAAGACTAATTGCCTTTACAAGAGAAGAATAAGTCCACCTTTTATACAAATCATTTTCCTTATTTTGTGTAAAACCAAATAACAAATTTTATAACTATCTCCCCCTTAAATAACAAATAAATCTTCCATGTACCTCCCATGTAAATTCTTAATATTAATAGCCCTTATCTTCTAACTGATACAATTTTTTTCCTTTTATAATTCAAGCCTTACATAGAAATCTTGATTAGATTGTGGCTGCTTATTAAATTTTTAAGAAAGTGAATCCTTATTAATAGGAAGGTTATACGTACATTTTTAATTTTAAAACAACATTAGTCATTTTAAAACAAGATACCTTCTTAAAAATCTTGAAAAATCATGGTAAATCATGGAAAATCATGACACCTTATCATGATGGCATCATGCTGATGTCATCATACTTGGCTTTATCATCCAACTTCAAATGACCATAACTTTCACATATGAGCTCCATTTTTTATTAAATGAACACCATTGGAAAGCTCTTGATGGGCTCTTTAATTTAAGACCCATTGTTGACCACTTTTGAGATGGTCCAATTTCAACCTTTTGATCAACCCCTAGTTCACTAGTTTGACCTAAAATTTGACCAAGAATATCTTGAGTAAATAGACTCCTTTTGACACACTTGAAGTTGTGCAAAGAACATTTTGCCATACATTATCCATTGTAGCCAATTTTGGTCGATTTTGAGTGGGTTGAATTTTTGAGGTCTTCAAGATCAACCTAGATCACCTAATGATCATATAAAATCCTCCAAATAATGATCCCAATAATCCTCCAATCATAATCCACAATAATTATTTCTACATCAACCCAAGCTCATTATATAGCTAGCTAAGCTACAAATTGACAAGTCAAGCATTTTTAAACATTATAGGTCCACCTTAGAAGATTAAACCAAAACTATAGAAAATATGCATAGAGCTCAATGAAAAGTTATATTTAGGTCCACACATGACCCTATAACATGTCTCTAACTTAACAAGATCCTATTTCATCACATGGAAATGTGGAAGATGAAAATTTTTAGACGTTTCACAAAAATTGGCCAAAAATTGATACCCGAGAAAAATGGTGATATCTCCCAGGTCCAAATAAATTAGGACTTGCACATTTAAATAAAGTTATTAATTTAGGTCCTCTTTAACCCCTTAAATAAGAAAAGGATGATTCATTAAGGATCAAAAGACACAGAACTCACAACTAGCATGCTTAAAACAAAAAATATAGCTCCAACAATAATGTAAAATGACTTTAACTTCAACATGATAACTCCAATCTCTATGCACACATAGGAGAAGGTTCCTCAATGTTCCTTGAAAAAATACCTAACCACACAATGATAACTCCACCAAAATCGTGTTAGCATGAATGTTTATGATACTACATTGGAGGAGTACCCTATGCATTGTAGAGTATTGATATGTTGCATTGATGACTGTATTTGTCATTGATATCAACATAGAAGTAATTATAAAATGACTTGAAGAATAAAAATCAGCAACCTTATGATGTTCAGAAGTTGAGGAAGTCTTAGATAATGCATAATGGAGTACATGTTTATGAGGTTTTCTTGATGACGTGGTTAAGAGGATTGAGTTCGAGTTGATGATATGTAGAAGTTACATTTGATTTTTTTGAAGTAGTATAGAAACATAGCATTGGAAAACAAAGTTCTAATGATCTATTGCTATCTTTCATCTAAGATATAATGAAGAGATGCATAGATACATAGTGATAGAGGAAAATCATGTGGTGACACTAGTGTGTGCGCAAGCTGTGGTTTCACATGTGTGAGGTTTTACATAGATTGTGAGCCAACAGTGCTATTTTAATTGTGAATTAATTAATTATCTTATTTTAATTAATTGGGAAAGCCACAAGGTTGACTCGAGGAATTATTTTGGAGATACAATATAAAGGAAAGTTTTTTTCCTTGCTTTTCGAAGAAAACCTGGTTTAGAGGACCAATTATGATGCTAAGTATTAGTGTGTAGTGCGAGAAGGAGTATAATTCTTATTGAATACATGTAAGCAATCCAAGGGATCATTGGATGCACAATATGAGATCTAGTTACAAGATTTGATAGAGAAAAAGTTTAGTTAATAGGATAGAGACAAAGGAAAGAAGTACATTTCAATTCTATTATTATACAAGGAATAATATAAAGATCATTTGGATAGTGGGTTCATTGATCTTAATCTTGAATTTTTTTGGGCAATTGGTCCAACTATCTTCTACAACTCCTAATAGGGTTGGAATCTTCAAATAGGGAATAAAAGTCTCCTAAAAGGGATTCATATGTACTAAATGTTATAACAAACTCCTAATAGGGTCTATCCTCTAAAAAGGAATATTTATACTAGTATATTATCTTGTGGGTACCACCCCCACTAGGGTTTTCCCTCTCATCAAGGGTTTCCCTAGCTAACATATCTAGTGTTAATTATGGATAAGTATCTTTTTGTTGTTCAATTAACATTACTCATATGGTTAAGTTTGTTTAAGGTTAATGATTGTGAGATTAGTTGGTTAAATAATTCACCCCCCACTCTCAGTTATATTAGTGAACTATATATTCTAACAATTTGTATTAGAGCCTTAGCTCCTTGAAGATAAGGCTTAATAGTTTTGGGAGACTGATGAAAAATATGTTTAAGAAGAATAGTCGAAGATTTGATGGGGCCAACTATGATAGTTGGAAGGAAAAGATGAAACTCATCTGTTATGCATGGGTCTAGGATATTTGGTTTTGACAAAAGCTAAGAAGGCAATTGTTGAAGAATCAAAGGTAGAGGAATAAAGTGAGGGAGAAAGAGATCTGTTTATGTGTAACATGAGAACTAGAGAATCCCTAGTGTTAGCTCTTTTAGAGAGTGAATACAATTAGGTAAAGAAATTTTAAACATCTTATGAAATTTGGAAAGCATTAGAAGTTACTTTTGAAGGTGATGATCATGTAAAAGGAATGAGATTGTAAAATTGGATTTGCACATTTCAAGATACTAAGATGATGGAAGATGAATCTATGAGAAGTTTTGTAGGAAGAATATCATAATTTTTTGTAGGAATCTAGCCTCTTGGTGGAACTAAAGAAGATGATGAGGTTTTTTGAAATATCTTGAAAAGTCTAACACCACTATTCAAGAAAAAAACTTAGATGATTTAGCTATTAATGCCCTACACCAAAGATTTCACAAAAGAAACATTACTTGTAAGATTAGAATCTATAGAAGTAGAAATGAGATAGTCTAGGGAATTAGCCAGAGTTGACACAACTTTTAGTGCTCTAAACATTCAACATAATCTATCAAGAAGTATAAGTGTAAGAGGATACTTTTCTAGTAGTAGATCTAAAGAAGATAAGAAGATTGAAGAAGGAAGAGACCTTTTGGTAAGAATGAGAAAGATGGTAAGAAAATATTTAAATTTTGGACTTGTAATGAATATGGTCATTTTGAATCTAAATGTATTGAAAGAGAGAAAAAATTTAGAGGAAGATTTAATCCTAGAAGAGATAATGATAGAAATTATTTATATGCTAATGAGGACAAAGAATCTGATGAGAGAGATCATAATGAAAGTGATGATGAATTAGGATTTGAGGTTATCAAGGAAGATGATCGTGATAGAGAAATTAGAGAAGAGAGATCTCTATTTACCCAAGTTGAGAAGAAATCAGATTAGACAATTGATATTTGATGTTCACATCACATGACTAGTGATATGAACAAAATTTTCTAACAATGCAACCTGTTATATTACAGGGATTAGATCTATTACTCTTGATGGTACAACTAACACTGATGATGTTTGCTTTGTTGATGGTTTGAAACATAATTTTTTAAGTGTTGGACAGTTGGTAGGCAAGGGATATATGTTGCAGTTCATAGAGAACACTTGCATTATCAAAGAAAAATATGTTAAGATTATTGGTACTAGAATTAGATCCAAAGGTAATGTATTTCAATTGAATCGTACTGAAATAACATTTTTTTTTGCAAATGTTGACAATAGTTGGTTATGGCATAGAGGGTTTTGTTATTTAAAATTTGATAATATTGTGAGAGATCTACCTAAGATTATTAAGCCTACTAATGTTATCTCCAAGGAATGTATTGTTATAAACAATAGTCCACCAAAATAACTAAGAGGGAGGGGGTGAATCAATTATCCAATAATTAAAACATTTATCCACCTTAAATAAACTTAACCATTCAACCAAAGTAAACAACAACCATACAAAGATGCATGTACTCAATTACACTAGATATATTAACTAGGGGAACACTTGATTAGATGGAAAACCCTGGTGGGAATGATGCCCACAAGATGATGTATAATAGAAATATTCCTTGTTAGATTATGGGTCTTGTTAGAAGTCAATTACAACATTTAGAACATATGAATCCTTGTTAGTAGACTTTGAATCCTTGTTAGGAGATTCCAACCATGTTAGGAGTTGTGCCAATACTATTAGGAGTTGTAGAAGATAGAAGGACCCACTTTCCAAATAGCTTCTTGGGAAAGATCACCAAATTCACTATCCAACTACTCTCTCAACTATTCCTGTCAGAATAATTGTATGTACTATACTTTAACTTCTTTCCTCTATCCTATGAACTGGACCAATCATTGTCAGACCTTGTAGACCAGATCACAAACCTTAGATACTTTTCTCTACTTTAACTTCACATTTCACTCTTTGTGCTACTTATAATAACTTCACATACATATTCCACACCATGATAAAGGAAAATTTCCTTTCTTTATATCAAATCCATAAAACAATTATCGGCTTTGAGAACCCCTAAAAAGAATGGTATAGCAGAGAGAAGAAACAAATCAATAATAGAAGCAATAAGAGCTATGTTGGCTGAGAATGATGTATCCAAAATGTTTTGGAGAGAAGCTATTAATACAACAATCTACACTATGAACATAGTGCAAGTTAGGAAAGACACAAACAAGATCCAATATGAATTATGTTTTCGTCACTCAGCTACAGTTAAATATTTCAAAAATTTTGGTAGTAAGTGTTATTTCAAGAGAGATTATGGAGAATTGATCAAACACATCATAAGACATGTGATATTTTGGGTTCCAATGAGCTCTGCTAGGGTTCATATGGTTTTCACTTGAGCCATTTCTAGTTTACTATCTATCATTCCACATTTAGTGCATGAATTTATTTTAGAATATAATGGCCTCAATCCTCTCTAGCTGGTGTTGGAGTTGTTGTTGCATGCAAAAATGGCCCCATCGAGAAAATGCCCACACAAATTTGTGCCCAAGGTATTTCATGAGGTAATTCCTCTCCTAAGTTGGTTCTAAATATTTTTTCTTTTGAATCTACTTGTCAATGGCTAGAAACCCAAACCCTTATTGGGTATTTTGTGGGTTGCACTCCATCTGCATGAATGGATATCCAAGGCATGGTCCCCCTAGGGGAGTCACCTTGAAGGGATTCAAAACCTCACAAAAGGATTAATTTTGTTTCATTCTGCTAACCCCTCCCAGGCTAAGAGTATATTCAGCCATGGTTTGTGGATAGTTCACTCGTCTCTACTTGTTTTCTAGAGATGGTCTTGAGATTTTTGCATCTTAGATGATTGTAAACTTAGGGTTCCAGAATAAGTAGAGTTCCTTGGGTTTCCCATCCCTTGTCCTTTCTCACTGAAATTGCCTAAACTGTGGGAAAAGTCATTTGTGTAGAACCACACAAATTTTTTAATTCTCATCCTTAGCAGAGGGTCTGTGTTAAGGTCAACCTTTCTAGGGACCTTAAAGAGTCTATGGAAATTTTGATTGGTGCTACCACATTTACTCAAAAGGTTCTTTGCCTAAATCTTTTGAATACTTATTTTCATTATCAATCTACTAGTTACAAGATAAAGGATTGTCCTCTTCTTGAGCACAATCACTCATGGGTGTAGGAACCCAAGCTGATTTCAACTATTAAAAAAGATGAGTGAACAACAGTTGTCAAGAAAGGCAAGGATACTACTAAGCCAAACCCTATTTCTCAAGAACTTAGCCATCCCAACTCTAGTGCAGCTCCTCTTGTGCCTTCAGCACTAGAGGCTCCTCTGGTTGTGTCTTCACCGATTTCAAACCTTGCATCATAGGGGACAACTAAACTAGAGGTACGAGCTACTTGGGTTAATGTGCCTCAAGTAGCTTTTATGATTTCCTCTCTATCTCTTTGTTGCTCTCGCAGCCCTGAAGGCCAGAATGTAGTTGCTATTACTGGGATAAACAAAGAGCCATCTCTTTGGGTGACCCATTTTTTGAATCCTCCACTTTCTTGCATAAAAATTTTTCCTCACTTGAGGACGAGGAGAATATGTAAGTTGGTTTATGATAAATTCTCTCTCATGGAATGTGTGGGGGCTAACAGACCTCCCTAGAAAGTATTATGTTCATGATACCAAGTGTAGGCTTGGCAATATTGATGTTTTGTGTTTGCAAGAAGTCAAATTCTTTGGGTTCCTTCTCAACTCAGCTTGCCGTGTGATATGGCCAGATATTGTTAGCTTTGCTTCTTAGCATGAAGCTAGTCAAGGTGGTGTAGTCACTCTCATATCCACTTGGCTTTTCCCTTTTTGTTATTTCCCATGGTTCTGACCCCATGTGGAGAGTAGTTTTGATTTTTTTGTCTTTTTAAAATCATACTTTTGGCATTGTCAATATCTATGCCCCTAATGATGCAATTGAGAGCTCACACTTGTCGAGGTGGTTAGTTGATTCCTTTTTGCCCACCACCTAGATATTATGTAGGGATTTTAATATGGTTGAGCTAGCTGTCGATAAAGTGGGCATTTTTTCATTTTCATGGTCAACTGGTGAGTGAGAAGCCTAGTTCTACATGCGAAACAAGTTGGGTCTTTTTGATCCCAATGTTCATCACCATTGGACTGATGGTGTCTGGTACACACAGTCCAACTTTTGAGAGGGTCCATCCTCTTTTTATTTTTCTCACACGAGTTTGCTACCTATCACTCTACTCCCTAACATGATCATTTTAGATCATTTTCCCATCCACTTCTCCATTACCTAACATTTTTCCCCTCCTTGTAATTTCAAAACTCAGTTTTACCATAATACTTCTGTGTTGTCACATCTGCCCACCATTTCTTATATTTTACAAACTTGGAACCTTGAACCTAGGCCCCACTCTTCCTCTAGGTGGATTCAGTGGTGGAATGATGCCATAGCTCATACTGTGAGGTTTATTCATATTTATGGGAGGCAATTGGCCACATACCACAAGATATCCTATGAGGCTACTATCAAAGATCTCTATATGACCACTAAAGCTCTTGCCATGAATCTATTTGATATAGATCTCCAAGTTTGGTTTTCCAACCTTTCTTGATCAAAAACAAGGTGCAAACAATTATACTACCCAGGGATCTCAACTCAAAGCCCACCTTCACTGGCTAGATGTTGGCGATCAAGCTTCCAAGCAATTCTTCAATGTGTTGAGGGCATGCCACTCTATGGTGGGGATCAAAGATTTGGGAGGGTGAGCACACCCTTTGTGAGCTTCCAGACATTCTTCAAGCTTTTTTTCACCACTATGAAAAAGTTTTCACAACACAGGGTCCCTCGATGGCCTAAGACAAAGCCTTGTAGGCTTGTTTGAATGTCACGCCTAAAAGACTCACTCCAGAAGAATATGCATTCTGTGAGAAAAAGCTCACTCTAGAGGACCTCAAGGAAGTTTCATTTTCCATGGTGGATGATAAGGCCCCTAGTTTTGACAGCTTCCTTTGTGAATTTTACAAAGCATTTTGGGTTGAGATTGGTCCAAACTTACATAAGGTTTATACTGAGGCCTACAATTCCCATTCTCTATTAAATATTATTAACAAAGGGAATATCAAGTTCATATCTCAGATAGGTGACCTTGAAGAAATCTACAACTAGAGGCCTATTACATTATTGAACAAGTCCTATAAGATCATTGCTAAGGCTCTCTCACTTAAAATCCATCATCTTCTTCCTTAGATCATTGCCCTGAACAAATGAGTTTTATCAAGTCCTATTATATCTTGAACAATATAATTTCTATGTGGGAAGGGATGGAATGGGCTTGTCATTCCAAGAAATAGGCCATCTTTCTCAAAATTAATTTTGCCAAAGGTTATGACAGGATTGAGTGGCCTTTCATTCTTGTAATGCTTCAGGATATTGGGTTTGGCCCTATCTTTTTATAGTTAGTCCAAATGCTTTTTGGATATGCCTCTACTTGCATCTCCATTAATGACCATTAGTCTCAAGCGTTTGGACTTTATTGATCAATTTGCCAAGGATGCCCATTGCACCCTCTTTATATGTATTCGTAGTAGAAGGTTTTGGGTATTTTCTTGCAAACGCCATCTCCCAAAGAAGGGTCAGAGGTATTTCCCTCCCAACTTCCCCTAATCAACTTGTGAATGGTCATTTTATAGATGACTCTTTTGTCACCCTCATAGAGGATGAAGAGAATATTGCCTCCACTTTGCAATGTCTTGACACATTCTGTCTTGCTTCAAGATCTACCATTCAATGGCATAAAGCCCTTTTTTATAGGTAGTGTTACCTTCCTCATCCTACTCGGCTTGAGAAATATCAATGGAAATGGGTTCAACATGGGGAAGTTTTTCATTTTTAGGTATCCCCTTCGCCTTCCAACCCTTAGCTATTGAGCTCTGGAATATGGTTCTTGCTAGAATAGAGAAGAAGTTGGAGTATTAGATCACCAAACCTCTTTCCTTGGTAGGAAAATTCTAGATTTTCTCCAAAGTACTGGCTACCACCCATGTTTATTATTCTTCCTATTGGGATCCTTCAAAGGCCTCTTACCTCAAACTTGGGTACCTTTTACGTGACTTCCTCTAGGTGTCAGACGCTTCTCACCAAGGCTTTCATAGAGTTGCCTAAGATTTCTACTACCTTCTGATCCAGGGGATGAAAATTACTGAAAAGTAAAATGTCCCCAATGCTCCAAGAATCAACATCATTACAAGTGTTCACAATTTTTACTCCAACATAACTCGAACGATCAAAATTGGAGTTCAAGTGCAAAAATTATGACTGGTCAAAATGGTCAACTGGGACCAAAGGTCATAAAAGGGTGAAAAAAAAAAATCATCTCAAAAGTATTTGACAATGGATTCCAAATGAAAGAGCTCCTCAAAAGCTTTCCAATGGCGTTCGTTTCATCAAGAACGGAGATCGGATATAAAAGTTATGATGGTTTCAAATTCAAGCAAAAGTATGGATTTTGATGATGCCACCATGACATCACAAAATCATAAAGAGAGGGAAAACATTCAAATTCGAATTAAAATAGCTATTTAATTCGAATTAAAGGAATGAGATAATGGGAGTTGAACTCCTAACCATAGGCCTCCTAAAATTAAGGCCAACCAATGGGCTATTTATGGTATATAGAATATTAAGGGAAGAGTTGTTACCATATCCATAACAAATCCGCCCAATCTTACTTAAATAAGGGTATTGTTGAAAACAAACCCTTAATTTTGGTGTGAGATCATAACAAAATAATGGTAAAAGGGGCAAATTCGAAATATGTAATCAAAATGGGAGATTATGTTGGTTAATTGTTTTAGCCCATTTTTGGCTAAATTTGATGTATAAAATGGGGGTAGTAGGCTTTGGAAAGGCATCCAGGTGATGAGAAGGAGATTATGATTTTGGAGACTTGATGATTATTCCTGCACATTGGAGAGTAATGCTGCAATTGTGCTTGAAGGGAAGATCTTGTACACTTGTAATTGATTTTGGAGCAAATCGGATCGGTCCCCCTATTGGAGTTGGACCCGGAGACGTAGTCCATACGGATGAACTCCGAGATCAAATTGTTTGCGTCTTCTTTCTCTCATTGTCTCGTTTATCAACTTAATCTTGTTGTTCTCTTATTTCATTTACATTAATTTGATTCATTAAAAGTTTTAAATTAATTCTATGTAATAAATTAGCATTCCTCTGTAATAGTCCTAGATCCTAATCAGATCACCTTCCTAAGGAGTTTGGTGGCCTAGGATTTCTATCCACCTAGAAGTAAGGTACTACTTTATGCACCAAATGGGTGATTCAAGTTCTTTCCAGTAATGAAGCCTAGAATATTTTGTTAAGACATTGCATTTCCTCAGGCTTTTCTAATTCATTGACTAGCCTGGAAGGGGATTAGGTTTCAAACCCTTCTTGTAACCTCTAAACCTATACAGATTTAGGGTACTTTTGTTAGCAAGAGTATTTGGAAAGCCTGGGAAGTAGTTAAGCCCTAGCTTCTCTAGGTGGGGAATGGGTTTAGAGATGGGCTTTCCATGAACTAGCATAATCTTTGGTGGTCACCTTTATTTTCTATCCAAGGTGTTCCCCTGGCTAGGGTGCATGGGCTAGTACTCTACATTTTTTTAAACATGGCATAAGTACTCCTAAAGATCTTTTTTCTAGAGTAACTATGAGCTTACGATCGTGCAAGGACATGAGAGTGCAATTTTGGCTCACTTGTGCAGATCAACACACTTTTGATCTTCTAGTTTCTATGGTGTCTTCACATTTGTTACATAGAGTGGGCATTCAGTCTTGTTGTTCTTGGTGGAAGGATTGGAGGTGGTATCTAGACACTCCGGTAACTAGCTATAAACCTAGGCTGGGCTATTAATGGATGGTTCCTCACCTGCCCATGGTTGACGTGCTCAACCAACATTGGAATTTTCAATCCTTGCATAGCACTTGGAGTCATAGGTTCTCCACTATGTGGCATGCCATTACTGAACCCAAAATTGTGCATTTTACCTAGTCTATTCTTTCACGGGGCTTGCCTTTGGGCCCCCAACTATGGCACTTTGGAGTTCCTGACCTCTATTGCCCTTTTTGTGGTCAACTAGAATCCTTTTTGCATATTTTTTGCTTTTGTAGATGGGCTCAATGTTATTGGCAATGGATCCATGATCTCTTTTTCCCCTTCCACCTAGAACCTTTTTCTTGGCATATGGTTCTTCTAGGTGATAATACTTTTATACCCTTCAAATTTTCCTAGATATTGCATGCTTTCAAATTGGAGATCTTATTTACCATTTGGAAAGATCACAATGCAATCATTTATGCTAATAAAATACTTGACACTAATGTGGCTATGTACGAGAACCATGTATTTATAATAATGTCATGTTGTAGATTCAAGTACAAATGGATAAAGTGGCTTTGGAGGTGGCTCACTTATAGGAGCTTTTGGCTTATTGGAGAAATGCCCCCTATATGGTTGCTCATGTTCTATTGGATTTGGCCTCTAATGACCATACCCCTCCTCATAGTCACCTTTGAAGACATAGCAGTTTTACTTGCCACTCTCACACACCTCGCTCTCAGTCGCACTGCTCTCCCAACAGTGGTTCTTTTGGTCAATGCTGCTCTTCTGGAGGTTCTGGTGGTTGGCACCACTCTACCTCACCTCCTTGAAGGTCTAGTTTGAGGTGTTCCCAAATGGCTCCTCCTACTGCTCCTTCTACCAGTTGGCCCTCTGCTCACTTAGACTCTAAGTTGGTGTTTCCCTAGGTGGACTTAGCCATTTCTCCTCCTAGGCCTGAGGAAGAGAAAGATGAAGATAATGCTACTATTGATGATGACAGATGGGCTCCCCCTGAGCCATCTACTCACCCCACCCTTTGGTGAGGCTTTGATGATAAGGATCCTCCTTCCTTGGATAGAAATGCACTAGCAACATGAGGATTTCTTTGTTTTTTATTAATTTTTAAAAGTTTTTTGATGAATAGTTGATTTCTAGCCTATGGCCATATGAACTCGCGGGGTGATCATGTTTCCCCTAGCCCCTTTTTTTGTAAATATGTAATTTTATTGTATTTTTTTAATATAAGGAAGGGACTATCCATAAAAAAAAAAAGAGATGATGATATTGGTAAGTTTCATGCTAGAAGTGATGAAGGTATGCTTCTTGGTTATTCATTGAAAACAAAGGATTATAGATGTTATAACCTAAGAACTAAGACCATTATGGAAAGTACAAATGTAATAGTTGATGAGAAATTTAGGATACAAGAAAGAGTAGTTGATTAAAATTTAGATGATGAAATGTTGTTATTAGACCAATAAATGATGAAGTATTCTTTGAGACTAACAATGATTTGCAAAATGAAGGAGAGCCAAGGCAAGAAAAAAGCTCAGAACCTTCAACTAAGCTAAGAGTTGAGATAACAATTCCTACTTTGGGTAAGAATATGACAAAGAATCATCCACCCAAGCAGAACATCAAAAGCAAATATAAACATGTGATGAAAAGAAGTAGAATAAATGAAGAACTATGGTTGATATCTCAAGTTGAACCTAAGAATGAAGATGAAGCATGCAAAGATGACTATTGGAAACAAGCTATGAAAAAGGAAATGGATCAAATAGTAAAAAATGAGACATGGTAATTGGTTCCCAGACCAACAAACAAGAATGTGATAGGAACAAAATGGTTATTTAGACAAAAGATGAATAAGCAAGGTGAAGTTGTAAGGAACAAAGAAAGATTGGTATGTAAAGGCTACTCATGACAAGAATGAATAAACTATGATGAGACCTATGCTCTTATGGAAAGAATAGAAGCATTAAGGTTATTTCTAGCATATGCAACATATAAGAAATTCAAAGTATATCAAATGGATGTCAGGTGAACATTAGTGAATGGAGAACTTGAAGAATAGGTGTACATAGAACAACCTAAAAGTTGTCCTTTGAAAGATGACAAGGACATAGTATTCAGACTAAAGAAAGCATTGTATGGGTTGAAGCAAGCACCCAGAACCTGGTATGCAAGGTTGGACAAGAATTTGAAAAATCTTGGATATAGAAAAGGTATGGTAGGTAGTAATCTCTATTGGAAAGAAATTGATGATGGATTGATGATTTTGGTAATAGTTGTTGATGATATCATATTTAGAGGAAATGATAATGAAAGTGACAAGTTTGCAGAAGAAATGAAGAAGGAATTTGTAATGACCATGATAGGAGAGATGAAATATTTTCTAGGATTACAATTTATATAGGATAAAGAAGGAATCTTTATTTCTCAAACTAAGTATTTGAAAGATTTACTAAAAATATTTGGTTTGGAAACATGTAAACCTATTGGGACACCTATGGTAATTGGACACAAGTTATCTACAAAGGCTGAGACACCTACTGTTGAGCAGAAGAAGTATAGATCTATGATCAAAGGATTGCAATATCTGACTCACATAAGGCTATATACAGAAAATATAGTTGGAATAGTTGCAAGATTCCAAGCCAATCCCAAAGAAGCACATTATGTAGTAGTCAAAAGGATCTTTAAATATTTGAAAGGAACACTAGAGTTTGGATTATACTATGATAGATCTAATGATTTCACTTTATGCACTTACACCTATTTTGATTGGTTAGGTAGTATGGATGAAAAAAAGAGCACTAGTGGTGGATCCTTATTTCTTGGAGGAAGATTAGTTTCCTATCTAAGCAAGAAGAAAGATTGTACCTCATAAAGTACAATGGAAGAAGAATATGTTGCAGCAACAAAAATTGTAATCAAGTTGTTTGGATGAAATATATGTTGAAGGATATAAGGATAGAATTTAGTTAACCTATTGTCATACATTGTGACAAAAAAAGCATAGTAAATATGTCTAAGAATCTAGTGTTGCATTCTAAGACTAAGAACATTTCTATCAAGTATCACATGTTGAGAGAGAAAGTTGTAGAAAAAGAAATTAGATTGGAGTATGTGAGCATTAAAGAGAAAATTGCAAATATTTTCACTAAGCCTCTTTCCAAAGAGACTTTTAAGTATTTGTGAGGTATGTTAGGCATCATGCCCCTCCCTACATTAGAGTAGTTGATGCAAGAGTGCATCAGTCCAATGTAACAAAGCACTATTGTTTGTCTCGACTAAATGTTGATGCTTCTTGTATGGGGGGGTATCTATGATGGACAGAGTCATCTAGGGCTCCTATTGGATGTTGTTTTTGAATAGTGTCTTTAGAAACTTGAGCTAGTAAAAAATAGTTGTTGCAAAGATTGTTGGTTGCTGAAACCTTTGACATTGATGTCAATAGGGGAGAAGTTTAGCATGAAAAACATGTTGGTGAAGTACAATAAAACATGTTGGTGAAGTACAGTAAAACAAGTTGGAGAAGTATAGCATGGAAAAATTATTTTATGTAAAGGGAGAATGATTGGTGAAGAGGATTTGAAAAGAAAATATTAACAGTCTTTTGTAGTTGGTATTCTTGGAACTAGATGTTTTTCATCTATGTTTCCATTAATGCCAAAGGGGGAGATTGTTGGAAGCATGAATGTTGATGATATTCCTATGGGGGAGTATTGTAGAAATATGACTAGATCATTATCATGATGATATGTTACATCCATGAATGCATTTTCATTAATGTCAATATAGAAGTTTTATGTGGTATTTGAAAGAACAATGGAAAGATCAAGTTGGTATAGATACAATGTTAAGCATTTTCAGTAAGCAAGGTTAAAGAGAGATCATACTATGTATCAAGTGTATATAGCTAGCCTCAGAAGCATAAGATATTATGTCTGTAAGAAGTTATACAAGTTTTGGTAATGACTATTGTTGAGATAGAGTTTATAGAGGCATGTTTTGGTAAAATTGTTATATCTCTTAGCAGAGTTTTTATTCTGAGAAGCCAAAGCTATAGATGTGAAGAAGACATGTTGGAAATGACTTGACTAAGTTTTCTTATCATAATGACATGTGTACAAAAAGTTATTTAAGTTTCAAGGTGGAAGATTAATGTTATCACTAAGTGTAACATGTTCTTAAAGTGGTACTATGATAATTAATTGAGAAGGTGTAAAAACCAACTTATTTTGGATTTAATATAAAGGAAGGACATTTTACTTTATCATAAAAAGGATGAATATGGATGAATTCATATGATTGTAAGTAGTATAAAGAGTGGAATGTGAAGTTGAGTAGAGCATAGCGAAGGTGAAGGACTCTTCATTGCTGAGGTTTTGTTGTGTGATCTAAAGTTGGATACTTGGATCTGAGGTTCATGACCTAGTCTACAAGGTTTGACAGTGATTAGTCCCTACTAACAAGACATAGGAAAGAAAAAGTAAATTACATATAATTATTCTAAAAGGAATAGTTGAGAGACAGTTAGATAGTGAGTTTAGTGATCTTTCCCCATAAGCTATCTGGATAGTGGGTCCTTTTGTCTTCTACAACTTCTAATAGGGTTAGAATCTTCTAACAAGGATTCAAAGTCTCCTAACATGAACTCATATGTACTAAATGTTGTAATAGACTCTGGTCCATCCTCTAACAAGGAATATATATATTAGTATATTATCTTGTGGGTGTCATTTCCATGAGGGTTTTCCCTTTGATCAAGAGTTTCCCTAGTTAACATATCTGGTGTAATTGTGTATGTACATCTCTGTATGGTTTTTTTTGACTTTGGTTGAATGGATAAGATTGTTTAAAGTTGATAAATATTTTAATTGTTGGATAACTGATTCATCCCCCCCCCCCAGTTATCTTGGTGGACTATTGTTTCTATAAACATCACCTTCTAAAGTTTGAAAAAACAACTTCATATGTACATCTTCATGAGCAATCTCAAAATCACCAATCAAATCACTGAACATATGAACATGATGACTAGCTGAATCCAAATGGTTCCCACTAAACTTAGGCAAATATTTTCTAATATCATATGGCATGGTGTTTTGAAAACCATGAATCCCATCAAAGAGTAATGGAAAGTACCTCTTGGTAGAAATAGATCTACAATTTTTATCAATGGGTTACATACTAGTTGAAAATAAATTTTCCATTTCTTACAAAAATTACAACTCATTCACCAAATTTACTTTTGGAGTTTTTTACTTGCAGAAGATGTGAAATTTCTTCTACCAATTCAATCTCAAAACATACTGCAAAATGTAAAAACATTTGTTCAATATATCTTTAACAAAGTATGTTGAGATGCATCATACAACTCCTATTTAGTGCTGAAAATACCACTTGGCGGAGAAGCTTTTGTAGAACTTACCTTCATGGAAAAGAGATCTCATGAAATGGAAAATACCTTTTAGTGTTGATGCTTGGAAACCACTTCAATGCTGCAACAATAGATTCAGGTCTTATCTTGATTTTATAAGATTTGCATTGCATCTCACATAATCCTTCTAGCCATTGCCAAGAACTTGAGATCACTTCTTCGAATCTACATTCCAAATGTTGTATCTATTACAATACCTTCAACTTCACAATGTACTGATATAGAGATATAACTTTGAGTCACCACTCACTTCATGAGAAAAGGTTTTCCTAACCTGTAAAACATAACAAACTGGTCCAAAATTTATAGCAGGTATTTGAAAAAACTTTATACAACAACTTTGAAATTTCACACTCTTGACAAAGTGAAAGAACTTAACATCAACTCTAAATTCTAACAACAACTTTGCAAAACTTTTAAATGACCTCAATGTAACAATCATTACAATTCTCTTATAACTAATGCTATTAGGAATAAGGAATAACTAGGAGACATGAATCTTTAGCAAAGAAATGGAAAACACCTCACATTTACTGACAGTATAGTTGAACTTCACGAAAAAATTAGATTGCAAAACCAAGATTAGATTTTAAGCTCTAGCACAGTTTATGATGTGTATCTGATATTTCTTTAGAGGATATTTTGCTGATTTCTTTAAAGGAGGATATATTAGATATTTTATTACATCATTTATGGTTTTTGGTTATAGGTAGATGAAGATTAGTTTTAACATCAGAATGAAAACAATTTCAATGGGACACATGTCAGTTTCAGATTCTAGATCTTGAAATATCTTCTCTTCTATAAATCTTTCTTCTCTACTCTTTGTATAGGTTCCAATTTTTATGACTAGTGAGACCACATCGTTGGCTTCAGTTCTAGACTTGTGATATCATTTTCTTCTCAGTATTCCTCTATTATGAATAGCAATAGTGTGTTTCTTTTGAAACATTTTATACTACATAGTCATTCCTTGGTGTTATTTTCTAAGTTTTGACATACAGATGATGTATTGGTTTCAATGAGATTAATACAAGAGCTTCATTTTTCTTTGTTTCATTCTGATTTTCATCTACTTCCTCTATTATTTGCAATGATTTGTGTTTAAGAATAGATAGCTTAAACTCAGTTGTAATGCCTTAAGGTTGTATGTCTAGATAGATTTTTTATTAGAACAAAGGGCCAAGTAGATGCTTATTTAAATTAACAAGGTTGTAGGTTTTACTAAGAGGATTTTACAATAAGTATGAGAGTTTTATGAAGATTGATGTTTGTTTGCAAGAAAGATAGATAGATTAGATGGCTAGACATATGAGTATACTTTAGGTGTCCATGTGTATGTTAAGGTTTAGTTGATGCCCAATGGATAAGGGATTGGTTAGCTTAGAGGTTGCATGCTCTCTGCTATTGTATACCTAGGTTTTGTTGAGATATAAATCTTTAATTGAATATCATTTTACCTTTTATGTATTTAAGAACTAAAATTTCTAGTCATTACTTATTTTCTTTTAGTTCTTGGTTATAGTTAACTACTATGTCTAGCAAATTTATCAGAAAATTATAGAAGAACATTGATCATTTATGCTATAGGGGATAGTCTTGCAGAGAAGAGTATCAAGTTAATAAGATCAATCCCTAAAGTTTTCCCACCTTGGCCTTGCAGAGCCTAAAGTGAAGTGAGTCCTGATGACTCTATTAATGTTGGCCCAGAACTAAGATTTAGCCCTACCAAATATAGGATTAAGCTCATCTTAAGGTTTATCCCTATCTTTACTTCATGGTATTAGGTTTAAATCTAGTTGATATGTTCTTTACAAGAAGGAACTCCAACACACCTCTTGGAAAGCTTGTGCCTCATGGTGGCATATAGACATGGCCTTTTGCATCATTGTACCATGCCCTTGTCCTATATATCCTACATAGAAATATCTCTCTATCTATGATAATCATTTGCTCAATGTATAGAGTCTCTTTGTAACCTTAGAGGGTGGCTCCCTCTTGGAGAACTATCTATGAAAGATCTTCTATATTAGCATGCACTATAACATCTTTGAACTCTCTAGTGTATATCCTAACCGGCAATTCCCTCAGGGCCTCCTGAGCACTTTCTATTCCTGCTTTCTCAACCTATAGCTCTTCTTGTAATATGAGAATCTTTATCTGACCAATAGCATCCCTGGCCCTCTCTACCACTATCTCTCATTGTAGTTGGAAAACCTTTGTCTAGAGGTTATCCCACTCTACTCCAACAATGTCATCATCATCCTATTGTACTAGTGGTGGCCCCTATGGTACCTATGGAATAGGAGTTGGCTTTAGTCATTATCCTAGTACCTATGGACCCTACTATACTCCCTGCACTAGCAGTGGAACTAGTGGTGCTTGCCCTCCCCACTGAAAAAACTCATCTTCCCTAACCATGTGAGTCATGTACCTCCTTTAGTAACTGTGGCCCTTGTACCTATCAAACTTTCCCCTCTCCTCCTCCATCTCCACTGTAGTACCATCACCCCTACCTTGTGCCTTCTTTGCTAGTGGTGGTCCCCTTGGTATTATCAATCTAATAGGCCAATGATTTTCCCATTAGTATGTATATGTTGGTGTCATACCTGCATCTCCTTGATCCTACCACCAGACCCATGATATCAGATGCATACCCAACCATGATGCTCTATCTAATTAGATGGTAGTAACCCATCCCCACAATCTTCCCACCTCTTGGGATGCCACTAGATACAATAATCTATCTGGAACTATATCTTGGATGTGTCTAAAATGTCTCTACACCCTAGAGCACATGTATCACATCAAAATGTGGACTATTCGATTGATGAACTAGCATTTTGACTACACATACTACAAGTAGAGTTGATCCTCTGAATAATCCTCTCCAACTATAGGAAGTGTATCCCCTAAATTCTCACAACCTACATATGTTATCTAGTTAAACATGATAATCTCATCCACACACTGTTAGCAAAATCTTACAGACTCAGTTGAGGTGTACTAGATGGGTGGTCAATATCAAAATATATAGGGCTCCCAAGGCTATCATGTGTCATGCCTATATGCTCCCATGACCATATCATCAATACTATCAATACAAAGCATACGGTTCTTTGTGTCTTGTAGACACACATGTGCAAGTCATAATATAAGGGGGCTAAGATGGTGTACCCCAAGCAAAAGATCGCTCTATCATCCTTTAATAGAGTACTTAGCACTCACACCCATACAATAGGGAACCCATTCCTAGCATGGTCTAGTAACATCCTCCATATCAAGGATGCCAAGTTGAAGGCTAGATGAGGTAGCCCCTAGTCCATCACTTCTCTCTATACAAGCCAAGTCCACTAAACGGGAAGTTGATCTCTTCACTACCTAAAGCACTCTCATAAATAAGGATTTACACCCTCCAAAATATACTCTAGGTATCTACCCCAGATTAGGACCCATAGTATATGCCACACACCTAGTACTCTCACTATTTCCTTTTCTGTTAGCAAATGGAAGCTAGAATTTAGTGTATGTCACTATTCCACGAACATTGATAGCTATGTTGAGTGTACCTTTAGGTCTAGCCTCTCATGGACATGATTTAGCCCACAAAGATGTGCATGTTCCCACTCTACCTCTACCAATCTATAATGCAAGAGAATCCTAGGTTTCTTGTAATCCTACACTTCAATTTTTTTCTGGCAGTTTCTACCAAGTTGCAATTATTGTCAAGCACCAATATGTAGTTGATGTTGAGTTCCTAGTTGATGTCAAGTGATCTTTGGTTGTCAAGTTATTTCTTGGGTTGTTGAGTTCCTTTGGTTGCCAAGTTCCTTCTGATGCTAAGTCATTTCCTTCACTTGGTGAGTGCTGGAGGATGTTGAGTTCATAGTAGCTGCCAAGTGATTCCTTTGGATGCTGAGTTTGTGTAGATGTCGAGTGCCAGTATTTGCAAAGTCTTTATTCACTGAATATTTTGTGTTTGGTTCCATTTTGGGCCAGAATTGCTTGCATTTAATTTTGGTATAGATAGTTAATATTGGTTGTGAGTTGATATTTGGCTTGTCTATGTTCTAGAATGCTCTATAAGCCATTTTGGCTAGTATAAATAGAGTGCTTAGGCTAGCAGCTAGGAAGGAGGATTTTTTGAAGGGGATTGTAGAGAAAAATGGGAAAGTGTGAATTTGTTGTTGGATCTTTGAATGTGAGTGTATTTCTATTTGGCCATAACCTAGAAGGCCTTATAGTTGGGCATGTATGAAGATATTTTGATGAATCAATTAAAATATTTCACTTTTCTTCCTCCTTTGGTTGTTGTTATTTATGTTTGCTTCTGTTGTGTTAACTCTTGTAGGGTGGTTTGGATATTTGGGTGAGCCTTTGTCCCTAGTCCTTCATCCCCTCCCAACATCAGGTGGTATCAGAGCCCAATTGTTCCTCAATGTGCAAGAAGATTGTCGAAGTGTGAGGCAATTTGTACCAGAACCTTGGTTGGGCAAAGTTTATTAAAGCTTGACGTTCATCCTTGTGGAGATTTGATCGTGTAGAACCTTGATTTGGACTTGGTTATAGGGTGGCAGGTCTATGGATTTGACCTATAACTTGTAGTGTGTTATGATCTTTTAGGAACCTAATTTATAAAGATGGTTCATGGCATAGGGAATAATACTAATAATGCAATATTGGATCAATTGAGAGAAATCGTAGCCATATTAGATGCTATGGACACAGCCCAAAGGAGAGGAGTACATCTTGATGATGTAAGTGATGATGAAGCAACAACACAAAACCATAATTCAGAGCTAGAGGAAGATCACTATGTGAAAAGATTGTTGCAAATGTTGTTTACGAAAAATTCAAAGCTTGTTGTAGAAGTTGTTCCTTATGATGGAAAATTGGATGCCAATGTTGTGTTCGATTGGATCTCAAATATGGAGAAGTTCTTTGAGTATGAAAACACACTTGATAATAGAAAGGTGAAGGTTACAGTCACTAGGTTGAAAGGCCATGCATCACTATGGTGGGAGCACTTGCAAACTGATAGACAAAGGAGAGGAAAGGAGAAGATCAAAACTTGGCCAAAGATGGTGAACAAGGTAAAGAACAAATTCCTTCCTACTAATTACCAACTTAGCTTGTTTAGAAAGATGCAAAATTTAAATTAAAAGGAAATGACTATGAAAGAGTATACCAAGGAATTCTATAGATTGGACATCAGATCTAGACATGTGGATGATGATGCTAAGAAAATTGCAAGGTACATAAATGGATTGAGATCTAGAATTCAAGAAGAAATAAGTTTCACAAAGTTGGAAAGTGTTGACGAAGCATATCAAAATGCCTTGAAAGATGAGGAAATCTTAGAAAAGAAGCATGAACAAAGACAAAGAGGTAGAGGAAGTAGATTCTAGAGAGGCAAAGGTAGATTTAATGGTGTAGGTGGAAAATTTGAATGGAAGAATGATGGCAAAGGAAAGAATGAATGGAAAAGTAATTCTTACTAAGGAGGCACTAATTCTTACCAAGGAAGAGGTAATTCTTATTCTAGAGGTGGATTTCATGGTAATTTTTTTAGATGTGATAAAGAGGGACATAGATCTTTTGAATGTAGATCTTTTGAAAGTGGGCAGAATAATAGAAATATTTTGATTCAAGGGGACATTAAGAGTACACCAAGTGGACCTAAGGCTGGAGAAAATTTGATGGTGAGAAGAACCTGATGTAATAAGGGAAGCAATGAGGAACCTATCCTTAGAAGAAGTCTTTTCAAGTAAAGATGTAAGATGAATGGAAAATGTTACAAGGTGATCATTAATAGTGGAAGTTTCAAAAATTTGGCATCAAAAGAACTAGTTACAAAGTTTTAGTTGTAGAGGCTGAAACATCCAAAACCTTATCATGCTTCATAGATCAAAGATGAGCATAAGATATTGGTAAGTGAGCAATGCTTTGTGAAGTTCAAAAGTGGACATCACTTTGATGAAGTTTTCTGTGATATTATGCCTATGGATTTGTGTCATATTTTTTTGGGTAGACCTTGGGAATATGATAGAAATGTTGTTCATGATGGAATATTGAATCAATATACTCTTTAGGCAAATGGGAAGAAGAAAATATTGTTGCCTTTGATTGAAAGTCTAGATGAGGTTAATTGTACTATTGTAAACATTTACATGGTTAATGGGAAAAAAATTGAAAAGGAAATGAAAAAGAATCAAGTTTATTTTTCTATAATTCCAAAGAAACCAAGTTGTGTCAATAATAGCCAAGTGCCAAAAAATAGTGCTAACTGAGTACTAGTCAGTGGTGACTAAGTGATAGCTAGTAGTATTGACCAAGTGCTAGAAGAAATTGTTGAATTTTTGAATGAGTATAAGAATATTATTGTTGAGGATATTCCTGATGGTTTACCTCCAATGAGAAGTATAAGTCATTATATGGATCTGATTCTTGGAGCTAGTTTTCCAAACAAAGCACCATATAGATTGAATCCTATAGAGAATAAAGAACTTAATAGACAAGTACATGAGTTGTTGCAAAAAGGTTTGATCAGAGAAAGTTTCAGTCTATGTGTTGTACCTACTGTATTAGCACCTAAAAAGAATGGAGAGTGGAGGATGTGTACTGATTCTAGAGCTATTAACAAGATCACATTGAAATATAGGTTTCCTGTGTCGAGGATGGATGACATAATGGGTTGTTTTAGTGTAGCAAATTATTTTACAAAGATTGATTTGAAGAGTGGCTATAATCAAATTAGAATCAAAGAAGGTGATGAATGGAAGACTGCTTTCAAGACAAAATATGGTTTGTATGAATGGTTGGTTATGCCTTTTAGTTTGACTAATGCACCTAGTACTTTCATGAGGTTGATGAATGAAGTTCTCAAAAGATTTTTGGTTAAGTTTGTGATTGTTTATTTGGATGATATTTTGATATTTAGTAAGACTAATGAAGAACATCTTGAGCATATTAGATAGATATTGTAAAGGTTGAAAGAGGAAAAGTTGCCAATTAATCTGAAAAGGTGTTCTTTTATGAAAGAGGAGATTTTGTATTTGGGATTTGTGATTTTAGCTAATGGATTAAAGATGGATCTTGAGAACGTTATAGCAATTTTGGAATGGCCTACACCTGAGAATGTGGGTGAGGTAAGATCATTTTATGGTTTGGCTAATTTTTAGAGAAAGTTTATAAAAAAAATTTAGTGTTGTTTGCAATGCTATGACTGAGACAATGAGAGGAGATAAAAAGGAATCGAAGTGGAAACATGATGCTGATAAGAGTTTTGACACTTTGAAACAAAAGGTTGTTGAATTACTTGTATTGACTTTGCCTGATTTCAAAAAATTATTTCAAGTTGAATCTGATGCAAGTGATAATGCAATAGGTGATGTATTAGGTCAAGAAGGTAAACCCATTTCTTTCTTTCATGAAAAGTTGAATGATGCCAAAAAGAAGCATTTTGTGTATGATCATGAATTTTATGCTATTGTTCAAGCATTGAAGAAGTGGAGACATTATTTGATTCCTAAGGAGTTTGTGTTGTATATTGATCATAAAGCTTTACAATACTTGGGAAGTTAACATAAATTGAATTAGAGACATATGAAGTGGGTTGAGTACTTGAAATTTTTTACATTTGTCATTAATCACAAGAGTGGAGTTACTAATAGAGTTGCTGATGCATTGAGTAGAAGACAATCTTTGTTAACTAGAATGAAGGTTGAAGTTCTTGGTTTTGATGAAATGAACGAGTTGTATGATGTTGATCTTGATTTTTCTGAGGCATGGAGAGAGTGCATAGTACCAAATCTAACAAATTACATAAGTATGATAAGTATTTCATTCAGGAAGGTATGTTGTTCAAAGGTATCAATTGTGTATTCCTAGAAGTTCTATGAGGCTGAATTTGATTAGAGAAAAGCATAGTGGTGGATTAGCTGGACATTTTGGAATTGATAAGACATTAAGTTTGCTGAAAGAGAAGTATTATTGGCCGAAGATGTATATGGATGTTTAGAAATTTGTAAAAAGTTGTGGAGTTTGTCAAGTTGCAAAAGGAGTGAGTCAAAATATTGGTTTGTATACACCTATTATTTTTCCTGAGAAACCTTGGAGTGACATTATGGATTTTGTTCTTGGATTACCTAAGAGAGTGAAGGGGTATGATTCCATATTTTTTTGTAGTAGACAGATTTTCTAAGATGGCTCATTTCATACCATGTAAGAAGACATCAAATGCTGAGCATGTTGCTAGAATTTTCTTTAAAGAGATTGTGAGATTGCATGGATTACCAAGAAGTACTATTTCTGATAGATATAATAATTTTGTTGGTTATTTTTGGAAGACTTTGTGGAAGAAGATGGGTACTGAGTTGAAGTTTAGTTCTACATTCCATCCGCAAATAGATGGGTAGACAGAGGTTGTGAATAGAAGCTTGAGTAATTTGCTGAGATGTTTAGTTGGGAATAAGCCAAGTAATTGGGAGATGGTATTGGCACAAGCTGAATTTTCATATAATAATTTTGTGAATAGGAGTATAGGGAAGAAACCTTTTGAGGTTGTTACTAGAATGAATCCTAGAGGAGTATTATATTTGAGAGATGTTGCTCACGAAGAAAAGAGAAGCATTGTAGGAGAAGAATTTGCTAATTTTATGGAGTGTTTACATAAGGAAGTGACGTTGAGGTTTGAACAAAGTAATTTGAAGTATAAGGAGAATGCTGATTAGTCTAGAAGACACCATGATTTTCAAGTTGGTGATGAGGTGATGGTTCATTTGAAGAAAGGAAGATTCGTAGTTGGAATGTACAGTAAGCTGAAGATGAAGAAGTTTGAACCTTGTAAAATCTTGAAGAAGCTTTACATTGGTAATGTTTATGAGGTTGAGTTACTTGATGATATGGATATATCTCCTATATTCAATATTGCTGATTTGTGTAAGTATCATGAGTTAGATGATGAAGTTGTTGTATCAAAAGATTATGCTAAGAAGTAGATTGAAGAAGTTGAATAGATATTAGATTAGAGAGTCGACAAGAGCACAAGTGGAAAAGATTACTATGAATATTTGGTGAAGTAGAAAAATAGGCCTATGGAAGATGCTTCTTGGATTTCTCAATCTAAGTTGGATTTAGCTCAGGTTGTGACATCTCAATGATTCAAGAGAATCATTTCTTTCAACCCAGTTTTTTGATATAGGAGCATCTTGGGTTTCTTGTAACCCTGCACTTTGGTTTTTTTATTGCAGTTTCTACCAAGTTGCATTTTTTTTCAAGCACCAATTTGTGGTTGATGTCAAGTTCCTAGTTGATGCCAAGTGATCTTTGGTTGCAAAGTTATTCCTTTGGTTGCCAAGTGATTTTATTTGGTTGTCGATTTGCTTTGAATGTTGAGTCATTTTCTTTAGTTTTCGAGTGCTAGAGGATGTCGAGTTTGCAGTAGCTACCAATTAATTCCTTTGGATGCCGAGTTTGTGTAGATGTTGAGTGCCATTATTTGTGATGTCTTCATTCATCAAGTATTTTGTGTCTGGTTCCAGTTTGGGACAACATTGCTCGCATTTAATTTTGGTATCGATAGTTAATATTGGTTGTAAGCCAACTTGTGTCTTCTATATGTTCTAAAATTATTTGTAAGCCATTTTGGCTAGTATAAATAGAGTACTTAGGCTAGGAGCTAGGAAGGAGGAGTTTTTGAAGGGGAT